>JAODKL010000118.1:3270698-3293505 GCA_026780765.1 Petrocephalus schoutedeni | reverse complement strand
GTGGGAAGGGGGGGGGGGGTGCTCTCGGGTATGAGCAGTAACCTGAAAACCAGCCGTAGGAACATTGAGGGCAGGGTCTGAACCCAGCAGAAACATCTGGAAGGTCAGCTGTGTAAAGGCAGATGTATCGAAAGTGAGCAGGACACCGTGAGTGTCACTTCATTTACTTTCAAAGCATCATAAATGTAGTTTAAATCCACTCTTGCTCCAGTTTCTCAAACCGTTTTTCTTTTTTTTACAATGTCACTGCAATTAAAATTAACATATTTTTCTTATGAAACAGACTTGCAAGTTTTCTGTTGTATTCAGTTTAGAACAGACTCTTCTTACTGTTTATTACCAGTCCAGTGCCTGGTCCCATCTCCTGAACACTGGCAGCATTATATTTAACAAGAGTAGAATATTAATCATATCGACAATTTGGATGTAGAAACCAGGTTAGAAGCCGGAATACTTGCAATAGGCTATTTCTCTGTGCCTGTCTGTATGACCTCTTCAATTTTAAAGTGTGACACATTCCACCCATAATGTGAAACTACAAGTATAAAAACAACAGAATTGTATGTGTGGGTTCATTTGAACCCTGCTTTTAAAATTACACTTCAAACAGTGTACAATACAGCAGTCTTAGCACAACGGGGGCTTTTCATGGTACCAGGGTGTCGTTGTGCATCTGCCCAGCTTTAAGGAAAAAGTCATAGCAAGTCATCCAAAATAACACGCAAGTCACTCCTCTAGCTGGTTCCTGCACGGAGAGTTACAGGGCATCAAGGCAGACTGTTCACTCTCCATTGCTCACGTAGCGAAAGAGTAAAATCTTTGCTTGAAGAAATGATAGTTTGCCTGAAAATGTTTGAAGCCAGGACCTATCAGCAGTGATGAAACTTAGCTATCTCGTGGTTTCAAGAATTAGTAATTCCTGGAACTGAAAGCAGCCTTAAGTGTTTAGAAAATGCGGTTATGTGTAATGTGTTGACCTTGGCAAAAAAATGCACGTGGCTCCCGCTGATGAGATGCGGAACGGAGCGTTTTCCCACATCCATGTGCGTGCTGTGCTTTGTGGGGGGAGCTCGTCCCTGGTGCTGGGCTGCTCTGTTTGTGCACCGGCCTGGCTCTTAAATGCTTGGTTTTCGGATAGAGCAGGGGGTGTGATGCCTATGACCAGCAGCAGGACATACAGCGACGGCAGCAGGGACTCAGCCGGGGCCGGGGCTCCACCAGTATCCCATGTGCCCACGCCGAGGCAGGCTGCTCCGTGATTGGCTGCTTGATGAGCGACGGCTTGTGCTCTAGCTGGAAGCCGCCCACCTGCAGCGTGCTGATTCGCTGGTTCTCCACTTCGGCCTTCACGCCCAGGAAGGCGGCCAGGTCCAGGTCGAGCGCGGTGGCGCCCCCGCGTGGCAAAGGCGTGTTCTGACGGCATTGGGGGCAGGGGATCCACAGCTGCTAGGAATGGAGGCGAAGGGTGGGGGAGAGGGAAATGAGGAAAGGGCTCACGCTTGTGGAGTTTGAGCCAGGATGCTGGGGGAGGTCCCCTAGCAGAGTGCTGCTGCATTAAGCCAGACATACCTGCTCGTTAATGACCGTGTCCAGTCGTCGCAGGCAGGCCTGGCAGAAGGTATGCCCACAATACAGCTTGCGCGGAAGCCTCTCGCTCAGGTTATAGGCGCAATAGCAGATTATGCAGTCCAACTTGCGACTGTCCCGAGAAGGCTGCTCCCCTGCCTGCACAGCGCCCCCTGCTGGTGCCTCTGGCACCGACCCTTCCTCCTTTGACATCTTGTGCAAAGCGAGGAACGGCAGAGTTTATCACACGATCTTCATCAGCTTACACACCAAACCTTCCGGGCGGCTTTGGGAAGAGGCTAAAACAAACTCCTTTCTAATTTTTCTAACTATATTTATTGTTGCGTGTTGTGGGGAAATTCAGTGGCCGATCTAGCGCCAGACTGAAAAAACGAGGAGGAATAATCCTGTAAACAGAGACCGGTGGATCCGTTTCTTATCCGGGATGCGGCTCAGGATGAAACGGAGCAGATGGTAACCGGGGCCGGTGTTCGCGGAGATCAGCATTTCTCTGCTGCGCTTCTAACGGCTTCGCATTGTTCTATAACGCGGTATAGACTGGGCCGCCAGGTTTGCGCTAAGTTTCAATATTTATCACATTTGAATTATGTCAATTACCCGTGATGAATTATTGATCTCGAGCAACACAGTATCGAATTAAAACGGAATATTCACCCAGCGTGTACTGTAAATTCTGTAACGTCTAATTATGAACAAGCTCGCAAAATTCTCTACAAATTCGAATTTTGTTGAAGGCAAATACGTGGTATTTTTGAAGACGCTACACAATATGTTTTCATAAATATAATTTGCATATATGCCAATTTCAAAGTATGTAGGGTGCTTGTTTCTTTTTATACATTTAACATTTTGAAAAGAACAAAAAAAGACTTCAATCAGCTCTTACTAAGAAGATATTATAATTCAGACACATCAATAGCGTACAATAAGTCACAGAGCAAAAACTTCGAAAAACTGCGAAAATATACTAACGGGTGTCACGGCTGCTCCTGATGCCGGAAAGATGCCAGCTGACCCGAGCATAGCGGGTTCATGTACCTTCCAGTCCTGTGCGTCTCTAGCGCTCCTCCGCTTCTTTCGCCGGAACAGCCGCTGCCCCCCAGCCACCCATTACCTTATCAGCGGCGGGACCTGGACGGGGTCGCGGGGGCTCGGAGCGTCACCGCAGGGCCGTCCGGAGACACCTCCGCCCCTCTACTTCATGTCGCGTCTGCCCAGGAAAGCCTGGGATCTGCGACTGGCTCTGATCCAGGGGGGGAAGCTTCCCTTACTCTTTTATGCGGGACGGGGGACGCATCACTGCTATTTCAGGGAGACTGCAGTCTGAATGGAGCCCCTTCCCGATCGCACTGGTGTGCAGCCCTCTGCTCACGCCCCGGCCGGGGAGAAGGCATACCCCGGCTCACGTTGCCGCTCCCCGGGAGCAGGCCGGTGGGGATATCGGCTTACGGCCAACACAAAGGGTCCGGCGAACCCGACACCACACGCCCGAGACACCCGGGACCGGCGCAAATTGGCTGTCAACAGGGAAGACCAGCTGGACGGGGCAAGGGGCCTTCCAGTTACACCGGCTTAATGTACCGCTTATCACCCTCCTCATCTGCTTATTATTATTATGTACTTATTTAGATACCGTAGGACACCTTATAGTTACATTACTCGCTAGTTACTAAACCGATTCAAGTTTTCCCCCTCATGCTACAATATCGCCCCCTTCTGATTTTAAAACAAAGCTTTCATACTTATCTGTATATAAAGGTTTATTTTAATACGATTTTCGGTAGTTTTCCTTTATATACTTTAAAATTAGCATCTAAGGTTAAATACCTCTGTCAATGTTTGCTGAAGGGTAATATTCTAATGAGGTTTCCTGTCAAATATACATAAGTATAAAACTTCCCAGTAATGAGTGTACAATTCATGGGTGAAATTCCACGATGCACACGGTTTTCATAATACTAGGACCGCCTACCTTTTACCGCGAGATATTAGGTGATCCTGAATTACATGGTGCAGTGCTCTTGGTTTTATAACACAGGCAGTGCATGAAAATGTATATTATGTATAAAATGATTTAGTGAAAATCAATGAATACGCCGTGTGAGCGCAATGTGGCTTTGTGGCCACTAGGTGGGTGTGGTGTGCAGATTCACGTCTGATCTATGGCAGAAAGAAAGGTTGGTTTCGTGCGATTCCTTGGTGTTACCTTTTACTCACCCAGTTCACCCAATCATCACCCGGTTTCTTTAAAGGCTTTAGCACGGATACATAATTAACACAGTCACCTCGCAGACTACTATCACGCGAAGAATCTTATGGTTAGTCAAACTGAACATGTGTGCTCTGGGTTAATTATTTGGATGTATTGCATATTGCTTGAGTTATAACATCCACCTCTGTAGTTCTGTGACATCAGAATGGCGAGGACAATATTTAATATATTATATTAAAATATATTTAATTATATTAGGGACCCTCATTCTCTAAGCCAATCATGTTAATATATCTCTACCACATTGAAACTTACCAGATGGGTGTGTCTGTCCTGACCTGATTTTATGCTTCTTTTCCCCAATAACTGCTGTGTCCGCTGAAAGCTCTTGTTACAGTACACTGACGTCGGAGAGGCCAGTTTCAGCAGGGTTATGCAAAATCAGGACATCTGTTTTCTCACACAACGTTCAGAAAGTATCGTAAAGTTCAGGACCTTGCAAGCCTTTCCCCATTTACTTAGCCGGCTGCTTTACTGAAACGACTCCCTATGGTAAATAAGGGTGCAGCATCACTTTTTACTCATGGGCTTGGTCAGTGGGACAGGTTCTCTTAGACGTGTTGCTTCCTAGATAGTACAGCTTTAATCTCATGTTCCAGGTCTGTGGTAATCACAGAGACATTTAGAGGGGCGGGTGGTCGACCAGTAAATCCCACTCGGGGGTGGGGGGGCACTTTTGGTAAACGTTGTGTAATTGTCAGTGATTGAAACTGGGTACTTGGTAAAATTTGCCAGCTGGGGGAAGCTGATGAATTGGAAGCATGGGAAAAAAATCAGGCATCCCTCCACCCCACCCCCCACCCCCAACATGTCCCTGCCGGCTCGAGACATGCACTTTCAGTAAAATGACCTGAAGGTAGGGAGAGATGTTATGGTCGAAGCAGGTCAAACACTGATCTGCCAAATCATTAAAACCACCTGTGTAATATTGTGTAGGTCCCCCTCATACTGCCAAAACAGCTCTGACCTGACCTGGCCGTCCACATGATGTAACAGAAAATGTGACTCATCAGACCAGGTCTCCTGCTTCTATTGCTCCATGGTCCAGTTCAGATGGTTTGGGGCCCATTGTAGGCACTTTCGGCGGCGGGCAGGGGTCAGCATGGACACTCTGACTAGCCCCATACACAGCAAGCTGCGATGCACTGTGTGTTCTGACACATTTCTATCATAGCCAGCATGAACTTTTTCAGCAATTTGTACTACAGTTGCTCTCCTGTGGGGTCAGCCCAGACAGGCTATATCGCATTTCAGTGAGCCTTGGACCCCATCGCCGGTTGGTCTTCCTTGGACCACTTTTGGTAGGTACTGACCACTCGATCCTGGGAACAGCCCAGCAGGCCTGAGATGCTCTGACCCAGGCGTCTAGCCATCACAATTTGACCCTTGTCAAAGTCACTCAGATCCTTACGCTTGCCCATTTCTCCTGGTTCCAACCCATCAACAAATGAATTGACTGTTCACTTACCTCATGTATAACGGCACCCTTGGCAGGTGCCACTGTAATGAGATAATCAATGTTTTTCCACTTCACCTTTCTGTGGTTGCAGTGTTATGGCTGATCAGTGCCATTGAAGTGTGACATTGATGTGACAAGTAACTGGTAGAAATGAACCAGACAGGAAATGTGTCTTTGTGTCTCAATGTTTACATGTCATACACTTGGCATCCCATAATGTCTACATATCACAATGTCTACAGGGTGTAGTGTTCCCATGTGGTACTGATCATAGTTTCCGTGTTATTAAATTTGAATGTTGCAAGGTTTACTGGTCTTAGTGTGCACATCTGTGTGCCACAATGACCACCTGCGTGCCACAATAGCTGTGTTTCCATTAAAGTTTTGCACGAATTCCAGTAAGTTGACAAAGTAAAATTACAAACTGGGTGTGTTTACATTACTGGATCTCATGTGGATAATACTTACCATTTATCATCTGGTGAGATTAAAATCCTTGTCTTGTACTTCCTGACCTTCCATGAGTAAGTAGCTCTAGAAGTTCCAATTATCTGGTCCTATATATCTGCTAATTTGCAAATTATGTTCCCATTGCAGTTTTGCAAATGACTCCTTTTTTTTAACTCATCACGAAAACCACCTCAAGCTTTCAGGCAGTTACACGTTTACATGTCTCCTTAACCAAGGAGACCCCATTTTTGAGCCTTAAAATTCTGTGCCAAATCATAGCATATTGAATGCAGTGATTGTGAAAACACAATTGAAAAACATTCTTGATTTCAGATAACAGATATAACAGTAATCCTCTCTTGTTGTTTGGTGTGGGAAGTAAGTGTTTTGAATGTCAACTGACCCAGGAATAATATTAAAATGCTTTTAGAATAAGATAAGGTGGCAAAAAGTTTGTTGTTACTTAGTGAGGAGTGGTGCACTTTAATCTAAGATTACCAGATGAGTTACACAATCACATTCCTTCACATTATTATCGATCCTCCATCTAAATTATTCCACGTTTTACATCCTCTTTTTAGTTTGTTGTACCAAATTTAAATATTACAAAAATGAATGGATTCATGGATGTTTTTGCTAAATTATCTTATTTTCTCTTAAACGACCCCCACCCCTTTAGGGTTTAATTTCAGTCTAAATGATGAAAACAGGTCAACACACAGTAACTTCCTTCTTCCTTCTTGGAATGACAAGGTACTTTTTCTTCTAACTTATCGTGATCACCATGTGGGGGTGGAAACCACTGAGACAATCGCATGAATTCAATTGTAGCGTGCCTTTGAAAATTGCATTTTGGAAATCGCTGAGTGAGTAGGATTCCATGCTAAACTGCAACACGTAGACCATGTCTCTCAAAACCTGAAAATACACTGTTAGAGCCATGTCACGAGTGGACACAGCTAAACAGTCGATGGCCTGGAATGTGGCCCTACCACACTTCACAGCGGTAACATTGTCAGCCCCAAACTCTCTGAGTGCTTGGCTGAAGGATTCACAAGAGTCAGTCGCAAGATCTCCAGGCTTACAGTCATGTTTGACGGCCCGCCATAGTGTGGTGTTTTCTACTCCACTGATTCTTGTCAACTCCCACTCTTCGACTTCACTTGTAATTCCCAAAAGGGGGCTTATGAATAATACATAGGTATTTATATCTGAGGGTTTTTCGCATAGGCGGGGTAGATGCATTTGTTTACACTAACAACTGGAGACCGTTAGATGTAGGTATTTAGTGGTAATATCCCACATGTCCGAAATCCAAAATCATGTGTCACATGACACCATAGGGGTCACTTACGTCATTGATGCGCGTGGATTTTATGCCCCACTGAAGTTCAGACATTTCAACTTTCTGTGGCTTTCGATGGTCACCGTCGACACAACTATTCCAAAAATGAATTGGAAGTAATTTGTCAAAAAACAGAGGTATGTGTAAATTTGCAGCTAATAGAGTATTTTTTCAAAGCTGGGATTCCAGAAAAGCCTGCTGAGTTACTTCATAAAATACGCCGATTGTGGCACAGATGTTGTTAAACTAGGCATACATACATGAACAGATCATCTGAACATAAGAGATGGAGAGTATCCACAGTAGAGCTGAAGATCTTTGTCCCAACCCGATGGGTTTGGTCGGGTTCGAGTTTAATTCCTATCATTTTACACGGGCTCTGGCCGAATTCTGTCGGGCTTGGGCCTTGTCGGGCCTAACTTTTAAGGCCGGATTACAGCTCTGACCCACAGTGTCTGACAAGGCTTTAGAGCTTCTGCTCATTTGCTGAGTAATAATTTACAGCAGTGCTGTCGTCGAGTTTCCATGGTAACTGTTGCAGCTCCAGGAACCCGGACTTTTTATAGGGTTGGGGTCAGCTTTTCCTTCAGTGGGCAGGTGGGGCCGGTTGTTCTAGTGAGTTTTTTGCCTGATGAAACTCAGGCTCAGATCCCACCCAGGAACACTGCCCAAGCCTGTTTAACCAGTGGCAGCACAGGCCCCGCCCCACTCACCTCTACACATCTTACACATCTAACAACGTCCTCTGCGCCTATAGAACTTGCCACTGGAATGTTCTGGAAACATCCTGGCACACGGCTCAGAGAAAAGTGGACAGCACTTCTGCAAATGCTGCAGGGCACTACAGCTTGGTAGTGAACTTCCAAACAATCTAAACAATAATTGTTCTCCATGAGTAGATCTTCCAATCAGTAAGGTCACATGATAGCTGTATTATAATTTAGGTGGACATCAGTCTTACTTTTTCATTGTAAGATCCACTGAAAGAAACTACATCTGTATAGTGACATTTCAAATTATATATATATATATATATATATATATATATTTAAATGTACTTGTATTTGATATATATATATATAATGTTGATTTGCTACTCAAGTCTGGAGATCCTTACTGACTAATAAAGTCAGCCAATTCTGTAAATCCCGCACATCGACTGGGTGGTATCCGGTGATGGCAGATGAAACAGGCGTGTCGTTTCGGAAACAACATCGCTGGGGCAACAGGCAGGCCGACCGGTTTATTTGCATTGCCCGTGGTGTCGCGCCTGTGTTGTGTGGCTATGACCCTTCTGAAGGTGGCATAGGGAGCGCAGAGCTCTGACAAGGCCCATGCCACAGCCCCTGCCAGCAAAGACTGCACTCTTTGGGACAGGGTGGCAACCTAAACCCATTCGTCAGCCTCATGTTTGCACCTGTAGCCTCTGAAGAAATGGCGCAAGGAAGGTACAAGGCGCAACCCAAAACCACAGACCAGTACTACCAGCGTGTGCTTTATGACAAAAGCAACTCCAACCATTAGGTATTTCAAGCACTCCCATTTTATTTTAGCAATTCCTAATAACACATTGAGAAGGCGAGCCCTGTCTGAGGTGTTTCATAATGCCGGTGGTGGACCATGAGTTCTGGGTGATGATCCAATAGGGAACCTCAAAAGCTCCCAACCATTCGGGATCCAGGGAAGAATCTAAAGGTTCATCTGTCAAAGCAGGATTTAACATGTGGTTGCCATAGAAACACTGCATACGGTATCAATCTGGCTGGACGTTCCGGTCGGCACAGCTAAGAAGTATGTATGCTACGACCATACCGGTACCGGTCAGTTATTTCACCTGCTTTATGTATCTGCACATCTCCCTGCACCAAAGACCAGTATCTCCCCCCCGGGGCTGAAACATTCCAAGGCAGCCCTTGTCTGAAGTAGCCCCCCACACCCTCTCCATTGTTGACACAGCTCTTATAATACTGTGAAACTACTTAGACATGGACTAGAGATAACAAACAAGCCTCTAGGCTTGCAGCAGTCCATTTACAGTCAGGGAGCGCCTGTCCCATTCTTATTTGATCAAGAGGACAGCGTTGTAGGGTGTGGTGTCCGGGCGTTGCTCAGTCTCGCGGGGTCACAGAAACGGACCCCCCCCCCAGTGCAAACCCCACCCACACTTCAACAACAATAACAGTCCCAAAGGAGTCGTCTACATGCTTAAGATCTTAGATATGGCCTTTTGTGGAAAGCAGATACCACACGGTTCAAATCGACTGACAGGGTAAACTATGAAGATAGGGTACAGCGACACCGGGCACGCAGGAAAACAATGGTGACCACAGAGCTGCGACTCTGGGTTTACTGAATCATCAGGGCGCAGTATGGAAATGATCTGATCTGTCACTGTCAGTCCTCCTCTCACTGGGATGAATGTCCTGAGCTCTGCAATATCAAACGCCTAAAGGACACTTGTTGCTTTCTAGACCAAAAAAACAGTCTTGTCACTGTCAACAATAAATCAAATAATCTTGAATCTTGAACGATTGTCATTCTATGTATACATTTTTCAGGTTCTGATTTAGTCACGGGAGATCCAAAGCAGTGAAAAGCAGAGGCCCAGCAGAAATGCACTCCGCAGTCCAAAGAAGGGGGTCTCCATAGACATACCACTGCTTCAGTGTCCCCTTCACGATGGCCAACGATCGGAGGTGGGCCTGAATCGACACTTTACTTCTTCTTCCGACGGCTGCAACACCAGCACCAGCAGGAATAGCAGCAACTCTCCTTCTCCTCGGTCTCCTTGATTATGTAGGCGGAGCCTGTGCCCTCGTATGGCATGGGGTGCTGGCCTGACGGGCCTTGGGACCCTTGCTCTCCCCGTGGCTGGAAGTTCCCGTAGGGGTTGAGGGCGGAGGGGCCGGCGTTGTAGGCCACTGCCGGGTTGGCTATGACGACGCTGCCGTCTTCGACCGAGCTCAGCTTGGCGCGAGGGATGGTCACACTGCCGTAGGGGTTGTCCAAGGAGAGGTTTAAGTTGCTCATTTTGGACAATTCGGCTGCGAGGGTGACCTAGGAGAACAGGAAAAGTCCTTAAGTCCCGGGACATGGTAATGAGGTGTCTCAGGAACAGGCCGGGCCCCTCCCTTGGTGGCTAGGTGTGTCTATGTCATGGAGGTCAGAAAATGAATCATGTGATGGTGAAAAGAATTTTAAAAACTATCGATTCTTGCCAAAACAACAGGGTATCAAAAAAAACAATAGGCCAATATTTAACTGAAATTAAAAATAATATACTGGCTTTTGTTTTGCTGTGTGCCTTTCTCATATTTCGAAGGGATCTAATACTGCCTTGTATTCATTTTGTTTCATGATAACCAGTAACCAATCATTATCCCTCTGTTTATTGGCTACATCAGTATCAGATTGGTGTTGATCTTTCATGATCCCTGCAGCCTACCGGAGTTCTATGTACTATGTTCTTTTAGCTACAGACTCCCTGGGATGCAATCCGACTGAAGCGCGGGCAGGTGCTCTTACCTTGGGTTGAGCCGGGGTACTTGTCAAAGATTCGTATCTCACCACATTCCCGAAACAAATTCCGGAATAATCCTCCCTGCGCTGTCAGTGACGGCGCGCACGTCCTCTGGGACTCCTTCGGGGAAAATGCTTGCCGCTTGAGTGTGGAGCGAGACAGACACGCGGCGGCATGGGAGTGCTGCGTTCCTGTGCACCTGACATGCACCTGGCCCCGCCCCCTGGAGGGGGTGGGGCTGGCGTCAAGACAACCGGTTTGGGAATGCAATGCCACTGAGTTTCACTTGGCTGCTCTCGCTATGGCAACGCTACCTGTGACCACCCACCCCGCCACTTACGCATGAGCAAATTCCCTTTAAGACCTGCTCCAGGGGCACGTTCAACCTTGTCCAAATAAAATCACCCTGTTAAAATGTCCTGAACAGCAACAGCACATGACCTTGTGATGTGTTGCCACTATTACTGTAGTTTGTATACATTTTCAATGGTAATACTTGCTCTGGCTGAAAAATGCTCATGCAAGTGTACTCATGCCTCGGAAGACGGGAAACTGATCAATGGATATTTACCAGACAACAAAGCTGGTTATGGTACCACCAACATGGTGCTGCTATACGACACACTGAGGCATTGAAAATAGCACATTATGGGGCTATTTGGCAAAGCAAATAAGCGAAGGCGTCTACGGGCCTTCTGAAACTGTGACTCATTATTCAAACTGAAACGGGGCCGCTTGCATAACTATCCACTCCGGTAACAAAACTCAGGGAGTTTTCAGTGACAAACGGTGACCTTCTCTCGAGTGAACCCAATTTCTGGGCCCAGAAATGTGCACATTTTCACACTTTCACAGTAGTGTGCTCTAATAAACACAGGCAAACACTTGCCTTCAGAAATTATTTAAGCATGCTGTTACTGCATTTTATTAGTCTGAACAACTGTGTCTTAAAAACCTTTTTAGTAAACAGCGCCATTATTGTGACAAACCAGGCAAACCTAATAGCAATCCTAAACCTAACCCAAACCCTAACCACTGCACCATCATGATGTGATACTGAGGGCAGATGCAACATATAAAACAAAACTCTGCTATTGTACACGTTAATCTTCTTGCTCAATAATAGTAATTGAATTTGTCACCTTGCGAAAATAGTGGATACATATAAAATACATATAATACATATGGATACATATAAAATTTTTGCAATTTGTGGCAAACAAGCTTGGGTCATTGGAAATGTTTCTTGTTATTGCCTTGTTTGGTAGATCTGGGTTGATTTCATGTTGGCGTTTTAGCTATGCTAATATCTGTTGTGAACGACATATGTGTGCTTAAGAGTAACTTGTCCATCAGCATGTTTGACACTTGCCTGAAGTACTTTCAGGCTAATCCAAAACTACGGGAAACGGATACGTTATAAGCCCCGAAACATGCCGTTAAATTTTTAATTTATAATGAACCTAATGCAGAGTGAACATACCTCGAAGTGACATTGTATTACTCAAATAATGAAAGCATGCAAATGTTATGAATAACACTTGCAACGGTCTCATGAATACTCAGGTTGCATAGGTAACGCAAACCAAGTATACTGTGTCTATGAATACTACTTAAAATTATAGTCAATTGGCGATTATAAACTGCATTCTGAAAATGATGTAAATCACGAGTACCAAATTTGTGTCATGAAGACCACATAAGTCACGCAAAATATGCGAATGTCATAAAATTCAAATTTGATCCAACAATCGCATTTCCAGGTGAGTCATGGGGGACTGGGAGCTTTCCCAAGGCAGCACAGGGCACTAGACGCCCTAGACAGGACCCCAGGCTGTCACATCAGAATTGAGCTCTTTCTGTGCCTTTGCCATATGTAACATTGCCGTTTAGGAATTTGTTCTTCTTAAGAATTTAGCTGCGAAACAGGAAACAAAACAGGTATGGCGCCCAAGAAGACAGATGTCCCTGCCAGCCAATGAGAATAATCCCTCGTAATGTGCGGATCCCTCCAATAAATAAAGATATGTAAATGAATCAAAGCACAAAGCTTCTGGAACTTCTGCAATGCAGAAAGCAGCATCTGCTTTTAACCAATGCAGCTGGGGGTAAGGGCCTCACTCAGGGGCCCGACTGAAATCAGCCTACCTGGGGTTTGGACTGGTGAACTTATTATTATAGCCAAACCAGAGAACATCTTCATTCACACTAACTACCCGTACTCATAAGATTAAGTAGCTAGCGGAGTAATGTATTAATATTTATACACAAGCAAATTTCATAATGCACTAGTAAATCACATCAGTTTCATATCAGCTCAAGTCATGCTCCATTAACAAAGAACGCAGCTTAAGCAATTCTTTGGCCAAATATAAAACCTTAATTGTGTTGCTAAAATAGCTTTATTAAAAGGAACATTTTCATTCATTTTTATGTCTTGCACAGCAGCACCATTCTCACATTCGCAAGACAACACACTAGACCTCGTGCTTATTTATATAATGAATTTATTAAGTAGTGAAACAGTCTCCAGGATGTGTTACGCTGACCACCCGTCATTTTTATTTTATTTTTTGTTAAGAATAGGCAAAAATGTATTAATGACATTTTTGTTGACTCCTCTTTGTTTTGAAATTAAAAGTTTATGCAACATGAGATGAATCGGACGTGTCAAGTATCTTACTTTTCAGGTATAAAAATATACGTGCAAACCGGTGAGACCAAGGGAGGCAGGCAGCCGGATGCCCTTGTGTCTCTCTCACCCCCCCCCCCCCCCCCCCATCACCAAAAGAACCCACCACCAGCTTTTTGCAGTCTGCACAGCCCAGTTTGAGGTCTCACTCTCTCACAGCAGCAGGACAGTCTTACCTTCACACACATCCCATCATAGACAAAAAAAAATGCATTTTCAATTATAAGAATAGGGAAATACCAAAAACAAACAAAAAAAATACCGTTAATTAGTTTGGCACTACAACAGAGAAACAAAACAATTATAAAATATTTGCCTGTCTAAGTGTGAACACTTCTGTTTCAATTACAGTATCATAATACCAATATTAGCATTACATTAAAACGGCAGGTTTTGTTTTCACTGAAAACATCCATTCAAAAAACCTATGTTGAGTGGACTACAACAACACTTAGCTGCACGCCACAATAACCCTCTTTGAAATGCCTCTAAAAAGAGAAAAAAAAAGTGACAGCGGGGGAAACAAAGATGACATTCGGCCTGAAATGTTCGAAGGGCCGATAAATTCCCCCCCCCCCGCACCTCAAAAAATACTTAGGCACAGATGAATAACCCTTGCCACATTTTTCATAAAAGTTTAAAGATCTAGGATTATTTAACTGGTACGTCAAAAATAAAAAAATAAAAAGGTGGACATACTGCTATTTAATTAGAAAGCAATGCATATCTGGTGGGGAAACTGTGGAGATACAGGCCCTGAAGCATTCTGCTATTTGCAACATAGCACTTTTTTTTGGGACCCTGGCAGTTAAAGGGCAAGTGGTCCTTAAATGACAGGTGCAACGTGGGAGTTATCGTCATTGGCGTCCTCCAGTCCTGTAGCTGAAAAGGAGGGGTAACATTCTTGGGGGAAATTGGAAGTGCACCAGGACTCTGTGGACATCTGCTGGATATTTGGATATTTTACCAGAAGCGACGCAGCTGAGCGTGAGGGCGAGGGGGATTAGCCGAAGTCAGCGCGCCTCTTTCGATCAGTCATGGCCTCTAATGCCAGTAGGAAAGGGGGACAGGCATGACAGTTACAGTGAGCATTTTATGGGCTCTTAGTATAGTAAGGGTACAGCGTGGAGCTCCTGGAGTCCTTCCCCCTGTACGAACGCTTCAACCAATGGGCTAGCAGACCCATCAGGAGGGAGGGAGATAGGTTGCCACTAATATCCAGGACAGGGAGACAGAAAAATATGCAAAAAAGAAAACAGAAGGTGATAGCCAGAGGAAAGGTAACAGAAGATGATTTCGGTAAGTCAGATTGTTCCTGCAGTGCAGACAGGAGACGTCCATCCTGCGTTACGGATCAGTACCATTCCCCTGTAAGGGGGCGACAGTAGTGAGTCTGTGTGCGCACACCAGCGTAGAGTTTTCAGAAAAATCCCCCCCCCTCCCCGCGGAGAGAGTAATCCTGACAAAGGCATTGTGTAGTTAAAAAAAGAACAGATGCTAAATTAGAAATAGCAACAAAAAAAAAATCTCTGTTTTTATGTGTTAACTGGTACAAGACATTGGGTAAAATTATGGTTAAAAAAAAAAAAAACCCGTCAAAACCAGGTGGGGAGACCTGGCGAAGATGCGACAGCCGAATCGCGTTTCCCTGTGTGTACAAGTGAGCGAGTGTGAGTGCGAGTGTGAAAGGGAGCCGACGCCGACGCGTGCGTTCGCTGCTCGCTTCGTTAGCATTTGCGCGAGTGTGCGCTTCTGCGCATGTCCACGTTTGGCCCCCTGCTCGTCCGCTCACACCTCCCATCCTCATCCCCCCTCCCCTCACATGGTCCCCAGCGCCTCCCCAAATCGGATCTTCTGGCCGGGCTTGAGGCTGAAAGTGAAGTCTTGCGGGGCCTCGAAGAGCAGCACGATGGTGGAGCCCAGATTGAACTCGCCCAGGTGCTCGCCCTTCCGCATGGACACGCCCTCCCGGTTGCCAGTGGAGATGTAGCTGAAGTCGTTGTACGAGCCCTTGCTGTAGCGCGGGCTGTTGGTGTGCAGCTCCTGTGCAGAGGAGGAAAGGTCATTGTGTCAGGCCGGCCTACATTCCTGTGTCAACCGACTCAAAATCACCCCTCCCCCCCATTCCACTAGCAGCTTCATAAAAAACAGCCTAAAGCCACATGGGCCTAATTCAAACAAGACAGCCTGCACTGTGTTAGAATCACGCCGGGCATTTAACAACAGCGGCAAATCTGAGACTCTAAATACGACATCCGCGGGTGCAATGCCTCTCGTGATCTGTGCCGAAATGAATCCCGTAGATCCACACTGGAAATGCAAGTTCTAACGAGATTGGGGTTGGGGGCGGCTGCAGGCTGTACAGACCTCAGGGGTGCTCTGGACACTGAGCCCTCGGACAGGGACACCCTGCTCTCCACCAGCAAAAGCTAGCTGGCCCATTTATTACATAAAGGCGACGGCAGATAGCGGACGGTAGCTAAATGCTGCGCATTCCTTCCGCCACACGTGCTATTCATCTCCGCTGTAATCCCGGCCGACGGTACAGCTGACATCACTGCTCCTCCATCCAATCAGTTCAATTCTTTAATTGCCAGATTTCATTAGTCTAACTATTGTCCTTTTATATTCCCGCAGCCTGGAAAAGACCTCCCAGCCTCATTTCTCATGCTAGCCGGTAAACGCAGAGCAAGCTGCCGTATCCAGGCTTTTAAAGCAGATTTTAGTTAGACGCCAACGCGCTGCTGGGGCTCACTGGCTGGTCATTCACCTTGTCGAAATAGATGCGGATGGAGCCCACGTTGGTGGCGCCGACGGCGGTGAGCGAGAAGAAGCCGTGGGTCCACTCGCCACTCAGGACCACGCGCTCGTTGTGGCAGAACAACTCTTTGATCCAGCGTGCCACGCCCGGGTTCACGGACATCAGGGAGCCTGGGGGGGGGGGGTGCATTTTTGTGCCATTATCATCAAAATCCTGCACCCACAATAACTTGAGTTCATTATGAAGCGACTGGCTTTAATTCAGCCATGCAGGCTGTAGTCTTTGGGTAACTACAAGACCGGCCAAGAGAAACCATAGACCCTGACTCAATTAGCTAGCAGAGAAAATGTTTATGTATGAGCAAATTTTGCAGTGCACCAGTAAGATCGCATAAGTTTTGCAATGTCAACCCATAAACTAAAAACACAGCTCAAGCAGTTCTCCTGCCAAATGCGTAACCTTAATGATGCTGCCAAACTAGCTTTACTAAAAGGTGTACTTCATATCTGTTCATTCTTCTATGCTTAACAAGTGCCAGTCCCATTTGTGCCAGCCGCCTATGTTATTTCACCTGGGAAATGGCGCCGATGTGCCACCCTCCAGTCAGTAGGCGAGTGGAAGCAGTGGTAGTCCCCCGGTGCCAGGTACACCACGCAGTGGAAGAGCTCGTTGCCCTCCTTGGTCACCAACATGTCCTGGAAGGAGCTGGGTTCGGCCTCTTCTGGATACACAGAGACCAGAGCATGGCTCAGGGCCAGGGTGACACACAGTGCGGGGCGGCAGGCGTGTGTAAATGCAGAAAGAAGCGCTCACGTCTGCTGGAGGCCAGGCTCTCCGCCCAGGTCTGCGGGCCCAGGAAGGTCTCCAGGGAGTAGGTCACCCCCTTCACCTGCTCCACCTCACAGTTACGCACCCTCCCGAAATGGAGAATCTTTCCATCTGCTGGACTGATCTGGAAAGGAAAAAGAAATAAAAAAGGTCACCATGGAAACCCCGACACATCCCCGCTAACAGTCGCTAGCGGTAATTAGCAGCTCCGGCGGCTAAATGCCAGATGGGTAGCGCCTGGCTGGATGCTGCTGGGAGCCGAGTACCAACAGCGCCGCCCCCGCAGACGCGTGCACGCGCACACACTCACCACGCAGTGCGAGTCGCACACGGGCCGCGCCTGGGGCTTCAGCTTGCGCCGGAAGAACTCGCTGAGGTTGCGGTAGTGGTGCAGGTCCTCCACGGCCGCCTCCTTCATGTTCACCCCGAACGTCCAGATGTACAGGCTGTAGATGGGCTTCCGCAGCCAAGTCGGCAGCTCCACCTGGTTCAGGCGGCCCCAGGCGCGTGACAGCAGCCGCGTCGGGATGGACTTGTACAGAGCGACCTGAAGGGGGCGACGTGCCCAGTCAGACACACACCTCGCGGCGCCCCCTACTGTTAGGGCACACTAATGCAACCAATCAAACAAAATGCTACATGGCTGAATTAACTGTATGGACTTTTTTACAGACTAACCAGCTGTACTTTGATAAACTGTGACTAGTTCAGAAGGCAGCAGAAGGCAATTAAGGACAGACTGTAAAGGGAAAGTAACAGAGAAGGAACCAACAAGAAGACAATCCCTGGCACAAATAAACACATCAACGGCTAATCTGTTTAGGCCTAGACAGTAATACAATTACTGTTAAAAACAGCTAATAGGGTATAAAGCCTGTAAAGAGTAACCCAACCTTGACTTAAACTCATGTTCGATAATTGTCCTAAACTTGAATGTTCTGTATTCAATAGTCAATTTAAATGAAATATCTGTGAACTGGTTATTATAAATAGTGCTCAGGTCTGGCTTATTTGCCATTAGTGCCCTCTAGTGACTGAAAGAGTCAAATTCCCTGTCATGGATTCCAGGAGTTGGTGCTAATATAACAGATTCAGGTGAAGCAAATTCTGTTTGTCATCTGACAGTGGTGATATTTCACAAAACATTGATTTATTTTTACTGTTCCAGGCTTCTTTGTGCTTGTGAAGAGCAAAATTTGGCTTCACAACAAAAAAGTTCTTAGCCCTCATAAATAAATGCAGTGCAAAATGAAAACATGTAAAATAGAAGAGAGGGTCCCTCACCAAAATAGGGCTGCTCCTCTACACATTATCCAGTGGAGTAACAAAGTGCAAGATATTTCTTAAAGACACACACTTACACACTGACGGTAGGAACTCAGCTTCGGTTTTCAAGAGTCTTGCGTTAAAGTAAGTATTTTAAGAATAACATTAGCGTTACCATTTGTGGTTTTTAAACTGTGAAATTGGAACGTCACCCAAGGTGTCGGCTATATTTAAACGCAGAAAATTGTAGAACATTTAAACTGGGCTGAGGGGGGAACTCGACGGAAATCATTAAAATACTGGTGCCGCCTTCTGCGAAACCTGGCTGCAGACAAAGGAGCCGCGCGCCGGCTCGGGGACAAAGGGAGCCCTCACGGAGCACTGGTGCCAAACGGATCGGCGCCCGACTTGTTCACGCGGGACCGACCATCTGCACTAGTGGGCTCCGTCTTTAGGAAAATCCATCCTTCCTGCCTGAGGCCTACATGTTCAAATGGACGGGAACCCCCCCCCCCCCCTTCCCTCTCTGGATGCTGAGGTCTTAGGCACTCACAATCTCACACACACACACACACACAGGGTCAGCCAAAGCGGGCTTTAAGGAGCCGATGCCTCCGCCCCATTCTTAAGACTCCGCCCCCACCCCAAATACTCACCCTGCTGGTGGGTCGCCAGCCCGCCTTGGCCAAGGGTTTGAGGGCTCCGAAGGGTAGTAAGTAGTAGAGGAAGGACAGCGGCCAGGAGCGCAACCGCAGGGCAGGTCGGGACATGCAGCTCAGCTGACCCAGACGCCGCCGCAAGGCTAGCTGGGGGAACTGCAACCTGCACGCACACACGCACACACGCGGCAGGGGCCGCACGGCGAGGTGCAGGCATGGGAGCGGCAGCCGCAGGGCAGGGATGGACGCGCAGACGATCACGGACGAGTTTAAAACACAGAGCAAGCATGGAAGGCGGACAAACAGATAAACAGGACCACAGAAACACAAAGAGATGGAGAGGCGAGATTAGAGCTCAATACAACGGCCACTCACTCTCTCTATGCAACAAAAACACACCCTCCTCACTCCCTGCAATCATGGCTCTATGCAGACGCCCCCCCACCCCGCTCTTTCCAAAGGTAGAACATTTTAAAGCAGAAATCTTTGGAAACTTTATTGTCATCCACACCACTGCTACATCAGTAGTGACCCTGTCGGCTTCCTCTGTGTCAGTGTGGTGCCCCGGTGTCCCATCCCAACGCATCCGCATGACAAGCAGCAGGGCTGGCTTTGAGGGCCAGGCATGCAGGGCCAGGGCATGCTGGGTAGGGCAGCGGGCAGGGCGGGCCGGTGGCACAAGCAGAGGTGACCATGGCAATGAAGGAGTCCTAAGATTGGTGAAGAGAGAGAGAAACCACGGCCTACGGACGTGCAACGTAATTAGCCTAACTGCCCGGGTGCATTTTTTGGTAGTTGAGAATGGGGGCGGGATTTTGATTAGCGCACAATCTGATTGGATGAAGGGCGAGCCTGTCAGTATGGGGCAGTAACCAAAAAAGCAAGGCAAAACATGTGACCGGAGCACGTATTTGTTGGACAAAGTTGGGGATGCCGGTGAGCCAGCAGAAATGCAGGACGTGTAAAGGTGGCCACCCACGATGGAGGTGTCACGGGGACAGGAAGGCCATCCGAAAGAACTGACACAAGGTGACACCACATCCTGGCAAAGCCGGATTAACCTCTGTGTGTCGCGGAAGTGGGTCACGCTGGCTTGGGAAAGCGCTAAGCTGGTCCCGATTAGCCGAGCGGGCGGGGACGGTAGCCGTCCGGCTATCTTTAGGGATAAGATGCAAGTCCTGACGCCTGGGCCGGAGGAGACCGTTCGCAAAACCACACCACGGATGGTTAAACCAATCAGAATGCTGCTAAAGCACTTCCTCTTCCTGTTCCCATGTCCTTCAAGCTGCTTGGCCATCTCCACTCATCGACAAGCTCCTGTTGAAGCACCAGGTATTTATAAGAGTAAACTATGAGCTAACCAGATAACCAGATTTTTTTTCTTATTACAGATCAGCCAACGTTGAGTTTATTCAAACTGCATCACTGTATGCGATATACTTCAGAAAAAGACAAGTCACTACGTATCATGCAGATACATAAATCACCGCCTCCACAGCCCTGTGGCATGAAGACTTCACCGTGTGCATCCAGCCCTCGGGCAAAAATGAGGAGCCGTCTGGCAGGGCGCTCGGGGGGAGCGAAAACATGGACCGGCTGTGGGTCCCCCAAGGACCGGACTGGGAAACACTAGTCTAGAGAAACGACTCCGAAAATCAGTACAGAAGCCAAACAATTCAAGGAGTCAAGGAAAAACAGCGGGGCCCTCAGGTCGCCACACATCCGTGTGTCATCCGTGACGGAGAAAATGCCACAGGCTCATTCCTGAATAATTTACAAGCAAAAGTTCAAATGAGCACAGCCGTTACTCTGCTAGCACTGAGGTGATCAGCTGCAGTCCACCCTAGCTAGCTACAGCAAAATAGACTTCCTGTTGCTTGGCAACGATTTATTTGCCCTCCTCCGGGACTAAGTCCTCCGGCAGAAGAATGACGTGTAATAAATCCACCCAGTAAAATGAACGTTATAAAAAAAAAGTGCCCTTACGCTCACTTTAAACGCTCAGTATGTTTCATTAAACCAATAAGCTCCTCCAGAGAAGGTTACACTGCAGACAGTCACAGAGCAGCAAGCGCTCGGCGGTGACACCAGGTGACGACCTTTAGCGCTCGCCGGTTTCTCAAAGAGATATGGCCATTCGTGCCTTACTGCCCTGAAACACCAGAACGCGCGGGAAGGGCCGCGATGATTGTCGTGAAGACCTCCTATCTGAAAACGTGACGGGTTCTCGTTTGTTCCGCTCTGACGCGACCGTTCACCCAGCAACTTCTGCCAAGCTCAGGGTCACCAGGGGTTCATGGGCCTCACACAAAATCGGGCTTCTTCAGGAATAAAAAAAAGAATAAAGTCTGAGGGTAGAGGGTTTTTTTTTTTTGGGGCCAGAAAATAAAAATTTTGCATTAAACCAGAACGATTGAAATGAAATGTGGTCAGTTTTCAGACAAGCCCTGTCTTTATGGCAACACAAGCAGACAATGTATCAATGACAGGCCTGTACAGAGACGTTTCGGGGGGCAGAGAACTGGACCCCAAATAAAAGCACCTCCCACACCTCAAGAGATTTCCACCCAAGCATTAGGCTATTACAATGTATATTCCATCAGACTTGGCAGGTACCTGGTACCACCAACACACTTTGTGCTGCTTTCAAACCATGTTGTGCTGTTTTTTGGGGAAGTACTTGGACTGGAACCGGCCAACCCTGGCCAGGCTGCAGCTTCGACACCAATGACCGGATCTCGGCCTCCCCTAGGCTGAAGGAGAGGGACGTAACCAGTCTGGACACCGCTTAGATCAGCTCCCCTCCCGGAAGCAAGAAGCAAATCCATCTGTATCCATGATCATGTCCATGCATCTTTCATGGTATCCATAACAGTACTTAAATACAAGCGAATACAACACCTGGTATATTTCCTAGTACTTAGTGGCTGTACAGCTATAAAGCTACAGAGCCTGAGCCTCATCACTCGCCACGCTCTCCATATGCATGAGATCATTAGCTTGCATGTTCCATCCAAAGTCCACCACTTGTCAATTTCAGTTTTCCCTCCAAAGCCCATTACGGTTTAGTGCCGACTACGCCTGCATTAATTAACACTTAAATGAGTCTTTCTAAGCTCAGCTCTAATTCTGATTCACAGCACTTGAGAGTAAGAGACGCAATATATTCAGGAACAAACAAAAAATAAATAAATCAAGTGGGACAGACAGGAGCTGTGCCTCATATCCATCAAGAAGAAAGGGGTGGAAAGATCAAAGACCAATACTCTAAATAGATATTCACCTTACAATGTGATTACGGTAATGAGGTCTCTGTTATTTTTAATGAAGGCATTAGCCAGCCTACCGACATGTTTAATTAGGCACCGCTCTGTAATGCTTCACCCCCTATCGCGATCAAACACCGTGACACCATCAGGTTTAGCAAAACATTCATCTTAACAATTGCATGTTGATCCCAATAAAAGTCCACTGCTGAAGTGTACAGGCACACAGGAGCGCCGATTTTGCGTAATGGAAGGACAAGCGGAATGAAGAATAAAAATCGGCCAGTGAGAGTTTTACTTGAAACCATTACAGATAAGTTAAGTGCATTCTGCACTTTAATAAAGAGCATTACTGGTGATTTAATAAACTGAACAACAATATCAGGCTACGTTTTAGATGTAACGGCTTCACTGACTCTCACCGGTGATTAAAAGATGGCAGTGTGGTGGAGAGAGAGAAATGCAGCTGCAGAAACCGCCAGTGTGGTGGCAGATGCACTGGATGGCACCGGCTGCCGACGGCCCCTTTGTGGATGCCGGTGGTTACCCGGGGGGGCCACCCGGGGGGCTGGGCACAGCGCCACGGCCGAGCATCCCTGGGGGGAACTGAGCTCAATTCAGCGGGGGTTCTGCGAGACGGACGCATCCGCCAGGGACCAGACCCGCAAAGCCGCAGCTCAGTTCCACTCGGCTGCCCCAGTT
>JAODKL010000118.1:3219443-3269940 GCA_026780765.1 Petrocephalus schoutedeni | reverse complement strand
ATGTCAACGCATTTAGTCGATATTCCCGCCCCTAGCAACTGCCATCCTGCCAAAGCACACCGGCACTCGCATCTCTCTCTCTCGCTCTCTCTCTTGCTCGCCCCGCGGGCGGCGTCCCGCCATACCTGAATCGGGTCCTGTGGCTGAGGGCGGGGAGCCCCGAGACGCCCTGGCCGGCCCCGGGCCCCTGCTCCGAGCCCGCTGCCCTGGAGCTGAGCAGCCGCAGCCTGCGCACATCGACTCGCACGCGGTGCAGATTGTAGCACGGAGACGGGCTATGCAGAGACCTGCAGCATCTCACCATGTCCCCGGGCTCCGCGGCCCCGGCACCGCCGGCTCTGGCTGCTGCTGCTGCTGCTTTACGCTCCACTGACACATGATCCCCGGGCTGGCTGGCTCACTCGCTCTCTCTCTGCCTCTCCCCGCGGATCGCTCCCCCCGTCTGAGTGCCGCTCGGCCGCCCTGCTCAGCCTCAGCCCCCCCGCCGGATGTGACGTGGGCCCCGGGGCGGTGCCTCCGCTCCCCCGCTCCTCCTCCTCGTCAATCCGGGCCGCTCGCTCTCCTTTGTCCAGGCGATGCTGCAGCAGTCGCGGGGGGGGGAGGGGGGGGGGTGGTGTAAGAGCCAATTGTCTTCTGCCTTTCCAGGAGGAGGGCAGCGGGTTGTGGGTGGCGGGGGGCTTTGCAGAGAGAAACAGTCCCATCAGGTGGACTGGCCTGGCCCCCCAGGGACATGCGCGGTGCCACAACAACATTTACATTTACAACAACATCAGCATCAACAACAACAGGCCAACTACAGCTTCTGTGCCACTCTCCCGTTTCAGAGACTGAAAGATACATCCAAATAACAACAAATACCTAAAGACCTGCAGAGTTTATTATTACTTGTAAGCCTTTTAAAAACACACAAAGTTGGGGAAAAACACACGGCAGTATAAATCTGGGGTTACGTGGCGTGAGGACCGTCAGGCGGCCAGGCTACTCAAACGAAACAGATCAGAAATCAATGAGGAAACATTATTTAAACTAACAATCTATTAAAGTCGATTAAACAAAGGCTAAAATTATAATACATATACAGTGATCACAGAAATTATGATTATGATGATTATAATGGCTATTAATGTCATATTCTATTTTTATTAGACAATGCCTCTTGCAATTAACATTTAACTTCACACTTGATTATGATCATCAGAAACTATTTTGTAATTTTACTGATAATCACCACAAATAAATCTTAAAATAGTCAAATCATAATATGTATTTAAATGTTTGCGTATATAATGTAACCTGTACAGTTAGGTCATCCACCTACCAGTGTACCTTCTATAATGTATGAATACATACAACTACATTTAGTAAACCAAATTCTCTAAGAGGTTTAAAAAAAGGTGTGAGAATGTAATTAACTAGACCGCATATCTAGCAAAAGAAACAGCAGAGAAGTGTATTACAAATTGACGAGCTTTAGGAAAATGTCTAAACTAATGATCTGAAGTCAAATGATGGGTAAAAGCCACCAAAGCGCGAGTGAGTAACTGTCCACGCAACTCAGTGACAACAGTTAGCGAGGAATCCTTCACCCTTCTGACATGGGAGAAGTGACATCACGCGTTTCCTCTCTGAAAATCACCAGTTCTAGAGGTTACCATCCTAGCTTTCACAAAGAAAATGGACTACAAAACCAGAAAAAATAATTACAGTGATGAATTAGCATGAAAACATGACATGGCTAACTACAACACATCATGAGAACCCGAGAAATAGACCGTTTATTGTGGTTGCCATTGTTGGAGCACTATAAAAAGAGCAACATGGTTTAAACAATGAACTAAACGCATAGAAATTCAAATAAAGACATTTAATGGTCTGTGGTGAAACTAAAACACACAAAAAACTCACCTCAAGTCCTTACTTTCAGAAGTACCATACACCACATGTCAGCGAAAAGTAAACTAAACTCAGAAAGTGCCTCTCCTTGGATCCCTTAAAGAAAGTGAGCGGTATATAGGGAAGTTTCTAGTCTTTTTCAAAACTACTTAAAGGCACAGGCCCTCTAGTTTCGTACTATGTGAAAAGGAAGTACAATGTGAATGTGAATCCCCTTTAAGACTGAGGAGGCGGGCAGACTGAAGAGCAATGATGTCACATTACTGAAACAAAGCCTCCTGGGTAAAGTCACCCCATAGAAGAATTCATCCTCAGGGGAAAAAGAAAAAAAAAAAAAAAACCTTCAGTCAGCAGAGAGTTTTCCCAATTCTTACACACAGTTATTGTAAGGAGACAGACAGCAGCTCCTGCAGCACTTGCTTAAGCTGATACTCCATAGAGAATAAAGCCCCGGGGTGCAGCCGTGATGCAACGGCGACAGCGAAGCCTTTCCCTCACGCCAATTTCACTTTTCAAGCATATTCACAGTGGCACTGAGCGTCTGCAAACGGAAACTAAGCCTCTGGTTTTCCTGCCGCACGCACGCGCATTAAACTGTAGGGGCATTATCTGCCCCCCCCCCTACCCCCCCCTGTAATTTTGCCTCGAGGACCTTGCCACTCTATTGGGCAAAAATAAATAAATAAAGGAGAAACAGACAGCAAGAGTCCAGTGTGGCCGTGCCAGCTCCCCTAAGGACTCTGGACGTCAAATCACCCCCCAGGCCCCCGACGACCACGTGGCGTCTGTGGGGGTGGGTGAGGCACGGTGCCGTCGTCATAACCATTTTTGGGGGGGTCTTATTAATAAATACTGACATAGAAGAGAATGATACTCCAGTGGCACGATGGCCTTATATCCAGCAGGGCTTGTGTGGGGGCAGGGGGGGTGGGTGACAGGCAGGAGCCGCCGCGCTGGATGGGGTGACCTTTTCCGAGGCAAAAGTCATCCTGCACGTTGTGACTAGTGACCTGCTCGGCTGGAAACACCTGTTTATCCTGGCCCCAGCCAAACCAGTGAGAGACAGCGCCTGACCCTCGCTGGCAACCCGCACACGCAGGTAACTTTACTACACTTCCTAATAAAGTAACCCGGCTATCTGAAGCTGCTAAAACGGCGACAGGAAGAGCACGGCCGGAAAGGGCCCCATCCCACACGTCCTCTCTCCGTGATGGGGGTTTAAAGTCGACTGGCACGGTGCCTACTCATTCTCAGACATGCTAATGGGCACATACTGATGAGAATAAAGATTCCAGGAAGCAAGCAGACTCAGGAGTACACTGATGCACAGACATGTAGACGCAGGGAAGCGGGGGAGAGGCACACAGGCAGGCTCACACACACACACAACACACTTGCCGACTGCACACAATCCATCTCAGCATCCAGAGTTTTCCCATTTGCTTTCTGGCCGACGGTGCCCAATTTCCCCCTCGAGTACCCCTCAGCCCTCCCCAAAACTTGCTGCATTTCACCGCCAAGATGCCCAAGTTTAGCTCATTATGGGCATGACTGTTAGATCACTAGCTGAATATCTGTGGTGAAGCAATAATGGATCAGGACTCAAGAAGACTGGGCGGGTGGAGCATCTGCTGGTGTGCGGGCTGCCATTGCAATGGCGATCCCTACCTGGACCTCGTTGGCAAGCCGTGGGGGCACCACGATTCCCAAGCTCTCCAGCTGTCGATCTCTGTAGCGCCCATACTGGTCATAGCCTAAGTAGCCCCCCCCGGTAGCCAGGAGGAGGTACAGTGGGCGAAGCCGGGGGCCCAGACCGAGGGCAGCAGCACTGAGGCGCTGACGACCTGCAGGAAATGCAAGGACTGTTAGTGAAAAATGACAGTGACTGAAAATGAATCTGTAAGGAGACATTAAATACATCCATCTTCTAACGCCGGAGCCGCAGCCGGGCAGCATAGGTCACATGACAGGAGTACAGCCTGGACGTGCTGCTAGGCCACAGCAGAGCACATACACAATCAGGTACAACAGCAAGGATTTTAGACAGTGGGAGGAAACCAAAGGACCCAGAGGAAGCCCACACACACACACACACACACACATAGTGGTGACTGTACCAGAAACCCCAATACCGGAGATTAAAATCAACTGGAAAGACTAGTAGGGGACCAGTGGGGGCATGGATTCGCTGACAGACTTAAGGCAGAACTTTACAGGGACCCCAAATATGTAAACTTTATGTAAAATTGGGTGGGGGCAGAATTGCTACCCATGCCTTACAATATGCAATTGTTCCATTCTGCAAAATAAAACTAGGTGTTGCACATTGTAGGGGATCCATCCTCTAAAGAAGGTAATTTGGCATTGTCCAAAGTCCCGCTGGCGTGCCACACATCTGCCCGTTCCCTGGGACATGGCGGAAGTCATACACTGGACTGTCTGTTTATTTGTGTTCTTATATCTTTTCCAGATGGAGTGAGGAGGCACTACAAGCAAAATTGCCCCAGGGGGTGGGGGGGGGAGCAGATAAAGGCCTTACAGTTTAATGCATTTACTTACACATCTCCTATATCTTCTGAATGAAAATGGCAACCCTAGCATGTGTGGCCAAGGAGACCCAGAATTGGCAGCGATGCCCTGCTGGAGTGCTACCAGTCACTTTTCCTGCTTACAAATCATGGTTACTTGAGAGCACACATATGCAGACATGTGTAAGTGATGCAACCATTACAGAGGCTGCATCATTTCTATAAACGAGCAGTTGTGATGAAAGGTACCCTGTATCTGGCTGCGTATTTGTGAGGAAAGCTGTGAAATGGTCACTCTTCAACAACGGGTTAAGTCAGAATGAAGACCTTCAGTTAGCTTGGATGATCCAAGTTACACCACCCTATCCCAAGGAATAAGGAAGCTCGCAGAACGCAACGTTATTGAACCTGTCCCCAATGAGGCGGGGCAAGAAAACCCACACTCACCGTTTGACAAGGTACGCCATGGGACCTGCTGATCCGGCCTGACCGCTCGTGCAGCAGCACGAAAAAGCAAACAGCTGGGGAGAGGGGCACAGAAATTGTTCAGACATGCAAAAAATACAATATTGCATTATCTTATACCGTGCACAGGAATGATAATACAGGCTTTCTGCCCTTCCAGATCTCCCAGTTAATCCCTTCTCATGTGGAAGAAATATTAACCTTCAACAGAATGCGTATTTGACAAGTGGCAGCTAACCGCGTAAGGAAAAAGAGGATAAGGAAAGTGCATTAACACTGCACAAACACTTATTTGATGTGGACCAAATTTATCGTACGGGAACATTAGTTACATTTTAATATTTATCGTTATGCAATGAAGTTAACTTAGCAGTAATGTAGTCACGCAGGTCAAATCTTTGATTGAAACTGAATACATTATAAAATGTTTTAAAACTCCAAACAAGGTGGAAAATATACGTAATCATATTGCTAATATGAAGTTAATGTTGCAGCCATTATATTAGTTTCATATCCTCAAAAGCAACGTAAACAAGCACGACTACCCATCTTGTAAATTGTAGATCGATCGCTTGTTTTCGCACACAGTCGCTTATCAGAGGGCCTTTGAGGCAGGAAGTCACAACTGCGGGTTATTTGTAAAATCTGTAGGTACCTTGCACAGCGTCCAGCAGAAACGGGCAGCGGAGAGCAGCACGCCTTCAACAAGGTCGCCGCCATCTTGCCGGTTCGATACGCTCCTCACAGCGTCCAATCAGAAGGCGGGAGTGACTTTAACGCGCTTTAAAAGGTACACCGACACAAAATACTTCTATTCATTCAGTTCTGTATGATCACGGGTAAACTGAACTTATAGCCAGCAGCGAACGGGTTTTGAAAAGGATTATATTCGAATTGACTCGGCGTATACACTTATGTGAAGCCCATAAATTATAGCCTTATAACCTATAAATATGTCGGCTTGGGGAAAAAAAAATCTGCCAAAATGGAGTATCGAGGGAGAACGATAAAGCAAGCCGATCGTCATAGCAATAAGGGTTAACTTCCATCGTAACTTAATTTCACCTCTCCCCATTTACCATGCACTCATACAGACAAAACAGGCCCTCGGCCTACTGGTCGATTCCTTCCGTCCACCCACTGACTACCCGTGAGTGATTCCTGCTAGCTTTTCACGTCTCCATCGAACGTCCCGGAAAGCTACATTTGCTATACACATATCCCCCGCAATCAGCGGCCGCCTTTCTTACAACCTAGAAGGTCATGTTGCAATTGTCTTTAGCGTGTATGCCTGGTGTACAGCAGACAGGATAATGTTTAATAAATAACACTGAATTAAAAGCATACAGAGTCAACGGATCCCTTAAAAGTTATTATTGAAATTCCTGTTAAAATAAGTTAATTAACAGTTTCTAAATTTGTTGTATTACATTATTTGCAGAGTTTAATATTAAACTGTTTGTGGCAATCACACTCAAAATAGACAAAACAATTTAACATTTTATTCATATTTTATTACAAATTAAAATCACAATTATTAACAGTCCTAATATTTAGTGTTGGTCTGTGGTTAAAAGAAAACAGGCAAAAGATAACAGCCAAATACATAAATTCAAATGTATCACTATCACAAGTATTGAGTTTATCACAAGTTGTATATGATACACACAGCATTGAGGTTGACTGACAACACAGTACAAGGTGCTTAGTATAGAGTGATTACACACTTTAACCTCAAACACTCACAGGTGCACCATGTGTATCATCACTATCATCAAGTTCATCTGCTACAGACTGAAACACACTGCAATATTTAACAGGTATGTGGCTCTTTGGGGCTGATCAGCAAAAAAAAAGGAAAAAAAAAAAAAGAAGAGAAACCCAGACTATATTCAACACAGACGATTCCAGAGTGGGACACTTAAAAGGGGTTTTTAAACATACCGTGCCAATATGAACCTCTACATGTACATGGTAATACAGCTAGGTAATACAGCAGGACAGCATGGTCAGACAGCCCCTGGAGAAACGGGGGTTGAGGGCCATGCTCAAGGGCCCAATGGTGAAATGACTCTGCTGAGTCTGGGATTTAAACCGGCAACCTTCCAGTCACAAGCACAGTGTCCTACCCCACTGAACCACTCACTGCCCCTGAAGTGGATTTGGGTCGATACCAATGTTGGAGACTTGGAGCCCTTCCAGGAATGAAAGGTAAATCACTACACTGACGAAAGAGACCCACATGTGCAGGTCTGCTCTTTTCCCTAAGCGTGCACAGTTGGTATGAAACAGGACTGGATGTATTCTACAGGACAGTGCTCGTTAACCCCAAGCCGAAGGTTCTCCAACCCAGTCTCTGGCAAACCCAGAGCATGTTCAATGTAAAACCAGGGAACTTTTACGTCACTTAAAAGCAGATGTGCTACATGGTAAATCACAACATGCACAGACAGAAATGACACATCCATTGATGCAAACGGTCCACCCTCTCTTACTGCACTGAGGCTGCCTTAGGCACATTTCGGCATTAAACTACCAATGCTGTTTGCAAATACACCTGTCAGAGGCACGGGTGGAAAATTAGTTTCTTTTTTCTATTTTCCCTCCCATGTACGACATCTTCGATATGTGGGCAAGTTCCTACTCGTATGCATTTGTAAGCAGATCCCAAACCTCAGCACTCAGGGATGGAGGGGGGGGGGCGTAGCAGCATAAAGCACAGAGAATCAGCACCACACAAAACAGGCACGTCAGCAAAGGGGATCTTTGCTCATCTTTGATATTTGGAGGGAAGCAGGAGCCGAAGGAAATGGGGAGGAAACGTACTGAAGATCTCTAACTTTGCCTTCCTTAATTACAGCTTCTGAGGGGTGCACACCAACCAAATAAATGTGTTTAATATGGCAGGGTCTACACACGGCTTTGCTCTCACCCAGAGAGCCATCTTGCTGAGATGTCACTTGACAGTTCTCACTCATAACCAGGCATTCTGGTCGTTTGTCATAAAACCCAAGTTAATAATTTTGGCAGTGAAACACTTATGCAGTATTTGCAATAACGGCATCCATTAAAACTGTGGTTACCACCCATAAAAGTCTGAATATGGGAACCTACCAGAAGGACAAGGTTGGTGATGATCTGCTACTACACGTGCCAATGAGTAATTTTTATTTATTTTAATTTTTTTAAGTGCAGTGTAACGCCTGTCAGCAACGGAATTCCAGCATGAACAGGCTTAACTATTATGGGGAACTGATTCTTACTGGCACAATACTTATTTAGGGAATGACTATACTTTTAAGCTTTTAATGAGTTACCAGAAATGACAGGCAGCTGTTCAAACGACAGAAATGCAAATGTTTGGGGGGGGGGGCATTCCTATACCACAAACCACACTGCAGCAAAAACCAAAAGTGGAAGATGTGGACTTCCCCAGATACTGCAATAATATACCTTTCAGCCAACCCTTCACATAACCACCGGAGTCTCCATTATGCCCTCACATCCAACTGTGCCTCCCCTTAAGGCCTCAGTGTGACAGTCCGGTGCTACATACTTTAAACACTGCAGGGATGGATTTCCAGACAGACACTTTGGATGTCCTTCAAGAATCCGTCCTTGGACTTGACAACTTCTGCACCAGCTGCGGATGAGGTTTGGAAAACAGGGTGGGAGGGGCAAAGTTTAGGGGTGGGAGGTGGAGGCTGGCATGTCTCCATCTGTGGACAGATGTCCTGTAAGGCCCTAGCAGCTGGACATCACCCTCAGTTTTCGGTTTATGACTTTTTTTTTTTTTTTTTAGTAGCAAGGTGGTGGTGAGTCGGGGGGGAGTTAGGGTTAGGGCAGGTTGAAAGATTAAAATGCAGATGCAAAACAACAGCATATTTAATGTGACCATCATGTTCACATCGTGCCATGCATGTGCACTGCTCTTAAAAAGCCCATTATGTGACTGCATGTAAATATTAACATTATCCTGTCTTATCAGGTTTAACATTTAAAAAAAAGCTTGAGATTAAGCTGCATCTCCTGAAAACCCAATGCCTGGACTAGCTGGTGCGCCATTCGCGGTGGATATGCTGAAACAGAACAGTATTCAGCATCACGCGTCCTGCAATTCCGAGGCGAGTGGCTATTCAGCATAAACCAGTGTTAATGAGTGTAGTCTCCGTGTTGCTCTGTCAATACTGTGACTTGTGTGGCTTCATGAGTACATAAAGTGTTTTAGAGAGGAACAGCTTATTAAAACACGGACTCATCACTCATTTCCTATAACGAGCCAGGTTTCGGGTTCGGGAAACAAACTCTGGGTAAGATCCGGAACATTCCGCGCTGGCTGAGCTTGTTCAGTCCTCCAGCCCCTGGCGGGAGAAGTAGTCCTCCAGCTCGCTCAGTCTCTCGATCAGCATGACGTCGAGGTCGGCGTCATCGGGGCGATCCCTGCGGCCACGCCCCCGTGTGCCCTTCGGCCGCGCCGGCCCCACCCCGGTCCGTGCCCGCCGTTTCCGCGGCAGCGTGAAGTCGGGGAAGTCCAGCACGCGCTTGCGCTTTTGCTGCCCGATGCACACCAGCGCCCCGTTCTTTTCCTTGGGCTCCTCGAAGATGGTCTCCAGGGACCTGGAAGAAGACAGACCTTCAGGAGCAGACGGACCACCTCCCCGAGCATGTAGCAGCATGGCATGACCAGCACCTGTGTGCAACACTCATCACTCCACAACAAAATTACCCACAGTCCTAATCTGAAACTCCTGACCATCTCAGTCACACTGCTTTGGCGATACAGGAGGAACTCCATGCTATTATTTTTCCTCGTGTCTAGGCCCCCCCCCCCCCCCCAAATTTCATATTGTCCTGTGTTTCCCACACTCTATACAGTGTGAAAACCCTTCCCTCATCACTTCCTGCTTGTACATCGCACCATGCCGCCACATACCTGTCAATAAATAGTATGACAGCTTGCTACAGTAGACTAGACTTGACTTGACCTGAACAAACCTGTTGCCAGTAGGGGAGCGGTAGTTCTTATTGGTGTAAATCTCTTCTAAGCTGAACTCCTTCTTCTTTAGTCTAGAGGGAAGAGGAAGTAACTGTGAGTAACTGCAAGGAACAGTGATCACGAAACAACATGCAAATCATCCATTTCCCTCATTGTTCATGTGGATGACGTACATCCATACAAAGGTGACGCACCTCTTTGGTTTGGGGAGCCCCATGGGGGTGAGGTTGTTGTCCGGCTTGGGGATAGTCTTGCGTATGCGGATCTGGGAGACCCTCTTGGAGCGTGGGCCGGGCTGAGGGCCCGTGACCTTGTCAAACAAGGCTACCTAGAGAAGTAGAGCGGCGCTGCTTAAGTCTGCACTAAATCTGAGAGGACGTGTGCCATTTTCCCCCTTTGATCTTCACTGAAAATCTGACACGAGAAGCACTTGGCGTCATTCTGACAGGATGGACATTCAGAAGTCGGCTGTCCTGTGCTCAAAAATCAACACTAACCCCCAGCAAATTGTAATTACGGCTCGGGTGCATGTCACAGGTCATGGCACTGCAGCCTCATTGCATTTTCCAGATGCCTGCACAGCATTTAAAGACGAGATGCAGAAGAAGGATCTGCCGCCCCGTAAAGGGATCACGCGGTACCACCAGGCTGTGGCTATCAACAGCGGCCACTTGAATATTATATACATAAAGATTTCAAAACAAATGCAGTCTCTCCAAGATTTCAGTTAACTGCTTCTTTTAACTGCACAGACCTGGCCATAAGTGAGCCGATCGCCCAGTGACTCTTAAAAACGCGGTCAGGTTATGCTCACTTCCTCCAATGTCCCGCAAGAAGGCAGTCCGGGAAACTCCACCTTGGTGCCGCCACAGAAGCTGTGGGCCAGCTCCCTCGGGCCGCTGTCGAGACTCGGCAAGCTGGGGCTTGCGCTGCGGGACGGCTCCAGTCCAGTGGGGGGTGGCAGGCTGTCCAAAAGACTGATTGTGCTGCTGCTTGTGGGAAGGGAGATATCAGAGTATCACAGCAGACAGATTTAAAAACCATATTTTATTTATATATATATATATATATATATATATATATACACACACACACACACACATACATACACACACACATATATATACACACACAGGAGCCTACAAGAAAAGAATGTAGAATAGTGATATCTCACTGATCCACAAGGAAAAATGACCCTTTTTGCCTGTCCCAACTTGCTCTCCATGGGACACACAGACAGGTGAGAGCAAGTTTTGGGGGTTCTAGTGTGGGGTCAACCAGTTTGCAGGGGCCCTGGGGCAATTGACCCTCTGAGTAAATCCCTTAACCCCCAATGGCAACATCACTCTGCCACTTAATGATTAAGCAGAGAAGAGGGTCTAATGGGTAATCAGAGGGCGGGATCCCGGGTCCCACTGCTCACCTCTTTTCTGGGGAAGTCCTGTCGGGACGGACATCTTGACTGGAGCACCAAGAATAGCTACAGAGGAGAGAAGGAGGGGTGAAAATCAGAATTGGGCAGCAGGGCGGTGCTAATCCCAGTTCCCGGGGGCAAGCAGCACCCACCTGTGGTCACTGCCCGAGGCAAGCAGAGCTGTGCCAAGGCGTGGCAGTGTGAGAGGCGCCAAGGGTGGCAGTGTGTCTCGGGATGGAGGGAGGCGGCTGAGGGCACAATGCAGGCCGGAGGAGCCGGGGGGCGCCAGGGGGTGGAGGCGCCGCTGCCGCGCCAGGAGACGCAGGGAGGCTGGCGAGGACAGCGCCAGGACCGTGTGTAGGCCGGCCTTGGAGAAGCAGCCGCGGCCCAGAGGGTAGGACGGGCAGGTGGCAGGGGGCCCCGCGGCAGCCCGGAACAGCCGGCACAGGCTGGGAGGAAGCGGGGTTTCCAGGAGCTTCCCCTGCGAGGGGCCGGGAGGCTCGAGGGGGCCGAGATCCAGCGGAACCAACAGCACACTCCCCAGTGTCACCAGTGGCTTCCACTGGCGGGTCGCCCCAGCATCCAGCTCCGGCAGGGCCGAGCTGTGGCCCAAGGTCACCCCCTTCAGCTGGGAGCGCCTGGCCGACGGCCGCTCCAGGTTCCAGCAGTGCTTGAGGTGAGCACTAAAGGCTGGACACACGCCTCCCAGTCTGTAGGGGGCGCTGCGGCACATGGCGGACAGCGGTTCGGAGGCCTGCGTGCGGGGGAGCAGGCGCCTAGCCATCTCTGACAAGTGCTGCAGCAGAAGGTGGCTCTCATTCGGCAGGGGCCCCACGCCGATGATCAGCAGCTTCCGGACGTTGTTAGCAAGGCCAGGGAGTGGGGTCAAAGCAGCAGCAGCGGCAGACACCCAGCTGAATGGGGGGCAGCAAGGGGCAACAGGGAGCAGGGCACCTCCCTCGGACGCTTTGGCGGCTGCACACAAGGGCAGCAGTGTGGTGGGTAAAGTGCAATCCAGGTAGGAGCCAAGAGCCGGCCTGTCATGCCTGCGTTTCAGCTGCGCATACGAGGAGAGTGCCACTGTCTGTACTCTCGGCCTGCTCCAAGCCGGGGGCTTGAAACGAGGGCCAGTCCACACTTTAATTATTTTCTCCTTGCCCCACGGCACCTCATTTACATCACTAAGGCCTTTAATCTGCCAGTAGGCTCCCTCTGCTGGCGGACACCTGGCATTGCAGTCTGGCGACACAGGTAACGCCACAGTACACATTGCAGCCCCCTCCCGCCTCCCACTCATTTCCTCCCCATTTTCCATGGTTACGGGTTCCTGGATTCCCGTCACCAAGCCCTCTCCGATCACGGCCCTCTCACAGCTCCCACCTGCAGAGCTGGGACCGTGGAACTGCACAGCCGTTGGTGGGGGGGATGCCCTTCGAATCGCACATAGTTCAGTCTGGTCTGCGAACACGTCTGGGGACTCTGCTACTGGCCCAGCGAATGAGAAAGATTCGTTTGTAGACGCGTGTTCAGCCATGGCGTCCTGCATGCTGGCAAACGAGGGTGACAGCTTATCGAGCGCACTATCTGGCTCACCGAACATCCTCATCTCGCCAGGTTCCGATGCCTTTGGATCTGTGGAGGCCTCAACCAGGCTGGGAGGTACCTGGATCTCAGGAGGGAGCCCAAACTGCTGGGCATGTGATCCCTGCTGCTCCTCCCAGGATCCGAGCCCAGTAGCTGGCTCAGGGGCACTCCCAGAGACCGCTTGCTGCAGTACAGAGGGGGTCTCCTCACATGCTCTAGCTTCTGGGGCCTCTAGCCCCACGTTTTCTGGCCACACTCCACAATCATCCACTTTCCGGATTCCCAGCTCCCCATCCAAGTCTTCGAAATCTGACACGGGGGAATAGTTCCCCGGCATACACCGCCCTGATGTACCTGCAGGAGGCGTCCTGTCTGGGGGCTCCGTGTCCCCCATCGCGAGCTCCCCACTGCCCCCTCTCTCACGCCGCGACACCTCAGCTTCACCCGAGCCACTGCCCAGCTCCCAGACGCTTCCCTCATCCATGTCCGTTTCCACAGCAACTGGGTTGCCGCAGGGATGCGATCTCTGTGACGGCATCTCGTTGGGGGCGGCCCTCTCTTCTCCTTCCCACACACCTGCAGAAAACAGAGACCGGCGTCCTCGAAATGTACTTCATTAATACGCCGCTGGGAGTGTCATTATCTACGCTATCATTTAATTGAACAGTTCGTGACAAGGCACAGTACCAGGTAATCATGTATAATTCAATATTTATAACACTGTTTTCAAGACCTGAAGGGGAGTTATACTGTAAGGTGCCTCCGATTCTCTCTGAAGACCAGAAAAAAAATTGTGTCTCTCCTCCCTGCTCTGCAAGGCAAGGACACACACGCTGACCCTACTCCTGTTAGGTCTGCAGAGAAGCGCCTGCCGCTAAACTGCGTCTGCTTGCTGCCTGACGGTTGGGCGATTCCAAGGTACAAACAGACAGATGATAAACTATTAATTCCCAGTGGGGAATTTACAGATGCCGACCGTGACAGATTTAAACCCGGGTATAGATTTGTGACAGTGAAAGTTATGCTCCATTTAATGCTGCATGCATCCCACCGATCTTCCTGAAAATGTTTTGGGAACTTGTTCAATTTGGAAGTTAGGGATGAATGATTTTGGAAAAATATCTAATCACAATTTTTCTGACGAATATTGTGATGAGTGATATTTTTAAAAGTCAAGCTTCAGTTCAATATACATGTAGTACATTTAAAAGACATGACGCAGCATAACCACATGAGATGCCATCAAAATACTAACTGGTCTATATTCTAATGCAACAATGGACTGCTTTCATCATGTATTTTTTTTATTAGCAGACAACAATCAAGCATAAAACTATCACAAAGCTGTGACTTAAGTTACTAAAAGTAAACCCCAGTAAGACTGCTTGGACCCCTTATAGGACCTTTCAGTAAACAATCTGACCATGAAAAATGTTACTTACAGCTCAGTAGTGGAATCAGTATTTTTTTGCACCTTGAATCTAACATTTTCCTCAAGTTTCACATGCTTGTTTGTGGGCATATACGCAGGCGCCTTGGGAGCCTTCTGATTGGTAAGCATGACTGGCACGCGAGAAGCACGGCACTTCTGATTGGTAAGCATGACTGGCACGTGAGAAGCATGGCACTTCTGATTGGTAAGCATGACTGTCACAAGGAGGACAGCATGAATTTGTAAAACTATTCTAAAACTATTCTCACTACAGTTTTAAACCCTGGGTCAGATGTGCCGTATAATGCTGTAGATTCTGAGACCAACATTTCTGTGGTGCCGTGCTGGACCCTTTTTTTCTTTTTCTTTTGCAGTGGAAAGCACCAGGTTCGGCACCGTGTTAGTATAAACAAGGCATCAGAGACTTATTGCAACAGCACAGATCCGGGCCGAGGACTCACCATCTCTGGCGCCTGTTGTCATGGTAGCATGCGATGCCATCAGCCTGCCACAGAGTGCGTCCATGCGGCCGCTCAGCAGTGCCATGTCTGTGCTGTGGCTGGCTCTCTGCTCACACAGCTGGCCCAGCCGCTGCTCCACCGCATCTAGCCGCTTGCACAGCGGCCCCAGGCTCCCCGCCACCAGCCTCTTCATCTCCTCCTGGTGGGCCATCAGGAGACGCTCCAGCGAACCCAGGTCTTTGGCCACAGAGCCACAGATTTGGTGCGGGGGCACCACAGACTCTGAGATCACATCTGAAGGAATACAGATCATATGTAAGATATAGATCTGGAAGCACAGTCATGAAAAAGATAAATATGGATGAGAAGTATGGTATGGGTAATCCTAGTAAATTTATCACAGTGATACAGATATTTTAATTGCATACCATGAGTATGAAATCATAACGATACTGACATACCCAATAAAAACATTTGACTGCAATCAAAATTTAACAGTTCCATGTTACCTGTCGCTACATCCTTATCTTGACAGCCAATTTTGATGTTGTGATGGTCCATGCAAACACACTGGAGCAAAACATAAGCACAGCTTAAATTCACACGCCCCTGCCACCATACTAAAAGTATGTGGCATAACAAACTTAATCATTCATTTATCTGACTTGAACCGAGAAAGGTTACAAGTTGTGTGGTCCCTGGGATTTGAACCCACAACCTTTGTGTTGTTGGTGCAATGCACTACTTGTTGAGCTACAGGGGGCAAGTTGCATACCTCCACTTCAGAAGTACTTCCATTCACTTGTCCAGTTCTTCTCGAATCCACATGACCAGCTTTCTTGCAATCCTCGCCTGAAGGGGTGGCCAAAAGCCACGCCTGTCCACAATCCGCCTTGACATGATTTGTGAAGCTCCCCGTCCTGCAGGGATTACCATCCAGGTCCCCGCCATCAGCTCGCCTCTCCTCCCAGTGTAGCCCTTTCGACGTTCTGGGAGGATGCTCCTGGTAAAGCAGGGGGAGGTGGCACGAGCCGGACATTGGCAGGGATAGGTGCTGCCCTCCTCTCAGGCCTGTACTGCTGGCAGTGGACAACATCACAGGGACCAGCGGAGCTAGACCAAAGACCAACATCATGGACGTCAGACTTCACATGTTTACATCACACACACAAATGCACTTCAGAGACCTGATAAAGAGTACACAAAACTCTCACCTGCCTGTATCTATGTCTCTAAGGAATGGCAAAAGTATTGACTCATTTTCATTTCAAAACTAAAAGTAGTGCATGGTTTGGTGTAAGAAAGGAAAAGAAACATTTAGCTCCAAGTTGCCTGATCATTTATATTTTTCTAGGAAACTTAGCTAATGTTTGAGTACTGCTATCAGATAGTCGACGTATATAGTTTTTTCTTCTAAACATTAGGTCCCTTTTTTATAGAATAAACGAGAAGTTAAGCAGGGTTTTAAAAAGAAACCGACATGAGTTGCACATTTCTTCGTATCTTACATTCTGCCAATCGGGAAAATCAACTTAAAGGTAAAAGTACAGAGAAAAGCAACATCCCCTAGGGCCAGGTTATCATGCAAAGCGAGTGATCCCCGAGATACGAGGACAGCTGCGAGGAAAGGGGGATCCGCCAGGGCTCGGCATGGGCGAGCGAGGCCCGCTGGCGGCCGCTTCCCCGGCCGACTTCCCCGCGGATCGGTGCACCGGCGCAGCGTCACGGGTCACAAGGCTCACCGAAGAGATGCGGCCAGTTCCGGCGCAAGTTCCGCCACCCAAACCCCCGACTTTCACCTCACGGCGTCGCACAGCAGCTCGATTGCCGGGGGTTAACGGGGAGACCAAGAAGGGCGGCCGCTGGAGATTTTGGGCCCCATAAAAGCATATCATACTGGGCTCCCAACTCAGACCAGTCCAATCACGCCCGTCAGTCAGGGGGTCTTGGGATCGTTCTAACTCCCCCCTTCCCCACCTCTTACGACGCCCCTGGAGATATCCGTATAAATTTCAGGCAAAGACCGAGACGTTTTTAAATCCGTTCACTTCATACTCCCACGTATGCAAAATGCCATCGAAACCAAGCGGATCGCTTAAGATTTTTACGCAGCCCGTTTAAAAGAAATGAAATTAGGCGAGAAGCCTGAGGTACACCGGCCGTCGGTGACTAGCTGGCAAGCTCGATGCGATAGAATCTGTTAAGCGTCCACCCAACTCCCCCCCCCCCCGCTATCCCGAGAAACCGCGCCCCAAAACTAATAACAAATTTCGTGTTATACCGCAATGCGGCGGCTTCAGCTTCGGGTTCCGGTCCGTCGTGGTGGCGCCAACCTGCTCGCGCTCAAGCTCGAGGGAGCATCGCGTACCCCATCGGTTCCCCACGGCTCGCGCTCACATCCCGTTGTCAGCCGAGCTCCCAAGACGTCCGGGCCGCCGCTTCCGGTTGATCAGAGAGGAAAGAGTAAGCCCAGCACTCTGATTGATAGCTGTTTTCACCAATCAAGATTCGTAAAATTAAAACTTAACGACGCCCACTTTTGTGTCAGCCAACCAGTGAGCGGAAATCGTCTGCCAAAACTTAACGCGTGGAAAACCGTGGGGGACCTCGGGCGGTTTGAATGAGCGTTTGCTTCACTTAAATTCTTAGTAGGGACGAATGTATATGCTTTGAAAAGAAAATCTGTTGTCAGTATTGAACATAAAATCTGGCATTCAGAAAGAATTAATTTCAACTGGAGAAAAAATTTTACCAACTGGAAAAGACGAGTTGTCACTGATTTATACTCAATGTCCACAAGTGACCGTAGAACACCTAGTTAGTGAATCGGAATGTATTGTTTTCCTGAAATGCATCAAGCAATGATGCGACTTCGGTCTCATTTATCCGTCTCCAATGTTAAAATATTTAAAATAAAATGTTTAATTTGTTAAAATAGTGCTTGCATTTGAAAATTATGCATTTTATCGTACAAAGTAGTTTTAATGTAGAAGATAACCCAACAACATTAAATTAATTACTTATTTAGTTAACTTGGTCCCTTCCTTACTGTAGTTGAATATCAGTTTTGCAAATGAAACCACTGATGTACTAATGTCTAATAATGCCAGTTCTTTGTTCCACACAGGATTTTTTTGTATACTTACACGTTGCTTATTTTATGGATTCAAGAAAGTCATAAAATAAGTGAGACTGTTAAGTTGCTTTTCAGCCGTTTTCCGCAAGGTGTCTCTGCATTCAGGCTACACGATAAGGGCTTTCCGTGCTTATAAAACACGTGAGTTTTACGTAGCACACATTCCTTTGAATGTCCTCATGGGTAACTGGTTTGAAGGAGGCCTGACGTATAAAAAACAGTATTAGGCATATATTAGCAATGACTTTTTTCCATTTCCATCTGAAACATTGCGATGGCTAACTGGTCAGTAACTTTTATTCGACTAAAAATATCACAGCCTTAGACAAAAATCTAAGAGCAAATCTGATATGTTTACCTTTTTCTGATGTGGCCGATTTTTTGCAAAGTGAAGTTTTGCAGCTAACTGGCGCGGATCGATATACAGTATGTGTCCCCTGAATGAAGGTTTGAAGGATTGAAATGCAGGTCAAGATTCACAAGTTTGTTAAATTTTCAACGTACAACTCAAACTTGTAAATATGCAGAAATTATAGGCAGTCATTAGTTTGAACAACATTAAGTTTTTATTTTTTATACATTATATATAAATATATGTGTCTGAAAGTAGGTTTGGGACTACTTACATAAAGTGCTGACTTGTGCTGAATCAGTGTCTCTAAAAATGTTGTCAGGGCGTAATATTCATACGTAAATGGTCATTTGGATGTTTAATAATAATTCATTTCAGCACATACGTTTTGTTTAAATTATCATCATATGCAGCATAAGATATTTTAATCCTGCAAACTCTCGCTCTTTGCTTGGAAAAAAAAAGCATCGGCCTAATTTTTTCATCTGTTATCTACAGTCTGTACTCGTCAGCCAACAACACTTTCCCATTATTCCTTGCCAGAAAAGGTTTGCATCTATGTCACCACAGGAAACAAGTTTCAAATTAAGTCACATCAAATCAAATAGTCTTTTATTGTCAATTCACTATACCTGCTGAACATACAGGAGAATTGAAATGCTGTTTCTCTCTTCTCTTTGTATTAGTACCTATACGGTCTAAAAAAATAGAACGAGAAATAATAACAATAATATGATTTTAATAATATGAATATACTTTTCATCATAAAAACTTGTCTTACTCACATGGCTCCTTTAAAATATTGCACATGTTATGATCTTTTAGAGAGCAAACTAATTTTGCATTGCTGGTGTTAAAATAGGCTTGTATTAATAGTTGTGGCTTGAAAATGAAACTACATAATTTTGAATTAATTTGTGCATTGTATATATTATCCCAGTGTTAGTAATACAGTACTTTGTTTTAGATATAAATTAGTCCTAAAACACAGGCCCTAAAAATATTCTGATAATTTATACAATATCATTTGGTAAGTAGAACTAATTTACTATAGATGAAAACTGTCCTGGCTACAGATAGAAACCCAGTGTCCCACTTTGAGATATTTTCATCTCGTTTATAGTTTAGTTTGGTCACAGTATATTATCATCCATTGTACCCATTCTACCATCCAAGCGTACACTTCCTCATCTTTCCTAATTGAATAGCCGGTGTCCAGTCACATGAGGGTATATGGGAAAGCACAACACTCAGAGATCATTGGGGATCTTAAAAAGAAATATCTTTTTAACTGTCGAAGGAAGCCAAATTAGTCAAAGTCAAAATCAAAGTATCTTTTGAGCCCTGATGCATGGGTCATTCTCTGAGATGAAGTATGATCGTTACTCATTGGTCATAATGTCAAAAAGTAATAAATAATATATACACATTGTAGCGTGAAGTAAAACAGAGACTTTATCTTAACCCTTTAATAATGGCTGATGTTGGCCACAGCCCCACCGTTAAAACACGTAAACTGCCGGCAGCACAGAGAGAGAGAGCGAAACCACACAAAGGTCCTCAGACAGACTCCATCGGTGGTGCCTACCCCTGGGCTCGGGGTCTCAGTGATCAGTCATTCCATAATAATGAATACAGTAAGTACATGGTAAATGCACAGCTAGAGGCAGGCAAGCTTTCCGTCATTTCAATAGTTACACCACTCCTGTAGTAATAAAATCAATTTACAGTACTGATCGCTGTTTGTCCGGAGCTTTAAAAGGTGATTAAAAGTTGAGATCTTGGTCTGCACTTAAATTCAAATATGCAAACGTAGAAAATACAATCTACTGTGTCGTCCACAAAAAAAGTCCCCTGTATTGCCAGTATTTAAAAACGTGCCCTTTTAATGACAGCACTCCTGTATGAAAGACCGTAGCTGGCTGCCTTCAGTTCCAGAAGAGGGTGTGTGCTACCTGTTTGCCGTCCGCCCATTTAGGGCGAACGGATGTCGGAGTTCATGCCAGGGTTTTAGATGACAGATCTAAGGGGAAACTCAAGAAAGTCGTGAATCACAACGCGATAAAATGGTGAGAAAAGTTCGTTCCGAAATCTGAGAAATGTGAATATTATAAAAAACATTACCTTACCCACAAGAGTTACGCTTATATCTGCTCCTATATCTATGTCTGAACGTAAATACGCTTCTTTTGACCTTGTGGCTTTTACCTATGTTTACACCATTTACTTTCACTATCACCTTGGAGTAGACGTGTTGTATACAGCTTCGCACGTTTCCCTCCCTCAAGTTTCCTTTTCGTATTTATTGTAAAGTATTTCACTGTTTAATATCTGAACATGGTATAACAATTGACGATTTTATGTTATATTGTTGGTAGATTTTAAATTGAATTAACTGAATTGTTTTTATAATTAAGATACATAATCACATATTCAGCTTTGTGTACATGATTACCAATGTAGTAGAATGAACCCGCATGCCGAGTCAATTAGTTTGAAGAGTTTAAAATAAAACGCGGAAAAAAGTGACCAAAGTTACAGCCGAGATCTAAAAGTTTCAGAAACGAATAACATCAGTTGCGATTCCCCTAAAGAAAATAAAAATATCGAATAAAGGAGTTTGTTGCGGATACGTCTTTTAAACGTGCTTCCTTGGTTGGGATGGAAGTGTTTCAGTAAGAAATTGTAGTAGGTTTTTACAAAACATTAAGCTGAAATGCTTGAGCAACTCTACTGTAAGACCAAGGATGTGGCTTGAAGCCACGTCCTAAGTTAAGATTCTAGGACATGGGGTCAGAAAGCTATATACGATTATAAATATTATTTTCATTCCCTGCTATTTCTCAATTCTTCTAGCACAATGATGCTAAGAGACATAAAGGCTGAATAGCTAAATATTTGCAAATACCAGTACAGAGGCCAGTGTTAGTGCTCTAATCGTACATGTTAGCTGTTTGGACTTGAAATGCTGGCTGAACTTCCATACTAAGCTGTTTACTCAGTGCAACTTTTGGTTAGTATGATGTAGTCAGATTCTCTCCCTAGGCCAGGGGTAGCCAGTTTTATCCAGAAAGGGCAGTTGTTTATGTGGGTTTCCCTGTAAATCTCTAATTAGGTTACTAATTAGAGGACTGATTGGCTGAAGAGTCCTCACACCTGGGTTTGAACAGCTGATGTAAAGGTTATCCCCAAAAACCTGCATACACACCTGCCCCTTGCGGATAAGATTGGCCACCCCTGCTCTACGCCATAACACTCTTCTGCTCCTGCTAGGTGACCGGGACCAGTCGTCTGCAGCAGGTTCAGCAGGATGTGGAGGAAGTGAAGGTCATCATGATCGACAACCTCAACAAGGAGGAGGAGAGGACGGGCAAACTATTGGAGCTTGAAGACCGGGCCAATGTGCTCACCGAGAAGGTGGGACTGAAATGTCGCCCAGTTATTGTAACACGTGGTGTACTGTGAATGTCGAACTAACACTGACATTTACTCTAAATTGGAAGTAATGACTAAAGTCCTTATTCAACCCCCAATTGCATTTTCATCCCTAAAAACAAAAAGCCATAAAATGTTAAACTTATTTTTTATAAACATGCTTTGGGGCAGCGTAGAGGAAAAGTGTAATGCATATTAATTTGCACCCTGATGTCAGCTTGAAGAGATATTTTCGGAAAGGTGTTTTAATGTTCACAGATGGAAACATCTCACCCTAGAAATATATATATATATATATATATGTATGTATATATGACAATAACATTTATGTATGCGTTCTTTTAAAGTTGTTTGATAATTTAGTCTCAAAAATAGAGGCGATGCCACCTCCTCTAGCTCTATGTACCTACTAGGCAAATATGCTACACCATAGACTTAAGTCTCCCTCTGTGGGCACCACACATGCAGAATGTTCATAGTCATATTTCAGGGCCTAAAGTTTTATCATATAACTTTTGAGTTATGAGGTGCCAGTTCCTTTTGAATGTATGTGGGTTTTTTGCCCGACCTTCATGGATTATCTGAGTAATGTCATAAACTCTCACCTTCCTGGCATAAGTATAATCTGGAAAAAAAAACTGCCAGACAAAATGTTTTCAAAACATGTTTATGTTTGGGGCGCAACAGTATCTGAAATCCACCCCTTCTATGTGTATGTAATTTGTACATTGTTATTGTGTTGTGCAGGTTTGCTCTGATAATCAATAGGCATTCAGCTAAGTGTGACTACATACGTATGCCTTGTGATGGACTGGTATCCTGTCTAGGGTGTACCACTGCCCTGTGCCCTTTACTGCCAAGTACCCTTAGGCACCAAGTACCCCTGCAGTTCTGTTCAAGATACATGGTTTAATGATATATAAGCTGCAGAAGCTCAAATATCATCATGTACAGAAGCAAAATTTCAATCCAACAAGAAGCGACAAGTTCTTTATCAACAATGACTCTAGTTGAAGTAATCAGTCAGTCAGATCTTCTTGTTGGAATTTTTTGCCCTGTGTTGTTTATAGAACTGCTTCTTTTACCTTTGATTTACATGAAGGATATTGCATGAAGACCCTGCCCTGGAATTTTCTAATATTTAGTTTCTTTAGTTTTTCTTTTAGTTTGTCCTGCTGCAGTGTTGACTGTCAATGCATCAATTGACTCTGACTGCACAAAGATTCTCTAAGAAAAACAGAACATTTCTAGATCCACGGATTCACCACATTTCTGACAGCACTGTGAATGTACTGGAATTGTGTTTCTTCTTTGACAATAACTTATCAAATATCTTGCAGAGAAATTCATTAGGCCCTGGCTGTCGAGTTTTATGTTAATGGTGGTGTATCTTGTCTCCCTGCATTCTTGTTACCGTCTCACCAGAGCAAGGGCTTCGCCAGGACATCAATGAAGGTGAAGAAGCAGACCCAGTGGCAGTTGAAGAAGATGAAGGTGGTGATTGCGGCTGTTGGGGTAGCTGTGGTGTTAATGCTGATTATCGTGGTAGCCACTGTAATGAACCAAAACGTCAACATGATCAAGAATGCTAATAGCACGGTAGACAAGGCGACCTAGCGGAGAGGTGAAGGAAGTCCACTGAGTTGGCAGACTTGGGGAATCAGAGAGAAGGGAAGAGCTCGGTATTCTGTACTGAGAGAGGGATGGCCTTGTACTTGAATCTAAAACTGCATAATGCTGTTACAATTCTGTTTAAACCTTGTTTATAATTTTCTGTTGCTCTCAAGATGAGTAAAAATCGAAAGCTAGGGAAAGAAGATCTCCAGCATCCAGAGGTGTACAGTGTATAAGAAAGGCATCTTACGGGAACACAGCATCAACTTAAAGACCAGCTCAGGTGGATATGGGCTGTTATTTTTTCTTACATAAAATTCTATGTACAATTTCTGAAATTCACTCTTTTGTGGTGAGTTTTGGAAATTTAAAGAGTTATTTCCTTAATTACATTACGAAGTTTTGGTTCCCAATACTGTAACATATGATGAGGAAGCCTGACTTCAGATCACGGCAGCCTCATCTCAAAAACAAAACACCAAAAAAGTTTTGGAAATTTGCTCTTCACTTTGGGTTTATAGTTGAATTTATGGATAGTACATTAAGCTGAAATATTTATACAAGGGTTGTTTTAAACATGTGCTGTATTTTTCATTACAAAAGTTTGATTAAGATGGACTGGGTGGGAAATTCTGGTATTCTTTTAACGAAAACCCTCCTTAATTCCTGTCTCTGGTAATGTGATATAAATTGTTTCTGAACAACATCAAGTACTTTGGCTATTTCATATAATTAGTTTTATAAGCCCCTTTTCAAACAAAGCACATTTAAACTGCCCACCACCTCACCTGAAAGATTGCAAACATGGAAACACTCCTGCAGTACGGCTGCGGAGGACAAGCGGTGGACTTTGTCCTGCCAAATGGCAGGGTTGGAGCAGCTTAATGAGTAATACATCCCCACTTCCTTATAGCATTAAATCTCAGTGCACACCGACCAGTCGGTCAAAAAGGAGGGCTAAAAAAATGTATTATTAATTTCCACGATGAGGGACATTTCACAACCACTGTAAGTCTTTTCTGCAGGAGGACCGACATCCGTTCTTCTCTGCTTCTGTGACGGATCTGCCTGTCACACAAGGTCAATGGACTCAGCTTTATTACTCATAATATGCTGTTTATTTATCTGAATTCTGGAATAGAAATCTGGCAACTGAAAAAAGTACTAAAATCACATTTATAAGTGGATACAAAAGGAAAGAAAAAGTACAATGCTTTGACATTTGGTGTGCATGACAGAATTTCAAAAGAGTACACAAAGACAAAAGAAAGGTAAAAACAAAACCACCAATAACTTAATTTAAAATCCGACTTAAAAGTAGAAAGAGATCCAGATAGAATTTGTATTAAAAAAAACCCACTCGCCATGATCGTATTAGTCTTGTGACACTGACTTTTGTCAACAATCCACAGGCCAACCTTTCGTATTCCCGTCAGCCTGCTATGCTACACGCGGGTGGGACTGTTCTCGCTCACACCCGTATTTAGCAAGCTAATAATTAGTGCGCCAACTCGATCCAACATGCAAGTCCAATTCCCAGGTCATCACTGTGAGCTGTAAACAACCATATGAAAGAAAAAAAAAAAAAAAAAAAAAGATTAAAATGCCTAAAAAAAAATATATATTAAAAAGAGCCATCTTATCACAATGACGATGACAATAACAATAATAAACGAATTAGTGTGAGTAATTGGCACACACTGTAAAACGTGCACCGATGGTCGGCACATAAGGAGGTCACACAGGTTATGGAGTGATGGGTCAGCGGATGCTGATCAGACCCCTGCAGCTTTACAAAGAGTAAATAAAAAGCACTGGGTGTGCGAGTCCCTCACATGGGGAGAGACAGGAATCCCAGTGACACAGCATGGCCTTCTGAGGCGCAAAGGCTCTGGAGCTCCACGGGACAGAAGAAAAAAAAAAAAAGACAAACACGAATTGCCCACATTCAACTGAACATAAAATCTCAAGGATATTTGGCTGAAATGTGGCCGTGTGGCAGACTCACTGACACGATGACATGGAGAAATGTCACCGTTGGCAATAACATTTTAGTAACATTTTCCAACATGAGGCATTTATCCCACACAGGCATAAAAAAACTGTACTGCTGCAGAAAAGCCATTTTCCTACCCTTAAGAGAAGACATTTAATTTGAAAAAGCTTAAGAAAACATGACTTAGAGGAGGACATAACATAAAAACAGACCAGTGTACTAAAATCTGTTAAACAAAATATTCTCTATTTAAATATTGTTTTGTGCATTTTTAAAGAAACAAAAAAACCTTAGTTAACTACAGATAATACAGTGAACAGGAAACAAAAATTTTAGTTGACATACGTAGACATACAAACATTTCAATTGTTTGCATGTGTGAAGGTGTGGTTCAAAAAAAAAAAAAAATGCAAATGTGTCCCTGCACGTATTAAAAATTTCTGACCTACTACTGCACACTAACGCATACGGTATCATTTTCAATTGCTCAGAGACGGCCTCAAACATAGAGGTAGGCCATATTCCAGACATCAAAAAGGCTTCTTTGTTGGCTCTCAGTATTTGCCAAAAACGACGTTATGATGCCTGGAATGAAGAAACACCATAGCAACAAGTTGATTCTAAAACCGTTAGTAACGTAGTGATAAGTCAACAAATCCCTGTTTGACACTCAACCAACTGGACGCAATTCCCTAAACGGACAGCTATCTGTCACCTACACTGGCATATAGGGACCTCTAGGTGGCGAAATTACAGCAAAGGTCCCCGAGGCTTATCCAGCAATCTCACCAACAACGTGCTCTTTGTACCGCTAGTCACAGTGGCGAGGTCTCTAAACAGTGAAAGAATAAACAAAATACAGTGGCCACATCACTTTTCCAAGGAACCAGCCCGGAGCCCAAAAATGCTGTGACCGTAATCAATGCAGGACGTCAGACTCTATGAGAAGGAACAGGGGTTAAATATTGCTGCATTAACTGGTACAATTACACTTAAAATGCATTTAAGCCTCCATTAAGCAGTCAGATTAATCCTCCGCCTCACCCACCAACAGAGCCTTTAAATTAGGTCTGAAAGCTCTACCAACACTGGAAATAAATTGCCCTAAATGAAACGTTACGCTCCATCTATTATGTAGTCTCGGTACTAATTATCGGCTCTGAAATGTAATCGCAGGACCGGTGTGGGCAGTGTGAACAGAGGGACTTCTGTGCCAAACTCGGAGGTGAGAAAGGCAACACAGCAAATTGAAAATGAGCAGCCAAGTCTGGGCAAAAAATTATATATATATAGATTAGACTCAGCACCCACTCAAAAGAAAAAATGTGCACATTAATACTTCCTCAATATGGAACATGTGGGGACTCAAGTTTTCTACAGAAGCAAAGACAAAAAAAAGCAGACCCAACAGACGATGCCAGCACCGGTCCCTGCAAGTGGCCGTGGCAGGTCCTGATGTAACCACAATAAGCCCCCTACTGACCAGTAACGGTTCAAAAATCGCAGCAGCCTTCGGAAATACTTAAAAATTACTTATCAAGCCATTTTCTTGTCAAGGGTGAACATCGATATCCTAAATTACATTACAGCAGACCCAAAACATAGAGCCAGCTATGAATCCTGGAAAAAATAACTCAGCACATAAATCATGATTATACTGTGCGGACACCAAACTCCAAGGTGTGAGGAAACCACACGGAATTAAAGGCCTAAAAACAACTAAACTCTGCATCATGTATGGAAATTAAACTCTGAAACGAACACCCAGTTTAGCACTTTAAATTCTATTATATATGCAATATAAGCTTTCCTTATAAACCTTCTTTATAAACGGATAAATGGCATCAGTACACAAGCCAGTCTTGCAAGTTTGCGTATCAATATCAAACAATACTCTCTAACAAGCACTTCTTATTGCCTTAAAGGGCAGGGTTCAGATCCGGTTTGGCAAATGTGTGTGATTTTTTTCCCCAAACAAAGTTAAGGGAAGGTTTGGGGCCATATGGAGACAAAATGTGTAATTGTTTTATACGCGTTACATTGCATTCAAAGGTGCGAGACGGAACTCAGCCACAACATAAACACTATGCAACACAGAGCCTTGTGGACAGCTTAAATTTTAGAAACATTCAAAAATAATAATTCATTATAAAAATTTAAAATGTTCTGACCTTTCATCATGAGGCCTATTTTTTCCCCCCCTTGACATTTATTTTTAAGTCTCATCTTAATTCATTCCAGAAGCCTACTGACGAATCATAAACAGCCTTCATTCACGCCTCTGCCTTTCACTCAGGAAACACTCAATCAAGGGGACCAATCATATCACTCCGTCAGTAAAAGAATTACAATAAAGACACGTGATGGGATTTTAGTTACTTTCTGGAGATGGACCACCGGGCTACAGCATAGCGATGCTCTCCGGGTTGCAGTTGAGGTGGGTTGACGTGCTGCTTCCCCCTGGCGACTTTAGACTTTTGGCACCGCTGCTCCCGCACCCGCCGGCCCCGAGCGTCCCGGGCCGGCCCCCAGCCCCCATCATCACCCCGGAGCTCCTGTGGTGGCTCTGCTGCAGGGCAGCCATTATGGTCTCGTTGTTGACGGCACCAAATTCGTAAGTGAAGGTGCCGTAGAACACGAGGATGTCCACCGTGAAGACCCACTCACAAATGGCGGCGGCGTGCTGCAGGACGAAGCTCTCGTGGATGAAGAAGATACCACCTTGGGGTAGGGAAGGTGCCGTCAAGGAGAACACCCCGAAACCACTGGTATGACCTGCTGGTAAGGTCACCAAGCCAGTCTCTACTAGCTGAATGTGATCAGGTATTTTTCTAGTGTGAATCAGAGGGTGTTTACTTTAATGTAATTAATTAAATTACTATGACTCTACAGATCCTATCCTATAACTGAGCGATAGTCATTTAGAAAAAACTGGCTTTTAGCTTCTACTGATGTGTATCGGCTGGTGGTTGGTTGTCCAGATTCCAGTAAACAAAAGCAGCCATCGATACAAAGGACATGAAGGAGGAACAAAGCGAACTGCGCATGTGACATGACCAAGCCTTCGAAAGACAGTAAAAGGGTTCTCAAAGGTGGAAAACCGCATGCGTTAGGAGGGCTGTAAATGCTGGAAGTGAACTGAGCCCACATCAGCTGAAGCACGGCTGCCCAGGTACAAGGACCACACCTTGGGGAGAAACCAATGTCCAGAAATCATGGGAATTACATGGGGTTTAATTATAGGTAAGGCATCACAGGTGGATCTATAAGGAGGACTGACGGAAACTAGGAGTCGCGATTATGCGATTTAATGACAAAACGAAGCATTAAACTTGGCTTTTTTGATTGCTTGCCAATATGGCAGAAGACGGAAGGATGAGGATCCAGATAAAGAGCGAAAGCCTCAGTTGTGTGGAAGCACTTCACATTAAAAGTGAAAGAAAATGTAGTCTGTCAGTACTGGGAAGCAGAACTTAAATATCACAACAGCAACCAAGTCCTAAAAGTAGACATTCAGGTTTGACAGACTCATCAAATAATGCAAGGTGAGCCAGACGTATGTGCCATTTACCCTCTTGGAGATAGAGGTTCACCCATCTGATATTCAGGGTTGCTATCAGCACCGATCCATACCTATTACACTGATAAGAAAATCGGTCATGTGACCGATCCGCGCCCGATGCTTACTTATAGATGTGAGAATGTGAGAACATCATAGAGTGTAATTACACAAACCTAGATGGTCTAGTCCATTGCACACCTAGTCTATATGATATAGCCTAAAAATGATTAAAAAGCACAGTATAGTAAATACATAAACCAGTACCACTTATCATCGTTATAAGGTATTTTGTACTGTACATAATTGTATGCGGTATACTTTTACATGAATGGCAGCACAATGGGCTTGTTTACACCAGCATCACCCCAAACACGTGAGTAATGTGTTGTGCTGTGACGTTACAACGGCTACGAAGTTGCTAGGCAACTGGAATTTTTCAGCTTCATTATAATCTTATTGGACTATCGTTGCATATGCGGTCTGCCATGTACCACATGACTGTATATCTATAATTAGCTCGTTGATAAACAAATGCTAAACGCCTTTCTCTTTTTCCTGTGAAAGCGAAAATCTCCTTCCGATTTCTTTTGGTTTCCGAAAACCGGTGCCAACGTTGGTCTTCCGCAAAAGTAAAGTGGAGTAAAGCTAACATTTGTAAAGCGAGGGATACCTGTAATATGATCAATAGCTTTAGTTGAAACCAAGCCGCACAACTGTACTCATATTCAGCCCAGGGTGGGCGGGAAGGATACTGAGCACCAAGGAGACGAGGGCGCCGGCCGCCAGTGCCACTCGGACGTGTGCCATCCAGTAGTCAAGCGCGGTGACGGCGATGCGGTATGTCAGCACGCACTGCAGGCAGACAAAGAGCAGACCGGCGGGGAAGGCCACCCCTGCCCCCACATAGTGCAGCGACTTAGCGTGGTCCACCTGGAGCGGGAGCCAATAAGGGCGAGACGTGAACACGGCCAGTCCGGTAGGGCACCAGTCTCGCTACAGCCAACTGAAACCAAAGCTTTTCAATAGACAGGTTAAATCTATGTACCGGTATTTACCCTGCCTCATTATACGCCACAACTCTTCACTGACCTAAATGAAACTCATACGGCCCCCTGCCATCCCACTGCCGGGCCTAAAGACCGAAGGCCACATACAGCAAGAACCACAAGGCCAGCTGTTAATCAGTCAGGCAGGAGAGGATAAAATGGAAACGTCCAAAGACAGTGTCAGACCCCATTATCACTGCCATGGCCGAAAGCTCCAAGAGCCTTATAAAAAATTTGCCTTATGATCTAAATTGCATTTCAGTCCTGAAGTGGACTTTGCCAGCTGAGTAGCCCTGATCTCAAAGGGGGCCTGATTTCCAAAGGGGTGGTTTTATTTGTCATTTCCTCCCCCCACAGGGGGATAGTACCCACATGCATCCCAAGAAAAGTTCAGCCCTGGAAATAACACTTTACCCATTTTAACAACCTATTATTTTAATAACAAGAAGGAGTCCAATTCCTGACTCAACGGTACAACAGTATCTGCTGAAGGACAGATCAGAACAGCAGCATCGAGCCGACATCCTTACCCATTACATTCATGTTCCGATACAATAAATACAATAAATGCACCTACCACCTTCAGGATGGTCCCCTCCCATGCTCACCTGGAAGTTCCCCACCATGACCAGGCCCAGAGCATTAGTACAACCAGAGACCAGGGCGCTGGTGTTGATCCAGCAGCGGTGGCTATGCTCGATGACCTGGGCGTAGCGCAGCAGGCACACCATGACCACTGACGGGAGAAGACACGGTGGCATGAGTCACAGAAACGATTCATTTCAGCCTTAAAATGGGCAAGAGCTTAATCACCTGATCTGGCCCTAACCTGTAGGGGCCCTGCTTCGTTTTACACAAAATTAATTTTAAACGTTACACATACTTATAAACATATACAGACAAATATATGGTCTATAGCAGGGCTAAAAGATTTACGTACTGGGAGATGGGCCGCATTTTGGCACATATTCACCGAGCTGCGCTCCGGTTATCGGATACTGAGTTTCCGAGCAGGCAGCTGCACTGACTTAATTCAGAAAACAAGCATTTCAGTTGTAGGACCTAATTGAGGATTAATTCAAAACAGGGGTTTCCGCTACCAAGTGAGATATTTCAGGAGGATTGGGTTTCAAATGGCCTGGTTTCATTTACAAAGGATGAGGGGGAGAGAAAAATTCAAAATTTTTAATAGCAAATAATGAATCCACTCAGAAAACTGTCTGCTGTAACTAACGGCCTGTATTTTTATATTCTCCAGACTCCCGGGCAAAGCGCTGAAATCTGTCTGCGAGCGAGCGAGCGAGAGAGGGAGAGAGAGAGGGAGAACCTTACCCATAAAAGCTCCCACATTGCCAATCAAGCTGAAGAGACAGCTTTCCGGGGGGAACGAGCCGCACTTACTACAAGAGAATAATGTTGCGGTAAGAAGGAGTTTACTCCTCATGTGCAAGGCGAGTAAGAGCATAATAGAGCACAACACAGTGGAGCAAATGCTGTCTCTACGTAAAGCCACATTTACAAATTAAGGATGTACATTTTGGACGCAGAATGATTTATACTACTTTTCAATTTACATTAAATGAAGGGAAGCCCGTGCTTGAGCACATTATTTAATCACTGATTCATTCATACAGCAAGAGACTCTGACAAGGAAGAGACCTGATAAGGGGGATGTCCTGCAGAGTGCAGCAGGTTTTGGGGAAGCCTGGCTTGGCGCTCTCTTCCGTGCACGTCAAGTTGTAGGACCTAGCAATGAGCAAGTGCAAAACGATGGATTTGTCAAGCCTCCAAGCCTTTCAGCTCTGCTACTATTGATGTCATTGAAAACACACTCTTCACATACCAGTTCTCTACAGGACAGACGTGGTGGTTCATCACTGCCATTGCATAGCTGCAAAGATAAAATAAGAAATTGGACATGGGAAAAAAATTCTATATATTTAAAATGAAAATTGTTATTCTAGAATTTTGTTTTACGGTGAAAATTACAGTGAACACTCTCAAAAGCATACTGCTAATCAGTGTGCCTAGAGTCTAGGTTATAATACCCTCACTGACCTGGATGGGCAGTTTAATGGAGACCATTTAATCACCTACACTTGTACAAGGGACAACAAATCCAGCTCTCAGGAGCACTAGGAGAAAGCCCACACACACTAGGAGCCCCACGCAGCAGAGCTGGAGTAAAGATCAAACTCAAAACCGTGAAGATGTGAGGCTGCAGCGCTGCCAACTGAATCACAATGGTTCCCTTCAAATGACCCTTTTCCTTTCCTTTTATATTTTGAAGCAGCACCCTATTCACTCATTTACAGCAACACGCTCACTATGGCAAGTCTATTCTCCACCCCCCCCTCTCTCTCCGGCGGGGGCTATGAGTCAGCAGCCCGAGTAGCGCGTGCTTAGCCGTACTTACACTATCCATATTCCCGTGATGGAGAAGGCCGAGAGGCTGACGGGCAGGACGATCCAGGCAGTCATCGGGCAGCTGGTGAAGGCTCTGCATCCAAAGCATGGGGGTATGGAGGCCTTGGGGGAGCAGAGCAAGAACAGGACACGTGCGTGCAGCCGGGGGTGCTAGCAGCTGAGGACAAGCAGGGAGGGCACACGAAAGGGTGCAAAGGACAGCGGGGCTGCTTTCGCGCGACACTCCACAGGCACCATCGGATAAGCTGCCACTGCCACCCTGGAAAAGGGGAAAGAGATGGAGAGAAAGAGGGAGAGGAGCAGGGAGAAAGGGCGTGGAGGTAGAGAGGAGAGTCACATGGAACAACAGAACGACAGGAGAAGGCAGCTTAGATACTTAGGGTTACCAACAAGTATAAAGAATTCACAAAGTTTTAAATAAAATACTCTATCTATTCACGACATTCATCAACACAGCAGTAATAAAATACTGTATTACTTAAAATTATATATTAATCACGCCTTATTTACATGGAAAATAGAACACTAGAACATAAAAAAGAATAATTAAAAAAATATTTAATGGGGAGAAGCCCTATTCGGCATCCTACTAACTCAGCTATATGGCTGCAAAATTGCTTTAGACCATAACACAGTGGCTAGATAACTGCAAACGGCAACAGTCATAAACCTTGGGGTCGGAAAGGATGAAATTAACTGGACTGACAACTGATAAAAAGAAAATACCTGAAAAATGATCAACCGACAGCTGTAGAGGCACACATTTACAGTGACAAACACTGCTACTATTTGGGAAACACGTTTATCAACACAGACTTACAATAAAGAACTGAATGTTTAACTGAATATTACAGCACATTGACAGCTGTATGTAACCCTTCCAAATTACTGAGAAAGACGCGTTTTCTCGCAAGCTAGCTTATTAGCAATCACGCTAAAGAAGGGTTTTAAACGTTGAACGGGACGGAAACATTTATACACTGGCTTCTCAAAAGCTGGACAAAAAGCATCACAAAGCTGTGCAGTTAGCAAGGGAGATTATGCCAGGAACTGAGAAGCTGTCACATACCACAAGTCCTGCTTTTTCTTCTTTGAACCGAAACAACCTTGATATTCCCTTTAAAAGAAAAGCCCTTCGACTCCAGCCTGCAGTCACAAACCTCTCGAACAGGCAGGCGGAATTTGTAGTTTTTTAGAGAGTTTCAGCGAGAAATACCGCGCTTCTGAAGCACACGATACCACATTTCCCGAAAGCCCCCGCGTATGGGTTCACCTGTTAGTGAACGTGACGTCAACCAATGAAAAGTTGAGTAATGCAAAAGGAGAACTGAACTTCTGAGCGTGTGTAGTGGAAAATGCGTAGATTCTTAAGGTTTACGGAGCGCTAAATAAATCAAATTTCTAACCTCTTATCGTGGTCATTGTCGCAGGTGGTTGAAACCTATCCCAGGCAGCATAGGGCAGGATGTGAACCTTGGGTATGAAAGAGACAAACATTGTAAACAAAGCCAAAATCCCTTTGCACGTAAACTTTGATGGAAATGGAAATAAATGAGCGACAGCATAATTAATTTCTCTGCTATTACATATTTTCGAATACATTTTAAGCTTTTATTTGAAATTATTCAAAGCTTAAAACTGTACCGTAGAATACCGCTTAATCAGTCCCCGTCTTAATTGCTTTTTTTCTGAGAGATGCTTGACACCCCAGTTTCTTTTTGTAGTATGAGACTGCCATCTGATGCTCAGCGTTTGTAAGAACAACTCAGATTTGGGCAGACGACTCAGAAAAATCCCCAAGTTAAATTTGATTTTATCGATGCACACCAAAATTTATTAAAATAATATATTACTCTTGTTTTGTTTAAGCTGTATCTGTAGACATGATACATCTTTGACATAATCACGTTGTCTTATATACTCTTATATAGACTGGATCATTTTAATTTTTATCAAATACATATTTTAGATCTCCACGATTTATCTATCCATCTGCACTTAGCTGTTAATGTAGTATTTTTATTTTATTTTGAAACCGCCACTAATTTACCAAAATAAAACCGTTCCGGTATGAAGCATATTGCGTTGAAAAACATTTGCTGGCTCTCGAACTCTTCACCTATAATAAAGAAACTAATCCTAAAATCCTAATTTTATTTATATATAGCTACAGTCACAAAGTCACACTTGAAGAAATCACAGCGCCGCTGGTGTAGTGGTATCATGCAAGATTCCCATTCTTGCGACCCGGGTTCGATTCCCGGGCGGCGCACTGTCTTTTATTTTAAGAACGACATTCAGGGTTTCATTTAGCGTAGGGTGACCAAATGATCCATGTCATCCAGGGGGCTTTGGGTTAGCACAGGATCTGCAAAGTACCGTTTCAATCAAAATGACCTGGATATTAATGCGAAACGGCTGGATGAGTCCTTCAATCAAGAAAACAAACCAGCCAAAGCGCAAGTAGTTTGTAAAACCTGAAGTAGCTCAAAGCGACCGGTATAACTTGGATTATCTGGTCACCCTAATTTATCGTATATATCCATTGCTCCAGATTATTGTATTACAATTTCAACCCAAGCGTGTAGTTTACCGAGAGTCTGAATAAGTACTAACGCACTGGACGTGCCTTCCTTTTCCCCCTTCCAGCAGGCTCGCATGAGATTATTGCGCATGCGCACTAGCACATCCGCTCCGATCGCTCCGCCATCTTATGTCGCCAGTCCATTGTTCAGAGCTGGAGTGAGCTACCAGAGGTGGCGGCGTCGGCTGTGTGTGCGCTTCACAAACCGCTTTCGAGACGACTCCGTGAACGGCGACGGCGCGTTACATAAGGCGATATTAAAAGTTCACGGCTCTCCTTGGATCTGTCTCTCAGGGCTCGGTCTCTCGCTCGATCGGAAAATATGATGGAAGACGAACAGCCCAAGACTCTGTATGTATTCGATAAAATGCGAATCGTCGTTGCCATTGTGCGCGGGGAATAATTTTCCCTTTATTTTTTTGTGAGTGTGTGAGTTTTATATCCCATTCCTCCCGCTGCCAGGCAGATCAGCAGTTTTGACAGGAGTTCCCTTATTTTGCTGCCGATAATTGTCGCTACATTGTGATGGTGGCGGTTCCGAGGGGGGGGGGGGGTGCGCCAGTTTGACGTGTCCATTTTTTTAAATGGAAGCGAAGCGGTTTCGAATCGGCGTCGAATCGCGTCGATTCGGACTAAAGCGCGAAGGCGGACACTTCATAAAACGCCAGCCTCGCGTATATTCCCTGACACGCAATTTATTCCAACTTCCTATATATAAAGGGCGAGAATAAAAGGCCATCGGCGACCATGTTTTGGCCGCCGTGACCTAGCCAGTCGGCCGGCTACGGCTCGCCCAGGTTCCCGTTTGGGCTCCTTTTAAAAATGCACATAAATCTATATATCGGGGCATACAGGTCGGCTCCGTGTCTTTGGTTAACCCCGCGAACGCCTTGCTGAAACCCGGCTAGGCGTTCGGAAGTAGCAGGCCGGCGCTCTGCGGTCGGCTTTCCGGGGAAATGGTCGCGTTAGCAGCTTAGCTCGGCTAGCGGCCCCGCACGCACTTCGGGCCTCCCCGGGGCTGGGGAGACGCGCTAAATGCCGTGTGGGACACTACGGGCCGACTCCTGTATCGGCAGGGAGAGGGGAGGAAAGTCGCCTGGATTTTTGAAGCCGGCGCTCCTCCATTAATTGAAGGGAACCGCGTGTTTTGGCTCTTTGATCCTAAATTCGCGGCCCTTAGCTGGATCTTGTAATGATCCGGTTTGGGCTGAGGTGTTTTGCTGGACCTAGACCCTTATTCCTTGCGTGGTTCGCACTTTGGTTTGCTTTTTTCCCTTCCCACCGGCCCTCCACGCAGCCGGCCCCGCGGGCCGCAGTGCTCGAAGCCGGCCTGGGAAACGCCGCGGTTTGGGTGGAGGCGCCCAGCGTTACGCGTCTTTCCGTTATTATGCAGTCTGCCCTGGCATATTTCCTGCTGGTTAGACGGCTAGTTTACGGCGTTTAATGTGTCCAGAAATGCGCTCATTATCACCCCACACACAGTTGTCGATTTCCAGTTAACCCCTTCTCTCTTAAAAGAAGGGTCGGGCCCATTTTCCCTTTCTAAGAAGTGTGGTGGGAGCACCTTGTCTTCCATTGATCTCTGGTTGTGGTTTGCGTAAACGCTCCACAATTTTGCAATGTCCCCACCGTCACCGAGCAAGGAAGGGGAATGTCATCGTCATGGGATAGGCTTTGATTGTGACATTAACTGCTATCAGTCATTTTATTTCATTTTATAACTTTAAAAAGTTTGATTTTCTTTCCTAGTTGTATAGAATGTACTTTTGAATGTCCAGTGCCTTCTTAAACTGTCTGTTTTTCCTAATAAACCTATTTACAGTTACTCTATTAGCATAAGTCTCCCTGAGATGATTAGTCTTTGTTGAGTGGGTTTGTTATTGTAATCATGTTACCCATACCTGACTCCTTCCTTCTGGCCCAGGTACGTGGGGAACCTGTCCCGCGATGTGACGGAGGCCCTCATCCTACAGCTCTTCAGTCAGATCGGCCCTTGCAAGAGCTGTAAAATGATTGTAGATGTGAGCAACTTCATTGTTAAATGCTGAGGTCCCACTGACGGATTATTTGGAATTCATTTACAGCCCTGTGTATGTCGGTGGCCAGGCTGCTGCCTGTTTGGTTATGATCTAGTCCTCTAATGGTGCTGCTTCTACCCCTAGACGGCTGGCAACGATCCCTACTGCTTTGTGGAGTTCTACGAGCACCGGCATGCCGCCGCGTCACTAGCCGCCATGAACGGACGTAAAATAATGGGTAAGGTAAGCTATCGTATCTAAAGGGTGAGTCGGATCGGGGGGGGGGCTGCTTTCAGTTAACACTCTGCCAAATGCAGAGGCTATGCGGCGATGTTATGGGCTGTGTTGCCTTGCTTTAAACACCGTTTGTCACAGGGGAAGAAAGGAAACTGTTTGGGTTATCTGCATTTTTTTCCCTTCAGTAAGTTGTAGACGAGTCACGTGTCACTGGGTTAAACAGTATCACTACAGTGTGTGATGTGAAGTCTAGGTGAAAGTGAAACTTCTGGCTTTGGCGTCATTGCAAGATATTAGGGCTGTCATGTTTAAATCGGTGCACTCGTCAGTACTTGCATAATGACAGCTAATTACATATTAGACTCAATAGGTGAGTACAGTAAAACGTGTATTTATGAAGATCAGAAATCTAAGATGTCACAGGACTTTATATGCTGTTTTAGAAAAATGTTTGAGCACAATGTAAAGTATGTCTCTAGTTTTATAACTGTCATTGTACCCTGTAGAATTCGAGGACCATCTGATTATGTAACAATGGTAAACAATGTTTTTTGTAAAGTGTCCTTGTGTGTATGAAAGGCACTATATAAATGAAACTTTATTATTATTGTTATTGTTGTTGTTGTTATTATTATTATTATTATTATTATTATGTATTGTTTGCTGCTGGAAGGGCTTGGCAAACAATTTTGGTGCTCGGTGGAGACTAATATGGTTGTCTTTGAATGGCATTTTAGTGCATTTATATGCTTTTAGGTACTCTCCAGCAAAAGCTAACTTATTTATGAATGATTTAATTTCTCATTTTTTTTCTTTATAAACATGCAGTTCTAATATTACATCTATGAGCCAGTGCCACTATTTATACAGGTGATTTGGTTATTTTGCATATAACATTTAATAGATTTTATTCAATCATCTTAATTTCATGTGTTAAGGGCAGATTAATCTTAAAAGATGTTTGGCTGATCTACATTCACCCAATTAACAGAATAATCTAGGAAGGCTCCCCCAAGTGTTCCGTTTGTAATTTCCTTGTACAGTTAATTTTGCCTGTGGATATCAAGCCATGTTCCCTCCCCCTCCTTCTGAACTTTTGTTCGGTTGCCTGTATTATGCACTAGATTCTGTGAAAGATGCCCTATGTTGCATTGAATTCCCTGTTGAATCGCAACAGTGGTGTTTCTTTTTAGACTGTAGAAATTTTGGCAGCTACACTAGGATTACACTAGGATTTGTTGAGTTTGTCAGGAGATTCCATGAATTTTTTTTATTTTTTTTATGACAGTTCTGTCAAGTCACAACTTCTCCCACCATAATGCCTTTTTCTACATTTTTCCATTTCTGTCATGTTTTGCAAAACCTTTATCTTAAGAATACCTAATACAGCTCCAAAAACATATATTCAGTTTTAAATATTTTATCCTCAACAGGTATTGAAGGACCATTTGAGGAGTAATACAAGTTCGTAATTTCGCTTGTTTGTAAGTCCTTTGTTTAGACCTTTTTACTTCTTAGAAATTCCAAATTTTCACTAGACAGCAAAGTGAATGATGAGTGTGATCAGGCTCTGCTCACTGCATTCAGAAGCTCACATTGTGTGAAAGGAGGCAGCTTTTCATGCCTGACACGGCTGCTTGCTGGCGGGATACAGGTGAAGGATTCATCCTGCTGCCCCTCTCTCTCCTCTATTTTAGGAGGTTAAGGTCAACTGGGCCACGACACCGAGTAGCCAGAAAAAGGACACTAGCAGTGAGTATCCGCCTTTCTGTAAGCATGTTACCTTCCATGGCCGAGACGGCTCACCGCGTCCTAGCCAGAGTTTTTCCCTTTGGTGAGAATGGAATGTCCTACGTCTTGTAAAATTTCAGTTGGGGTTGTAACAAATTGGACTAAACTGGATTATTGGGGAATTGTCTATTTTATGGGTTTTCCCCAAACTTCTGTTAATTGTACATATTGCTATTACATAAGTTGGAGAGAAGTTAAACTGTTTGCAGTGGAAGCCGGTTATAGTGATCAGCTGCTTATATGGGTCAAACAGCATTGGGATAGAATCTTTCCTATACAAATACTGTGTAAATCATTTGCTTTTAGTGATCAAGTAGTCCGCTTAGTGTTCTTTTTTTTCCAGTTCAAACTTAATTTTTTTCCCTCTTTCTAACTAAGCCCTACTCTGCCTTTTTGTAACCCATCTGCTTCTGGCTAGCTACCTGAGGCTAATGCTGCGTGCACAGAAAACATGAGGGGGGGGGTCACTTTCTTTGTGACAAATATAGACTCATCAAAGCTTATGATGTACTGTTAGAAACGAGCCACTGATATGCAGCAGTGAAATTACAGTAAGTGATATTTTATATACAATACTGTATTATAGCATATTTTAATTATACACAGTTCAGTAGTTTTGTACAGTACTGTAATTTGAAAAGCAGTTGAAACGGTTGTACTATATTTTAAGTAAAATTCAGTATATCACAACGCTGTCATTTATTACCTTTTATTTATGTGATGTGTACAAATGTAAATTTGATGGTAATCTGCCTGAAACAAAAATCTTTTATAACGATCATCCCCTTATAGCAGGGGTGAGTGATCTTATCCCTCAAAGGCCCATAACCTTTAGGTTAGTTGTTCAGACTCATTTGTAAGGTCTTTTCATCCAATCAATCTTCTAATTAATAACCTAGTTAGGGAGTTGCAGCGAAAACCTGCATACACAACGGCCCTTTCTGGATAGGATTCTAACCCTGACAGATGTGATCGCTGTAAGTGGTTTCCACTGTGTTAGATAACGTTTTCATTTCATCTTTGTAAGAGTGAGTGAATATGGGCTCCCTTGATATGCAGAAATGAAGGGCTGTAATTAAAGCTGTCATACTAGATGGATTGCAGGATTAAGAAACTGTTTCAGCCAGTGTTCCGGCAACATCCGTACATATACGTAGTCGCTTCTTTCCTCCCCTTCCATTCCAGATCACTTCCATGTGTTTGTTGGGGACCTCAGCCCAGAGATCACCACCGATGACATCAAAGCAGCCTTTGCCCCATTTGGCAGGATATCGTAAGTATTCCGGGGGAGCTGCCCCCTCTCTGTGTAGCTGTGAAGATCCTAGACATCGCCCACAGTGTCCTTCTGGGTGACTAAATGTTCATATTCCTCAACAGTGATGCCCGTGTGGTGAAAGACATGGCCACCGGGAAGTCCAAAGGCTATGGCTTTGTCTCCTTCTTCAACAAATGGGTATGTGTGTCTCCTGCCGCTGATCCCCTTTCTTTCCGATTTAAGCCGTATCTGAGTTTGTGCCTAAATTAGTGAATGTATATTCATTTCATAAAGTGGTAGGAGGCTCCTGCTACCCTGAGGCCACCGTGACACAAACTGCTGTGCTTCAAGCATATGCTTGAAGCTGTTATGGTGCTGATGTGATGTGCCTGTGCTCGTTGTAGGATGCAGAGAACGCAATCCAGCAGATGGGTGGCCAATGGCTTGGCGGCAGACAGATCCGGACCAACTGGGCCACGAGAAAGCCCCCCGCTCCTAAAACCTCCTATGAGAGTGAGCTTCTTTGGGCGTCTCATAGATATAAGCTGTGTGCCTGGCCTTGCCAATGCTGAACTCATTGCTATGAATGAATATCTTTGGGGGGGGGGGGCGGTTATGTGTTTGCTGTTCTTTGTGTGGGTCTTCTCTGAGATACTGGATTGAATGCCCTCCAAATGCTCCACCACCCCACGAAATAGTGACCCCTGCTTTTCCCTCCCTATCACAGGCAACACCAAGCACCTGTCTTTTGATGAGGTGGTGAACCAGTCTAGCCCCAGTAATTGCACTGTGTACTGTGGAGGGGTCACCTCTGGCCTCACAGGTATTTCTCACCCCCCATCCCCCATCCCATGCTCTCTGTATCTGTCATAGGCACATTGGTCTGGATTCATCTGTCTCTTCTTGGGTTTCAGAGCAACTGATGAGACAGACTTTCTCCCCCTTCGGACAAATCATGGAGATCCGAGTTTTCCCAGACAAAGGGTATTCGTTTGTCAGGTATGTCAGTTTTTATTGGTTCATGTTGTGGTCGCGGTCATGGTTTAGCATCTCGGGCTGCTCGTGGCTTGTGTTTAGATATCATTTGGTGCATGAAACTATAGGACTAGACTTTTTGTAAGAAGGTTAGTCCACTGACTGTGTGACCCAAGTAAGCTTGGCTCTCATTGGCTTTTAGGTTAAAAAAAAAAAACCTGGTTTGTAAATGTTGAACATGCAGAAAGTTTCCTTTACATTTGAGTTGCTTTTGCAAACCGTAGTCCTTTCTTTCTTCCCCTTTATCTTTAAATGTGTGAAACACCCCTAGCAGTGTTTCCCAATCTGGTCCTTGGGGGACCCACAGTCGTTTTTGGTCCACCAGATTTTCCTGCCAGACCGTCCTTAGACCGTGCCCAACCAAGAGCTTGGAGGGAGCAAAAATGTGGACTCTATGCATCCCCAAGTACCAGACTGGCAAACGTAGCCCCATAGGATTTAAGCAGCACAGATGTGTTCTTGCAAGGTCTCAATGCTTTTTAACTCCTTCAGGTTCAATTCCCACGAGGGGGCGGCACACGCCATCGTTTCTGTGAATGGCACCTCGATAGAGGGTCATGTGGTCAAGTGTTATTGGGGGAAGGAGACCACGGACATGGTGAACCCCATGCAGCAAGCCCAAGTGCCGCAGGTCCTAAGCACCGTTCCCTCCATTTCTGGCAGCCTTGACTGTCGCACGTCTTTTTTAATTCGGCTGGTTTCACGTTGTCTTCCCTCTTCCCCCCTGCAGCAGAACAAGGTTGGCTTTGCTGCCCAACCTTATGGCCAATGGGGCCAGTGGTATGGCAACGCCCAGCAGATCGGCCAGTACGTGCCCAATGGCTGGCAGGTGCCCACCTACGGTGTCTATGGGCAAGCATGGAACCAGCAGGGTTTCAAGTAAGTCAGTGTCAGCAAGGCCTCCGTCCCCTGACTGACGGCAAGTCCCACCACTGCGCAAACACTTTCACTTCCCATGAGTGTGCAGAATACTGGAGGGGTCCGTCTTCATCCTGAATTTTTTTTTTTTTAAGACCCTACCAATTCCAGTGAATGATATTCTCATGGGGACCGCAGTGTTATACTTAATGAGATTGTAGGCTTCACATCATACAAGATTGAGTATTTTGGGTCAGTCCTGTCCAGGCAGGGAATTTATATGATTTTTTTTCCTCTTTAACTAGCCCCCCCCCTCCCCAACATACAGGCACCAAGCCAGTTTAGGCTATTGCAGTTGTGCTAACCTGCTAGTTAACAGTTGCACTAAAGTATGAAATGACTCGTTTGCTTTCCGTCAGCTGTTGACGTTAAGATATGCCCAAGACCTCTTCCCCAGTCTTGGATAGGTTTAAGTAAGGCAATTTTTTTTTTCAATGGATTTTACTGGTTTAAATTCTAGTGTTTTTCCCTTTTAGGATTATGGCTACAAAAGGTTTTCCCCCGCAAAGAAGCACCTTGTAGTCCCACCTTGGGTCACAGCTGGGTGTTAGGAAGGCCCACTGGGACATTAATCACATTGCTTAACAATTCCTATGTATTGATTCCTTTACTTGACTTCATCTAGGGCACTACTTCAATTGATTTGAAGACCCAGACCATTTAATATAGCAAACGTTTATTCTAAATGCAGTTTGACCGCAGGCTGTTCTGAATTTTAGCCGTCCAGTAATTGGTTTCTTAATGCGCCATGTTTCTCTAATGGCTAACGTCATGCCCCTTCAAGCCCGTTAGGAGGTGCTTAATCTGTTCTGTATTTAAGTGTTCTGCGTCCTAGACTGAGTTTCTGCTTTGCTATGGCTGGGCATATGATGTGATGGTCATCTGGCTCAGCCCTGACCCTAACCTTTTGGCTTTGTTTTTGTCTCCCTCTCCCCTTGTTGTGGTCCAGTCACATACAGGCAGGCGCTGGGTGGACGGGCGTGGGCGCCGTCAGTAACGGCGGCGTGGTGGAACCAGCGCAGGGCGTGAATGGTAGCGTGCTAGCAAACCAGTCGGGCATGGGCACCACGGGATATCACACACACTGATATGGGGGTGGGTGGCTCCAGGCCTCCAAAGTCCCAGGATGCCTCACTGCATCAGTTAACAGTTAAGACTGTGTATGTGAGCGTGTGTGTGTGCGTGCAGGTGTGTGGCAGTGACTAGGGAGGGAGGGAGGATTTTGATTGGGGGCTGGGTGGGCAATTTGTACTTTGACCCCAACCTCCCCCTCCCCCTTTATTTTGTTTTCCTCCACCCGATACGGAAGGAAAACCATTGCTAACCACCACAGAGGACTAGGTGCCCTACCCTCGGACAGACGTAAAAGTGGTTTTCGGCTTATTAACGGAAAGGACTATGCCATTTTTAAAGTTGCTATAAAATAAAATAATTTCAGATTCTTCTTGTTTTGGTTAGAGTAATTCACCTGCTGAGAATGAAATTTTGCCATTTTTTGGACTGAGAGAAAACATTTGTAAAGTGCCAGTAAGAAACTGGTGAATCATGCGAAATGTTAATGGAAAAATAAACAAAATGGTTGTCAACTTTTTTTTTTTTTTTTTTTTAAGATGCTCAATTTTTGTTTCTCTAAACTAAACCAATTGCAGGGATTACTGCCACTTTCTTTCTTTTAAAGGCAGACAGATATTGCACAGTACTATTCTTGGTTCTTTTCACAAATTTTTTTTTGTTCTTACACAAATTATAGATATTTTAAATTGTTTTGCATTCCACTTCCTTTTGAATTTTGTTTCTTGGAGGGCTTATAGAACTGTTTTAATGTAAATAACCAAACGGTCTGTTTGTTCTGAAACTGTATAAAGGAAAATGTTGATTATACCAGCTTGCTTGCTTTTTCTTTTTGGGAAAGGGTGTATTGGGGGTTAATAAAAATGTAAAAAAGAAAAAAAAAAAAAGCAGCACTGTTAAATCCTGGCTCATACAGATATTGGTACAGTGTGACTTGATTCTTCTGGGAAGTCTCAATCATCAGACTTTGACTGGAGAGTGATATTGAAACAAAGCAATTCTGTGTATAATTTTTTTTTTTGAACTAGTAATTAGTATTAAATGTGGAAGGTGAACTGAGATTTTTGCACTCGTGCCCCTTGCAGAAATTTTAATACTGAAGTTGGATATGAGACTTTGTGTTGCCTTATTTCTTTTTTTTTTTTTTTTTTTTTAAACCAACCAACCAGTCCGGTATCTGAATAGGCAGTGCCTAACAATATTTTAAGACCATATGTTTTGAAGAACTTTTTTTTTGGGGGGTTGGGGTGGGGGCTGTTTTGATAATGTTTATGCTACTCTAATATGTTCTTGCTTTGTCCCATTAAAATGCTGATGCCTATAAAATTTGCCTGAGCTATTTTTCTTGCATGGTGTGAAGTGGGAGATGTTTGTCAGTTTCGGGGAGTTTTAGTGTGGGAGTTAATCTCGCCCCCTTTTTTAAATGCAGTTTTTGTTTCTGTTATGCCCTATTGTAATTTTGATTTAGGAAAAATGGGGTTTTCTCCTAGGCGTCTGTTACGTAATTTTTCTCCAAGTCATGGGATCCCTTAAATACCTGCTACTGCATCTTAAACTACCAAGAAAGTGTGGAGAAACTACATTTAAAACCCTTTAGGATGTAGATGGATGTGCTCTGTAAAAAGGGGGGAAATGTTGAAAACAGGCTTAGATTCTCTAATACCTTAAAAAAAAAAAAAAAAATACAAATATAAAATAATACAAAAAAAAAAGTTCTGGTCCTGGCGTATAACTTCAATTCCCAGCATTCACTGCCCAAGTGGTATACGCCCCTTTGAGCACGTGATCGATAGATGATCCAACCCCGTGGCTCGTTACAACTGTAAAGTGAAGTCGCGTTTGTAAGAAGCAATGGCGACGGTCTAGAGGAAGAAGGCTGCATTTCAAAGCTAAAACCGACCATACAGCGGCAGGACATTCGGTGTTGCAATTCAGGTATGCACAACGGGAAAAAAACAATCCTGAACGGGCACGGGTTGCGCAAGACCTCTCATAAAAGTGGGCTTTTAAACGTTTAAGCAGACAGTCCATTAATGGTTTATAGTACCAAGCGTAACACCTAGCCTTTTCCCCCGTTGGCCGAAGGGCCATAAACGCGCTTCCAAATCCAAGGCGAAAGGAAAACATCGGCTGTACACAGTACGGTTTGCTGTTAGCCATCTATCTCAATCCAGGACCAGAACACAAACAAAATATCTATTGTCAGATGCCGTGTGCAATTATAACAATACAGCATGCAGTACGAGTAAATGGTGAATGGTGCGGGACTGCAGAGCGCGGTGTCACCGTTTGCTGGTCACCTCGTGCGCTGCCGCACTTATCAGTCCCAATCTAAGCGCGTATTTACAAAAACAGCAGCTGTCACCAGCTTCTGATGCACTGATGCGGCCTTATAAAGCACTATAAAATCTTTTTTTTAAAGATATTTCAATAAAGTAGTGTTTAAGCCACTCTATTTCTCTGCAATACAATATTTTATTTTATAAGCCCACCTTAAACGTGAGAATATGTTTACTTCATTTCCAGTGCCAGTAAGCTTTAATTATATTATAAATGAGGATTTTTTAAAATTTAATTATAAGCACTGTCAATGACTTTTTATTATTATTTTGAAACAGGCAGGTGTTCAGACCATCTTCCGATGGAGAGTGCCCTGTTGGAAACTGGCATGGTGGTGGCCCCCATGACAGCGCAGAGTTCAGCCCCCCTCAGTCTGGGCACGAGGTCACGAGACAGAAGGAAGACGCCCGCTTTCCTGTCAAACCTGGGCAAAGCCACCCTGCGCGGGATTCGCAGATGCCCCCGCTGTGGCGTCTATAACGGCACCCGTGGCCTAAGCTGCAAAAACAAGGCATGCGGGGTGGTCTTCCGCGACGGGGCGGCGGGGACAGGCGGCAGGGCGGGGCCAAAGAAGGGAGGAGGCGAGGTGGTGCGGCTGGTAATAAATGGGGAAGGCGAGGGAGGGGGTGGCGGTGGGGGGGCCGCGGTGACTCAGGTATTCTCCCTGCGTCTGCGGGGGAGGGGTGCGGAGCAGCGTGGCTTTGTGGAGCTGACCGTGATGGACACGGCCATCCCCACGGCGGACGGCACCGTGCTCACGCGCATCAGCCTCGGCCGCTGCTTCGTGCCGGCCTGCTCTCGGGGGCAGGGCCAGGGGCAGGCTCTGAGCCCGGAGCAGGCAGCCGCCACCAGTGCGGGCCAAGGGCCAGTGCCCCAGCAGCAGCCCGAGAACCCCTGTTTGCACGTGAAGCGTGCCATGGAGTGCCAGACGGAAGCCACCCCCCTCCCACTCAAGAGCTCCATGCTGGATTCCTTGCAGGCCCCCACCTGGGCCAAGGAGGAGGTGTGGCAGCTGGCCACTGAGTCGCCCGGCCCCCTGGTCCAGCGGGTGTCCCGTGGAACGTTGGTGGTTAAGTGCCACGTCAGTGAGCAGCACCCACTGGGGCTCCTGCACCTCACCGTCAGCTCCGCGCCAGACACCGGCAAGGCCGAGCTCCCACTCCGCCAGGGGCCGCCGGCTGGCTTCCACTGTGCGTGTCACGCGGCGCAGGCGAGCAGAGGATCGGGGCTTCGAGGGAACGAGGAGCAGGAGGGCCGGCCGCCTCCCGACAAGCCCCCCACACCTCCCGAGTCCTCCTCCTCAGCCCGAGAGCCGTGCCTCCACTTCTACGCGTGCGTCTGCGCCATTGCCAGCGATGACAAGCTGGCCGCTGAGTTCGCCGACTTCCTCGGCTCCAGCCGCGGCGGTACGCAGGGTCGTCGGCGGTCTCTTCCGGGCGTGGCGTTCGCCGTGGTGACGGTTTCCCACGGCGACAGCTTCCCGTGATCCTCTGTCCCATCTATGGATCTGCGTGTGCTTATTTGCACGTAGGTGGGTGGGCGAGCGCTGACTGCGCTGTCCTCTGTGTGCCTGACCCCCTGCGGCCGGCCGAGCCTGGGGCACCCCAGCGGGCTAAAAGGGCGAGAGTCAGCGAGACTCCCACAGGTGAGTTCCTGCACCGCCTCCGTGATGTTCCGGGCGAAGCCTGCTGTGTGAGGCCCACAAACATTTAAGCAAAGCATCATATTTATGGTTTTCTCTTTAAATGTAAATATAAAAAAATAATCTGAAAATGCTGCAAGGGCTGGTCCTGGATCGTTTCTGTTGCAAAGAAACGTGACTGATGCCTGAAAGATGATGATGGTTGGTGTTAGCATTTCGGGTCATTTCAAGATGCACTGAATGACCACCTGGTGGAGCCAAGTGTCCCCTGTGTTCGTTCATAGTTTTTACGTGTGACTGGTTTTCTGGCGCATCTTTGACGTAGTGCCATGTGACATGTGCTGGAGAACAGTGTCCATGGCCCCTAGATCTGCTCAGTCAGCTCTGCCTCAGAGGGGTTTATTAGCCAGGGATTTGCTACTTAATTAGGGCTGGTCCCTGCTTTTCCCCTGGCCAGTACCTCATGCTGAGAGGGGTGCTCTCTCCCTCCCTAGCTCGGCACATATCTCAGCTAGAGTTTTCTTGTTTCTGTCCCCCCTTCAAGTTGTCCGAGAGACCCTTTTCCCTAGCAGCCTGCGCAGACCCAGTCAGAGGAAACACCACATTTCTGCCGCTCTCAAGAACACTGGTGAGTTCCAGTCCGTCCACCATGATCCACTCATGGGAGTTTTACCCAGGCAAAAATGTTCAGAGGGCAGAATGAAAAATGATTGGTTCAGAGAAATAACCAATCAGATCTCTTTGTTCCTGCCTCCTCTTCTTGCTTGGACCCTCCTCCTTCACAATCTGATCATTTTTCGTTCTTTTTGTTTTTGTATAAATAAATCTCCCACAAGGCCACAATCGCTGTGAAGATGCACATGTGTTTTGCATCGTTCCCATTGTCCATGTGACTTGTCTCCATCGTCTCCGCATCCTACCCTCGCAGGAAGCAGCCAGCCTGTGGACGAGAGCCACGTCTCCCTCTCCTTCCAGCAGTGGCTCGCCAGTGTCACCGAGAGGATCCACCAGACCATGCACTTCCAATTTGATGGTGCGTTTGGCTGCTCCGGGGAGGAATGCGCCTGAAATGGACTCGCTGTGTCTGGTCCATCCCTCTGCTATAAGAGGCCTGACCCTAACTGACCTTCAACTGACGTCGCGTCCCACAGAAACTAGATCACAATACATCCTCAATGAATACCTCAGAAAGGTTGATCTCTTGATTAGGATTTAAATGAGGTTTTAAGAGCCTATGGTTAATGATGCTGGAGAAGTATGGTTTATATAGCTCCTCTTGTGCTCGTTGGAAGCTCAGCCTAGCAGCACCTGATCTTACCTGACTTGATCTTTGAGAGACACAATTTGTTGTGGAGAATCTGCTTTGCTTGTGTGTCGAATTGGACAAAAGTGTCTGCTGAACAGGGTATATAGACGGGTGGGGCCCTAGTCCCAGCTGAAAACTGATTGGCCCTCGGAGTGTCCTCTCCCCTGTCACCAACGGGGTCAATGCATATCATTGGTTAATGATACGGTTGGCCCCTCTTATGCCCCCCCACCTTAAAAAATCCTAGAATCGCCTCTGCTATTGGATAAATTAATCTAAGGCTGAGGCATAAACCCAAGTCTGTGCCTTGAGTGAACATCGCAGAGTCCAGGTTCCTGCAGCTGGCCCTGAACTATAACTGCCCCACTCAAAAAGTCATTTTGTGTCCCACCTGATGCTTCAAAAACAAAATAAATAGCTAGCAAGTACAGTTAGAGGATTGTAGCTAGCTGGTTAGTAGACGGTGCTGCTTCCACATCTCCTAAATAAGGAATGTATTAATCTAATCTACAGTATAGTGACAGTTTGTGGCCAACAGGGGCCCACCAGACCTGGAGGGCCCCACAGCACTGTGCAATTTGAGTGATGGAGGGTGACGTCCCCGTGTCACTGACAGGAAAGCCCGAGCCGCTGGTGTTCCACATTCCCCAGGCGTTCTTCAACGCGCTGCAGCAGAGGCTCTCGCTGGGCTCCAAGAAGAGGAGACTGCCCAACTCTACCACGGGTACGCGGGGGGGCTTTAAAGGGCCTACCCCACACCCCCACCTATGCTCTATGCTCTGTGCCATTGTTCTCTCGTCGTGCCATGGATCGTCTTAGTGACCATAAGCCAAGTGTCCTGACTGACATGTTGGTGCGCTCTGTCCCCGGCAGCCTTTGTGCGGAGCGATGCACTCCCCCTGGGCACTTTCTCCAAGTACACCTGGCACATCACCAACCTGCTGCAAGTTAAGCGGATATTCGACACGCCTGAGGTGTGCACTGAGCTTCCGCTACCTGTCTCCCATGTTGTTCTGAGTCGTCGACTTCTGTCTGCCCCCTTAATCCCGTTTCTTTTTTCTCCCACTTGTTCAGACTTCGGTGTGTTTTTTTTGTATGAGTGTTATATTTCCTTTCTTGATTTTTATTCATGTTTTCATGCATTTTGACCCCCTGCCTTTCTCTCCCCTGACTGCTCTCCCCGTGGCTGCTCTCTCCCCTGACTGCTCTCCCCATGGCTGCTCTCTCCCCTGACCTCTCTCTCTGCGGCTGCTCTCTCCTCTGACTTCTCTCTCTGCGGCTGCTCTCTCCTCTGACCGCTCTCTCTGCGGCTGCTCTCTCCCCTGACCGCTCTCTCCCTGGCCCCTCTCTCCCCTTACCGCTCTCTCCCTGGCCCCTCTTTCCCCTGACCGCTTTCTCTGTGGCTGCTCTCTCCCCTGATCGCTCTCTCTGCGGCTGCTCTCTCCTCTGACTGCTCTCTCTGCGGCTGCTCTCTCTCCTTACCGCTCTCTCCCTGGTCCCTCTCTCCCCTTACTGCTCTCTCCCTGGCCCCTCTCTCCCCTGATCGCTCTCTCTGTGGCTGCTCTCTCCCCTGACCGCTCTCTCTGCGGCTGCTCTCTCCCCTGACCACTCTCTCTATGGCTGCTCTTTCTGCGGCTGCTCTCTCCATGGCCCCTCTCTCCCCTGACCGCTCTCTGTGTGGCTGCTCTCTCCCCTGACTGCTCTCTCTGCGGCTGCTCTCTCCCCTGACCGCTCTCTCTGTGGCCCCTCTCTCCTCTGACCGCTCTCTCTGTGGCTGCTCTCTCCCCTGACCCCTCTCTCTACGGCTGCTCTCTCCTCTTACCGCTCTCTCCATGGCCCCTCTCTCCCCTGACTGCTCTCTCTGCGGCTGCTCTCTCCCCTTACCGCTCTCTCCCTGGCCCCTCTCTCCCCTTACCGCTCTCTCCCTGGCCCCTCTTTCCCCTGACCGCTTTCTCTGTG
>JAODKL010000118.1:3151142-3170312 GCA_026780765.1 Petrocephalus schoutedeni | reverse complement strand
CCGCCCCCCAAAACCCCCTCCTCCTCTGGCACGCTTCCCTGGTCTCTCTTCTCCTCTCAGGGAGGAGTGTGAAAAAGGGGGCCAGGTGATTAGAGGCAGAAAGGGAGGGGGGGGCAGTCACACGGGGGCCTCGTCCCGCCCTGCCTCTTTTCCCGGGGCGTGCCGACGGGAACGCGGTCCGCCGCAGTGACGCGCTCCCCCCCCCCCCATCTGGCACACACACACACACAAGCGCGCATCTCCATAATCCTTTGGGTGCCGTTAAAAAGCCCCCTGCCCCCCCCCAATGCGTGAGAACAGCCCGGCCGATGCAGCCTGGGGAGTCGAACAAATATGAAACGCCGTGAAAAACGTGAGAGAGGGAGAAAAAAAACACATAGGAGCCCGAATACCGGCCGAGTAGGATAACAGCCGAGTAGGATACCAGCCAGGTAGGATACCAGCCAGGCGGGTACCAGCCGGGTAGGATACCAGCCGGGTAGGATACCGGCCAGGCGGATACCGGTTAGGCGGATACCGGCCAGGCGGATACCGGTTAGGCGGATACCGGCCAGGCGGTTACCGGCCAGGGGGATACCGGCCAGGCAGATACCAGCTGGGTAGGATACCAGCCGGGTAGGATACCAGCCAGGCGGGTACCAGCCGGGTCGGATACCGGTCAGGCGGATACCGGCCAGCGGATACCGGCCAGGCGGATACCGGCCAGGCGGATACCAGCCGGGTAGGATACCAGCCGGGTAGGGTTACCTCGCCTCGTTCCAAGAGGAGGACCAAAACCACAAATCGGCACACTTTCCATCTTATGTTTGTGCATAAAACAAAACTTCCACCCATTTTGTTACTCATAATTTATCCAAGGGGTGTCATTCAGGTAAACAAACCAGATACAGCTCCCTAAACATTCAAAAAGAGTAAGAAAATCACCACTTAGCTGATAAAAAAGATCTAGATGTGTATGCGTGTGTCTGTGTCTGTCTTTTGCGGAATACTGCGTAAAAAGGCATAAAACCCATGTTTGTTGCCTAATATTACAATGGACTTGTTTTCACATTCCCCAGACACAAAAGTGACAAGGCATGAAAAATGTCAGTAATCTAGACAGGAGCTGCACTGAAGCCAATCCAGGCACTGACAGTCCACCGCAGCGGCCATGGGATCTCGGCTGAAGCCCTCTCGACCCTTCCCGCGCGGGTCCACCAAGCGGCCATGGGATCTCAGACCGAAGCCCTCTCTGCCTTCCCGCGTGGGTCCACCAAGCGGCCATGAGATCTCAGACGTGATCACTCTCACCCGCAGGAAGTGGCCCGCCTTCACGAGTGATGCTGCCAAGCAGGCAAAACAGTCTGATGATTACAGGGATTCAGTCAAATGCCTTTTGAGCTCTCTCTACACCACAAACATCACTAAATAGATAGCTTGTTAGTTTGACACTTATAGCCCAAGCAACTTACAGTTGTAACCTCTCCTGCTCTCAGGTATAATAGCTTCCTCCTGTGACTTGGACCAGTTTTTAGAATACAAGGCCAAGTTTTTAACCGCCATGCCCCCTGCTGGCCCATAGGAATGACACACAATGCCTCCTGCGGTGCTGCATTGAAGGCTTAGCAGCACATGCTTTTAAGTGTCCCATGGCTTGTCTCGCTTTCAAGAGGCCTTCAGGATAGAAGGAGGGACCAGGGTGGAGAGAAAGAGAGAGAGAGAGAGAGAGAGAGAGAGAGAGGAAAGAACAGAGCAACCTGCACAAGTGATGGTAATGAGCTGTGACACTTTTATTATCATTATTAATTAGCACTTTTCAACCCAGCAAATGAAATCAATATGCGGGAGTGAAACAAATTTCAACAGGCCATTTGGATCAATCACCAAGGGTTTTTTTATCTACATAACTGGCGCTAAAGCTAGCTCGTTAGCACGACATTAGGAGGTAAGGGGCGAGAGATTGGCGGCATTTTTAATTAGAGGGACATAAACCGTATGGCCATTTTTCTTCTCCAGTTCACTTTTAATCTCATTTGAGATATTTTCCCTCCATTTTCCGCCATTTTTCTTTCTGTTGATCTCTCTCTCCTTCACACTTCCCTTAATCCCTTACTCTCACCTCTTAATCAGACAACCAATAAAAATGGGATTAAAGACTATCTACAAAAACTCTGCGTTTCAGAGGCTGGCCCCATGTGCCTGTTTGCCAAGCCCAGATTCTCCCCCGGAGAAGTCCTGTCTTCCACTCACTCGACATGATAAAAGGCTCAGACAAACACAGATATTAATATATCTCTGCCCCCCTAAATCTTTAGCCCCTGCCCCCCCCCCTATCGAAGCGCGCGGGACTCACGCTGAAGGAAGCCTTCACGATTCCTCATGAGGGGAGAAACTTCCCGCTGTCTCGTCCCGCGGCGAGGGCGGCGACAGCGATCTTAATTACTATTATTGTCGGCGATGTTGCTGTTATTGTTGTCTGTGCTGCTTTGTTATTAAGTGAGAAATGTAGCCAACAGCACGGCTTATCTGCTCTGCCCTTTTTAATAATCGCGGGGGCAATTTTCACCTGGCGACACTCATTATTTAATCCCCCCTTGTTATATATTTATTTATTCATCAATCTGTGGGGGCGGGGCTTACCGCAGACTCCCATTAATAGTACTATCAGTTAATGGCTATGTGTCTGTGGGTGGCGTCCCCCCCCCCCCCCGGTACCACTGCCGGCCAGTTTGGTCCTGTGTCTCTGTCCTCTTTGCAGGACAGTGCCCCCTCCCACCTTCCCTCCCTGGGGGGGCGTGGGTTTAGAGATCTAGCTGCACTCTAATTAACAAATGACCCCTGTATCCCTTTTAACATTTTTTATCTATTTGTCAGGCACTTTTATCCAAAGCGATGTACATTTTTAGAAAGCGGGGTCTTAAGAGCCTCACTCAGGGACCCAATGGTGACATCACTCTGCTGACTACGGGTTTTAAACCAGCAACCTTCCCATCACAGGTACAGTGGCCGGACGTGCTGACTTTGTACACTGTCACCCAAGCACAGCTGGGTGGCAGGGGAGATTGTGGGACCTTTCAATGCGGGTGGCACAAGAGGAGCCATAATTCAGACAGGATGGCTAGCCTTATCACTGGCCAATGACATGTTTGGAATAAATGAGTGACAGGCGAGGGGCCCAGTCAGCCTTCTGCAGGGGCATGTGGCCCCACCCCACATACACCCTTGCTGGATGGATAGACAAGGTTTACTGACAGAGTTTACTGGCAAAGTACTGTGCTACTCAGTATATTTGTACAGTAATGTAGGCTAACATTTACTGCCAGAATGAAGCGCCCACTGCGATCTTCAGCTGCTGGTGTGTGCTGGTGACTGATACGCATTCACGGGTTTTATCTGGGTTTTATTATGCCAAAATGAACACATATGTAAATAACAGTCTGCTGCTGTTGTGGGGATTTTTCCGAAGCGCTCAGAATGTAGGCCTACATGTGTGCGCGCATGTGCGCCTGTGCGCGGGTGCGTGTGTCCTGCCGGAAGGCGGACGATAGCACCCACACTACATCACTATGATGGGATCTGTCAGTGACCCTGGCCCCGTACCCCCCCCCCGCCCCGCCGCCGCCCCATTCTGCAGAGACAGGGTAGCGCCCAGCAGTTAATTCCGGCTTAATTTATTACCCTGCCTCCCCAGCCCTGAAGAGCCATTAGCGGCACACACTGACACAGCACACTGGCCTGTGTCGCGATTTATAGGCTTATAACAGGGAAGGAGCAGCATCAATTAATTACACATTAAAGTGTTCCTGTCGCCGCGATTTATAGGCGGCTAAGAAGGGGTTACGGGGGAGGGGGGTGAATGGATCGGCTTCTGGGGGGTGGGGGGGCAGCCACAGGGGGAGAAGGTCATGGCGTGGCCTGGAGCAAACCCTGGCAGTGTTCCTCATGCGTCTAATTAAGCGACAGACGAGAAACATTCAGAGAGGCGCGCAGAATGACACCCTCCGTCGCAACGGACGGAGCCGCCGCTTTCAGCACTGCGTCAGCATTAGAAAAGTTCCCTCTGTATTAATTAACGATTAGGCTTTATTCTTTATAAAAAGCACATGTGACCTTACGTGGTGGATTAGCGGATTGTGGGACGCGTTGGCGATAGTGCGCGCCGGGAGAGTAGTGGGCAGTCGTGCCAGCCTGCCGAGCACTAACCCTAACCCTAACCCTAACCCTAACCCACCCACCGCGGGAGTGCCCGTCAGTCAGCTGCCAATCCAGTCCGAGCCCAGGCCTCGTCGCGCTCGCCGATAATATGAGTCTAAGTGAGAAAAGAAACAGAGGACTAATTTGCAGCCCCCCCACCACCCACCCACCCCACAGATTTGGCTCAGGCACCCGGGTCTCAGAGCACAGAGCCGCACTCGGTGAGACTTGCTGACACAGCTGCCATCCCATAATTATTACTCTCCTTGAAGTTATTGCTGTAATTCCCCCCCCCCCCAACCTCTACCATGCAGACCAAACCACGCCCTCCACCCCCCTCCCATTCCCTCAAGGGCATGTGAGAGGAAGGTGGCCCTCGAGCGGGACGCGGAAGGCGGGGTGTTTTGGTGAGCCAGCCTCACAGGGACATTGTCACACGCGGTCTCTCCCCCGCCTTCAGGGCGGCGAAACGAGACCGGGCCATTCGCCTGGTCCAGGAGAGGAGGGGGCAGTTGTCACAGGGACATACACCCCATCATCCAGTGACTCACTGGCCCATGATGTTCATGACGCTTCGCCGCCCGGAATACTGTCCCTGGGATAGTATGGCAACAGTAGGGATTGGCAGCCATGTCCTGGCCTCACTACGATTTCTGGAAGCTTCCAGTATTTTTCCAGTTCACCCCCCCAATGCCCTATCCAATGAGGCAACATTGACATCATCCAAAAAATGCCCCAGGACTCTGCCATTACCTCATTACTTCACTTGTCGGGACACTGTAAGGATGAGGCCTTAAATGGGGACATGGCGACAGGAGGCCCCCACACTGCTGGGGGGGCCCTTAGGGGGCACTTTGTCAGGCCTACAGAGGGGAAATCCTGCAGCCCCCTCCATGCTCCCCCCATCTCCAGCATCTGTCTCTGCCTTCCCATCAGCCACTGGGCTTCCTGTAGCACCCAGGAAGCTATGAGCACATCGGGGAGACACATCGGGTATGTGGCTGAGACCTCTTGGGGGGTAACCCTGCAGGCTCTGGGGTACAGGAAGGTAAAGGGGGGGGGGGTGCTGAGCAGGCAGGTTTTCATTATGCTGCAGGTAAGGCAGATACATACATGGGTTACTGTTAATCTAACTGGAGACAACATCTAACATAGGAGACAACAGCGAATCATTAAAGCGGCAAATTATAATTAAATGTCACTTTGGGGGGACAGGGCGTGGGCGGCAAGGGGGAGGGGTGAGCGTTATTAGTTCCTGTATGCCTGCCCGTGTGACTGGCAGGGAGCAGATCTTATCGCAACACCCCACCCCCTGACTCCCGGTTGAATTTGGCAGGCAGCTGTGGACCTGGAAATTAGTCTCGGGCCGACCACAGGCGTCACCCGGGGAGTCTAGGGGAGCTCTTTCCTCACCGGGGCAGCAAAAGATGGGATTCTGGGGGATTTGGGGTTGGATCCCCAGTGTTACTGAGTATGAGCTTTCTGCTATTGGAGTCGTGGCTGCCACATGTGACACTCTCCATGCCAACATGCGTCCCACAAGTGAGGGCCGCAGCGGGCTTTTTAGGCCGCCCAAGTGGCTGTGCATAAGAAATTAATTTGCTTGTGCTGCAGCAACAGGCTTATCACAGCATAAATGTCTCCCATCTCCAGTTTGTCCTTCCCATCTTTTGCAGGACCCCCCCTCCGCCAAAACACACAAAAATCACACGTAGCAGAACCAAGTTTCCCCCACCCAAAGACAGATGCCTTCATCACCACGGTAACTCTTCAGGGGTGACTTAAACACCTTCCTGAGCCTGATTCCATTATTTACATGCCGAAAAGCCATAAAACGGGACAGAGCACCACTGCATTCCGGTTTGAACCAGTTTGCCAGCGAAAGCTTGCTCCTCTTTAATTTGCGTCTCGGGCGTCAGGTCGGCGGTGCCTGCAGTCGTAAACGCTGGCGCTAGCCTGCACATTCTTCCCCGAGTCATGAAAATAAATGCGACGATTCCCACTGCAGCATCTCGTACTTTTAACGCACGTGCGTGTCCAGAGGCGAGCGCGCGCATGTGCCCGTGACGAACGACAAGCACGCTGTGCTCACGGCCGCACGGAGACGGGCGTCCCCTCCCACCGTCGCACGAGGAGAAGACTTTCTCTGATGGCGGTGGTGGAAATAGATCGCTTCCATTACGTTGTGCAGGGAGTGCATTCCGTCCGGACAAAGGAGTCGTAAATTATCGGCAACCGGACCTGTAACAAGGCAGGAAATTCAGCCATAATGGGGTCGACCCATTGAGGTGGAGCCTGAGCACAAATCACCCGCCCTAAAGACGGTACATAATCCATCAGGTCGGCGGGTCGCGGCCCTTGGAGGGGGGAGAATGCTGGAGGGGGCGGGCACGGGAGGGGGGGGTTTCAGGTCTCAGCACTTCCTGGAAGGGTCACCCCTGTGTGAAGGTGTGTCTAAGAAACACGACCCTGTAGCGGGTGCGTCATGACAAAGGAGGTCCGAGCCGCAAGTACAAACGCCCCAAATCGGATCCTCTGCACTTCCCTGCCTCGCTATTTTTTGCCACGCTTTCTAAGCTTTTAAAGTGCTTCATACTGGTCGGGACAGAAGACAAATCGTCCGTGGGTAACCTTGTGTCAAATAGGCACCTTTTTTTTGCGTGCCAGTACACAGGCTGGGGGACGAATTGCATTTTCATAACGTTTCCATTTCTCTCATAAATGAATGGATGAACGCATGCAGTGTTTTTGCAGCAGAATCCCCCGATGGCTCCCGGGTCATTCCGCGGGTATTCCTGTTTCGGTAACTTCAGGTATCCATTCTGCTGTTCCGTTTCCGCTGAGATCTTGCTATGCCCCACGGGAGGTGTGTCTCACAGGAAATGCTGCCAACCGCTCTGCGAGATCATCATTTGCCAGGCTGGTTTGTTTTTTTTTTTTTCCACCCCATGCAACTGAAAGGGGGTAGATCTGAGTAAGTAATCTGCTTAGCCATTAATGTTACCTGCTAGTGGACGTCATACTTATGGTGCTATATTTAACGAACCATCGTTTACCACTTCAAGGCCCGCAAATCGGAAATCGCAGTGGATTGATTCATGCTGTATCACAAGCCGTCCTTCGCTACTCATTCGCCCCCAGGTGCCGCAGGATGACAATAGTGGCTTAAGTTATAGAGCAGGTATAAATCTGGGCAAAAGGAAAAACCCAAGGGAGAGCGAAACAAACCGTGATGACAGTTAGGGGAGAAAGCAAGTTGACTTTGGACAAAATAAGACATCAGAGACAGGCTTTTCTTTAAGAAGCTTTTTAAGACCTGTTTATGATTTTGTAATTCAGATGTCCTGCAAAGTCAATTTGCTTACAGCTGCTGATTCTAATATTTCCTCAGAGCAAACCAACGAGTCTCCACAGGCCATTCGGTCACAGCCTGGACAACTGCTGATGTCTTAGAAGACATCTTCCACTTCCTCTCTGATTTAAGCCAGGTTAACAGACCTAGGAGCAAGGCCCCAAAAATGTCCCATGAGTCAGAAGGGGCCCCAAAACGGCAATTTTGTAGCTGTACAAGACGGATTTCGTTTACACGTTGGAGCAGTGCTATCCTCAGGAAAAAAGTGAAGATATGCATTGTGGGATACGCAGGATTACTCAGAACGAGATCATTCTGGCTAGCTAAGGAGACCATGTGCAGGGCTGCCATTGTCACCACGGGACCTGAGAAGCTCCTCAACAATAAAGGAGAGGCCTACAATATCAATTTTTTTATAGTTTAGTATGAATCAATGGTGAAGAAGATTGAGTTATTCTGTAAGCATTTGCCAACTTTCATTGAGGGTAAAGATTAGAATCACTGGGCACTACAGACCTCAGGAGAACCCCCCTCGTGTCCCTCCCTTTCTCGCTTGGTTCGTTCCTCTTCTGTGTCCTATTCATTACAGGCCCCTGTAGGAGTCCTGAGAGGGTCCCCCATAACCACTGAACCGGTCTGCCCTCTCAATGCACCCACAGCTGCACCTGGCCAGCACAGGGGTGCTGGATCTCGCCAGAGAGTCGCGCTGCACCTGCTGACTGACAGGTGTGAGTCAGGCAGGCACTTCTGGCACAATGTGTCGGGGGATGTCAGCTCTTTCCAGCACAGAGCCTGCCTGATGCCCGGCATAACCATGACAATGCTCACCGCCCCCCCCCCCGCCCCGCTATCCTCCTCTTTCCCTTTGTACTGAATCAATTTGCAGTGATTGCACTTGACAAACAGGACACCTTTGTTTCCAAGTATCTCAGCCACACAGCGCAGGTGGCGCAGATGTGGCACCTGCTATAATAACAGGGATAACGTTAAACGCGGCACTCGAGTTAAAGAGAAACGTTTCATCTGCGGTATAAAACAAACACAAACAAAATTATCAAAACTCCTTGAAATACGATTTTCATTCAAAAGTATTAAATTATAAGCTTTAAAGCTTTGCATTTTTTGTGCAAAGCACCAGCGATCTTATTTTTAGCTCAGTACTGTATTACTCCTATCTGAATTACCACTTTTAAGAACACTAAAGATATCTTAAAAAGAGTGGTCATTATATCACGTTAAGTATGAATTGTGATTATGGGCAGAAGTACCTGTTCAGTGAAATAGGTTTATTTCCTACATTAAAGTTATTTCAAGATGTCCTGACTTTCTTGGAGGGAGATAAACCGAGTTTTTAGGACCCTGCAGAGATATATCTTTAAGGTCTAAAGGAATCATCTGTGAGATTTTTTTCCCAGTAGTGATTTTTCTTGAGCAAAATCAGTGAAACATTATCCGCGAGTCTCCCTGGCGTGGTGTTGATCTGCTTCTTTTGGACGGAGACCTCGCTGCCTTTTTGTCTCTTGATGGGCACGTCATCACCAGCGTACAGCCGCTCGCTGGACCATGTCGCGCTGCTCGCCAGCGAATCCGAGCGCGTCGCCCCGCCACGCGATCCATAGCGTTCGACTTTCTTCTCCCCTTTCGGCTCGCTGCCCCCCTCACCTTCCTGCCCCGGGAAAACACTTTTCCCCGAGTTCCAGGTAATGCAACAAATGTCTCATGCTGCACCAGTTTATTTTTTTTCTTCTGTTCACAGGATTTTTCTTTGCAGGCAGAAAAAATAACAATCATCGTAACAGCAGTGTAGTTTAAGTCCCTGGGGAAAAAAAGAACCAAATAATAAAATGACACTGTCTAGCGGATGGCATTTTCCACACCTGATTTTCACCTCTATTTCCTGGGGTGATGTGGACAGGAAGTGGAAGCCTTGCTTCCTGTTTGGGGCCCATTTGGAGACGCCCAAAAAGAAGCCCTAAGGGCCCCCGGCTCTCTCACTCATCAGCTCTGTTTGAATCGCTGATTTGCCGTTTCCACCCACGCGTTTAATCTCTGTTTTACTGATTTACTGCTTCCTCTCTCCCCTTCGACCGGCACATCCGGTCAGCCTCTGGGTCACTGTCGAAAACACGCCTCAGAGCGGGAGTATTTATGACAAAGGTTGTAACAGCCCTACTCTTGGTGATTGTGACCAGCCACTAAGAGAACACCTGATGGAGGGGGACCCACTCGCTCTCAGGGGACATGTCAGCTATCGGGGTGTGGGGGAAACACGGCGTCCCAAACCATCATGGTCTGTTCTCAGTGCTCCGGGCCTTACAGGGCCTAGCGGTCGCCTAGCCCTGCATTAGGTAAGCGTTTGGCGTCCCTGTGCTTCTCTGCTGGCCCCCCGGGGTCGTCCTCTCTTTCCCCCGAACCCCCGCCCTGTTCTATGGCCATTGCTCTGCTGTCAGCACCAAAGCCCCATTTCGCCGCCGCCCATAAATCACGCCGTAAACGGAGCCGTGGCTTCATTAGGCTGCGGTGGAGCCATTTCTCTGGTACGGCCGCCGCGGCCCTCCTGACACCGGCCTTCCTCGTGCTGACGGTGCTCTCCTTCTAAGAAGGCCCCCCCCCCCCCACCAGGTGCTCGCCAGCTCATAAATCACCCCCCGCCTCCCAGATCCCTCAGGTTCACTGCCGGTTTTCCCAAAACGGCACCAGCTTCCTGCCCCATCCCAGGGAAAACCAAACATCGCACCTGTGTGGAGCCTCCCCAACTGGCCCCAACACCCAGGTCACATGAGAAGGGTCGGATTTAGCCAATCGGAAAGTCCGTGGCTCGGGGACATACTGTCTCCCTTTACGCCTTTGAAGTCTCTCGAAGACAGAACGTAAATACGCCCTACTGGCTTTTCCTGCGGCGTCCCTACGTGAGGTTTGTTTGCGGGGGTAGTCGAGGTCACTAGGTTGCTAATCAAACTTAGCCTACAGCTTTGAAACCCCACAAAGCAGACGCTGGAGTGACAAGTTGTTTTAGATGTCACTCCCTGGCAAGTAACACCCCGAGGGTGACACCGGGTCATCCTCTCACTTAAGCCGTCACAGCTTGACAAGCGATGATCTAGCAGTCAGCTTGGCTAATTATACCAAAGAATTGCTTGTTATGAAGGGGCCGCTGTGGCTTGTTATGGGAGCAGCAGGTTTTTTGGTGACTGACACGCCTCTGGGCAGCATGCCTGGTCTGCATTCCATTAATAAATAGATTCCTGACTTCTGATCTGCTCTGATAGTGTCCATTGTCAGCTTGACTGATGTATTGCAATTATATCGACGAGCTTCTCACTTTTTAATTTGCTTGAATTGAATCTTTCAGCATTTCCAAAGAGATTCGGATTCCACAAAACAGAGGCTGTTACTCCCCTCCCACCAAGAAGAAGGAACAACAGGAGCATGGGGGCGTTCCATTCACCTGCTGCCTTTTTGGTCAGTTCCCCCACCCCCAGCATCTCAATATGGTCCGCACCGTCTACTGTGCCCCCCCCCCCCCCCCGAGGCCCCGCCCTCTCGCCATGCCCCAGGGCAGGGTCTGCAGAGAGCTCTTAATAAAGCCCCATCAGAGTGACAGAGGAGTGGGAGTGGCCTGCACCTTCCGGCTCCAGAGCGTATCACTCTGTCAGGGACAGCACCTCCCTCCATCCGCCTTCCCCCTTACTGCCTTCCCTCTCCTCTGCCTCTTTCCTTTCTCATCACATCCTTCTCTCCCTCCCTCCATGAAAGTGACAAAGAAGCAGAAAGATTTTGGGGAGGATGATGAGGATCTAAATGACACCCCTTATATTCCTGAGGTTAGCCTGTATTTAACTCTGAGGTTTTGGGAGGGTGGGGCGGGGGGGCTAAAAATGGCGTCACAGTGCCGAGGCGGGGGGGTGGGGGGCAGGAGGGTTATTAAAGGGAAACGAATGAGGGGGAGGAAAAGATTCTTCAGCGGGAAGTTAAAGTTAGCGAGCGTGAGACAAATAGTGTGAGGGAGCCTGGGAGAGTCCAGCGGGACGCGGGGGGGGGGGGCGGTTGCTAATTAAAAGGCAGAGACAGAACGCCATCTCTGAAAGATCACCACCCCCCCTCCCCGCCCCGGCCCGACACACACTTTTTACTTCTATCGAAATGGTATGTTTTTAATCATGGTGAAATGATTTATGGAAACGTCAGAGTTATGACTCCCCGCTCCCCTTCATTTTTAAATAGTTTGTGTTTTTCTTGAATGATGGATTTATCTGCAGACAATCCTAATATGACTTATAACTCTGAAATATAACAACCAGATGTGCAGATGGCTGAGAGTTCCCAGCCGAATCCAGGAAACATCCTGGCCTGGGTCCCTCTCTCTCTCTCCCTCCCTCCCTCCCACTCTGCTCACTGTCATTCTGCCTTTTCCTTCACCCGTTCTGTCCATCTGCTACTCTTCTTCTCCTCCCTGAGTGTGTCCCACCGTTTGATCACATCCAGGCTCTCCCCCCCACCCCCCCCCAACGCACTGGCGTGACAATCACTGTCGTTACGGTGCAGGGCCGCAAAACCGACCCGCCGCACTAAGTGTGTAATTAAGAAAACGCACCGGCAATGCAAACAAACAAGAGAATACGCGGTAATTATGTGATCAAGAAAATGTGCGCCATTGAATGCACATTCAGGATTTTCGGCGATATATATATATTTTTTTCAGATAAAGGATGACATGAAAGCCTTTAAACCCAGCAAATACCACGCTAAAAGATGCACCGCTGCATAAATTGCATCCACAAGTGAAGGTGTTTTTTTATGCCTTACTCGTAACAAATGTAGTCGGCTGTTTCCACGGTGTTAAATATATCCAGCTCATGGAGTCATTTTCTCTGCTATGCTAAGCATAATGTTCAGCCGTTATATATGTCTGTTTTGCCAAAAACTGATGCTGATGATAAACTTTTTGCTTACATCCTGGGCTAAATTGCTAGATGGTAATAATTTGCATTAGTGTTTGCTTAAATCAAATAAAAGTATTGCCTTCTAGAGGAGTGCTTAACAAAGAGATGCAAAGAGGTACAAATAAATTATTAACTTAAAATGTGTGACTCTTAAATGGTATCATGTCACAGAATCATTTGCATAGTGTTTGGCAGACAGATTTTTATATCTTTTATCTTTTTCAGATTTTTTTATATTTTAAGATTTTTTCCTGAATATTAATGTGCCTACTTGTAATAACTGGTTAAAGCGTCAGAACCTTAAAAAACTGTTTCTGCAGCATTCCATGGAATTATTCCTTTTCCATTAAAAAAATCCAACTTTCCACGTGTTAGTGACTTTTACAATTTTCCAGACTAAATGATGAAAAGAGACGACAGTTTTATCGCTTGCGAATTTTATCTGTGATTGGGGATTTGGTTTGGCCCGCCTCCGTTAGCTAGTCGCCCAGTTATATTCCCATACATAAAAATAACACATTGACAGAGGTTATACGGTAACTGCGCATTTAAACTGAGCGTTTTCCTTCCCGCGTTGTCGAATGAAAGCCTTCCGTTTGCTTTCATTTGTGCGCCAGTCTCTCCATGTGAGTCTCTCCGTGTGAGTCTCTCCATGCGAGTCTCTCCGTGTGAGTCTCTCCGTGTGAGTCTCTCCATGTGAGTCTCTCCGCGTGAGTCTCTCTGTGTCAGTCTCTCCGTTCCGTTACCTGTCCTGACATCTGCGTGTGACGTCCCCCAGTTGTGCCCGCTTGACTTCCCATCTGCCTGCATTTGCACGCGCGTGTGCACGTGTGTGTGCGCGCGCGTGTGAGTACACTCCTGATCCCCGTCCCTGCCGTGGCGCCGGAGCAGATGCCAGCCCCCGGCGGGTCGGCTGTGTGCCGCTGACACCCTGACAGTCGGCTGTGAGTGACATGTGATCTGTACAAATCTCAGGACTAATAAATCTACCTGTCAGTGCGGCAGGCTTGAAAGGGCCGCGGCCCCACGGCGCCGCTCCCAACACGACTCGTGTTGATGAAATTCTGTAGGCTGGAGAATTATAGCTGTCAGAAAAACACCCACGTCAAATCTGAAGACCTGGAGCCCCCCCCCAGCCCCCGCCCCTCCTCCCTTGCTCTGTCTGTCCTCCTCTCCTTCTTTCCCCTGCCTTTCTTCATCAACACGTGTCTCATTTAGTCTCTCTCTGTCCTCCTGTCCCTTCTCGGCAGAGCTGAAGGAACTCAAAGCCCCTGTGATTCTACCCGCAATGGATCCTAACATCGCCCTGCCGCTCGGTCTGCCCTTGTACATTCCCTGCCCCCCTTGCAGAAACCACAGAAACACACACACACACACAAACAGTCTGAGAAAGATCAAAATGACTACAGTGTTATGAGGCGATCAGCTGGCATCAGCCCTCTCCTCTCCTGTGGGCTTTTATCTCGATGCCTTGTCATGGCTGTAAGTACCTTGTCAAAGAGAATTAATGTTTCCAGTTGGGGGGGGGGGGTGCGCAGGGATGGGGGTTAAACAAGGTATAAACTGGATACACATGGGACGGTTTGTGCGGACTTTAATCTTTCCCCATAAGTGATTTTGATGTTAATTCGGCCATTTATTCCTCCCAGGCCAGCCCCCCCGCCTTGCTCCCGCACCCAGTACCGGGTCCCGTGGCCCTTCAGGTTTCATGTCATTCTGTTTTTTTTTTTTTCCAGCTATTTGACTGGTTTACTTGGCTCTTTTAAAAATGAATACAGGGGACATGTTGTCTGTAATAATTCATGGTGTTTGGACAGTTCCTTATTTGAGCTATGAAAATTCAGCTGGGCTGTTTTTTTTGCATATGTCAAAAGCTGGTGTGAAACATCCCTATCAGACTAACCCTTGGATAAATAAATGAAAAGACTAAGAAATTTTCATGGAAAACTATTCAAACAGCAATCATGCCGTAAAGGGAGAGAAAGGCTTGTCTGTCCTCTGATATATATATATATATATATATATATATATCAAGTTATATAATTTTATGATTTATTCCTGATAAATATTTATATTTTCAAATGAAGGCATTCCTAATTGTATTTGATATTCTTTAATATGTTAGTGCTGTTAAAATATCAAAAGGCTTTCCTGTCTTTCAGTTACGAGACACCCTTTTCATCGGTTAGTATTTCAATCTGAGGCATTCCTTCAATTTAAAAATAATTTAGCCAATCCAGTCGCATCCCGCCAAGAGAACTGATTAGTTTCTGTTGTTCATTGTTGAAAATGACCTGGGCTTAAGAAATTAACATTTCAAAATGAAAAGGCTGATAATTTGACTCCAGGGACGTGAGTGTGGCGGCACAGCTGGGGCGTGAGTGCCTCTCGCTGACCTTTGCCCTCTCAGTGAACTCCCAGCATTCCCGTGGCTGGGCTGTGTGACCCGGGCAGACTAACAAGCGGGAACAGCGACCCCCCGGCCGAACTCTCGCCCTCCCGCCATACCCAGAGAGCCCCTCACTTTAGGCTAACACCCCCAATTTTTCCCCTACACCTGGCCTTCATTTCTAACATTGATACACACGTGCGTTACTCAGAAGTGCATAGCAATATTTACATCATTGCATGTTACAGAAATTGTAAATGCTATTAATTTCAGTCACAATTTTTTTTTTTATCTACACTCTTTAAAAACATGCCATAATTCTTTAATGATTTTGGCCATCATTTACGCCAGCTGAATTTCGACAGTTTCTACGAATGTGGACTTTGTGAACTGCTGAAATAAAAAAATAAAAAACAAACAAACAGAACGGGTGCGGCATGCCGACAAACGGGTCGCATAAAAATGTGGGATGGCATCAGGCGGAAGCGTTTAATCATATTCAGAGAGCTGCCTATCAAAGGCGAGAAGCCAAACTTATCTGTTGATTAAGAGGAGCACTGGCTGTAAGCTGACGCCGGCGTGTGCGGAGCTGAGCCCCAACCATCTGTATGTTATCTCTGGGATGCCGGAGCCTTTCTCTTTGAACTCTACATCCGGGCGGGGGGGGGGGGGGGGGGGGTGGGGGGGGGGGCATTAAGCCCTCTCCACACCCACCCACATCCCTCACTTTCTTCAGCATCGTCACTGTGATCTCCGCAGCACGAATCCCTGCCAGCGACTCAATAATGCAGCATCTTCGCATCATCAATATTTTAAAGAGGAAATGTTAAAAAGGGCTCAGACAGGTTCCTTGTTTCAGAAAGAACACGCTTCTCCAAGGCCCCAATTCACACGATAAAAAGAAAACCCTCTACTGTCAGGTCCTGGGACCCCGGGAGGGTCTCTGACATGAGGGCAGAGGCACACGGCAATACCCCTCTTGCGCTGCCTCCTTCACACTCTCTCTGACTCTCTGTCTTTGACTCCTGATAGAGTGCAGGGTGCTGTGACTCCTTCTGCCTTCTCCACAGTGCCCCCGGCCAATTCATATTCCTGCTCATTCACTTCCATTGCCCCTTTGCTCAGCTGTATTCTTTAAACTGTATATTGAACTTGTCTCATATCCATGTCACAATATGCCATGTTTAAATGTCTAATATATATTTATATCCTGTGTATTACTATTTCTTTCCATTTCTGCCGAGAATATTGAAATCTCATCTTGTGTATGAGCTGTGTGTCGCATAGCTGAGGATGACAGTAAAGGTACTAAGGCTTGAATGTGAGTCTGACTAAACACAATAATTCTGCGAAAAATGCAAGCAGTAAATGGTTCAGTTGATTCTCTCGGGGGCCGAGGTGTAAGCGGGTCCTTCATGGAGACGGCATCTCCATGCTGTCAGTCTTCTGAAAGCTCCTGGTTATTAGAGGGAATGGGATGCCCCATTGTGTGCTAATCCCTCGGCCCAAAACCCAGCACTGCATTATTTGCCACGCACATGCAGCCTGCGAATGGCTGACCAGCCCCATTGACGATACTCCGGAGCAGGGCTCCTATTAGTTAATGTGAAGTGACTGGGTGTCCTGCCCACCTACTCCTGACCTCAACCCCCCCCCCTCCCCCTGCCCTCCCCCCCCCCCCCCCCCCGCCCAAACCTTTTTTCCACCGCCCCCAGGCCCTGTCCTCTCCCCGTCAGCCCTGCTCTCTCAGATACCTTACACTCCACTCTATAATGCAATGAGACACCAGGTGAGAGTGGCAGGTGGCCACGCCAGGCTCTGAAAGGGGAGAAAGATGGCCGCCCCCCCCTCCCCACACACGCAGACTCAGAGGCTTCCCCGAGAAACACGCCGTCCTCCTCGGCCGCCAGCATCACTCATTATTCATCCGTTATCAGGCAGCTCAAAGGCGAGCAGCAGGACCCCGGACAAGCAGGAGGCCAGCCCCCGCCCGGCAGGTCATTGGTCATCCCTCCCCCCACTGAGAGTCGCTCAGATAAACGCACACGCTCGCACGCACGCACACACACACACACACGCACACAGACATACGTGCCCTACGGAGACTCACAGGCAGTCAGACTCAAACCACACAACTCTTCCCATTAGCAGAGGAGGTGGCCGCCGTCCTACAATGTGTCCTCTCTCATTCCTATAAAAACAAAATAACAGCACCCATCCTACACGCTGTCGCCTCCTAAATATATTTCTGGGAGCACAATGATAAATGCTTATGACGTAGCAATAAAAAAAAAAACACAGTCACCGTGCAAGGATGCATGAAAACAAGAGCAGTCATTGATTCCGGCTTAGCAGGCCGGGCGGGAATCGTCAGCCGCCCCCCCTTACTGAGACCCCCCCACCGTGACCCTTTCTCCGTGTGAACACGGCGTGATCCCCAACAGCACAGGAGGCATCAATTATGTGTGGGGCCTTCCCACTGTCACTGCCGCAATTAGCGGCCTTTCCCAGCACCGAGCTGCGAGGCCTGGCTAAGCTGTGAACTCTGGAGGAATGTAACACACACCCCGCATGCCCCAGACTTGCACAAACACCCGCACAGGTGCACACACACGCACACACATGCGCAAACACATAACAACTATATAATTCGAGTCCTTTGTTTCATTTACAAAGAAAAAAAATATATAAAGACCCACAATGTTCTCCACTCTCCATTTCCCGTCTACATGACACAGGTCTCTGTACACCAGGGAGACAGTAAACCTGTAATTTCCAGAACATTTCCTGTCTCGGCAGTGCGTCGGAAAAATCGGCCACATAATGAAAGGCAATGTTTTTAATGACGCCAATTTGTAAAAACCGGAGTATTTTGCCGGCCGTCCAGTGAAAACAAAGGGAAGGGAGAGGTTGCAATTATAGAAAAGAGGCTTGTGGACATTAGTGGCATCTAAATACAATACGTTCCTTTTTCTTCATCTTTTATACTGATGTTTTTGTATGGTTAAGAGTTCACACTAATTTATTATATGGAGCAAGAAATTTGGTACACAAAAGAGGGTTCTGTTGAATTATGGCAGGGAAAAAAACAAAATTATTTATGTGATATTTTGACCATAAGGCGTTGCTATGATAAATATTATTTTTATTAATGTAAATTTGAATCAGCTTCTCTCATGACACTCCAGAGAATAAAAATGAAAAACATCAGACCAAAAAAAAAAAAAGAATAAATTAAAACCAAACTGCCTCCATATTTTATCATGTCACTTTCAGGGCATGAAAGCTTGTGCGGAGCATCCAAACTAAACACTTGGAAGTTTGCATGGTCATAAATTACCTCTTTGAGACTCCGCAACAGTCAGACGTGTTCAAATCCATTAAAATATATATACTGGTTTCAGACCCAGTCGCAGTTCAAAGCTATCAGAGATGTTTTCTGTTAGAATTTGGAAAAAATAAAACGGGATGCTTAAGTAAACTTACACATCTACATATTTATGACTCACACACCAATTCTACACTACTCTCAGTACTTAAGCACCCCCCCCGCCCCAGCCAGCATGGTTTTGCTGGTTCCGGCCCATATCCAACACGTTTAAATGCTAGCATTGCCGAGCAATAACTTTAGCGGCTATCTGCTAACTTTTATTATTCGACTACAGTCATGTAGCATAGGTCACAAGTGTCCTTTCCTGGCTGAAGAATGCTGTGGAGATAACCAAGGCCTGCCAGACAGGAAATCCAGAAAGACCAATAGGGAAGTTAATGGGAAGTTTTGTCGCAAGGTCAGCATGGAAAGGTGCAGAAAAATTAGTAGGACACCATGCAGCCTGATCCAACTGTTACAGCCCAAAAGTTAGGCGACATCGTCGCTACGCTGACTTGCATAATTAAAGGTGGTCCCCCGCTTCTGGAGAGAAACTGTCATCGACGGCAACAAACGCCCATCGGTGTCCTGAAATCTCTCGGGTTAGCTCTTCTTCCCCTCTCTGACATTCCCCACTTTTCCGGATAAAAAAGAACCCCTCCTAATTCCACGACGGGCGGGCTGAGGGATCGCGGGCCGGAACAGCTGCGGTTTGGTTTGCATTAGTGGCAGATTAACCCCCCACAAAGCCACGTAAGGAGAAAGTCTGCATGGCGTTTTGATAGATAAGGCCAAAGAGGGAGACTTACCAGAGCGCTTACATGGGGTTGCAGTCACCTGAAACCATAGTGAGTCACTATTCTGCGGGGAGGGGGGGCATGTCTGCTGAGGACGGCACTAGACATGCGATGAGGGATGCCACTCCAATATGACACACAGTCAC
>JAODKL010000118.1:3140687-3151004 GCA_026780765.1 Petrocephalus schoutedeni | reverse complement strand
CCCCCCCCCCCCCCCCCCCCGGGTACCTTCAGCTCTCGTGTTGGCAGTGGATACTGTGGAGAGGCATGCAGAAGGCGTCAGGTTAGCGGCTGCCCACCCCCCCCCCTTTGTGGTTGTCACAGTGAAACCTGATCGCATAGCAGTCCTGGGGTCCCGAGCCCCTCCCTCCCCCGGCCACTGCCCCCCACCATCGCCTCAGTCCCAGCTGGTGCTGAACTCTTCACCCCGACTGTCAGTAGGCCTCCCCGCAGAGGCATATCCTGTTTGGTGACTGCCGGCAGTGACTGATAGGCCCAGCACAGGAGGCACCGTACACCCTCGGCTGAAAGGTAGGACCCCGTCACAGCCCCTCCCCTGGTGCCCCCCCGCCCTGCCATAATGAAGGGCGCTTTAGCACACAGGAGGTCAGCCTTTGGTTAATCTGCAAGAAGACGAGGACAAGCGGTGACTGATTGATACTCTCCCACTAGCCGCCTCTATGCCCTCTGCCCGTCCCGTCAGTTACGTCAGCCGCGATGACGCCAGTGCCGGGCATTATTTAGTCCGCCGACCCGAACCGCAAATACATGGCGGGGCCTGGCCCCCAATCCTGTGCTGCGGGGCCCTGTAAAGTGCTCTTCAGGCGGATGAACTCTGAACTCCGGGCCAAAGCAAGAGCGCAGTTATTTCTTCCCCCACGACACAATCCTTGCCCCCCTTTGTATGGGCTTTGGTGTTTTATTTGCTGCTTAGACTGAAGGAGGGATTCAGGGTGTAGTCTGAGTGCTGCGCGAGGGCCAACACACACACACACACACACACACATGCACGAGCGCGCGCGAGAAGGACACATCGCCGGGCTGGCTGTCATCAGCGCGCCTACTTTCCGAGCAGGAGTCCGATTAAATTAATCGAAAGCGGTAAACACAGCGAGGGGAACTCTGGCGTTTTCCAAAGGGGGTTCCAAGCGCTGACAGAAATAAGAGATAGATCTCCGGCCCGGCTCTGTTTTCCATGTACTCTTCTCTCCGAATAGGTGTCCGTTTAAGATTCTGCAAAGCAAAGGGGAAAAGCCAGAGGCAGCGGGGACATGGCAGGATGACTCTGGCGGCAACGCAAACCACTGCATGCAATCAAAAAGGAGCTTTCCATGTGCAGAGGGATTGCTGGATTCATGCTCTTTTTTTCTTGTTATCACATTCCCACAAATGTAACACCCATGTGCATTCTGGGACGTACGGGAAAATAACGCAAAATTAGTCTGAGCAAGTCTCGGTGGGAAAAAACACAGGGCATCGTTTACCGGTCTCCCAGTCATTCGAAAAAGCGCACAAGGCCAGCTGTCTCCCTAATTCGGCCATTGTATACACTCATGCCCTAAGACACAGAGGATTTTTGCAGGACGGGCCCGTTCGGAGTGGGAGGGGGCTGGCACAGACCAGTGAGAGAGATGTCACCTTTAATGGCAGATATGAGCGCCATTCCCTTCCCGGGCCGGTGCTGTAACGTGAGTCCGGCTACTCCGAGCGACGTTCTGTCATTCGGTGTTTGCGGAACCGACTTTGATGGAGTGTCCCCCCGGGGCAGAAAGCCCACACAGCTACCTGAATCCCCTGAGCCCCGGATTAGTCCTGACATGTGTGCGGCACAACGCTATGATCCGCTTGTCTCCTCGCTCGCCCCGGTCCCCGTCTCCAAACGCGAGGCTAGCCACGGTCTGCGGGAGCCGTGGCTGAAACTGGAGCAGTCCAGAAAAAAAAGATATTTGTCATTTCCGTTCATAAGAAGACCTGGGGCAATAAAACAATGAAGCTAAAGTTGGCCGTTGCTGCTTCGACTTGATGTCCATCTGCTAGCCATTGCTGCCATTTGCCTTCTGCTGTGTGGCTCGATGGGTCGATGTGAAGGGCAGATGACCGGAAAGAGATAGCAGGCCAGGGTCTCGGGTGACAGCAAACGACCCCCGCAGGAGCCCGACCACCGACCTGGGGTTGAACTTCCCGTTACGGGTCACTCTCAGCCTGGAAGCGGGGTAGCTTTGAGGGCAAGGACGGTCATCCTGTCCCTTTTGCTAATACTAATGCGGTCCCTGTTTACCTCGGCATGATGCTAATGCTTCCATTGATGTCCCCGCCGACGGTGTCCAGAGGGAAGGCAGCCTTGTTTACCGCTGCCCTCGTCCGTCTCCGGCTCCTGGCGGCGTCTGCATGCCACTCTGCCCTTCGTCTCCACCTCCCCGCTTGGCTCTTTGTCTCGGACTTTGTCACTTCACTGCCCATCCAGCACTTTCATTCAGAGTTCCACAACCCCATAAGATGACTTGGAAGCTGCCTGTCCCAGAGCACAGGGAGGTCAGAGACACCCCCCCTCCCCGTACCTAGCCTTTCCCCTGGGCTCTTATTTACATCCAAACCGGATGGACAGAGTTAAGCATTGGCATTTAGCCTCCTGGCTTATTCCTGTGAGACCTTCTGGCAGCTTATTAATGTCTTCAAATTGTTATGATGGCTTCTGGCACTGGGCAGTAGTACCAATATAAATCAAACAACCTTGAATTTGGACAGGCATCCACTTAAAAAAAATTCCTACCGGCCTAATGGGATTTTAAGAAATTTGTTCCTGAGAAATTCGCCGGCATGTGAGAGATATTCGGGACTATGTGAGAGAATGTGGAACTGAGGATTGGTGAATCACATCATGGAGAATGAAGTCACCGTCTAAAAGATGTTCATGGTCTGGTGTCTGTCTATGAAGCAGTTTGACTCATGTACTGATAGCTATGTTGTTGATTATGGGCAAAAAAAGATACATAGGCTGTTGCTTAATTCCAGCAAAAATGATCACTTTCATATTTTTCAAGTGTCAATTGCATATGTTTATGGTTAACTGGGTTCAGGGATGCCATGGTTTCATAATGCTTACATTTTGAAATCTGGAATTCAGAGACCTGAAATGACATTCCACTAAAAACAAAGTCTATAAAAAAGAAGGTAAGATCATATATCTGGCCTGGGTCGATTTGGAAAGTCAACTTTAACTAACCTGGACAATGCGGCATAGGACACAGCGGACTCGAAGACAATTATGGATCAGATTTGAGGATATTGAGGGATAATTGGCCTTAAAACTGCAAACTGCAAAAAAAATGTAAACAGTTCCTTCCTGTTTTAGTGTGAGGTGTCTGGCCCTTTAACAATGAGTGGCACAAAACAATCACACCTAAGGCACCTCTAAATTCTTAAACAGAGATCTAAGTCTGCTGTGTTTACTTGCTTCTCACTGCTCTAATAGGCCCACGTGATCGCAATTTACACTATTTATTTTTTATGTCCGGGCAGCTCAGAAGCACACTGCAGTGAGGCCAGTAAAACAAATTGAATTTAATTGAATTGTGAGTGTGTATATGTGTGAGAGAGCATGAGCGGGCGAGCGAGTGACTGCAAGTTGCCCCAAATTTTGCCGGCTGACACATTTTTAAACACATTTGAAAAATTACCCTCATTTCTCAGCGCTGGAAAGGCCGGGCTTTTCACTTTTACTGTGTTTGGCAGACCAATCCATCCATGTCTGACACACAAACTCCCAGAACCTCTCAGTCTGCCCCCCCTCGCCCCCCCCCACACCGTTTCCATTCCCCTCCCCGATTACTTCCCAATTATTCTGCAGTTCCACAATTAGCCCCCCGCAACCCACCCCTGATAGTCCCTATCGCTTAATAACTGTCCATCTCGCATCATATATGCATTTAAATTTATTTTTTACCACCATACCCCCACCCCCCCCGTCTGAACACAAACATCCCTCAGTGCTGCGGCTGGGGGCCGGGGCTGTTTCCAGCCCCGTATTTAATCAACGTGAAGCTTAACTCCCTCGATCGGTGACGGCTCATTTGAAAATGCAGCCCTGGGCTCCGGCTTCCCCTCGCCGTGCCAAATATAATAACTCCTCTCTTTCTTTACCCGGGTCCATTTTATAATTTTGCGATTTTTCAATGTCAGCCCCGGCCTTTTGAAGAATTTTTATTGAATTTCCGCCTGGACCGAGTACCCGCCCTCCTTCCCCCCCGAAGCTGCCTCTCCACTACTCGATGCGCCCCCTCCCCTCCCGTCCCCCCAAGCAAACGCACATATTTTTTGCTCCTCTCCTCAGTGTTTATTTTATTTACATCCACGGCCCGATATTCCCACCCTATACTTTGATCCCCCCCCCCAGGGCATTTGATTTCTCAGTGTCTTGGCCCTTATTTGTTTCCGTCTCCCTCTTTGGCACCAATTATATTGCGATTATACTTCGTCACGGGCCGGGAATCACGCACCGCGGAATAACGCGTCGGGAATCAGCGCACTGCCTTTGCCATGCGGTCCGTCAGAGAGGGGGGGCCACATCGCCGGCTGACCTGCTGGCTTCACGTATTGAAAAGAAGTACATTTAAATGACACAGACCGGGGACGGTGATGCTCCGGCCCTCGGAGGGGACTTTGAACTGGTAGGCAAATGCTAAACCTTCAGCTGGCAGAATCATCAGAGCGATCCAGCGCAGTGAGGTACATTATGTGTAGTTAGGCATAATTAACCAGGGGGGGGGGGGCATGTCAGACGGACTCAACTTTTCATGCTTCCCAGGATCCTTTGCAAGGCAGTGTCTTGCCACCTATAACTGGCTGGTAGGGAGAACAGTGCCGAATCTCATTTCTGCTTATTCTTAATTCTCATAGTCCTCATCATTCACGCTGTTCTTCGCTCGTGAAAACAATGATCGGGGCGAGTGCCCCCCCCCCCCTCCCCAAAGCCACCCAAAAACCCCTGCCATCACAAATACAGGGCTCTGCTTTACGGGCGATTCCTCAGTACCCCTGTCCTGAAAGCATTATGCATCTCAAGACAAATTACGTGGAACACAGAGACAGATGACGGCAATAAGGCGCCCCCCCCCCCGCGGTCGGACTCGAAGTGCATCAGGAGTACGCACATCTTACTCCTGTTAAGTTCTCAAAATATTTGAGACGTGTCACACGGGCCTAATCACATTATGACTGTTAGCATATTCCAAGCTGTCAATTTCAATCTGCCCTTCCTCATCCCGCGTTCGTGTTTAGATATAAGCGATACAGCCTCTCGGGGTCGGGGGGTGGTATGTGTATGTGTGTGTATCTTCCAATATGCGAATCATATGTTTAAAATTAGAGTCTGGGTGTGGGAGGCTGGTCGGAGTAAGGGGGGGTGGGAGCCTCGTGACCTCAGAATATCGCATCACATGTCCGATCTTATTCCCGTCTGCTATCCGAGCCCCTGTCATGCGCTCCTTTTGCCAATCTGTCACGCTCAATCTGAATGAACGTGGGGAGGAGTGTGGAGGAAAGGCTGGGGGGCGACTCTGGGACGTCTTTTGTGAGGAAGAAAAGGGAAGGAGAGTGAGAGAGAGAGGGGCTGACAAATTAATGAAAAGCAGGCCGGAGCAGGGAGTGCCGTCCTGGTCCAGCCTGACGCACTAGCCCCTTAAGTGGCACTGCGATTATCACCATCATTCATTCCATAATAGTACTCATTTATACCACTCTTCCGTGGGTATGACTGCTTTACATACAATTTGCTGCCAACAGGGAGTGGGCATAGTGTGTTTTTGGGTAGGTGGGGCACCAATCAAGCATCGACTCTGTTTAGGAGGTATACCTGGGCTATCCTTCACCCATGCCAAGCCCCCCCACCCCCTCCCCTTTGGATGTTTGTGCCACAAGGAGTCTCAGCCAAGGAACCTGGCGCCCCTCCCTCCCAGGCTGAGCCCCAGAAGGGACCCCGCCGTCAGCCTCTCCATCTGCTAGGGGGGGAAACGCTCCCGTCCAAGTCTGGGTCGCCATCCAAGGCGTCTCCGACAGGATATACTCATCAGATTCCCATAATTCTTCATGTCTCTCTATCTCAGTCCCTTTCAAGCCGCCCCGCTGGCCCCTGCCGGAGGCCTGGCCCGCAGCAAACTTCTGAGGAATCTTTCACAGCGTGACAGTAAAGTTATGAGCACAATGGAAAGTCTGCTCTCGTCATCACCCAGATAGGTGGTGCGGCTGCCAGCCTCCGATGCCACGCTAGGCGGGGACAAGGGGGGGCGGGTGCCCAAAAACAGCTCAATGGTACATCCAATCCCCCTCTCAGCTGGCCCCGCCCCCCCCCCCCTCCCAAGCCAGGGTAGGCAGAATGGGGCAGGAGACATCATATCCTTCAATATGATTAATGTTGTGCTTTATTTCAAAGGGCAACTCAACAGGAGGACAAAATGTGTACATGGGGGTGTGGAAACGAGATAAATGTTAAAACTAAGCTCACTTCAAAAGACTGGGCGATTCTGACTGGGACTTGCACACAGTGCCAGAATTATTTTAATGAAACCCAGATGAGTACTGGGAGCGCTGAGAGGCAGGTGGGCAGCCGTGCAGATGCACTGCAGGTCCCTCAATATGGCCACAAAGAAGAGCAACTCCATCCTCATCCTGTCATGTTGCCCACTTCATGGGAAGTTAAGTGTGGAGTCTGAAACTTGACTGTAACATCTACAACATCTCATTAAACTTGGAACTAGATTCATTAGCATCTTATAAGGGAGACGTGCAGTACAGTCCATCCCTGGATCCCAAAAGCATGACACAACAAAAGCAAGAGCCTTGAGCTAATTTCATCATTATGTGAATATCACATAAGCTATACCGTAATTATTGCTGATTGGAAGCCTGTGGAACGCTTGCATACATTATCACCCCGACAATATCTACAGCCTCGCAGCGCATCCTAAGACGGATTAGGGATCAGCGTGACTGGGTCAGAACGTTACAGGACGGCGGGGATGACAGGGGTCCGAAGACTGCTGCACCCGAATCGTCCGATTCAAACGCGGCAGCTGAAAGTGGACCTCGGGGGGTGACTTATACCCAAAATCTGCAACTAAGTACAGCATAAATCACCACTTTTATTAGTCAGATATAATGTTTAGCTTCAGTATTTCACTTTGAATTAAATTTAATTGGTCGTTTCTTCTCTCCCCTGATAACTCCCATCCAGTCCCGAACGCACATGAGTAATAAATTTACAAGCTATATATATATCTATATATATATATATATACACACACGCACACACCTTGCCGATGTTTTATTAACACGCTCAGCAGTTCCCCCTGCAAGCCCAGCCTTAATCTTTACTAGCTCTCGGAGGCAGGGGCCGCGCGCATGTGGCGGGGCTTCCTGCCTCCGTGTTATGAGTTATTGGCACTGGCAAGTCACATTAATACGTCAAATTAAAGCCGCCACGTTGCTGACAGGCCGTATTTGACCCCTGTCAGAGAAACACACACCCACTTCACCCTCCTTTCCGCTCCTTCTTGCTTTCTTTCCCACTCCCTCTCTCTCTCTCTCTCCCCCCGTTCTCCCTTTTTCCCCCTCGGAGTCTCGGTGCATGTGGCGGTGCAGGCTTACGTCTCCTTATTTTACTATTACCCTTCCTTTTCATACTGATCTCGTGGTTAGAAAATGCCCACCCCACACCACAATCGCACTCACCTGAGCGCAGGTTTCAGTTCTGCTAAAAATACAACTGACTTTCACCGCCAACATCACCAGCAGAATCTCTGTGAGGACGACATGACCAGACAATTTAATTTATTTTTATATAAACAGTCTTCCCTACATAGTTCGCCCCTGGGCGTTTTACAAATGTTCAGCAACTGAGGCGTCAAAGATGAATATAACAGCAGCTGAAATCCTACAGCGTTTAAAGTCTAAGTTGGAAATGTTTCCACTGACAGGCGTCAAAACCCCGACTTGGGAGCAGCCCACTGCTTTTCTATTTACGCGCTAGTAGCATCCGCTCTCTTTATCCAGAAAAAAAAACACGGGAATAAAAATGTTTTGTACAGTCCTTCTTAACGTGTATAGTATTTTATTCGTAATATCCAGGGCGTATATACTTTTTACTTACAAAAGGAAGCATATATCTTTGGCCGAGAGTTTCAAATCGAAGCAAGCATGTGCTGTCTATTCACGTCGTTCCAGATTATGGGTGAATGTCAGTTTATTTACGTGCAGCTTCTTGTTTATACACGAAGCCCGACTCAAATCCATCTCAGTGGTCGGATTAACCTGTCTAGTTATGTAAATTCCCTGGCTGGTTATGGACGCCACTGGAAAGTTTACTTCATCGAGTCGTTTGATTGACGCGGCGTGGATTCTGCAAGACGCCTGCAAAATACCCTTCCTGATAATAAGCTTCGGCGGTAACAATCTGAAACAAGAACGAGAAAAAAACATTAGATTTACCCAGAACTGGCAGTTAGCTTTAAATCAAGCCGGAAAAACCAGTGAAACTTTAGACGGGCTTGCAGCTACAGCCAACTCCGGTAACTCTTTCTCAAGCTGAGACATGGTTGCCTCCATAGCTGGCAGCGCTATTCTGCTTCACCCCCACCCCCGCCCCCCCGCAAAGCACATGGGGCAAAAACCAAAACGATACTATAATTGAAATCATCAGATTTCATCAGACATCATCGGATAAGAATATAGACTAGTTCGTAAAAGCGCGTCTCCCTGAGTTACTACTGTTGAAACTTGCAGCTTAGGGTTTATTGGCGCTGCCGCTGACAGCGGGGACCGGCGAAATGCAGGCGGCGGCGAAGCAGGGAAACGTGATCACTTAGCAGGATATCGCCGAACAGGATGCGGCCCCCGAGTCAGGCGCGGGGTGGGTCCATTACCTCTGCGGCTCCGTACACGCTGACTGACCCTGACGGGGAATGCGCACTTTGACAATGGCACCAGCGCCGTCACTGAATTCCTATCAAAGCCTGAGATACTGGCTAACGTGCAACATCCAATCATTTCTATATATAGGAATATATAGAAATGAATATATATGTACTTAAATATATATATATATTTGGTTCCAGCATTAACTTTGAGGGACTTTGCCTCATCTGAAATATTAACAGGCAAATAGCACCACAAGGCGAAAAAATCTACGTAACATTAATTTTTGACCAGTATTTTGTGGGCACAATGTGTAACACAACGTTTGTGTTTATTTACATTTGCTGTTAAAGCGTAGAGTTATTCTATGCTGTTGGCCATCTTACTTAAATATGCGTGAAGAGGTAGGAGATCACATTGAAACATAACATCTGAAAATATTGTTTTTATAACCTCTCCTTAATAAATTGGAATGTTACCAGAGCTGAAAGCTCTATTGAGTAGAAGACATTGGTCCTTATACAAGACGCTAAGACGGGCTGGGGCTTAGCATGATTCAGCGATGTGGGGTACAGGTGTTGGTGTGTCCGCGCCTGTTCCTGCCTTAGCGTTACCTGGTGCTAATATGCAACCGCGGCACATACGCGGTCGTATACCTGCAGGTAGGGTTGCCATATTTCATGCAGAAAAATAAAGGACGCCAGAACCACTATGTGCCAGGTGAGCCAGGTGGGACGCGCAATTTCATTCTCAAATACGGGACGATTCCGTATTTTAAAGGACGGGTGGCAACCCTACCTGCAGGTTAGCATGTGCGCTTGCAAGCTAGTGGTGACAATACCACCCCGCTTCAAACACACACACACACACAGCTCCCCTGCAAGATCGTGGGTGTTTGTTGACGACTGCAGCTCCTGTGAAGGAACACTTCACAAAGCCACTTTGGGGAGGGTGGGGAGGTGGAGAGATGGGGGGGGGGGGGTGAGACGAAGTGGGAAGGAGAGAGAGAGAGAAGAAAGGCCGGGTGGGAGACATCAAAGGCCGCTTCCCCCCGCTGTTTCCGGGCACGCAGGAACAACCAAGTGCCAACATCAGACAAGGTCCTCTGTAAACACCCTGCTCAGATCCTGTCAGCGTGAAACTCCCATTCAGCCCCATTGTGGCCCACGCTTTGTTTATCAAAGTGCTGCCGGTGTGGTGTTCAGGGATGGGGGTTGCAAGGGGCTCTCCTGGGGCCCCAGATAGTGGGGGGGTGGGGGGGCATGACGCCCTCCACACTGTTTCGCTTCCCCCCTTTCGAAAATGCTCTTTTTCCCTACGTCTCTGTTGCTCCTCGCACCTCTTGTGTGCGCGCTCACCTGAGCGATACATATTCATTCAGTGTCGCTGTGCCTGTCACCTCTCCCCACTTCCTCTGGTGGCCTCCAAACACATCTTGCCTTAGAGGCGCCTTCTGCTGGGCCGAAACACCAGCAGGTGTGTCCCGGCAAGCCAAGCCTGCGCCAGCCGGGCACCATGGCGGCGGGCACCCGCGTGTTCCTCTTTCAGTTAGCTGCGATGCCGGCTCTGGCTTCCGCACTCTGAGCCCCCCCCCCCCCCCCCCCCCCCCCCC
>JAODKL010000118.1:3107648-3125218 GCA_026780765.1 Petrocephalus schoutedeni | reverse complement strand
CAGGCAGAGGGGAGGCGGCTCAGAAGTATGTCATCAGGCAGGAGAGACGTCACAGGCAGAGGGGAGGCAGGTGAGAAGGATATCACAGGCAGGAGAGATGTCACAGGCAGAGGGGAGGCGGCTCAGAAGTATGTCATCAGGCAGGAGAGACGTCACAGGCAGAGGGGAGGCAGGTGAGAAGGATATCACAGGCAGGAGAGATGTCACAGGCAGAGGGGAGGCGGCTCAGAAGTATGTCATCAGGCAGGAGAGACGTCACAGGCAGAGGGGAGGCAGGTGAGAAAGATTTCACAGGCAGAGGGGAGGCAGGTGAGAAGGATATCACAGGCAGAGGGGAGGCAGGTGAGAAGGATATCACAGGCAGAGGGGAGGCAGGTCAGAAGGATATCACACGCAGAGGGGAGGCAGGTGAGAAGGATATCACAGGCAGAGGGGAGGCAGGTCAGAAGGGCATCACAGGCAGGAGAGACATCACAGGCAGAGGGGAGGCAGGTGAGAAGGATATCACAGGCAGTAGAGGCAGTCACAGACAGTAAATGAGCAGAAACATCAGCAGGGTAGTCTCTGAACGTCAGCACTCCTGTTCCACGGGGGAAGATGAAGCTAGAGTGACAGCAGTGACTGTTCAGTTAATCCAAAACCAATGGCACCAATCCCCATCCAGCTCTGAACCTCACACTGTAGGCCCATCTGAGGGTGAGCGGTTAGCTAGAGGTAGAAATAGAGTCCCCAAGCTAGGCTAAATAAGTCTTTTTTAGTTGGTACTTGAATACTGAGAGCGAACTTGAATTTCACACATCCACTAAAAGACCATTCCACAGCTGCGGAGCTCTGTAAGAAAAAACTCTGCAGCCTGCTATAGTTCTTTCTACTCTAGGTACTAATAGATATCCTGCTCCAGGAGATCAAATATTCCATGAAAAAACAAGGGAAGATGTAAGAAACCTAAATGATCAGGGGCTAACATCTTGTTCCAAAATATATCATGAGAGGAAAGTTCAGTGACGTCTAGTTAACAAAACTTGGCAAAGGTATAAATGAAAATAACATGCAATTGTGATGGCTGCTAGTTGAGCATATGGAGACGACTCACAGGCAGGTTTCCATCATTTATTTTTCCCTGCAGGATACATTTGCCATCTGACCCTAACTTGTACTAGATAACCAAATTTACACGGTGAAAGGCAAACAGGAAACAGATCTACAGAGGCTACATAGGTCTGTGCACCATTTCACATGCGGTGCCAATAGAACTCACAACTTTTCAAACATGCAAGAATAGGCTACTAATATTACTTAGAATAGCATATATATTAAAGATTACAATAAAAATTTGATTATCAAATAAAATATAAAATGTCAGAGCTCCTCTTTACCGCTCTCACCTTCAGCTACGCAAAGCCGCGCTCTGAAAGAGGAGGCGGAGCCACGGAAAGCCAATAGGGCTAATAGGGACATGTGAAAGAGGAGGCGGAGCCACGGAAAGCCAATAGGGCGAATAGGGACATGTGCAGCAACGTTTTTACGTATGCAATACCTGAAAATCAGATAAAATTCACGTACACTGACTAATATTGTAAAATCTCTATTTAATTGGACGTCTCTATTTAACGTCTCTATTTAATTGAAATATCTTTTTATTTGTAACCATTCTTAAATGGTCTCTATATCTGCAGCATGAATTAAACAATAAGTGATAAACAATGATCAGGAACAAAAGTAAATGCCAAAGTGGGTTGCCATCTCTGTTACAAAAGCAATCAAGTTGGAGTGACAATCTCCAACTCTATCTGGAATAGTGCAGACATTGTGTGACAAAGGATGTTATCAAGTGCACAAAAGAAAACTCGTTACCCACAACAGTACTAGCCATGACATCGTTCAGCTTGGTGGTCATGGATTTTGCAGGTGACCTCAGGAGGACAAAGTTAATGTGATTTACAGCCGACAGCAAAGTAAAGCAAAGGTGGTGCAGCAGAGCTTGTCTCTCCATCGCCATGGCCCTGGACCTGAGGTTGCCCTCACGTGAATGTGACACAGCCTGCACTCTTCCTTTGTGATGCGACTGATTACAGTAATAATGATAAGCAACACGGACACACCAGCTGTGCTACTGGCAGGAAAGAGATGGAGAGAGGTGGGGGTTGTGATGGGGGAGTGCAGGGCTTGTAAAGTACAGTTAGCTATGGAAGTAGATTTGGTTCATCTCTGTTTACTTGTGTGTTTTGGAAATACTCTCAAGTTCCTACCCTATCCTGGGATCAGACATGTTTGTTCTGTTCTGAGTGTCCCTGCATACTGCATATGTCATGAATGTCATATCTGGATATGGCTGCTGATAATGCTTTCCATTGCTGAGATGTGAAACTGCAGACTTTGCTGACTCAACAAACATGGAATTCAGTCCCTAATACACTTCCACTAACTTACTCAAAACATTCTGATGACAAAGAATACTGACCCAATTTTCAAGAATGCTGAGGGTGTGCTATAGATATTATTTAATTTTTTATTGCAATATATTTTTATTTGTAACCATTCTTAAATGGTCTCTATATCTGCAGCATGAATTAAACAAAAATTCTTAAAAGGTCAAACACATTAGTGTCACGTTTGATTTAACTAACCCATAACTCCAGTGGATGGCCAATAAAATCATATGAGGAGAAACTATAGTTAAGGGACATTTTAGCATGAGCCAAGATCAATATTTAGTGCGATACATTCTTTATGACATATAGTATTGCGTGGTTAAGGTAAATAAAAATGTAAATTGCATATGACAGGGAAAAGATTGTGATAGCAAATTTATAATGTGATCAGGGTTATTGATGCCCACTGAATCAAGAAGTAATTAATAAAAACGATGACAAAAGGCAGCATGCAGAGGCAGGCAACCACATCTCGTGGAGGTCTACAGGAAACAGTAGCACACTCTTAGGAAATGAAAGGTAGCCTTCTCAATCAGTGCTGGGCATGCTGGGCCACCAGACCAGTTCCTGATTATGATCTGCTGAATGCTATAGGATGGTCACAAGTTAAGTTATATTATTGGCGTGACATTGATACACACCTTCAATAAAAGATAATGGAAATGACAACAAGATTTACCTCATTCATTCAGAAGCACTGGGAATGATAGTGCCGGGACCCGGTAAGGCTGTGGCAATCTTTCTGAATCCAATTACGATACACAATACTGCAAGTTAACCCAGTTGTTTAGCCTAAATGATCTAAAGCGAGAACAGGAGCCGAACATGCTGATAAAATCTTGCAATAAATGTTTTCTTCATGTCGGTCTGCAATAAACTGCTCTGTGCAGGAAAATAACAATCCCTCCTGAAAACAACTTTGCTAAGGGAAAACAAAATGAAGTATTCCTTGCACTCCAAGTGCAGGCTGAATGTGAAATGGCTGTGCCCAATGCAGCATCATATTCAAGATAATTGTATTTTATTTTATGTGGTTTATCCTAAGTCCATGTTCCTACTTTGACTTCATCTGTGTCGAGATGGCAACATTTGCAGAGTTTATTTGACAATGGAAAATACTAATGGTAGTATGTAATGGCTTCTCATTATATTAACACAGGAAAACAAAGATTTTGCTACTGGAAGTAAATCATGTGATTTACATGAACTTGAGTGTGCTGAGTCCAGATTTGCACTCAGAATTCTCTGAGCATGTCCAGATTTTAAGTTATAGGCATAATATTGTTTGGCAATAATTTGGTACTTGCATCACGTATTGTTGCATGGCAACATAATAACAGATGTTTCTGTCACGTGGATGTCTACTATCGCCTTGTCTTGTCTCGCATTTCCTGGTTGCATTCATGCTCCTGCATCATCCGCGCATGTTCCCACAGAGCAAACAACGTCGCGCGAGATTTGGGCCACCATCAAATGACTCGCACGTGGCTGGTGCTGAGTGTATGGCTTGACGTCCTGTGCTGCGTGGGTTTAGGCATATTGATGAGCTTATTTCAGCTCAATTTAAGTCAAGATGGATCACAGGCCGCTGTAACTCAGACATGATGGGCAACTACTGTTGGTTTCTGCAGCGGGCAACAAAGGGCACTCACAAGTGCAAAAGCATTTTTGAACAGTATATTACTGTATGTCTTGAGTTAAGTTTCTGGTGAACTTCTGTTTGTAATTTTGTTGCAAAAAATAAATTTTTCAAACATCATACAGTTATGGCAAACTTTCCTTATGTATAGTATTTTTGTAATTTCTTTGCTCTTGCATGCATAACTAAATAAAAATGTGCCTTCAGATTTGACCTCAGCACACTGGATTTAATGTAGGACACATGGATTAGACAAAGCAACAGACAGAAATTATTTTTTTGTTATCCAGTGTGATTAAATTATATTTATCATTATTAGCAGTAGCTGTAGTGTTATGATAATGGTGTCACGCCTCACCTATCTGACCCTTCTGTGGCCCTAATGAGCCACTCCTGGGGCTTATTCGTAATACCTCTCGTTCCTGCCCTTACAGTATGTCAATCACTCCCAGCTGCCTCTTGTTTGCACCCTTGTCAGTCTTGTATTTAAGTGCATCCCAGTCCTGTGTTCCCCACATAGGTTGTTGATGTCATACCCCTATGTTGCCTGTGCTCTGGTTTCCTTTCTCTGGTTTCCCTGTTTAATTCCCTCTTGATTCTCTTATTTGCTACTTTGTCCTTTTTAGTTTAATAAAATCCCTTTTGTTTGCGTATTACGTCTAGTCCCACGTCTTTTGTTCCGCTAAATGTGACACATGATATAACAATTTTCCATTTACTTTATCCAAAATGACCTAGATTTTTACCCATTAACAAAAGTGGCCATTGACTGGAAAAATTTAGGTTAAGTACCTTTCTTAAGAGGATAGCCGCAATGCACCTCCTTGGAGTAGAACTGATAATGCCTGATAACGCAAACACATTTCTTTTTGGTGATCGTTTTGCAAGAATAAAAAAGACCCATGAAGTCATAACCCAATCCATCGCATCCAAATACCCTATTATCACCTTGGAAGAGTATAGAAAGGTACCCGTTTCATCCAGGAGAAAAATCAGCAGATGGAATATTGTGACCAGTAACCTCTCTGTAAATGTTTTATTGGCCAGACCTGCCATTTCTGTTTCTCAAAGGAAATACTTAATCAAGTTGATTATGTCACTAAAGTGGCTACTGTAACTCGGATTAATTTGCAATAACCATATATGGGAGCAACAATCAGCATGAAGTGATTATTTATCTTAAATGCTATATTGCTTAAATGGCCTTCATATATCAGATTCAGTGTGAATAAACACATCTGAAATAGAACCTTAGAAAGAGAAACAATGTGTCTGTTAGAGAAAAAAGTGTGCAACTTGGAAAAGAAACAAGACTTTTTCTAGCAATATGGATATTTGGAATGGAGTTACCTTCGTATGTTTCCAAGACCCTGGCAAGCTTCTTTTTTTAGATTCTCCTTGGCCTTCTTTCATCTTCAAACAATTTCAAACTGGAAAAGTCTGACAAATGTGTTTCAAAAAAGGAGAGCTCATATTTGAACTGTGATATAAATAAATAGTAAATCAAAAACTTTATGCTGCAGTTATTGTCCTTTACGATAACCAAGCCTGCTAATGTTACAATTAGCTTACCAAGGCAGAGGTCAGTGGCTCCTCCTGTAGTATTCCTCTGAGAAAAGCTGCACATTCCATGTTCATTTCATATACATGTAGCTGCCCCCCCCCCCCGGCCCAAATTTCACACTTACACAAGATTTAGCGGAGATGATTCAGTGAATTACAATCTCAGAAGGAGAGGGCTCATTAACTGAAGATTCTTGATTTACTGTTTTGATAATGCAGGCAAATTGCTCCAAGTCTCATTCCTCATAATTTAAAAATTGCAGCCTCACATGTGCTATTCTTAACATGCTTCTCTCTGGGGAACCCCAGCTAAGCCCTAAACGGCGTGCCAAAGTCTCTGAATAAAGTACGAAAATCATCAATTTCTTCTTTTTGCACCTCAGCTATTTTAGAAATGTATGACTCAGCTGTCAAGTGTGAGAGCTAAAATGATATTTAGTGTACTATATATTCCTCTTCTTCCATATTACACCTGCACAATTTATTTGCCTATCTTTGTCTGTCTAATGCACCACCTTTGTCTACATTAGAAATTACATATGAGTGCATGTCTAGGGCTGGTGACTTTGTATGTGAGTGTCATTTTCAAATTAAATATTCATCAGCAATGTGCCAGAGGGTGTCAAATATCCAGTTCCATTTGGAAATCATAAAGTAACATCAAATGGTGGTCAAAGTCCATGTGGAGCCCAAGTGCCCTCCCCTCCCACCCTTGTGCAAATTAGCTGCCCAATTATGTTTTGACGGGATGCTTGCTGGAGGGGGTGTTAAGTCAGTGCCTCCATAGACGGCCACCAGTGTCACCTAATGGATTGACCAGCACTGGTAACACCCAGAGGCAAAAAGAGAATGAGAGCCACCATAACTATACACATAAATATACACAAAGGCACAAGCCACAAATCTCATCTTTGTCTCTCACACTTCATTTTCTTAATAATGTCTCACGCTGTGAAACAGTTGCTACAGGAAGGTTTCATTACCAGGAAATAGGGTCTCTCTTGGGAAGGGATGGACGGTCGTCTGCCTGAAGAATAGAGCTGTGTGTGAAAGGCAGGCGTTGCCAAAGAAGCAAGGACAAAACACCTGATTATGACGTATTTGGCAGTTGAGATGAAGGTGATTCAATGGTCACACCTATAGCTGTAGAGCACTGTCAGGGTCTGCAAAGACACTAGGCTCCTTAGGCTAAACATAGCTGCTGCGTGGCAGTTGGCATATTCAATGACCTGATATCAAAAAAGGTGGAGTCATGCTGGTCTTGTTCCACAAATAGACATCGCAGCGGTCGATTGTTGCCATTTCCACTATATAAATTGATGAAATTAATTTCATAACTGCACAAGCTGACAGTGTGCAGGTCAGATGTCACATCTACGAGTCGAGTTGCAGAGTAATGCACCTGACAGTCATCAATCGGCAGTGAGAAGGAGCGTCGGGGGGTAGGGGTGAGTCCCACGGAGGAAAAGCGCCCCCTCTCTGCCTCTCTGCGAGTTTATTTGGGGCAAATAGAGAGAGGACTGAAAATCCGCAAACGCCGCCCGAAGGGACGAGGGGAGCCGCGCCGAACGTCGCGCCCTTCGAGGGGGGATAAGAGCTTCCACACAGGCGGGGAGCGCTTCAGACTTCAGATCGGATCCAAGAGCTGAATGGAGGGCCGCCGCCGCGCCGCTTATCTGCCGCACTCGCATTGTCCTTATAATTACATGAAAGAGGGAGAGATCGGGCATGTGAAGGGGGGGGAATCAAAGTGACTCCGCCTTCGGAAGAGCAGCGCCGACCCTCTCATTAGCGATGCGGGCCCCGGTTATTGGACAGCGGCTCCTTTGCTTTGAAGGTCTCCCTGTGATCTCGGATATTTTAAGTGTTGATGGTTGAAAGGGATGCGTCTTAAGAAAAACGCCGTAGACGCTAAGCGGAGGAACTGCGCACTCCAGCCTTTAAGGGCGATTCGAGTGGGGGGTTCTCTTTTTTTAGGGGGGTGAATTTCGTGTCTTTTTCTTGCTCGTCCGCCCGTCTCTCTCCCCCTCTCTCTCCCTCACTCTCTCTCTCTCTCTCTCACCCTCTCTCTTCCCCCCATCCCACCGATAGAAGTCTGTTAAAGGGTTTCTTACCCACTCCCGGGCAGCTGCGACGGTGGTGACTGTCGTCTTTTCAAAAGAGGGGAAAAAACGAGAGAAGGGCGGAACGGGCTTGAGGGCGATGAGTGAATCGAGAGAAAGCGCTTTTTGTCTTTAGCCCGGGCGGAGAAGTGAAGGACGGCCGCAGCTTCGCTTGGTTTTGGACTGCGCAACGGGAATATTGTAAAGGACGTTTGCTTGGATTATAAAAAAAAGAAAGAAACACACACACGCATACACAAACAGGCGCCCCGAGAACGGGTCGGTAGGTGATAGATTGATATGGTGTAGCACAAATGCTTACTGAATTGCCAGCAGCCGCAAGCCTTGCTCGACCCCTGATCCGCCTTACTCCAAATGCACGATTCCTCCCGTGGATTTAAAACGCAGCAGATACGCAGCCAGGCACCCGAGAGCACCACCCGCGACGGCGGCGACAACTACTGCCTTCACAAGAGCCCCGGGATAAAAAGCTCGCAGGTCTCCTTGCTGTCACCCTCCGACCCCCTGCGACAGGCGAAGCGGCTGCCGATCAGGCTTCTCAAGATGCTGACCGCGCATACCAGCCACTTGCTGCACCCGGAGTATCTCCAGCCTCTCACTTCAGCGCCAGTAAGCATCGAGGTAATGTATCTAATATCTCCTTTTTGCGCTTAAAGTGCAGTGCGATCTCGCCCGCCCCCGACTTCACCCTCTTGCCCGCTGTTTTTAATCGCCTCTGACTCTGCTGATCGCCGGTTTTGCCCCCTGCCGCCTTTGCGCACTTTCGCCTAATTTACCGCAACTATTCCGGATGCGCTGAGGTTGCCGTTTCACGTGTCGTTTTGCGTTTTCGCGTCTGAAACGGTTCGCATCCCCGATCACACTCGTCATATTGATAGAGGAACATTTTCCTTCCTGTCTCTACATTTAAAGCTAAAACGTTTCAGTCTTACTTGACGTACTAACTCAGAATCGGCGCATGAAAATGTGCGGTGCCGATATGCGATGTTTACGTACGGTTCTGCTTTCAGCGAGAAACTAGTTTGTGTTTTTCCTAATTTTTTTTTCACTATATTATCTTAGGCGCCGGCTCCTTTATCGCGACGCCCAAAGTGCCCTGTTATCCAAAGCTTAGTATTTTTCGTTTAAACTGATATCGCCTCATCTTTCTTCCCTTCTGCCCGACCTTAGGTTGCCACCCTATGATTTTTCGTATAGGCTAGCTTACTAACAAGTGCCCGTTCGTGCGTGCACTCGGAAGAAATGTACGACAATATTTTAAATATTATTATTAACAATAAATAATAATAATACTTATTATTATTAGCCATGATAATGCCACCACTATTATTTAGTTACTAATACTACAACTATTAATAATTATTAATTATTATTATCATTATTTTGCTGTGCATCAGACAGCGCCAGGGAGGCGGGCGATCCGTGGGAAGTTGTGAAGCAGATGAAGTTATATTTATATATTTGTAATGCATCGTGTTTCCATTTATAATTAATTAAAGAGATTTCTCTGGAGATTATGCCGAATTTGGAACAAATGAATTTCCTTCCTTCGCCGCGGCCTCTGATTCTCGGCGCACACGGTGTCTAATGTCTAATAATTTACTGTTAAGTAAATGAAAGTGTATATCTTATGTGGGGTGTTTTTATTAGCAGTGGAATCGCCGTCGGAAGTGCTCTTCATTTACTACACATCCTGCTCATGTCCGTTTTGGGTGTCACGTAACTTAAATAATCATCGTTTGTCCTTTTCACACCTCTTTAGATTTAATTTAAAAACACTTAAATACAAACACAATGATACAATAAATATAAATATATATATTTTTCCTAATGGGGTGATTTCAATTAACCGCGAAGGGCAAAAATAGCAGATATTTTAAAATTATGCTTACGATAAACATTTTTTTCAACAACATAATTCAATGTTAATCTTTCCAGTCATATTTTTCGAAACGTATCGCACAAAAATATATCAAACATACATCTTAGAATAAATAAAGGGCAACCACATCGTTTTATTTGTTTAGTGCATTTGCGTGCGCGTGCAGCCGCGGCCTAGCAGTGTGATGACGGCCGTTATGCCAGTGATTTGTCTTCCTTGTTCCCTGCTCACCGCGTGACAGTGACGGTATGCTCGTTGTCTCCCCCTGCAGCTGGATGCCAAAAAGAGCCCCTTGGCCCTTCTGGCTCAGACATGCTCGCAGATCGGCAAGCCGGACCCGCCGCCTCCCGGCAAACTGAGCTCCATGGCGTCCGGGGGCCTGGGCGAGAAGGACGGTCCCGGACGCTCCTCTGGCTCTGGCCTCAAGCTCGGCGAGCACCGGCAGCCGCTGGAGGACAAGTCCAGCTTCAAGCCGTACTCCAAGTCAGGCGGAGAGTCCCGGAAGGACGGGCTGGGCAGTGGCGGCACGGACAAGGCCGGTTTCCGGGTCCCCGGCAGCGGCGCGGCTGCTTGCCCACCCTTCCCGCCGCATGCCGTTTCTCCGCGCTCACGCTCGGCCTCTCCATCCCAGCCTCGGGGACCTGGATCCTCGCCCCCGGCGCCGCAGCCGCCATCCACGCAAGTGCTGCACGCGGACCCAAAGTCGGCGGCGGCCGACCCGGGAAGTGTGGACGGCGCCGGGGCCTTGAAGAAGGATGGCGAGCTGAGCAAGCCAGGTCTGGACGGTCCCCAGCTGGCCAACTCCAGCCACGCCCGCGCTAGTGCCGACTCCAACAGCGGCGGCTCCGAGGGCAGTCCGCACCATGAAGGGAAGCCGGATGTGGCGCCGACCCAGCCGGGCCTCGGCTCTGGACACGTGGCTCCGGTATCCCCCTTCAAACCAGGCCACTCCGTGTTCCCCCTGCCACCCTCCAGCATGGGCTATCACGGCTCCATCGTCAGCGCCTACACTGGCTACCCTTCCCAGCTGGTGCCGGGCTTGGACCATACCAAGTCCAGTCTGGTCGGGGGTGGTGTGAGCGTCCCTGGGAAGCACCCCAGCTCCAGTCCACTCACAGGGGCCTCGCCCCCTTCCTTCATGCAGGGCCTGTGCAGGGACCCATACTGCTTGACCTACCCCAATGCCTCCCACCTGGGGGGCAGTAACTGCTCGTCTTGCGTCCACGATCCATCGTCCACGCTGAAGTCTAGCTTCCCGCTGGTGTACCCCACGCACCCGCTACACGCCCTGCACCCCAGTTCGCTGTCGTCCAGCGGCACACCCTCGCTGTCCCACCCGCTGTACACCTACGGCTTCATGCTCCCCAACGAGCCCCTCCCCCATGCCTGTAACTGGGTGTCGGCGGGGGGCCCGTGCGACAAGCGCTTCGCCACTTCGGAGGAGCTGCTGAGTCACCTGCGCACGCACACCGCACTCCCTGGCATAGACGGCAAGCTGCTCTCCACCTACCCCTCCGCCCCCTCGTCCGCCGCCTCCTGCCACCTGCATCTGCCCCCCCAGGCCAGTCCCGGTTCCTTCTCGCTGAGAGCCCCACCCAGCCTGGGCCTTGCTCGCTACCACCCGTACAGCAAAGTCCACCTGCCCGCGGCCCCCTCTCTGCCCATGCCGACACTGCCGGCCGCCGCACCTTACTACTCCCCCTACGCGCTCTACAGCCAGAGGCTGGGCTCGGCCTCAGCTCTGGGCTACCAGTGAGCTACGCGCGCTGGACCTGGATTCACTTTAGGGGTGGCGCTCACACGCCGGGCGACCGGGGATGCGATACCAGCACCTACCTGTAGGGGGTGCCCAAGCTCCGATCCAACGTCCTCTATATACAGATTCGTCACAAGGCAATGCCGCACGTCGGCCCTGCCCGGCAATCAAACCCGTCCCCACCCTGAGCTTCCAGCCATCGGACTCTGAAAAACCAGTGACTCTTCCTGGGGTGCTACTGACCCTCCGTGGAATCCCAGTGAGGTTCCGTCAGCAGGACACTGGGAGAACTGGACACATACACGCTTTGCTCCTGAGCATTTTGGGATTAGTTTCGCCTTCGTTTTACTATGTTCAACATCACTTTCTCCCGGACTGAAAAAGTGTATTTATTTTTTACAGAGCGCTTGGCTTTCAAGTTGGGAGAAGTTTATTATCCAAATGCATTGTTCCTAAGCATTCTTACTATTCTAATTAAAAATATTATTATGCTTATTATACACTTTTTAAAATAAAGTTTTGTGGTATGCAACTTGGCAGCAGTTTAATGGCAGATTTCCTTGTTTTCCAGTCCTTTTCTAGCCCCCGCCCCCTCATTTTGCTGTCCACTTCTGGTGAGGGGTGTGTCCCCCCCTCCCCCACACCGGTCTCTCTGAAGGCTTCTTATTTTTTATTTGTACAGCTGACGAGGCAAACACAAGAGATGTAATATTTTTTGTATTGTATTTGTGTGGGCTGGCCGCGAGGGGCAGGGGCGTGCACAAACTCGACAGGAAGAAATCCGTGATGGCAGTGCTATCAGTCTAAAGGGGAAGGTCTTATTTTGTTTAATAAATGCGAATTATTATATTTAAATGACGTCTTTTGGAGTTTTGTTCTGGGTAGCTTGTTGTTGGCCACACAAGTTCACTTTGTTTTATAAGGAGCAAAAGATTTAATAGATTTTTATATAGGCCAGCGATCATCTTGTGGTAATAACTTGAGAAACAGAATTACAGCCTGTAGTAGCTGTAACAACACCAAAACGTTTTTTGTTCTACCCTTAAGGTGAGTTGGTAACATGGACAGCGGGTGGAGCAGTGGTTAAGATTCTGAATTTCAGAAATGATGGTCTCACAAGGGGTCTTCCTTTTGTACCATTTTTATCAGGAATATGTCACACAATCCTAACTTTGTGCAATTAGAAAATTCCCCTTCTGAGGGACTTACGACTTGTGGGCCAATAACTCATCCTTTGTTTTTTAATAGTGGGGGGCGAATAGATGTGTGTCATTTCCAAACACTCGCAGGCCGAGTCTGTGTGGGGATTTAAGCTCTGGGTCCAGCATAAATACCGATGCAGGGCTGTATTCAAAGAGTGGAGTACATGTGAGAGTTACCTGACCGCGTGGAAGAGCACGGACAGAGAGAGCCAGGGAATGAGTCCAGGTCAGCCACCGATTGGTGGAGACGGCACGCCTGGGCCCGTTGCTTCAGTGATTGATGATATGTTGCTATATTGATGGATTGAGTGATCCAAACCCAGTGGAGGCTTTTATCCTGACCCAATGACCTTAGCTAAAGCAACACTAACCAGCCAACTGCAAGTCAATATGGTTTTCCTCTCACATCACGCTTTTATTAAAAAAATACTGTGGATTCGCTGGCGCCCCTATGTGGTTCTCATTTTTGTTTGAGAACCTCCTTTCTGGAAAAATTCTGGAGAATTCAATAAAATGTGTGTTTATTTTGCCCCGGTTTAATCTTAAAGGGGTTGACCTGCAGCTCATTAGTGGGATGCCACATTGCTAATGGCCACTCTTGCTGTTGGAGGTGCATTACAACTCTGAAAAAAGGACTAACAGCTGTTAAATTAAATAATACAAGTTAATATTTACATTCCTGCGCAGACAAGTGTAAGGGATTTTATGGAGGAACGGGGCAAATATCTGCCGAAAATGATTTTGCAAATGGTGCAGTATGAAGAAGCATGTGACATTAAGCCAAACTCAGTCATATTTTACTCACGATGAGCCCTGGGGTAGGCAGGAGTCCTTGTCCTGTTTGTCATTTGGAATGTCAGCAGACTAGTACCTGTTTGAGTGTTAAATGATGAAATGCACATTGTCGCTGGATCTCTGGGCTCTCCGGGGTGTCTCGTTAGGGGCCGTGGGTGTGCAACCGGAGAATCTGCTTCGTCTTCAGCTTCCAAAGCATCTCTCCTGCGTCAAGAAGTCGTCAGGGTTTTTCTTTTTTCTTTTTGAGGGTAGGAGTGGTTGCGATTATCTCAGCTCCAGAACTGTGGTGAAATTCTTAAGTCCCCCTGAGTGGTCTTTCACTAACGGATCACACAAGTGGAATAAATATACTCGCCGGCCAAAGGGACTTCAGGCCAAAATGATCAATCTGTAACAATTAACGAATTGTTTGGAAAAAAATCTTGCAACGAATGCCATCATCGAAGGGGCTGTTATCATGTGAGATGACAGTCACGCCTAGGTGCAGTGGAAATTTAGCCATTAAAACGTTTTGCGAGGCCGCCTGGTTATTCTTCCCCCAAAATCCAGGCCCCTGGGATGCCTGACCCCTCAGCAGAATCCCGGGGTCTCGCGCGAGTCAGCCATTCATTATGCCATTAGGGAGAGGATTAAGCGCGTTTCAGTTTGTGTCGCCACCTGCAGGCGCCCCGTGGTGCTACATTTGGAACAGCCGCGCATGGGGATGGTAAGCAGAGATGGTGGGGGAGGGGGACATGGGAGATAAATGGTGAGGAGAAGTAGCAGAGGGAGAGGTGGAGAGGTGGGGGGGATCCATCTTGTCTTACTGGAGGAATTAACAGCACTGTTACCCTTCAGCAATCCCGTCTCGCATCCATCACTGCACTCATCCCTCATCAATCACGCCCACCATCTGTTCTTCATCCGTCTCGCCGCTTCCAGCCGCGTCCTCCGTCCACCCTCATGCACTCTCTGTTCCCGGCTCACCCCCCCATCCCAACCCGGCCCGCCCCGACAAACCCACGGTGGGGGTGGGAACCGAAATGCAGTGACGATGACGGGAGACGCAGGCGGGGTGCCGCGCAAAGCGCGCTTTGTGCACGCTGGACGTGATGAAAAGTCCTGTGGAGGCGGGGGGGGGGGGGCATCCGACAGGCCCCCTGTGATTAATGACGACAGAGTGCCGAGCAACTCCTCGGCTGGCGGCAGGGCCACGCCGCCCAGCGGGCCGGACATCAGCAATGCTGGGGCGGATCCTAAAATCGGCACGCGTGTTATGTGACTCGTCGGCAAATGCTGCTTTTTACGGGACGAGAGCTCAGACGCCTTCTTCTCAGGGTTTCGGGGAGATTATAAACTGTCCAGAGAGTGGACCTCCTCTCCCTCTCCACACCCCCATCTCTCAGCCTTCCTCAGAGCCCTACAGTAACCACACAATAAACCAGCCCAGATGTCAGGCACATCTTTCATCTGGGTTGTAAAACAATCATACAGGCCATTCTTTATGTTCTCCCTCACAAAGAGAGTAAAAAATGTTCCTTGGCTCTTGCTTCTGCACCCCCCACCCCCCCCACCTTCAGACTAAGCGCATGCCTCCGCTCCCTGAGAACCTCACCGGCCTTTGGAAGTGCCACAGCACTGATTCATTGACTGCGCGACTCTTTGGTAAATTGGCCAGATCCCGCAGTGAATTAACGCATCCAAAAGGGGATGTTGCATAATGACACCCCTCCTCCCCTTCCCTCCCCGCCTTGTTTGTCTCTCCCTTCCAAGTCTCCAGGCGCCCTTGACATGCAAATGCGCAGGCAGACGCAGCGCCGCAGCGGTTGCGCACGAGAGGACCCTCGCAATTATGGTGCACCGCTAATGCGCGCGTTCCCAGCTGGGTCTGATTTGCCCGCGTGCTGGGGGTGGGGGGGTAATGCCACGGGGCTGTCAGCTCCCATGCATCACGGAGGCCACGCTGGAAAGAAAAAAACACCCTGGCAAGAGAACGCAGACGTCTCATGGTGGGGGGGTGGGGGTTGTTGCGCGCTTTCTGTAACCGGGGCGACGGCACCTTCCTCGGTTTCCCCCCGCGGCGGCCTCCCAGGCCTGGCCTACGGGGCGCACACCCCCACACACTTCTTTGCCCTTTCCTGCCTTTGCATTTCATGTGCCGTACTGATGCGACCGCTGGCCCGCAGGAGCCTCCAACGCATGGCTTTCTGCCCCCGCCATTCAAAAAGGGCTTACGATCGGTCCGATTTTGCAATCTTCCAGCATATTTTCTTACGTCCGAATAAAAAGGGCGGCTGCATAGAAACAAAAAAGTGGACGAAAGTGTCTCAATAAAGACGACGACTCCGGCGAATCGTTACGCGGCTTGACACGATACGTGTGCAGAATCACTCAGTTGTCACTTTGTTTCCCTCCCATCTAATTGCTTAATTGCCTGGGTGGGTTGCCGACAGCCACCTGCACCTGTGTCTTTGTGCTGCATAAACACAGGTGTAACATTCACTCTGCGGGCCACTCGCTTGATTTGCCACCTACGTTTTCCGCATTTAAGCCACAGATTTTTTTCCAAAAATTTTTTCTTTTCAAATTGTTGTTGGGGGCAGCCTCTCCTACACATCCAAAAGCCCCCCCCCCCCCCCCCCCCCCCGAGAGAAAGATACACCGTTACATCTGACTCTGCATTTATGGGGCTGGCACACTGAGGAGGGTGGGGGGGTTAAAAAAAAAAAAGGAAAGAAAGAAAGAGGTTTAACCGGGACGTTTGTCCGCTCTCTGCGGATCCGTCTCCCACGCAGGAAGCGCTTTCATCCACAGCTGACAGCTTTTGTCCACAGTGGATTCGCCGCCTCATCCAGTGCCTGGCTCCGGGTGCGAAAGCAGCCATGTTCTCGGTTCGGCCTCTTGCGGTCTCCCAGGTGTAACGTCATCCGGCTTTCCCCCGAGGGGGCTAATCTGACAGCTATGCCATCACGTGCTGCTGAAATCAGCGGGGGTTAGTTCTGTGTCCGTGAAGGGCCCCGTTATTCGTACCGGAAAACACCCCAAGCTCCCGATTGTCCTGGGATGCATCATTTCGGGGCCTTTATCCCATCACAGGCTCTGCGTTTACATCTTTTGGGGGGGGGGGGGGGGGGGGGGCGGGGGGACAGTACAACGTTTTGGAAAGACAGTCTGATTATTTATATTATTTAGAACCAGGAGTAACTTGCCGGCCACAACCCCTGCCTCGCTCCCTCTCTCTCTCTCTCTCAGTGGTAAGTTATCCCAGCTGTCCTGGAGTGTTGTGCAAGGTGAAGAGAAAAAAAAAACAGTGGGGTGTGGGGGGGGGTGGTAGAGGAGGCAGAGAGGCGGGCCTGGGGAAGGAAACAGGCCTGATTATCCAAATACAGTCATTAAAGGGGAAATGTGTTTTTGGAACTGTCAGGATGATTAATGGCGGAGAGCAAATCCTCACAAATGCTCTTGTTTAGTCTAACTGGCAGACACGATTCTGTCCGCTGATTTATGGCATGAAGCTGTGGTGTGGAGAGCAGAGGAGAATCGAGGTGGGGGAGTGGGGGGGGGGCAGTGTTGTGGTGAAAGAACATTACCGCATAGGAGGTGGGAATCCGAAATGGGCGGGAGGAGCGAGCTGACCCTCACATACTTCTGCACTGAGTTAGAACAGACCAGCTCCAAGCTGGGGGGGGGTGGGCTGGCCAGCAGAGGGCAATTTGAGCAGGGTGCAGCCTGGCCCTTAAAAATAAGCCAGCCATAGCTTAAAAATAAAAAGGCAGAGAGACGGCGAAAGGGCGGCCTCCAGAGCACGCTCGCGCCCGCGCCTTCCGGTAACGGGGGAGCCCCTTAATCCGATGCTCCGTTTTCTCCGTCCCGGATGCATCCGGATGCCCACAGTCCTCTGGCATAATTAGCGTGGCGGTACATCGCGGCCTGAGCCTCCACGGCCTTTCTGATTGGACAGACAAGAAAAAAGGAAAAAACAAACACTTTGTCACGACCCTTTTAACCCCCCCCCCCAAAGCGGGTACAAATGAAACTGTCTAAACTAATCAGGCGGTCCCCCTCCGCACCTCATAGATAGTGCCGGGGGCTGCTTGGGGGGGGATGTAGGCTGTGGACTGTATTACTTGTCAGGCCTATTTGCTCCACTTGCAGTAAATTCGGCACATTAGCGACGTTACGGGGAGCGCAGGAGGCTC
>JAODKL010000118.1:3077852-3107548 GCA_026780765.1 Petrocephalus schoutedeni | reverse complement strand
GGGGGGGGGGGGGGGGGGGGGGGGGGGGGCCATTACGTGGGAGGAGGTGCAGTCTCACCTTTTCTTCTGGAGCAGTTCCAGACCAATCATCAGGAAGATTGTGGTCTCCCTAAAGTTCGCATACTCCTGCTGCCAAACCTGAAAATATATTAGCTATTATCAGGCAATCAAAAATGGGAAAAATCTCCAACAAGGTAGGCCAAGAGAGAACGTGTCAGAGATTGCCAAAGATTGCTAATAAAAATAAAGTTTTAAATCAAGTTTTTCCACTTCTGTACCTCCACTATCTACCAGCATGGAGGTACAAGTCATGTAATGGTACTGCATGGTACCAACTGAGGAAACAAGGTCTGCTTGCTGGTAATGTATTATTAAACTGGACTCTTAGCAAATTACTGCAGCAGAGGTGACGCTCAGTGAATAGAGGGTACAAGAGATAAACATCCTTGGCATTCTCAAACTAAACTCGGGCAAAGACATTCTAATAAGATTAGTTAACCTTTCATCCACTTCAATGCAATGCGTCTGAAGAATGCCCGTAAATGCCAAGTTTTCCATTTTAAGAAACTTTCCCATCAGCCTGAAGGTGGACTGCTTTGCGCCAGTTGATGTTTCGGCAACGAGCAAAAAACTAACAAAAATAAACGAAATGCTCAAAGGAACTGTCTTGGAGAAGCTTAAAACTACAGCAATTCTGACCTCGTATTGTTCCATATTTACTTCATCCGGCCTTATAAGATCTAGCTTTGCACGTGCAACTTTCATAATGTTCTTACATCTGGGGAAGAAAAAAAAAAAAGAACCAAAACATTTCGTACTCTTACAAAACAAGCAATTGTTGACCACCATACCAGCACGCCAGTGTTGGCTGGAGGAGTAGGGGGGTTACACCCCAGGTGGAAACCATACCTCTCATCGAAGCCCAAGCTGGGGTCAGTAAACTGTGTGAGAAGAGTCCTCTCCAGGATCTTCTTGGGTGCCTGGTTCTGGATGAGGTAGACCATGATGTATTGTAGCCGAAGGTCATTTTCTGGTTGGGTGTCCTGCCGGGCCAGATGGAGCAAGCGGGCGTACTCTGATTTGATGGCCTGTGAGGTAACAGGATGGTGGGCAGAGGGAGACAGAACATTCAACCTTCCCAGCCTTCACCCAGCCAGAAGGTGCCTAACCAGTCTCAGGTGCTCCTTTATTTAGGGAGGGTTCTCTGACAATGGCTAAACACTGCCCCCTACCCACAGGGCTATGGAATAACAACAGCAATTTTCATATTGTTATTATTATTATACAGTTCTACAGCTTAACCGGTTACTAATTAGTGTTCTTGCAACTAATTTCCAAGCCCTTTAATGCTCAAGATTTTCTAACTACAGCAACCACTAGCACACCTTTTGGCATAATAAATACCCCAGTGACTTATTTTAACTCATTAAGTTAATTAATTAAGTGATCTGGTGGTAAAATGTAGCAATTATATGGTATGACTGAGGTGTTGCTGAGGAGTTTTTTGGGAACTGAAGTGGTTTTCTTCTAGAGCTCTGAACAAGATTAGCAACTTTTTGGAGAACACAAAAAAAAAAAAAGCTTCCATGTTTTATAATGTTAAATTGTTTTTTTCTGAACAAATATACACTTATTACCCAGAAAATTTGCTTTAACATTTTCTTTGACGGCCTAAGACTTTTTGCACAGTACTACACAGGTCACCAGCAACTCTTACCAGTATATACAATACCTCTCCCCATTCTCAACTACCTTGAAACGCCCTAACAGTGAGGAATAACTGCATACATTTCCTATTCAAATAAATATAAACATATCAATACTGCAAAGTTTTCAACAATATCAACTCTACCGGACAAATAGTAAGCAGCAATGGAAAATTTGTTGGAATATGCAATGATTTTGGAAAGGAAGGGAGTGTGTGTGTGTGTGTGTGTGTGAAAGCATGTTTGGGGGACGGGTTAGGAATGGGAGGTACCTTGAAGAAGGCTGCCTCTGGACCATATTTTTCGTACACACTCCGGGCCCTGCCAATGGCCAAGATTATGCCCTGCATGCTTGGGGTCAGAATTTCCTGGGTCGACGATGGAACCATGTCACATTAGATGGAAAGGTGGTTAGCTGCTGAAGTTACTGCAACTCACACGAGTTATGGGAACTCACACAGTCCTCACATCAAAGAATGCAGGGATCCCATTCCGTCATGCAGTACTTGAGAAGCACACCTTACTGATTGCCATTGTGATTGCTACATGCGAACGGGAGTCAAAGTACGACGCCCAAGGTAAATAATACATTATCAGATTGCCCCTCGATTACACAAAATTGCTGCCTTTGAGTAGTTCTCAGGGTGGAATTTGCCATGAAGTCACGGAATTATGCTGCTTAAGACATTGAAGAATTCAGGCCATTCAATGTGGATTTAGCGAACGTGGCACGCGGTCTGATATAAGCATAATCACCTAAGTGACTAGATCTGTGCATCTAATTCCTCAAAACTGAAGTTCATCAAATCAAGGAAGAACTGTCCAATCAAGGAAAAACTGTTGTAAAATGAATTTGGAACTTCATTTTTTATGTAGCTACTAAGAATCCAGCATCAAACAAGCATAAGCCAAGTGGCACTTCTATAAGGTTCAGGCAGAGCAGAATTACACACACACCTTCACTAAAGTCACAAGCATCTACTCCAGGACCATGCCAGCATTACACAAGCTCCCCCCCACCCCCCCCATTTTCACTGCGGGGTGGGTGACGAGATTAACGACATGGACAGTTTACGACGACAGGGATATCCGGGAGGCTGACGTCACACTGCAGACTCGACGCCGAGCATGCTGGGAACAGAGGGCTTAATGGCTCCCGCATCCCTCGGCCTGCCCGTGGGAAACAGAATCCCGTCTTAATTCTGTTTTGATTTTGTGCGTCACCCAAGGAGCCTGGTTCTTTTACAGAATGTCACCTCCCTGGGGTCTGGTGAGGTTTATTGCACGCGTAGCTTATTCTGTGCTGCATTAAGTGCCAGTGGTGACCTTCTCGGTTCCCGATTTATCATCCTGACGGGGCTGCGACGACCCACTAAACGGATGTGAAGATTTTAGCCGACTGACACCTCGTCCTGTACTCCCAGATTTCAGCTAGATAATATTGCATCACGGGACATCAGGCAACAACAAATTAACACCATTACGAAAAAGAAATGTATCCACCAAGCCCACAAATCCACCAAGCCCATCCCAACATACCTTGCCCATAATTCGTTACGTCTAATACAGTCAGGAGCAGTAACTCGATAACTCAGCAAACCTTTAGATGAACTGTTACCGATAAATCAAACACGTGAGATAAATGAAGACAAGACGATGACTGGGCTCCCTGGATGACGTGAGGACGGTGTGTCAGGATGAACCGCACACACAGGGATACAAACGACAAACATGGATATGGATAGTGGCTGGTATATTTAAGGAAAAGTCTAAATGTTGCAGGTTTAAGTCACCAGAAGGTGTTTTTTTATTATATATAGTAAAAACCTATATATAATAAAAACCTATATAGTAATTAATAAAAACTTTTTTGTGTTTAATAAAAGGCAGCTCAGTGCTGCTGCCCCTCAGCACCAGATTTGGGTCCTGCTTCAGCCTTGTCTTACATATCTATTTATTTAGCAGACACACATTATTACGAAAGCAAGGGCTTGCTAAAGGGCACACTGGTGAAATCACTCTGCTGAGCCTGGGATTTGAACCAGCAACCTTCCAATCACAGGCACTGCAGCACAGCCCTCTGGGTAGAGCTTATAGACCGGTACCTTATCCCGGGGTGCCAAGGCTCCCAAGGGCTGAGTTACGCCCTGGACAGGACAGCAGAAAAATCGTTAAAACATTTTATCTTTTAGAATAAATTCATAGTAATGTATCAATACTCCTACAAGGGGCAGGAACAATACCAATAAAAACAGGAGGGCTGCTGAATCGATGCCCCTGACCTCACTTTTCGGGAATGAAATAAAAGGTGCCATCTGGGCTAAACTCCCTCCAGTGTCCGCAGAGAGAGAACCCGGATCACTGGGTAAGTACCCGTCTTCGCTGACAGCAGGTCTCACACTTACCCATTCAGTATATAAAGCTTATAAATGAGAGGCCATGGAGGTGAGTCAAGCCCAGTGTGCAATGGCAGAAAAAGGGTGGGGGGGGGTCGGAGAGCTGGTGTACAGTTAGCTTCCTCGGGGGCCAGATGCAAGAGAATACATTTTAATTAGCAGCTGATTAACACCTGAAACACCAGGTGAGGCAGCTTCTGCAAAGCAATTAGAGCCGACATAATTCCCAGCCCCCGAGAAGTGGCAAGGCAGAGCTATACCCCGGGGTTCAAATCACAGGTGTGTGAGGCCAGGATCAAAATACTCCACGGTGAGAACTGCATGCTATATACTTTTATATTTAACCGCTTAGCTCAAACATCCATCCAAAGCAAACACAACTGTACTGTATTTATCATTTTTTGAATGATTTCTTTACAGCTGGAGGTTTTACAGGAGTAATTCAAGTTAATTACCTTGCTGAAGGATACTCCTGGGACTTTGATTGGAAACCTATGAGTGCATGATCACACTGTTTCTTTCTCCCCTTTGGATTCCTAAAAAACAGCCAGATGTATGTTAAAGGGCCTCCAAACCAGACAGGTGTGCAAAAAGCGCACGCAAATTGGCTATAATTAACCGGCTGCCCGTCGACCTGCGATTTGGGAATTGCTTCACCTCGGCATGAGAAACATCTAGGAAAATACGCACAAGAAAGCAGAGGAATAATTAGAACTGCTTGCTGAGTTTCTCAGCTGTTGAACATGACGTTCGATAGACTGGCTATGGAGGACGGTTCCAGGCCGCCTCAGTGCTAGCACTTTCGCCAAAAGCACGTAGACAGCTTCTGGGACCAAAGAAACATCTGTAAGAGATTGTTTACCCACGATTATATTAACCTGGGACAGTTTCCATTGTAAGATCCCAGCGGTACCCTGGTAGGAGATTGTTAAAATAATCACAGGCAGTACGGATCCCCGTGACCACCTCACCACTCGCAGGACATTCTCTTGGCATTGGCGTCCATGACGCTTTCCACTCGTCATAAAGGCCCCCTTTGAAAACCTGGCACTGACAGTGGGCAAGCAGATAAGAGAAACAGTCATATGTCTGAATAATGAAGCCTCCACCAGGCCAGTATTTTTATATTTATTGTGATCTGTTCTGTCTTCACATACATGCTACATCCTAGCGGACTCCTCCATACAGGGTGCCTCGCATGGCTAGATGCTCTTTATTCATCCATCCATCCATTTTCCTACCCACTTATCCTGTTCAGGGTCGCGGGGGGTCCGGAGCCCATCCCGGAAGCAACGGGCACGAGGCAGGGAACAACCCAGGATGGGGGGCCAGCCCATCGCAGGGCACACTCACACACCATTCTGCTCTTTATTCATCTGTAATGTTTCTCACAAATTCAATAACAGTGCTTCCCCTGACCTCTGAACTCACAGGTTCTAATATCAGGAGAAGGAGTATCTTCAACCAGGTGACATCACCCAATAAGACCCATCAGGTGGGGGGCGGGCCATACCGCCAAGGGAACCAATCAGATGCGCTTAAGTGAGAGAGGGCGTGGCATCTGGAAACCAAAGAGACAGAGGGAGAGTGGAGAAGGCAAGCAGCCTGTAAGAGTATATAAAACCTGTCCTTCTCTAAACTTTTCAAATATTTCCAGTGGAATACATACCTTCTGGTGGTATGGAGTTCCACCAACAGGCTTTTCTTGAAATTGCTGTTCAGCGGTACTTAATTCTCTTCACCGCCGTCCATCCTTCTTTAAACGGCCTGAAGTTGGGTTTCTCCCTCGTCTCCTTACTTCCAGGACACACCCTGGACCACATCTCAGAATCTGGGGGGGGGGGGAAAGCAGCAATTACACTTATCATCCGTTGGACCCTTTTTCCTGGGGTGGGGGGGTGTTTTCGGGTACTGTCAGTTTCCACAGAAAGCCTCGGCAGCGTCGCTCCGATATTAATGACAATAATAATATATCTGGCCACGCTAATTGCAGAGGGAGGTGAAGGGGTGCGGAGCGTGCAGTTTCCAGCTTTCCTGTTATAACTCTTGGAGAAAGGACATGAATCACGGCTGCCTCCCCACCCCCCTCCTAAAGAGGGCAGGCTAATAAATGGCGAACAGCTGCAGAACCTGCTGATTTATTTGGCCTGGCCCGCTGGAGAGGCCGTATATCTCCCTTTTATCCTTGCCGTGCCTTTTATCTCTGTGCGGCGCTGTTCCTGTGCTCTGCAAAGAGTCACTGGCGGCACCCCCCCCCCCCACAAAGGAAAGGAAAAGTAGGCGTACGGGGACGCGACTTTTATTTACCGGAACTTGTTGTTCTATACAAGCGCGCGGCAGGCACACGCGGACGCAGACGCGCGCAGACGCGGGGTCGTAAATCTCGCCGGGAGGAGAGTGCGGGCCGACGGCCATATGGAAAAGTTATGCGAGGCCGGCTGAGGGACGGATGGATGTGGAGAGAGGGATGGAGCTTGGGAAAGAGAGAGGGGGGGGGGAGAATGGGAGGGAGACGAGACGAGTTGAGAAGCTGACTGTTTACATAACCCAGCTGAAAATAGACATTCACCAGTAGCTCTGCGCGTCTCACACTGATGGCAGCAGCAGCAGCGGGAGAGAGGATCCATCCCAGAAGCCGACGGAATGGGGGGGGGATCAAACTGGGACGTCAGAGACAACAGGGGGAACTGGAAGTGCTTAGGAGCTTCATAAACAAACAGGGGCAACAGCGGCGAGTTAGGGAAGGAACAGAAACACGGTAAGGTGGGGGGGCGGGGGGGCTGAGCAGCGTCCCGTATGTCTTGAGAGCTGGCCAGCTGCAGGCCTCTTTGGTACCCCCCCCCCACCTCCGGCCCCTTGTCTGCATGTTTAGGGCCATGATTAATGACCTAAAGGCCTAGGGCCCCCTCCCACAACCTCACTCCCCCCACCAGCAATGTCATCCACGCCACTGGCTGTCAGGCTAATGGACATGGGCAGACAGGGAGCTGCCCCCCCCCCCCATAACGACGGCCTAAAACTCTTAATTTCCTGACACTCACAAATGGCGCTTGCGCACCCCCGCTGTTACAGAACAGACACTCGAGGTGTCAGCTCTCGGGAATAGTCGGCAGTGCACGTTCGCGTCTGTGTGTGTGTGTGCCTTGCGCAAGATCCGGGCCACGTCATGCGAGAGAGTGAAGGAGAGAGGGAGAGCAGAAGAGGGAGAGAGAGAGAGAGCAGGAGAGAGAGAGAGTACCTCTTGCATGTGCACCGTTCCCAGCCTGTCAGAGCGCTGTCAGCCTGTGATTTATGGTCGTGAGACTCCAGCCCTTCTTCACTGCCAGTTCAGTATTGTTACAACTGACAGCTAATGAGGCCTGACATGCTTTCAAGCAGAGCACTTAACGGGGCTCCGCTCTCCTCCACTCACAGCCTCCATTTTCCTCCCTTCTCTTCCATCCTCTCTCCTTTTTTCTTTCTTCCAGAGGCAGCGGGGCCGAGCTTGACGGCCGCCACCGGAGCTGCTGCCGCCGGGGCTCATGGGACGCCTCGCACAGATGCACCACGGCATCGACTGCTCGTCACCCGCTCGGGGAGGGAGAGGACACCTCGGGGCAGAGGAGGGCTTCCTGGGACTGAGTTAGCTGAACTGAGCCCACAGCTCAGTGTGCTCAGTGTACTGAGACTGCCTTATACTGTCATTGAGCAGCACTTAAGTGTGTTACACTGTGCTGAATACATATGCACTTGTACTACACTGTGTTGTGTCTACAGTATGGAGTGTTATGCTGTGTTCTATGTACACTACAGAGTGTAACGTTATATTGTGTCTACACTCTGGTGTAACTGAATCCGCACTCTGGAGTATTACACTGTGTTGTTTCTGCACTGTGGAGAGTCAGACTGTGTTGTATATACACTGTGAAGTGTAACACTGCATTGTGTCTACACTCTACAGTGTTTCACTGTTTGGAATCCACACTTAGTTGAGAGGCTGCCTCACACTAAACTCCTGAATACACATTCTGAAGTGTTACACTGTCCTGAGTCTACACCTTGATATGTTACAATTTACCCAGTCTACACTTTGAAGTGTTACACTGTATCCTGTAACACTGTTCTGAATCCATCCTCCGCATTTCAGCTGTGACAGAACTGAACTGTGTAACAATCAGGCGCTGCTGTACAATTATGCAGACACCCGCCGGAGAGAAGCCGGCGGCCCAGAGGCCGCGACCACAGAGTGACAGCAGGAACTCAGGAAGTGGTCATGATTTAAGATGGGCCCGGCCGGCAGCTCTGGGTGGCCCTTCCAGTGAAAACAGGCCGAGCACACACACGCATTCATTAAGCATCGCACGCTGCGGAAAGCCGGCGCTCCTGCGCCCGGCCCCGTTATTATTACTGCCGCGGCTCGGACCGCTCGCAGCCCCCACCGCAGAGCGCGGCTGCATCTGAACTGGAAACAGGCTTCAACGAACCTTTCTTTTCCTCCACCCCTCCCTCTCGCCAGAACCGGCACTATAATCACTAACAGAGTGCGCTGGCAGCTTCCCCCCCCCGACACACACCCCCCTCCCAGCCTTAACCCCCCCCCCCATCCCCTGTCAGCCATGATTAATGGCGGTCCGGTCTGGTGCAGCTTACGTTGCCAGTTTCAGCATTGTTCCCTCGGTACTAAATGAACTCTGACAGACTCCCCCCCCCTCCGCACCCCCACCTCACGGTTCTTTCTTTTTTCTTTCGGTAATTGTGCCGCTGAAACTTGCTACAGCGGCACCTATCTGCCAGAAGTCGCGCAGTTAATCTAATACATCGCTGAAAGTTAAGTGCTTTTAAATAGACCTACTTCCGAAAGGGAAGTGAGGTAGACGCTATCACTTAGGGATCATAATTTATCCGTCTCGGTTCTTTTTAAATCCTAAAATAGATAATTAAAGTACTCTGCCGCGGCATCCGTTTTCAGGGTGTGCATGACGCTCGAGTTCCGTCTCTTGAGTGTTGAAATCATCAGACAGAAAGCAAATAACAACGCCGTGTATATTTGTTGTTCACCTTTAAGATGTTACATGTCGCCAGCGAGCCTCAATCAAAATAATGGCAGAACGGCAGATCGATTTAACCTTACTCGTACACGTGTGATGCGTGTGACGCGTCAGTAACGGGCCACAGATTATTACGGCAGCCACCAGCTAATTAATTGTATAGGCCTATAAAACTATGAAATATATATATATATGTATAGGTGTGTGTGTGTTTAAACATCCTCCGATGTTTTGTTTCTTTCCTTCTAAACTCGGGTTCCCTGGAAAGTGCTTCGTTTTGGAGACATTGGGAGTATGGGGGGGGGGGGTATATTTTAGCATTGTATTGTCTTTGTTGCCATCTATTGGTAGAGTGAGTTTCCGCAACTTTAAATAAATATTTCGCCAGTGCCCGCTGGATGGCGCTGCAGAGTCGCACCTCCAGCGCCGTGTTATCAGCTCTAGCTACGTGTGGGCTTTGCATGCTCTCACTGTGTGTGAGTAGACTTACTTCCGCGTGATTAAGTGGATTTGTTGCTATCCATAGTGTATATGTGTTTTTTATGGACTGGTGACCTAGATAAGGATATATTGTAGCTACAGGGACAAGCCGTGGAACCCGATGTTCCATAATAAATCACCCCATCCAATGTACTTCTTACAGAATGACACATTGAGACAGTATATAATAGGGGCATTAGGGGATTATAAATTCTCTTTGAGGAAACATTTTAAAAACAATATTCTATTTTAACCAGACAGAGATTAAGCAACATAAGCTCATGGGTGTGAACATCACCTGTAGGCACTCCTGCGCAGGACTACCCCGTAATTTCAATACTAATGTACTGCTCATTAAATCAGGGAGTATGGTGGCGTAGTGGTCCTCTGAAGCTGTGGGATTCAATTTGCCCTTGGCTTTGTGTGTATGGGCTATGGCCTTCTGCTGAATATGTAGAGGATGAATATGTAGTTATGGAATATGAATAGATATTCTTAAACCTCATATCACTAGATCAGTGGAACATAAACATTTTTGATGTTTCACTGAAATTGTACTTACTATAAAACAAAGCATACATCTTTGTTGTAAATTACATTTATACTAATATTACAATATTACAACTATACTAATTTATTATTATTATTATTATAAGGAAGGGTTATTTAAAGCAGTCATTATACTGCATTACACATACCTTCATAATGCATTATAATGCAGTCATAATGTATTACAAAGACAGCTATAACTATTAATAAAAATGCATAGCACATTATAGTTATGTGTATTATTCCTTATGAATGCTCTATGAAGGTCTCATCTATAATGCACTATAAACACTACGGAACACCTGACCTGTGCTTAGTCAGCCGAAAGCCTTTTTTCAACAGCTCATAGCTGGGGTTATACAGCTCATAGCTGATGAATATACAGCTCATAGATATGCAGCTTATTGCTGGGGGTTATACAGCTCATAGCTGGGGTTATACAGCTCATAGCTGATGAATATACAGCTCATAGATATGCAGCTTATTGCTGGGGGTTACACAGCTCAGAGCTGGTGTCTATCCATCCATCCATTTTCTGAAACCGCTATTCAGGGTTTTGGGGGGACTGGAGCACCAGGAGAAAACCCTATGATGACATGGGGAGAACGTGCAAACTCCATGCACATGGAGCCATAGCAGAGACCTGAACCCTAGTCCCAGAGGTGTGGGACAACCACTGCACCCCATTCATTTGACTCTAATCTAGCAAATCTTCCATTGTGTCTTATTTTCAGAGATGGACATTTCAGGTCCAGATAGTAAAAATGTAGACCATGACTTAGTTTCAACCAACTAGTTGAGCATTGAGAGTCACGGTCACAGAGTACTTAACTGGTTGGTTGAAACAAAATCTTTGGTCTGGATTTTTTACTTTCTGGACCTGAAATTTTCACCTCTGTTCCTTTCGTTGAATTGGATATATTCCTGTTTGTGCGGTCTTCTGTCGAATAGACAGGGCCGTCGTAATAGAATATTTACGGTATTTCGGCTTCTCACAACTCTGACCAGCTCGGAGATAGTTTGTCGTAAAGTTTGGTATCTTCTCAGCCAGCTGCAAGACCCTTGACTCCAATGAAATAATTGTATATTATCGATCACGTTCAAAAACGGGAACATTGTTTTTTATTAATGCAATAGAAGCATGTGAGAAAGTGGAAAGTTTAATAAGGCCCAAGCAACTTAAGTGGCGACGCCAAGAAAATTAAAAAGATCGTTCTGCCATTATCAGGAAAAGTCTGGCGAAGCTACTGTGACCTTGTGTTATCGTATAATGCCTAATAAGCAATGCTTGAATTTATGTGCGTAAAGAACTACGTCAATTTGAACTATGTTTACATTAATGAAACCCTCAGATGGGCCAAAAAATTCCACTGAGAAGCTTCACGGGCGATTTCCAATATTTCTGATGATGCAGCACCCACTAAATAAAACTTCCCCGTGCAATTACATCGCGATTTCCATTGCATGTCATGTCGGTACGGCAGGTGGCGGAGTAGTTACGCAGTTTAAGTTTTGACTAAATTGTTTCAGACTATATAATTCCAAGAGAACTGATGTTGCATAACTGTAAAAGGCGGTTGGGACTAAACGGTTTCGTTAAATATCGCAGGATAAACACGTGAATATATACTTTAGACGTGTAGTCAGCTGTGTTTAACAGTTACACGTAAACAATCCTTAGGTCATTGTAAAAAAAATACTGAGATATTTATGTGAAACATGAAATAACGCGTAACATTATCTGCTTTTAATCTATTCGCAGGATTGGGGGCCACAAGCAACAGAAGAAAAAAAAACGATTAAAGCCTCATCTGAATTTACAGTAATATCCGGTTACCGAACTGAGGCAATTCCCCGGCAAGCGGCGCGGGGAGTAACGTTATCCGGCTGATTTATATTTAATCACAGAGCTAAGGTCTGTATTGCAGATAAGCAAAAAAAGAAAAGAAAAGCAGGTAAGAGGGGCAAACGTTAAATGCGTACTATTTGCCCGTGATGCGTATCTCTTAGTGAAGTTTCCTGGGAAACTCGGCCCTCCCCCCAACGGGTTTTAACCTCGGGGCGGTGGAGGAGCTCCGGCTCAGAGGACGCTTGGCGGGGGAGGGTTCGGGCCGGACGCAAATGAGGGTGGCTGGGGCAGCGGCCACTGCCCGGCGACATGGTGCTGATCACCGAGCAGCTGCAGGCGGCCCCGGCATCGCCGCACACGCCGGAAGAGGCGCGATCCGCCAAGACGGCCAAGAGGGATGCCAGGGGGATTCACTCAAAGTACGTCCGCTTTGCAAACTTTATGGGGGGTGGGGACGGATTCTTATTGTTACACTGTAACGCCGAGGCCTGAAATTGCTACATTTTGACGGCGGCTTGCAAGCTTTGTGGTTTGCGCTTTGTCTCCGGAGAGCCCCTGGTGCAGCCGAATGTCGGCGATTCCAGATCTCGTGTTTCGCTATTTACACCCCCCCCCCCGGATCCGGTAAAAACCCGGGATTTAAGTAGCGGGTGTCGGCTGCTAGGGGGTCCCGGACGCACACGGCGAGCGGCTGCGCGGACGTGGACCTGCCCCCTTGAATGCTTTAATAAAGTCTCCGTTGACGTTGGTTTACTGTCTGCATAGATGTGCAAGCAAGTTTAAAAATTGCGAATGGGTAGTTAAAATCGGATATCTTGAATACGTAAACTTGGATGCATGTACCGTAGTGCTTAAAGCAGCTGGAGGAAGCGCAACAGGCGTGCAGTGGACTGTCCGGGCACGTTGTTTGTGTATCACACACACGTTAGATGCTTTGATAGGCGAACACGAATCAGCCTTTTAAACCTGGAGAGACTGCAACACGATCCTTAAATGCCACCGTGCTTTTACTGTGCATTTCTGCCTGCTCCCGTATTTTCTCGGGAAGCCATTTAATACCGTTGCTGATACCGGCGTGAAAGGCGAATTGGCAAAAAAACAATCCTACATACATCTTTGTCCGTATTGGGGTATATGGGTGGGCGATATTCACCTTAAATGTGAAAGTGCGTCGGGTTTAATTTTCCTCCAAACAACTATTCTCTGTTCACTGGGCTGACATTTGATCATCTTGTACACGGTGCATTAACCCCTTACATCAGCTTCGCCTCGCATATTTTGGGTTTTGTTGACTGGGGGGCAGGTGTCGCTTAGACCACTACCCAGTTTCCCCAGTTAAACCCCGTAACTGTGTAACGCAGTTCCGAGGCAGACAATGAGGACAGAATCAAGAGGAGCGGAAAACCCCCAATTGCCCTCGACCTGTCAGTAGAAACCGAGCCGGACACCTCGGAAATTAGGAAGAAGCCGTCACTTCTGAGGTAAGGCCCTCCCATCCCCACTTTGTGGCTTTAAAAGCATCTGGTAACACTGGGATCTCTCCTTTAAGAAGAGACAAAGCCTGAAATGTATTAAATTCCATTCCATAGCCAGGGGAAGAGTAGGATATATGTTTAAATAGTGCAAACAAGACGACACTGAGGCTACACACTGTTAGTTTAGAAGTCTGTTTGTCTCCCTACAGCGCTAGACATAGCTGTGTGTGTGTACAGAGCTCTGATGTTGACATGCAAACAAGGTTTACATAACCACACAGGCGGCTGGTAGGTTTTAGGTTACCTTTCTGCTCTGCGAGAAAAAACAGGTTACTTTGATCTGATCTGCACGGTAGTGCCAGTTTGGAGTCCAGCAGTTGAAATTTAAATGTGTTTTTAAGATCTCCTACAATAAGATTGTTTTGAGTCCTGAATTATACATGTACATGTTTTAGAATAAATTCTCTTGTGCTTCTTGTCATGCGTGATTTTTGGTTTTTATTTTTGTCCCTCTCTGTACTATTAAGGTCGAAGGGTATCGATCCGCTCCCCTTGTTGCAAAGTCCAAGTGATTATGAAGCCAAGCTTGAAAGGAAGAAATCTCAGTCTACCCAGGTTGGTGTTTTCATTCAGAGGGCTGAAGGTTTTTGTTTTTTCATATTTGTGTCTCAAAGAATTAATTTACATTATAATACAGCTTTAAGTAAGAACTTTATTTAATTCACTCCTCCTCAAGGGGCCTTAAAGAAATTCAGATGATGCCAGCTACATAAATAAACAAGACAACTGAAGTCTAGCAGAATAATTTAAGTAATATATCGCCTCAAAAGCATGGTGCTTATGTTTTAATGAGCCTACAGTTTAGCACTGTGCAGAGCAAAGGGTTGCTTTTGGCAAATGTACAGTCACACAGCTGGCTGGAGCCGTTTGGACTTTAATCAGTCCTGTCTGATACCAGCGGTTTGGGTCCAACGGGCCAGTCTCCCGTTTTAATAAAACAGATTTAGTGCAACTGATTGTCATTAAAATCCTTAAAGAGAAATGTCGCCTACAGTTGGTGCAGGATTATTAATTTATTGCCTTCTTTTTCGAATTATATAAAATGTATATATTTGCGTTGCTGTTTGGGGTTTTATTGTCATGGACGGTAATTAGATTAGTTTAATTGAGGTACCATAAGTAATATACTGTGCATGTTCACTGTGATTGTGTATATGCAACAAAATATTCACCATATGTGATGTACTGTGTGAGTGTGCACTGTTTGTGTATACACAACTAAATATTCACCATATGTAATATACTGTGTGTGCACCGTTTGCGAATACACAACTAAATATTCACCATATGTAATATACTGTGTGTGTGCACTGTTTGTGTATGCACGACTGAATATTCACCATATGTGTGCATATGCACTGTGATTGTACATACTAGTCTGTTTGCTTCTCCTTTCCCTCAGTTTTCCAAGACAAATGCCCAGTATCACAAGCTTTTTAAAGAGGTCTGTAGAGATGAGCCCCTCAGACAAAGTAAGTGAGCCATGCTGTTTTTTTTTTTTCCACGTTTCATTTCCGTTTGGCATTTCGGATCGTTGTGTAATTTCTGATACCTTTTCCATTCTACAAATGGCTGGACTGTTCCATTAAATTCTGCTCACTCTGTTAATTTGGCCACCTTGTCTTTCGGGCAGCAGGCGCCCTGGCTCCGGTAATGAATAAATCTCTCATTTAGCATGCTAAGATGTATCAGTTTTGTGTTATGTTCACTTGGCTGGTGATGCAGGGTTATGTGGGTGGGACATTAGGACCTGGGGGGATGAAATCCAGGGCATTAACTTAGGCCTCTTCTCTCTTCAGGTTACACCTGTGCCTTGCAGAAAGACATTCTTTACCAGGGGAGGATGTTTGTCTCCGAAAACTGGATCTGTTTCCATTCCAAAGTCTTTGGAAAGGATACCAAGGTGTGGCCTAGGTTTCCCGCTATGTCTTTAGACGTATATGTTTCTGTAAGTGAGGGGGGGGGAAAGTTTCCCCAACACTGACTATTTTCGTTTCTGTTCATCACGTAGATAGCTATCCCTGTGCCCTCGGTTACCTTCATTAAAAAAACTAAGACTGCCATCTTGGTGCCAAATGCCCTCGTTATCACCACCAGCAATAGCGAGCGGGTGAGTGAGTGATGTTGTCTGAGCTCCTCTCCTCCTTCGCCTGAAGGTCTGAGGTGCTAATTGGCTGTCCCTGTGTCTGCAGCATGTTTTTGTCTCATTTCTGTCCCGGGACACCACCTTCAAGTTCCTGAAGACCATCTGTGTTCATTTAGATGTGAGTAGCTCTCATTTCACATGTAAAAGACTGTTTTAGTTAGTTTTGTGCTGGAAAAATGGTTCTATAAAAGGGGGGCTTTGTTCCTGGACTACTGTAAGTGGTCAGAAGACTCCACTACAAGCTCAACTACCGTTTGTTGTAAACAAAGACACACCCCCCCCCCCCCAAAAAAAAGATCAAACACAGAAACTTGAAACTGACCTTAGGAATGTGAAGACATGTACAGCCAAGTCACAATCTAAATGTTATGCATTTAGGATGGATATTTTTACTTCAAGTTGCCATCCTGATGTCACACCCTAGCTGTCCTTGTAGGATGAATTAATCTAGCACATTCTGTCGTGTTTCCAGGGAGATAATGTGGGCAGCAGCCCTGCCCCCTCATCTGCAGAGAGCAGTTTCAGAGCTGCTCGGCCCTCGTCTCTTCCGCTGGTTGGTGCCCATTTTTATGTCCTTTCTAAAATTACTAAGAATTTAAACACTCCACTCTCTGACCCAAGGAGAAGGGATTGACAGGTGAAGACCCTAGGTTGGATGGCAGGGGGTAGCTCCTCCCACCAACAACACATTGTCTGTTCTGTTTGCTATTGGCTGGAATAATTATGTCCCCAACCAATCAGGAGCGACATCTGTTCCTTGTAGGAATTTACTGGGGATTTCACGGACCTGGACGGCGTGGTCCGGCAGCGACGGCAGGACATGCTGGAGAGCAGCAGCTCCGGATCTCAAACCCCAGACTACGAGAAGATGGCAGGTATGTCCTTGTACTGGATCTCTTACCTCATACCTGTCCTGCACAGATGAAGTTCCTTCAGATCTTATCGAACCACTTGTTACTTTGATACGGAGAGAACCAGTGAAATTTTTCCTATGTATGTTTTGGTACAGAGAAGTCGCATGCTTTCTATTTAAATTGTTATTAATTTTAAAGAAAGTGTGGGTAGAAATCAAAGCGTTGCGGTATTTAGATCTTAAGCACAACTCAATCGCTCATCTGTAAGGCTGTGTTTGAGATGTGGCCCGTTACAGTACAGTACTTGAGAACTCTCTTTGATGGACGGTGGATGGCTAGGACGGGCATTTGATACTAAGCCTATGTAAACGGGAACACCGTGCAGCGCCCTGGCAAGGGCGGGCAGGCAGTTCCACGTGGCAGTTCCTGCTTGGCGGCTTTAGGCTCTCCATCAAATCCCCCCTCCCTCTCTCTCTCACCTGTTCTGAAGAATTTCCCAGCCTACCACAGAATTTCCTCAGCGGCCAGGTGGCGGTGCATGCAGATATACACCGGCACCAGACCCCGGACCCCAAGCACGCCCCTCACCGCAACGGTACGTCAGCTCGGCCATTTCTCAAGCATGGGACCCAAACACCAATCATTGTAAACCTCCATCCATCCACGGTATGTCTGCCCAGGTTTGGCCACGGCGGTGACGGCCACTCACGACCCAAAGCCGTCACAAACTCTCTCGCTGAACACCCTCCTCTTCATCTATTTGTTTTTGTAAGTTGGGTTTTTTCGTGTTTTTTTATTTTTTATGTATATTGATGTCAATGGTTGACTTGGGCAGTCTAAGGTGGTCAAATTGCGCCATCGTTATTGAGCGACCAAACCAAAACGAGTGTCTGTCTTGCCGTCCCTCCTGACGAGGACGATGCTCTTCCTCCTCACAGAGTGTGCGTCCTCGTCCTGTCCTCGTGTTATATGGCCTTTAAGATAGTGGCTCTGGAGCAGCGTTTGAATTCACTGCGGTCTTTGACGGAGTTCCCACACAACGAGTAAGAACCCTCTACTTCCTCTCTCCACTGGTGTTTTCGCTTACATTTAAACTGCAGTCGTTTGGCTAATACTTTGAATATGCATTTCCTGACGCAATTCAAATTAAGTACTTAGCTGGAGATCCTCAGCAGAACCCCTCCTGCATTTCAACCCCTCCTGCAGATAACAAGTCCTTGACCTTCACTACAATCCTACGTCCTGGCCTTGTCCCTCTTAACTAGACTGCAGTCTTGAGTAGATGTCATATATGGTTGGTAGCTGTCATTTTGAGCTGTAAACCTTTCCGTTGTAGGAATATCCTGCATCAAAAGTCCCAGACTGAGTTTAGCGCGGAAATCTACGGGGAGTTGTCGACCAATCTATTCAAGCTAGAAAAGGTACATGCCTGAGCGCGGTGGGAAATGTTTTGTTTACCAAATATGGCATGATGGTTACCAAATATGGCATGCTAGCTGTGCACTGAGGCCACCGAGGGAGCTAGCGCAACTTTTGTTTTTAATAGCTTGCTATAAATGACTTACTATCTCGACTTGGCTGGCGTGATGTGAGCTGCCAGTTTTAGATTAAAGGTGGTTAACCAGCATGTGTGACTCTGGCATTTACAAACTAAGGTAGATCTTGGGGGATCTTTTGGTTTAAACGAGTCTTGGTTTATATACGCATATATAGAGGGTGGACAAAATAACGGAAATGCCACATGAGGAAGGACTTAAACTGTGAAGTAACCGCAATGAAATCGCAAATACCAGCATAGATACGAAGGTGAGTCATATTAGGTTGGAGGCCAGTTTGCAGTAAGTGGCAGCTATGAAAGAGACTTGAGAATCTGCACGTTCAAGGCCACATTCAGTGCGCCTCGGTGGAGAGACGGCCTCTGGCAGGCCCGGGACACTGGAAGTATTATATCACTTAGTTTGGGAACATCTGGAGGCCCAACCCACCTAAAAAAAGAAGCAGGCCTTGGAAGAAGCAGTCTGCTGTGATCTGCACGGCATTCAGAGGCTACAAACCTCACCAGTAGCAGCATTTCATAGATGTCATAAGTCATATAAGGCCATTCAAAATTACGCTAAATATCTGGTGCCTGAATTTACCGGACAGACAAAAAGCAGGAGTATATGTAGGATGTTGTTGATGTTTCTTACTTCCCATTTTCAGGTGTTCTCTGACCTGTCTTTCCTGCTTCCCATTTTCAAAACTCTAGATTCAGAAGAATTTGCAGAAGCTCCTAGAAGAGACCTAAAGCTCCTTTTTCTGGCAGTGCGGAGGATGCAGGACTCTGGGCAGTTTGTTAGGGTGCTTCTCACTCACTTTTTTTTTTTTAAAAAGAAGAAATACAAGCCTTAACCTGGAAGGTGAACAACAAATTTTAAATGGTGCAATAATTTTTCTTACTTTTCAGCTGTCTCAGGACTTAAAAGTGCACTGTGTACCCAATTAATCTCTTCCCAGTTCTTTAAAAAAAACAAAAACAAAAAAAAGACTGAATGAACAAGTAAACGAGTAAACCTGCTTTCACTTTTACAAGCACCCCTTTAAGGGGTGCTGAACCAGACTCTCTGCAGTGAGTGACTGCTGCTAATGAAGCGGCTCTTTACGAAGACCCCCCCCACCTGGGGGCCGACCCGCCGGCTCACGGGGCCGCTGTCTCTGCACGCCAACACAGCGCACATTCAAGATAACGGCGCATTAACGATTCCACCTTCTTTACTGGTCGTCTCCTTATTCCGGCACTGGAAATTAAATCTGTACTATGTGGGTTGTATATCGCTTCCGTTTTAAGAATTGTAATGTTAAGCATGGAAAATCTAAGCTAGGCGGTGAGCTGCGGGAAATCGGGAAGGTTTTTCTCCTCTTTCCTGCGCTTTCAAAGACAGTCTTATGTAATTCAAAGTGCACTTTTTTTCCTGCTCAATTCTCTAACTTCCTCAATTGTCTTTGGCTGGTATATTAAGATCAGTGTTATGCTATTTGTATTGGCAGGGTTAACATTTCCTCTGTATTAGAGAGTGCTGGGTGGGAGGGCTGTTTCCTTGTGTGTTACTGTGTCTCTTATTGTCATATTGTTTTTTTTCCCACTGGTCTGTACGATTTCGGGTGCCTTCACTGAGTGTTGGGGGCGGGGGGAGTCTTCTAGCTGTCAGGCATATTTTCTTAATCTTTTCTTAGGGACATTCTTTGCTTGCCAAGTTATCTGTGTAACAGAGTCAGGCAATAAATAGATCTACTGTAATGTATCTGTGAAATACTTTATTCCTTTAAGTTATGACACTTAGCACATTTTGTCAAATCAGATGTGGGGATTCGTGGTGCCGTTGCTTGTAATATACATTTCGTCTGTGAATTAACATTCTTTTAAGTCAGGGACTGTAGGCAGGTATGCCTGTAAAAGGCAGCCAGTGCTCGCCTCCATCACTAGCATAATTTCCCACCTTCTCCCTCGTGGTTCAGCCTTTTTCTTTAATATTTTACCCCATACCACAGTTACAGGAAAAGTTTAATATCCATTTTAAAGTGGCTCACACCTTTTATCATAATATTGTCAGAAGGATAATGAAAAGTCTCAGGTATTCATCCCTCTAGCCACACCTCAAACCCTTTGACAAAATGAAACCAAATACTGTCTGAAGTGTTTAAGAAATCCATCCATTCATCTATCTTTCAGCCACCTCTGTCGTATGGCATCATGGGCAGCCTCTATCCTGTCCTGGGCTGCACGGAGCAGGGTTACACCCTGGATGGAATGTCAGTCCGTTGAAGGATATTTCACAGACATATCTACAAGAACATTAGTGCCACTGAACTTAAAGCAAGTCAGACTGCCCCCTTCTGGTAATGCTGGGTGTGGACGGTCTGATTTTACTCTTGCGATAAGGTGTACTGCGCCCCCTGTTGGACTTTAAACACTCTCTTCTGTGATAAGCCTGACAGGTGGAAAGTTCAGGTTCCGAAAGTACAAAATCAGACCAAGACCAGTTTAGTACTCTGTGAATGTGACACCCTAAACTCAGCAGGTTGTTTAAAACGAAAGCTTAGTCTGGATTTGTACTTTCTGAACCGGAACTGTCCACCTCTGAAGCCTAGAATATATAAAGCTTTACAGTGTTTTTTGGTCTCATTTTAAAGTTGAACAGTTGTGGTTAAAAAAAAAACATTACAGTTCATTAGGTTTTCAAAGGATTTATGTTTCTGACTGAACAGCACGTGTTCAAATCCCCAAGGATCTCAAACAAATTATTACTTGAGTATAACATTCCATAGTGTCCCATGGCCGTTTATCCCCATTTGAATGACAGTTCAAACACTTTTTCCTGGGCAAAACCACAAATGGTAAGCTAGAAACATCCTGATAAGGCATTGATTCTTTATAAAAAACTTGGAAATGGAAGGCAGATCTCACAAATAATCCCACAGCACACACTCCATGGTTTACATCTTTTCAAGACAGTTGCAGAATGGACAGTCACAGCAGTAGACAAAATTGCTTGAACTTCCAATGTAGTTAGACCAATGGAGAAAAGGACTTTTGATTAGTGTTTCTGAGCCTCTTTCACATTTGTCCATTAATGTAAAGAAGAAAATGAGCCAGTGAAGGTTTAGTGGAAGTAGAATCCAGGGTTTTGCTGTCCTGGCAGCTTGCGAAGGGCAGGTCCCCCACCGCCTCACTCAAACTTGATTCCCTGGGCGAGGGGAAGGTCTTTGCTGTAGTTGATGGTGCTGCAGGGATAAAGACAGCCAAAGCTTATTAGAACCTGGGGCTGTGCCATGTCATTTATGATCTTATGCCATCTAGAATCTAAAATGACTTGGGTGGGGGTGGGGTGATGGGGGAATGGTTGTTCATTGGTCAGTTAAACTCTTGTATCATATTTAGGGACACATTTTGCAGGTAATGATGCAAACGGGTCTAAAATATGCATCTGGGCCTGTGAATTAACTCTGGCTTCAAAGCTGGTTTCGAGCTGGATGTTTAACCGGAGAAGCCACAGATTACGTACCAGGTGGACCGCCTCATGTACTGCTTCCAGGAGTCGCTGCCTGACTCCCTCCCACCTCCAGTGTGCTTCTCCCCTCCTTTAAAAAAAGGAGGAAACGGAAAACAGCATGAATAACAGGTCAGCATTTACTGCCACAGGGTGGCGCCACTGGCGGCCCAGCGCCGAGCCGGCCCGCTCACCAAAAGCGCCGCCAATCTCTGCCCCGCTGGTCGGAATGTTCACGTTCACGATCCCGCAGTCGGATCCTTTGGGGCTGAGGAAAGCAAAAACGGAGAAGTTACATCCAAAAACGTCCAGACTCCAGGAGGAGCCCAGAACAGGTCCGGAGCACAGTCGGTCTCACCCGAGCCAACGGAACACGCGGCCCATGTCTTTGGTGAAAATGCTGCTGGACAGCCCCTGCTTGACCTCATTGTTCCAGGTGAAGGCTTCCTCCTCGCTCTGCCGTGAGACAGGAGTTAGCAGGCGCACCACATGCCAGGCAAGACGCCCGCTGGACAACGTGGTGTGTTTTTGACTTTGGTCACATTAGGTATGCAAGTCACCTGCACTGGCAACTTCCATGAAATTCCTATCTGGACCTCTGATAATGTCTACATAAATCTAGTCAATGCTAGATACAAAATACCATTTACCCTGCATACATTTATGATTCTGAATTACTCTGATCTTTCTATAGGTATTCGGAACTCCAGAGTGGAACATCTGAATGAACCTCACAGCAGCACGCAAACGGGTCAGTTTCAGCTGTAGCGTTCAAGCAGGTGCTGACCTTGAACTTCAACACATAAAGGATGGGTACGAAGGTCTCCGTCTGCACGATGGGAGCATTGTGGGCCAAGCCGGTGATGATGGTGGGCTCCACATAGTTCCCGGGACGGTCCATCACCTGCCGGTAAGGGTGGAAGGGCTAACATTGGCAAACTTGCACTGGATTACAACATGCTAGAAGTTATGGCAATGTTTGTAAACACTTATCGGATAAATATTAAGGCAAACTCTTAACCTTTACAGTTTCTCTACTGTCAGCAGTCTTAAGTTTCGACAGTTAACACACTCACCTTTCCTCCATACACAATAGTCCCTCCCTGCTGTTTTGCCTGATCCAAAGCTTGTTTGTACTGCTCCACGGCCTGCTTGGTGTGGAGTGGTCCGTACAACGTGTTTGCTGGTGGCACAAAAAGCAGGTCATGTGATCCACATAAATGTAATTATTTCCAGTGAACTAGAGGGGCTCCAGAAAGAACTTAACCCTCAGGTCTGGTTCAGTTATACCTTAGTTGACAGGAGGCTTTGTTAGATCCAAGTAAAATAATAGCTATAAAAAAAGCTATTGAGTCTGTGTTACTACACAGGTGCACTGCCATCAAACAAATGAAAGGGAGTCCTGAATGGGTAAGAGACTCACGGTCCCAGGGGTCACCGATGCGGATCTGCTTGTACGCTTTGGCTATTCTCTCCACAACATCGTCGTGAATGCTCTCGTGCAACATCTGGAAGAGATGCATCAACACGGGCCTGTGTTCCACTAATGTCGGGGCTGCAAAGCAGTTCAACACGCAGTGCAATGCGGTAAGCGGCCCCTTATCTTACCAGCCTCCTGGTGGTGGTGCAGCGCTGACCCGCGGTTCCCACAGCGGCGAAGACTGCAGAGGGCACCACGAGGTTGAGGTCTGCGTCTTCAAACACTGGTGGAAGGAGAGAAATAACCTAAATGCAGCAATGTGCAAATGTTCAAGAGTAAAGCAGCATTACTTTGGGTAGCTGTCAAGTGGAACTCCATGAAATTCATATGATGGCTGATCGATGGAAAAAAAGTAAATAAAACTTACCTATAATGGCATTGTTACCCCCCAACTCCAGCAAATGACGGCCTAAGATATGGGGAGGAAGAGGAGAGGTGTAAATACTCAGGCCCTGCCTACTGCCCAGTCAACCGAGCTTCTGAACAGAAGGTCCAGACTCACCAAACCTCTCCTGTACCATCAGGGACACCTTCTTCCCCACATGAGTGCTGCCGGTGAAAGAGACCAGGTCCACACGCTCGTCTTTTGCTAGTGCCTCCCTGTGCACAGGTGGTGTGAAATGACAAGCGAGTTAAACCAAACAGTGACTGGTATAGTATGGTGTGGGATCACCATGGCTTTCAGTTCTCCAAATTAACTGGCATCTCATCCAGGGTGCACTTGCCTGTGCTTTCTGAGATCTACCCGAGGCCCCTACACAATTCTGACAAAGACTAATGGTTGGAAGATAGATGGGTTTCATCCCCATATTTAATCCTTCCCATCAACATATCAACAGAGATGGATCTCACGGAAATTAACTTAATCCATTTATACACCTGGACTTTTCACTAGTATCAGAACAATAGATTAACATTTTAAGCCTATGCGAGACAAACAAGTACAATGAGATGTCGTTTGGATCAATCCCATAGAGGCCTTAATTAAAACTATATAAGGTATCTTTTAAATAAATGGCATTTAGCAGCGTAACAATACAAAAACAGTGCTCAGCTGGAATTATAAGAATATTGCACATGAATTACTGCATGGGATAAATTATTGCACCTGAGAATGGCAGCGGCTGACAGCATTACTGCAGAATAATGATTATGATGAACAATATAGCACAGAATTATGGGTCACATACTGTGACCTCCGTGTTACACACGCAGTGTAAGGACATGGTGCCAGAGGAGGACCATAAAACCTTCTGGAGGTGCCCCACCCCCGGCAGCTGCAGAACACCCCTACACCCGGGTGCGAGACTCACCCGATGTCAGCACCACCGCAGGCCATGGAGCAGATGGCTCCGGGAAGGTTATTCTGCTCCAGCACCTCTGCCACGATTCTACAGGACAAGAGAGACACCAAGTAGGAGAAGAAGCAGGAAAAGCCCAGCTGGTCCAGCATCAGCCCTCAGAACCACCGGCGACATCCCGAGGGGGTGAGCTATACTGCGGGCGGAATGCCGCAAAAGGCACTCGAGGGCTAAAGCAATCAGAAACGACACTGAAGCGTTAACGGATCAGCTAATGTGACCCAAAGCAAGCCCACCCAGATGGAACATTGGCCCTCTCATTCGGCACACCACTCCAGCAGTACAGTACAGTCAAACGATTGTGTCTGAGGTGTGTGCGTGTAGTTAGATCAATCAAAGGAAATGTGCTGTTGAGAGGCGAATAGATTTCTCTTCTTTGTTCATTTGGTTTTAGCAAAGCCACAGGTCATTTATAAACTGACGGAAAAATATGTCATTGAGTCTGTAGTGTGACTGTTATTAAGTGTATCAGTATGGGACTGGCCCCCCCATCATCATTTCTGGCTCCACTATTGGTTCGGACTGAGTGTTTTGGACTCCCGCAGGCTGTTTTCACATGAAGTCTATTTCTCCATGAGAATCCATGTCTGGCTGTAGGACCCAGACAACGGTCACCGAAATGAGAGCAGTCAGCAGGAAGTGGCCCATGCTTACTTGGTCACAGCGACGCTGGTCAGAGGTGTCGTCGGGGCCCCTTTCCTAACGAGGCGAACATCGACACATTAGGCAGGATCGCAGAAAGGGTTTGTAATTTTTCAGGGGATGGCTGTACAGACAGGAACCTCAGACAGAAGCTAACCGGTATGGCTGGATATTTGTTAATGATTTCAGTTAAACGGCACGCCAACAGGTTAAATACTATTTAGCAGAAGTGTTACAACCCAGTTCCAAGAGAATAAGGCCATCTATGTAAGGCAGTGAGGTCTTTCTTCAACAACGCAATCATTGATGCAACACCCAGGAGCAAGCCAGGGATGTCGGGGTTGCTGACCAGAGGCAAACGTTGCCACAGATGAGTGCAATGGCATTGTTCCAGCCATACACAGCCACGGGGAAGTTGAAGGCCGTGATGATGCCTACAAGCCCAACTGGGTTCCATTGCTCAATCAGAGCATGGCCAGGTCCTGGAGAAGAGTTTAAGGTAGAACTGCCTCAGTAGCAAAAATACACACACACTGCACAGAAAAGTCAATGTGCACGCAGAGTCTGTGCTATTCTAAGATGACGGACTGGAGACCCACTCTCAGAGGGCAGCACGGGGCCGCCAATCATCCGCGACAGGCCGACTGCGTAGTCACACACGTCCACGTACTCCTGCACCTCTCCGACACCCTCCACGTAGATCTTACCCATCTCCAGGGACACCTGTAGCGACAGAGCCGATGTAGGTACTTCCGATATCAGTCTTCATCATCGAATAGTAATTTAAAAATTGATTCATATTGCAGTTAAGAGTCCCATTGAATGAATATCTTTTAAGTTTTAGTTATCCTTAAAAAAAAAAAGATACAAAAAGCTGTAAAAGCAAATAATTTAAACTAATCTTCAAAACCATCATCCTCCTACCAAGCTGCCCAGAACTTTAATGTGTTTCCTCAGTGCATCTCCTATCTGCCGCACGATCTCCCCTCGTTTTGGTGCCGGAATCTAGGATGTAAAAAGAAAGAAGAACAATGACTCTGTGTGAGCTTCATTTTTTTGAGATGCCTAGGATCAGATTCTAAAGTGAGCCATAATTCCCGGTTGCCAACTCTCACGCATCTGGCGTGACATTCATGCTTTCAGACTCTCACACTCAAACAAGAAATCTTTTACCAAACCTATATTATTCCATTATAAACCTAAAAGTATACACTATACGAAAGGCATTGATAGATAGATTGGATAGATAGACTAGATTAAATTAGATAGATAGACTATTTATCCAGAAGGAAATTTAGGACTATTTGCAAAACGTACAGACCATTTACAAGGTAGTAAAACTGTTGCATACATGTAAATGCATGTGCATGTGTGTGCAGACATGTCTTGAATAGAAAATCTCACTCCAGCCACCTAACCAGAGTTGCCCACCCTGCATAATTTACTCACATCTGCCCACACTTTCCAGGCCTCCTTGGCCTTCTGCACAGTTTCTTCATACTCCTCCATGGTCGCCTTAAAGAGTTTTTTAAAAATCACTTCATATTAACATTACCATAAGGTGCCATCAAGTCGATGGAGATGACAGGACAGCAAACGCTACGCCAAACACCAGCGGGGTATTTACCTGCCGCACTTTGGCGATCGGCTCATTGTTGGCCGGGCAGTAGGAAGTGATGACCTGTGAACACCGCATTGCAACAATTTTTATCTTTTACAGATAAACTGGGAAGAGAATATGCATTACACACAGTAACTAAAAGACACAGCAACATTTACCCTAGGAATAACATTCAAAATAGTGCCCCGCGAACTACAGCAATAAGCCAGATTGATTCATATTTAAAGGATCCATGCAAGTATTTGCTGCATGAAAGCTTCAACGTCCAAATAACTTTAAAGTTAGTACCTCTATAGACACAGTGATTTCTTGGATGCTTTCATTAACTGAGACAGAAGGTCCTGAGATGTCTTAACAGGTAATCATTCACATGGACAGTGTGTGAGGATTTGTAATTATTGCAGTGTGGGGACCCAATGTCCCCACAACATGATAAACCTGTTACTTTTTACATTGTGGGGACATTTTTTCAGACCCCACAAGGATAACTTCAATTTTATAAAAATCAGTGGCTGCAACTAAAAAACTAAGAATTCTCTTTGTAAGTCTTGTAAGTTTGGTTACTTATGGTTAAGGTAGTCATAACTGAGATTAGGGTTATGCCCATAGGAATGAATGGAGAGTCCCAATAAAGACAGGAATACGGGAAGAGAGAGAGAGAGAGAGAGTGAGTGTGTGTGTATGTTCCACATACTAGCACGTTAACAGATCGGACAGGGAGTCTGTTAAACAATGCATCCTCTGGTTAAATCATCAGCTACGAATAGCGAATATGCCGCTATGGCCGAACTTGAACTTGTCTGACCTGACTGATCCTTTTGTCCTAGCTCGGCTATGGCGATAACCCGTGCAAAGGTGCTTTCATTGCTAACCCTCCACGAGACATTCGTGCAACTTACAAAAAAACTCTCCTATTCTACATAATATGTATTTATCCTCGCGAAACTCAAGCATATGTTTGATTTACTGCACGGGGGTCTGAGTTACGTATCGTACGTACTTGGAGACGACCTAAATTTCCAAAAAACGTACTATGGGAATATCAACAACTTGCATCGGTTGGCTGCGCGTTATAAAATAATGTGTCAACTTTTTACGATGCACGACGCGAGCAAAGCAGATAATTCTTGCAGCCATTTTTCTATTTATATTTAGAAACATGGCTAGCCGACTTATCTCCTCTTACCTCCCCCTTGCCTGCCCAGGTCCCATTATAGACGCCGTCATTCTCCTCCTTGAGGCCCAGCTCTTTAAGCCACGCATATTTGGGCTGGTTGATCAGGAGCGCTGACATGGTGCGGGTCTGCCGGTAAGTAGCTAAGGTGGCGGTTCTTCTTAAGGCCCACTGCCTGGCGATAGTCAGGGCTATAAAGTGCGGCATGGCGCGTGCGGGGCGAACCAATGCTGCTGCGCTGGCTGCAGGCGCGCGCACTGGGGGTAGGTCTGCCTCGTGACGGCGGCACGCGCGATTGGCGAGCGCGCGGCACGGCCCCTCGCAAGCAGGACGCGCAGGGACGAGGTGGCCGAAGCCGAAACGAGACGAAATGCAAGGACACGTACATAATGACCGAAATGTTGTAGCAGCTGACTGTTGTCAGACTGTGACATCCCTCAGACCCTCGCTTGCTAGGAAAATAATTGAAAACAATGAGTGACGGCATAGTTTCACAGCAGAAAACGGAAGACACGGAAATAAAAAAATAAGGATGTTTAATTATTACAATAACAGCGCTGCCAACTCATGCATCTGTCGTGACACTCGCACTTTCAGACTCTCACGTTGTCGTAAGAAGTCTTACGGCAAATCTGTACTTGTATATATCTATACTATTCCATTATTCCATTACTGGTGCAGTTTGCCAACTCTAAAGACTATATACAAGGTAATAAAAGTGTTACACAGATGTAAATGAGTGTGTATGTTTATGCAGACTGGTTTCGAATTGAAAACCTTATTCTAGCCAGCCGCTGGTTGGCAACTCTAGTATCAACCGTAGTAGTATGAGCCTTATATAGTCCTTATATAAGCTATTATAAGAGAAGCAGAGTGGCGCAGCGGAAGCGTGCTGGGCCCATAACCCAGAGGTCGATGGATCGAAACCATCCTCTGCTACGAATTTTTTTTTTTCTAGTTACATGTCCACATACAACTTTTTTTCAAAATAATAGCAAAAAAGCAAATTAGAAGTAGCAGTATTTCTGGTAATGGTAAATGCAAAGGAACTGTCACATATTTTCACCTTTTTGTCTTATTTATCCAGATAATGTGCTTATATTTATTGGATATATTGCATATAACCAGATAATGTGCATATATCAGAATCAGAATGACGTTTATTGCCAAGTACGTTGTCACATACAAGGAATTTGCTTTGGTTGTTGCTGCAAATAAGAGTTAAGATTCTTTTGTCGAAAGTATACAATATATATATATATACACACTCCACAACGGTAACTGACGACTCGAGTAGGGTGATGGGGGGAGGAGGAGCAGGGCATCGCCTGAAGTTCACCATCATCTCCACTGACTTCAAGGCGTTGAGCTCCAAGTTGTTCCCTTTGCACCAGGACACCAGGTGGATGGTTTCCTGTCTGTAGGCAGACTCACCCCCGTCAGAGATGAGTCCGATGAGGGTGGTATCGTCTGCGAATTTTAGGAGCATGACAGACTGATGGGTGGAGGTGCAGCTGTTGGTATACAAAACATAAAGGAGTGGAGAAAGGACCCAGCCCTGTGGAGATCCAGTGCTGATAGTTCGGGAGACAGAGACGTGTTTGCCCATCTTTACGTGTTGCTTCCTGTAAAGAGCTATCAGCACTGGATCGTATGTGTAACTATATGTAGCTGTCTTTAAGTATGAGTTACTACAATGCAATAACTGACTATATTGTATTTAGGCATACCAGGAACCACTGTACTGCAGAGTCATTAATAATGCGTTGGTTTCTGCAGTGTTGCCAACTATTTCCAATGAAAAGTAGCTAAAGCCTGCCCGAAAAGTAGCTAAATGTTGCCAGATGAC
>JAODKL010000118.1:3039977-3073526 GCA_026780765.1 Petrocephalus schoutedeni | reverse complement strand
ATATATATATATATATATATAAATATTTTTTATATGTAATGTTTGTGTGTGTGTATAATTGGTGATACAGATTCCGTGTGGCAACAGGCATTTGCTGGTGCATCTGGTAATATGGCTCTCTGCTTGTTGCCTTCTAGCCACACGCAGCTCGCACTTTCATTGGCCAATCATTCCAGAGCCGCCCCCCCCCGCAGACCACCCCCTCCGTCACCAGTTACCGCAATATGGCCGCCGCCGACAGCAGCGGGAGCGACTCGGACTCTGACGAGGGAGCCAGCCTGTGGAAGCGGAAGCGTCAGCGCTGCTCCCTGGCCCCCCCGGCCCCGCCCGCCCCAGCCCCTCCCCCCGCAGGGGCACTGGGCCGCCGGGTCAACAACATCTGGGGCTCGGTGGTGCAGGAGCAGAGCCAGGAGGCAGTGGCGGCAGAGCTGGGCATCATGGGAATGGAGGGCGGAGTCAGCATGAGCAGCCGGCAGTGTGAGACCTACAACTACGTGCTGGCCAGGAAGCTGATGGAGAAGGAGAGGGAGGAGATGCAGGAGCAGCAGGGCGGCGCCGTCGAGGCCATGTTGGATAGCCAGCTGGAGGAGTACATGCAGAAAGGAGAGCGCAAAGAGAACGGAGCCCAGAACAAGAGGAAGCGGCCAGCCAAGGAGAGGCTGGGGCCCAGGGCAGAGATGGACTTTACGGGCCGCCATGAGATAACAGAGGACGACACCGAGGAGAAGGTGGCGGACGAGATCGCGCACAGGTGAGCTTGATGCAGAGCTTGGTGAGACCAGTGTGGATGCAGAGTTTCAGGTCGGGATGGAACAAAGGGCCCTGAAACCTTCAGAGGAGACCTCCCTGAAACCTCATCAGGGGAGTCTAGCTATGGACTAGAACTTAAGGTGCAGAAGGTAATGAGAGCAAACTGAACAGATGCTGTTATGCTGTCGGGCTAGACGATATGGCAAAATATTTTATTGGGTTTTTTTTTTCTTCTTATAAAAAAATATTAATTATCACCATATAATTCAAATCATTATTTCTTTACTTCAGTGCTCCATTTTTGATTAAAATTCCTCTTGAAGTACCCTTTAACAGATTCACTGACTGATTCAGTGGACTATAAACTGAAATCTAATTTTAATAAATGGATCATATGAAGATAAACTTTTGTCTTGTCGTATACCATAACACTATAAATGACACTAAGTTTTGCTGCTGGGTTTTTTTCTCTGACTGCCTTGCTGTTCATTCCTGGAAACTAGCTTGACTAGGGCTGAGCGACATGCCCTAAGGATGATATCACAATATTTTCACTATTCATGTCACAATATTCTAAAATTCATATGTAGAATTTGACAGGTGGTTCTGAGTTTTTATGAGTATGATGACCAAATTGTTTTACTAATAGTTATGGAGAATGTGACAGGTATAATGATAAATTTCACCAACAACAGACTCATGCCTTAATGGAATGTGTGTAAAAATAGTACTTTAGAATTAGACATGCAATTAGACATGCAATTAGACATGCACCAGTTGAATGTCTGCTAAATAAATAAATTCCATCTATCCATCTTCACTCTGCCTCTCCTGGTGTGTGCTATGGTCCATTTTATTTTATAGGTATATGGTCATATGAAATTAATCGAAATGATCCATTTTTTAAAATTAAATGTACCAGGACAGTGTAAATTGGTGTACTGACACAAGTGGTTAATATCTACAAATCAAACGTTTTCTTTTTTGTTTGTTTCAGATTAATGGAGCCTAAGAAAATATTGATCGAGCGAGTGGTGAGGGTCATTGGGAAGAAAAAAGCGATAGAGTTGCTGGCGGAGACGGCCACCATCGAGCAGGAGGGCGGGCTGTACACCATGGTGAGTCCCCCCCATCCCCTCCCCACCCCCACCGGGCGTCTGCACTTTCGCTCTCCCACTCCTCCGCTCTTGCGGACCAGCACGCCGGGTATTGACCTCTTCTCGCCCACTTCCCTGCAGGACGGCAGCAGGAGACGGACTCCCGGCGGCGTCTACCTGAACCTCCTGAAACACACACCCAGCATCTCCAGTGATCAGGTCAAGGTACGTCGGCGGCTGGCGGCCGCTTCTCAGCTTGATTGCTGGCTCCTGATGCGTTTGACATTTCTCCCAGGCCGTGGCCGTGCACTGTGTCGCCGGCACAGCCGTGGGCTGCAATGCCGCCCCCCAGCTCTCCGTGTGGCAGTGGCACCTCCTCGCTGTTTTTACTCAGGTTTCCTCTGAATATTAGTGTTTTCCTCCTGTAGTCCTAGAAGAACTGGAATCTAAATCTGGTGTTTGGTTCTGCAGTTCAGGGCTGTGTATCTGTATAATTGTCACCATTAGCCACCCTTAACCCTAGAATAAAGTGCAAATTTCCCAAATTCACTCAGTCCAGTTTCTTTGTGGTTTCTGGGATGAGACCACCAATGACCTAAGTCAGGCTTCCTCATCATATGTAACAGTATCAAGTCCCAAAACTCATTCAGTCCTCCTGTATTCCAAAGAAGAACTTTCATTATATTTCCAAAACTCACCAGCTTCACCCATGCACATATATGGTGGACTCCCCTTTCTGAAATTTGCTGATCTGTCGCTCCAGGACACTTGCCCTGCTCTCTGGCCCCGCTTTGGGCAAAAGCGTCCGCTACATTAATAACTAAATTCTCCGTAGTGTGGACTGGGCACCCTGTCGGACGCGCCCTTCTTCTTGGTTACTGATGGTAGTTATGCAAGATGGATGGATGGCTATATGGAAACATCGCTATATATTTGGATATAGGAAATATGTTGTGTGTATTTCTGCTAGTCTATATTATTGCTGTCGAGCTGACAGCAGAGAGCCTAAACTACGCCTCAAACGCCGTGTCTGCGCGCCATGCAGGAGATCTTCCTGGAGGAGAACCAGAAGGAGTGCACCAACAAAAAAGCCGCCAAGAAGCGGAGGAGGCACGAGGTGGCCAGGAAGATGAAGCAGGCGCTCAACACGCTCAACCTGCAGGAGCACGACGACATCTCGCGGGAGACGTTCGCCAGCGACACCAACGAGGCCCTGGAGTCCCTGGAGGAGGCAGCGGAGGGGCAGGCGGAGGCCGCGCTGGGCACGGAGGACACTCCCGTGGTGTACAACTCCAGTGACCTGGAAGTCTTTTGATGGCCAGGAGTCTCCCGCCGTCGGGGCTCTTGGTTTGACACAGTTGGGTCCTCTTGCAGTGGGTCGGAAACATCATCAGAACAGTGTGTTTGTCATCATCCGTCATACCTGTAGGGCTGGAATGGTCAATCTCTGCACCGTGGATGAACTTTGGTTTGCAGGACTTCTTCAGACAGCTGGATCAGACAGTAAATGTAACTAATTTCTGTTTAAAAATCCTGCATTTTGGTGGCAGTATCGAACTGCCCATCTCTGTTAGTTACTTTACTACACACTATTACTCTCAAGTTTCTAAATCACATTATTCTTATTTTTTTGCTCTGGTGGTAAAAAACTTTAGCAGGCAGCAGAGGTTTAAAGCTCCAAGATCAATCCACTGTAAGAATACACCAGCTAAGCATGCAGTCATTTTGTTTATGCCTGTTTAGCTTCTTTCTGTCTGGGTGAATGCGGCTGTGTGAGTCTGTCATTGTCACCAGAGAAAGATGGCTGACCGCCTTGTGTGATCAGTACAGCAGACCAAGGATACTATGGGAATGCATATCTCCTGTGGACGGATGACGTGCCAGACCCTTTGCCCGTCAACCAATAAGAAACTTGGGATTTGTTTAGAATTCATTTTTATTACTACTGTATGCTTTGTGTTTTTCTTTTCCACGATAAAGATTCTGCCATTTTCTCAAATAAAAATCGTTGACATCACCCTTAGTGTACATCTGTTGGTTTCTGAAAAAACCTGGTATAATGAAATGATATATTCAGTGGGAGTTGGGGGGTCGATTCTGTTACAAACTGCGATTCTTCAAGGCGGTGATTTTAATATCACTATGAGAGGTAAACAAAAATTATTTCTGAACGTCAATTTGAACATGGTTTAGTGAAATTGTTGTTCACATTTGCTACTGCTAAATACTTTTGTTCAGTTGTACACGCAGCCTGATGAAAAGGGACTGACATGCCTGAGTTTGGCACGATGCTGTCATGAATGAGTAAGCATCTCAACTTAAGGCGACTAACCACAAGTGCGACCCCAAGTCTTGTGTGTTCATTGGCTGTAGCTTGTTGTCGCACTCATTGCCAGTTGCAACACACTAAGTCCATTTAGCCCAGACTACCTGAAATCCAACAAGGTATCCGGCTAAGAAATAAATCCTGCTTTGTGGAACAGGCAGAATTCATGATTGTCCAAAAAGAGTTTAGGTAAGGAGCATTCCTACTGGGCAATCATGACTTCTAGCTTGAGCTAACCCAGCTAACCAAAGAATCCTGCATCATGGAACACCCCCCCGGATTTGGAGTTGCCGGCGGGTCCGTATTTTGCTTGCTAGATGGGTAAATTTAGGTTTCACCTGTGTCAAGAAATGTAAATAGTTTCAATTAGCATTCCAGGCTGAAAATGCTCCTTCTTTACTTTAAATGTAGACCTGAAATAGTCTTCAGCAAAATCTGTTTAAAACATGCAATACTTATTGAATATTATCCATTTGGACGGTCACTGCCAATTCCCACCTATATAAATCTTGAATCTCGTCAGCATCTTGTGCTACTTTGAGAATTCTAATGTGCTGGGTTCACATTTTGAAAGATGGCCCGATCGCGTGACTTTTCTGTGCCAATTCTACTCTGCAAACTGATGAGTGGCATTCTGAACAACACTTAATTATGCATTTTATTTGTATATGACAATGGAATTGGTTATACAGAAAATTTTGCTTTTATTTAATTTTTTGTACTGCCGATAAAGAACGCTTCATGAACAACCACGGCCGTTATTTTCCAAAACACTTCATCTTTTCACAAACCAGAAAATAACTCCCTCACAATGGGGCTGGGGGCTGTCGCCGTATTCGGTTGAGGGCTGTGCCGCAAATTGAAGCATCGTCATGGCAACAGAACACTCACGATAAGCGGCCCAAACTGGGCCACCACAGCTATTGCAGAAACTCTATTCAAAACATAATAGACCCTCCAACTGGATTGTCATCAACACATTGAAGTAAAAATATTGTCCATCCACCTATTCTTTATACTTCTTACAAATTTTATAGGGCACTGGGAAACAACAGTAGGTTTACTTTGGTGGGGGCTAGGCTAAGGCCAATCGAATATGGATGAATATGAATATGCATTTTGTGATGGAGGGCTACTTACGTCCCCGCATCAGATACTGCGTCCGATGCATTTGCCAAATATGCCCAAGCTATGGTCTTCCTCAAAACTTGCTTGGAAGCCTTCCTCTTCCAGCCCTGCTGTGAAACCCCACAGTTCTGTCTGGTCCATGCGGCAGGCGGATGACCCCCGGAGGCACGGGGTCCACGGCCAGGGTCTTCAGGGACGGGGCCTGAGGGCTGAGCATCCTGTAACTCTGCATTCGGAGGCCACTGGCCACTGCGCCCACCTGTGAGAAGTGGCCTTGAGCGGGATAGCCAAGTTCAGGGCTGGCGTCTGCAAGCAGATTGCCCAGTGGGAGGGGGGCAGGCAGAGGTGCATGGGGGAGCCTGGGGTGATGGGGGCTGGACCTGAGTGACACCTTTAAGCTAGGTGAGGAGCAGGGTGCGAGCGGCAAGGAGGAGGAGTCTGACTCGTCTTCCACACCGTGCTGCAGAAGCTCCATCCTCTGGATCAGGACGCCCACATCCCTCCCGACAGATGTGTCCTCCGTGTGACCCATCTTCCTGGTACTCCTCCTCACCAGCAGTGCCCTGACTGCTCCACCCCTCCGTGAGAGCTCGCGGTAGGCTCGACCTGCCCCTCCCAGGTCCTCGTACTCCACCAGCACACAGTCCAGGCCACCCAGCTCAGGATACCTGTGGGCGTACTTCCGGATTTCTGGAGGAAGCTCCCTACCAGGTCGGATGACCCGGATGGTGCTGATGGTTCCGAAAGGGCTCAGGATGGCGATGGCCAACTCCATGCTGCTTCTTGGAGGCTGGGTCAGATCCACTCCGTAGGATGGTTCTGTAATGTTCCACACCAGCAAATGCTGACTGGGAGCTTGGACCAGGAGCGACTCCGGTACTGGGGCTTTTCTACGCACTTTGGTCCCTTCCTTGTTCAACTCCAGCTTCAGTGACTCATGTAGGGCATAGGCAGTGACTCTCCAGTCCTTGGTCAGCTGCTTAATCTTCACCATCAACAAGAAAAACACCCTTAATATTTGAAGGTTGCACTTCACTAAACCTTAGAGCAACCAGTGCTTAGCAAGATTCTGTGTCAGCTTTATTTATGTATGTGTATATGGTCACACCAAAAGACAATTGCAGCATGTAATACTGCTGTTTTATCACTCCGATTTTGTCTACTGCGCTTCCGGTTATGAGCATTGCATCTTTAAACTTCCGAAGACAGTGTAAAAAGCGTATCTGTAGCGCTAGTATTTAACCACTCGACGGCAGAATGAATGCTCTGTACTAGGAACTGAGCAATCTTTCACTCATATTATTAGAGACTGGCCCGCTCAATTCTATAGGCGGCCGCCTAGAGCGCCAGCTTCTCAGGGGGCGCGGACTTGCCAGCCAGTTCCACTTTGCCTCGGACGGGGGGCGCCGGCGGTGATGCTCGCCTAGGGCGCCACATCGACTAGGACCGGTAGTAATTACAGAGTTTATGTTTACCCTGAAAAGAAAACGGCAAATAGTATAAATGTACAACGGCTGCTAGGCTATAATGCAATATTTGGTGTCAGGCTTAAGGAAAAAATATCGAATTAAATGCCCTGTACATTTATTACAAACTGAATTTTACATCGTATACAAATAAAACTAATAGTAACAAAACTAGGGGTACAGGTAGCGTTAGTTGCTTATAAATATGTTGGAATTAGCAAAATGAGCACTGATATAGCATTTCGAAACGATTGACATACGTATTAGGGAAGTTACATGAATCAATTATTACATATGTTGGAAAACTAGATAATAACATATCTAATTTGGTTCCTCGGTTTTTAGATTCGGAGAACTGTCCAAATCGATTTCCGGAAGTGTAGCAATTAGACCCAGCAGCAGTCTGTTCTATAATAAATAATATCCATCAATTCATCCATTCATAATCTATAAACGCTTATCCAGGACGACGTCGCGGTGAAATAACAAAGAAAAGTTACTCTACTAAGGTTTTAATTAAAATACCATATTATATGACTTTGGCATCAAGAATTCAAGCTTCAATCAGGACCATTAATACCTCTCCACAGTTTACACCTGCAGCGGAGAATCCTACCTTTTTAAAGGACGTAAGCAACTTGATGTTCACGTAGCCCATCCTGTTTCTTTTCACGTGTTTTAAAAGGAAGGCGTCTTTGGACAGATTCTCGTCTGATAAATAAAACTCAACCTGGGACACCATTTTCTGCACCAGATCAGCCCCTGGAGGTGTCCAGTCATCCAGGTCAACGTCTTCATTACTGCCATTGTCGGACGCTTTATCGGCGTACCTAAAAAAAGACAGCAAAACAGGACAGGTAAGCTTCCGCCGCTTAACTGCTTTAATTATACAAAGTAACTCACATGGTTTTAAATATGCCTTCCTTTATTTGGAATTATTATTTTGGTTTACGTAATTGCAAAATAATTGATCCATACCTCAACCAGAATTTGCATTCCGATCTTTATTCAAGAAATATTTTATCCTCAAAAGTTAGTCCGTTGACAATTAATTAGAGGAATAGCTTAATAATGTAATAAAGCGTTTTATTTTATATATCTAGGCTATATTAAATTCAGGTGGAGCAAACTAACGTGTCAGTTACACAGTCTATGTTGTATACCTATTTTAAAATTACTTACTTTTTAGTGGTATTGCTATTCTCCATCGCAATTATATCCATATTTTATGTTGCGATTTTCCTTCCTTAGTGGAAAACAGTTATGCTTATTAAAGGTGCCGGATGTTTGGAAACACCACAGAGTGTGAGAAACGACGGCAAGTGTCGCCGTTTATTCTGAGCGGAGTCTGCAAAGGATGAACTTGCGGCTCTCGTTTATAATCGCAGAGAAACGTCATCGGGATCACTAGAAAGAGGCAGGGTCGGCGGGTCCGACAAAATATAAAATAAAGACCCATTTTTACATTTTCGCCACATTATTATACCGCTGGACTTCTCAACTAAGAATGAGCATCTTTTAAATCCAGCTAAAACGCAACATTGGCAAGCACTGGTAACCTGATCATCGCGGTCATTCATTTTCAAATGGAAGGGAGACTGAAAATGATTTTATTTCATTTAAATCACGCACTGTAATATTCCTTCAAGGCTCTGTCCAGCCTAATGAGGAATTTCACTGCTACACGTTAAGTGTCCCACTTGTTGTATTGCAAATGCAACACACTTGAACAAAACAATAAACCAATATTAAGGTGTTATTTGAAAGGGTTAATTTAGTGAATCAAATGAAAATGAACTTGGAACACAATACTTCTATTTGACATTAGAAATAATTTATACGTTAATCAAATATTAATTTTCAGTTCAGCACGAAAGTAGGCCTGTCAGAATACACACCTCGCTAATGTGACAGTGTCACAGTATTTCAAAACTTTGGTTTATCAGGTTGATGAGCGTCAACACTGCAGAAACAAAAAATGTGACGACGACCTTGTACTGCTGCACACCTGCGTTTAGTTGACCCCCCATATGTCTCAGATTTCAACCAAACTGGCCTCAATTGTATGTGCCGTGTTAGTGTTGGAATGTGCCGTTAAAAATTTAGTTTGTGCTGTTTTAGTTTCTGAGATATAAATGTTTATTTACATGGTGACGTCATCAGAGTGAAGTTGGCCCCCCATTTGTCTGATTTCCACCAGACCAGTCGCGATCGGGTGCGCGCGTTAGTGCTAGAGTGTGCCGTTAAAATCTTTGTTTGTGCTACTTTAGTTTCTGAGATATTAATGTTTGTTTACCCGGTCACGTGACACCAGCGTGAAGTTGGCCCCCCATTTGCTTCTGATTTCCACCAGACCAGTCGCGATCGTATGCGCGCGTTAGTGCTAGAGTGTGCCGTTAAAATCTCGATGTCAGCCAATCCCGCACCCCTGCCATGGACAGCACCTAGTTACGTCACACTCAAGAAGATACCCCCCCTTAAGCAAACGCTTAAGGAATAGTTCCGGGAACAGACATAAAACAGTCTAAGTTTAGATGGAGTGACAGGGGATGGTGGTGGCATAGTGGTATGAGGCTCTGGTTCTGGACCAAGATGTCACCAGTTTAAATCCCATCTACCACCAGTGGGTCCCTGAGCAAGACCCTTAGCCCCAAGTTGCTTCAGGGAGATTGTAATTGTGTAATGTAAGTCACTCTGGATAAGGGCATCAGCTAAATGTTATAAAAGTAAGAGTATACCTTTCAAGTCTCTGTAATACACTAAGAGACACCTTTAACACACCCCAGCTCAAACATCTTGATATACAAAGATACCAAACACAAACTCCTCATATTTTCCAGATCAGTCAAAAAATCAGTTAAAAACTGTAATGAACACTTTTATAGATGTACATTATACAACAATTTGTGGATAATTTGTACAATTTAAATTCATTTGTATTGCACATTTCTGTTCTGTTCTGCTTTGCAGAAAGGGTTGTTGATAGAATTGCATTGGCAGTTTCATGACTTAAGCTCGTGTGCGTGTGTTCTGTGAGCTGGTCATCCAATCAGAACTTTTATAGAGGCAGCTGAAGAATGCAGAGAATGTGGAATGTCGGTGCTGTAACCACGAGTCCAAGCCCAGTTCTCTGAATTCTTTCTCTTTTATTGTCTGTTTTATATATTATTTCATACTGTTGGGAGAACATATTATTCAAAGCCACATAGATCTGAGACTATGTTTCTTCATTTTCCTGTATTTTTTTTCTACAAATATGAAGGTGGTTGATTAGCCTAATTTTCCTTTGTTCTCCAAGATCTGGAAAGCAGGCGTAGGGCCAACTGCTGTGTGATAACAGCTATAATTTGCCCTCTGCTTCTCCAGAAACAGTGTGAAAAAAACGCAGCAACATGGCATGATTACAAACCTTCTGGATTAGTTCACTCCCAGCAGTTTTTAAATAGTAGCTATAATAATTGGGTTAGCAAGAAAAAGGCAGCAGCTTGATGGCATAAGCATCTACTCTCCTGCATCCCTGTTGTTTGTGACCAGCATGTCAACACACTGTCATGACTGGATTCAAAGGCTGCATTTTTAAGCAAAAAATGAATCCTTATTTTCACTGGTGACATGAGTTATATTAGTACGATGTAACATTGCAACACATGTGGATGAACCATACTGATATTTTATTTATTTAGCAGACGCATCTATCCAAAGTGGCATCTGTCTTTGGAGTCCCTGGTGTAATTGGTGATAAAGGACTTTGCTCAAGAGCCCAACAGTGAAATCACTCTGCCAACCTTGGGGCACGACCTATATGACCTCCTTATCACAGTCATGGCATCCTGAACCACCGAACCACACGCTGCCACCATATTTCCTCAGACCTTTATAATAAATATAAAAAATACGTTTTTGGCAGTGAGACAGTTATACTAATGCCTGGAGAGACCTGCATGAACAGGTTTCTTTCCAGAATCTTGAATCTCATTGGGCTGGAGCTGCTTATGAGCCATAAACCCTGGGGACGTGAGGTGACAGCATGCTGTCTTATTGGCACAGACATATACACTAGCACCAAAAATGTGGAAACAGTCTATGATGCATCTGGTTTACATTTCCATTTTGTATTGATTTCACAAATATACCCTGGATGATTAAATATTTAGCAGAAGCAACAGCTAAATAAATCTCTAAAAATTGGGAATGTTTCCACAGTTTTGGCAGTATATATATATAAAATCTTCCAGTGGTCAAATATCCACAATTAATTCAAGTAATCCAACAACCCTATACACGTCCAGAATTAAATGGATATAAACAAAATTCTTTTTGTCAATGTGATAATTTTGGATTTTATTCCCACATGATTACATCTATTTCATGTCATGTATATTTGAAGGCTTTATAACTTGGGGAGCATTGTGGCCTGACACGTTTAGGACTGGCGGGTTAATTCTCATCCAGTGATTTTATTACCCAGTTTGTATGCTTTTCCTGTGTTTGTGTGCATTTCCTCCTGCGGACCCTAAATTCCCCTTATGTGCCCTGGCATCCTGTCCAGGGTGTCCTCAGTGTTTCCCAGCATCTGCACGCCATGAACCTGTATTGCACAAGATGTTCTAGAAGATGGATGGGTGAAAATGTGAGACAGTGATACAAATCCTAAGTGAAACATTATGGCCGTTATTTCCATTCAGGGCTTAAAGGAGGAATAGGCTAGTTCTTTTTAAATTATAATATATAATAATAACAATGCAGCATCTCCTGGGTTCAAACTACAATGTTTTAGAGACACTGGAGCGATTCTTCCATATACCAACCATGCACTCTGTTGGCCCTCTGGTGAGGATAGGAGCTTGGCTATAGTGCTGGTGCTCTGGTCTGACTGGATGGAGCTGGAGGATGAACAGGAAGTTTGTCTGTGCATGTCCACAGTCACCAAGTAGGCTTCCAGTGTGTTGTTCCATTTGAAACTGAGCCTATAAAGAGGAGTTGAGGAAAATCCTTGAGTCATGACTTGAACCTTTCCAGTGTACAACGATGTTGGAGAACTGAATAGTGGGAGTGCACACTCCTTGCACATTTATCGAAAACCAATTTTACGAGCGAAACCACTGAGGTACCTTGAGCAAAGCACCGCCCCCACACACAGCTCCCATGGGCACTGAATTTGCTGCTCACTGCTGTGTCACAATGTCACATACCGTATGGGTTAAATGCAGAGGACACATTTTGTTGTTGTGCACTGTGAGTTGTGGTGTGTCAGCGATGACAATCACTTTCACCTTTCCATTTGCTGTAGAGAGACATTTGATGGGAATGTGGCATCTATCAATCCAGCCAAGTACCCCAGGGAAGGTCCCATATTCATAGAAATCTACCATATAGGCGGCCTGTTCAGCAGCATTGGGGAGCTTGATGGGGTACTTTTTCGGTTCATATAGCTTTGCAGACTTTGTGTACACTTTTACACACTGTTAATTCACCCACAGCGCACAAATCTCCTGTTTCACAATGGAACACTCCACATGCCGAAAAACTTAAGGTAATTAGTACTTGTAAGAAAGGAGGAATAGTGATACCTCTTACTACGTCACCTGAAACCTTGGGCTGAAGCAAACCAATTACTGTTGCTGCATTTTCTTTCAACATACAGAATGGGTCAAGGAAATGTACTCCATTGAAATCATTTGGTGGGTTCATCATGGAAATACTCAAGGTAATCCATTTTCTTCTATTGTGAAAGTGAGATTTAAGGCAAACAGCCTTTAATCTGAAATTAAAACTGATTCATCAGATTTAATTTAAGACTTCATTTAGATCTAGATTAGCTCTAATCTTACCTCTGGAAATCTGATTGTATTAATCAAGACTAGTGCAAGTCTGAGATTATTGTAATCCATGTGTGAGAAAGCCACTTCAATAAATCCCGGTTTAAAATTAAATTTAGTATATGACTAGGCTTAATTCCCATATGGGGAAACCAGACCAATGTCAATTAAGCAGTGAATATTCCTACAATTTTAAGTTGCATTTTAAACATTTATTCACTTCCCCACCTCTGCAAAACTGTGGTAGTCTGTTCATTAACAGTGATTTCATAGCTAAATATACTGATGAACTTTAGTTAAAACCTGTCAAATTTAGACCGCACAAGCAGGTAGACACAGCTCTCACTTTAGTGAGTATTACATATTCATTTGCAACTGACAGATTAAAACTTTAATTTAGCGTAGTAAAAACTGCAATGGATCATTAAGAATTAAATGAAGAGCTTGTTGGTTGTCATAATCTAGTTGCCCTTTATGTTTAGCTCAGTGGGTACTCATGATCCAAGCTCAGGTCTAACTTAATCCTTCCCAACACACCAAGTTTGCCGTCTTGGTATCACCAAAACAGCGCACCAACGACTCGAATCCTAAAAGGGTTTGGGTGTTTTCTTGAACCGTCTTTTCAGTAAATAGTTAATTTTAAGATTTAAGATAAATTTACAACGCCAGGAAACGCAGGCGTACTACGTTTAATAATTTCTCGGGGTTACGCTTTTTAAAACACATTACTTCACCTTTAATTCATTTAGAAAATGCCTGGAATTAAACCGTTTCCTCTGTAGCCTGAGGAGTACATTCTGTCGGGGCCTTTTCTCCCAGATGCGAAATTGAGCGCTTTTTTACTCACTGCCTCTTCCAAAGACACTTGTATTAAGAACAGTCATGCCATTTATTCAACTGCCATTTGAAGTGTATTTAACATAACTGTACATTGTTTGCACAGTTATTCCCTTTTTAAATCAAATTTTACAAGCACTTTTAAACAACAGGAGTTGATACCTCTTACTACGTCACCTGAAACCTTGGGATGAAGCAAACCAATTACTGTTGTTGAATTTTCTTTCAACATACAGAATGGGTCATGTACTTTAGATGTATTTGTTGTATTTCCACCTAAATTATTTTTTGTAAGTCAGTAAGAAAGTAAAGGTTTATTTATATCGCATTCATCTAGGTAGGAGCTTAGATACGTAAAAGCAAACAATAAAACAGAAAGCACTATATTTATTCCTTCTGTGATACCGGACATAAATTTCCCCTCAAATGGATCATTAAAGTTCTATATTATGTTAGACTGCAAGACTGAAAAGTGAGGCGGACGTTAGTCGTGCAAATCAACCCACCCATAGCCCGGGACAAAAAAAATCAGAGCCTTTGACAAACCGCACGTGTGATGGGGGGCCTCGCCGTAGCGCGAGCGCGTTGTCCCTATTTTGAATTTTGTCTCGAGCCTTGGGGACGCGTTCCGGCGCGGCCTGCCATTGGTCAGCGGAGGCGCGTCGCCGTTACGCTGCGCGAGCGGCCATGTTAGTCAAGCCCTTTCTTTCATTCGGTTGGAAGACAAAGTGATAGACGCTTTCATGAGCTTTTACGGTTTCTTTGCTTTCCTCCTCTCCCCCTTAGTTTTTTTTTTCTTAGCGTTTTAACCGGCCTGTGTGCGTTTAAATTAGCGGGGTTGTTTTCGGAGACGGCGCCTTTTCCCCCCCTTTTAGCACCGGTTTAGCTAAATCTCGACGGAGTAGCTTAGCTGGATACACATTTGAAGCAGACCTCTGTTGGCTTGTGTTATTCTCGTCTTAATTCGTTGCATAAAAAAACGCTAATTGCGTAGAAAATTCAGTGTAGGATTTATATAGGCGTATATATAAGTATATTGGCCTAGATAATTTGCTTCTACATTTTTTTTATTACAATGGCGACCGCAACTTCGACCCCGGTGGGGCAAAGAATAAGCACCCGCTCCACCGCCGGCACCCCTCTTAGCCCCACCAGGATATCCCGGCTGCAGGAGAAGGAAGAGCTGAGTAACCTGAACGACCGTCTCGCCGTCTACATCGACAAAGTGCGCAGCTTGGAGTCGGAAAACAGCGTGCTTCACCTGCAGATAACCGAGAAGGAAGAAGTGCGGAGCCGTGAGCTGACTGGTCTGAAAACACTGTACGAGACGGAGCTCGCCGACACTAGGAGGTCGCTGGACGACACCGCCAAGGAGCGAGCCCGGCTGCAGATCGAGCTGGGCAAGCTCAGGACCGAGCAGGAGCAGCTGCTGCACAAGTAGGTCGCGATGCTGGAGTCGGTCTCGGCGGTTTATTGTAAGTTCTGTGTGTACAAGTCAAGCGGAGTAATGTCTTAGTCGCGGCAAGGGTTTCGAACGTAGGATATGCAGTTACTTTGTGTTTGTTTTTCCTAAAGTGGCGTCTGAGTTTTTAAATATGCGGGTATTGCTAGTTGAAATATTGAATATTTCAACGGTGTAATTGTGAAGATCATCCTGGGTTTGTTTTAATATTTTCCAGCTGTGAGCTGGTGTTGGAGAACTTTAGATCGGTTTCCCGTTCTCCAAGTGCCACACCTTTTAGATAAAGGGGGAGGAGCGCCTACCTTAATTCATTTGGCTTTCAGTGGAGTTATGCAACACTGAGCGTATTTTTTTTTTACCCACATTGCACTGCAAATGTAGGAGTTTTTCTGGTTGTTGATGATTCCTGACCACGAATTTTTGTTTTCTATCTAGGCGTGGTGTGGCTTAGTTTGCTTTTATTCCAAGTAGTTTTTTTTTCTTTTGAAATTTGAGCTACTATTTTGTGGTTGTTGCGAGTTGATACGAGTCGGTGCTATGGGCATTTAGAAAGTCTAGAATAATATGTCAGAATCGTATTTTAGATATTAAGCGTAAGAGAATAAAATGCAAGTTATGGTATCGTACGTGTAATGGAATTGATTGGCTTTATAACTAACTCGTCACTCCACACAAATTCTGTCACTCATTTAGGTCTTTTTTTTCTTTTCTAAATCCCCATACCTTTAAGACTGTCCGTGTCAAAGTGGCTTTCTAAACATCATGTAATTTTTCGTGCTTTTCTGTATGATGAATCGCTTTCTCCCTCTGTTGATGACCCAGCATTTAACTTTGGTTTGAATTCGCTTTCTGATGTTTATTTGGCTTACTACAACCTCATGTGCTTACATGTGACCACTTTAAACTTCTTTATAGTTCGTCAGCCTGATTGTTAATGAAATTTAAGATCACATTATTGCTTTCTTGAAATGTCAGATATTCGGTTTTCCCTCTCTCCTATTAGAGATAGAAAGCGTAGCATCAAATTTTAGGTATTAGCATCTTATTTTACGCAAAACATGAGTTTGCAGTTGTGTGTGTATAAGCTTTAGCTACTGATTTGCTCACAATAACTGAACTCCTTGCCAATACAAGACAACATTCCAAGTAAAAAGTAGTGGATCTGACTGGACAGGTCAGTTGTGAAATGACTCCGTTTCTATTTTTAGATGCCAGAATTGCACCCAGCACTAAAAATATAAACTGTCAGAAGTAGCTGTATAGACGGAGCTTGTTAAACTTACATGGCTATATGTTGCCATGCAAAGGCAGAATGCCATAACTGCATATTTGATTAAAAGTGGGATATAACCGAAATTGGGTCTCAGCTTTTATTGGTAGAAAACACTTTTATTTACCCACCTAAAGGGGGGACGGTCAAATAAGTTTGAAGCCCTTTTTCTCAGTTTCAGTGTACTTCCTGTGTTTAGCCTTTGTAGGGCAGTATGGTGTTTAGAGAAGGAAACAGACGGGCCAGTATTCTGGTGGATGACAGATATGGTGCAAAGGGACCCCTTCTTCATGAACTCGGTCAGGAAATGCCAGAGCACCATGATATATGGCCAGGCAAGTGGGACATTGGGGTCATAATGGACTCCGTTGGCTACCAATAGGGTGGTAAGTCCCCAAAACTAGATGAACGTGACTAGTCATATGATATGAGAGAGAATGACTCTAATATGTTCCTGTGTGTGGGTTAAGGTCTCAACTTTCACCAGGGGAAGCTTGTGAGGAGCTGGTTTGTGCAAGTTTATTAGCTTCTGCCTTGTCTTAGTCTAACCTGTAATCCTACAAACCTGAAATTTCTTTAGAATAAGAAAGCATTTGTTAAATGCTGAGTCGCCATAACATCTGCTTCTATGAGGCATGAGGAAGTGTTAGGTGTTTGTGGTAGCATGTGAATTCATGTGCTTTCCAAAAACAACAGCACTTTAATACAGGCTGAATGAGACCTTGTGAAAAGCCAATTGCCTGACAGAAGCAGCAAGTGCAGTTGTTACACCTGTCTGTAGATTTAAATTTGGCAGATGGTTTTTTTTGGGGGGGGGGGGCAACAGGCCTATATCCTTATGGTTCTCTTTGAAATATACTGCAGACTTTTTTTATTTTAAACAGCCTTTCAAAGCTAAATTCTCACTTTTTTATGATTTTTTTTCCAGTGAAAAATAGCTGCAAGTTAGGGTTTGAATCACGCTGGCTGCTTGTCATTGTGTTTGTTTGAAACACCACAGATTCACATACACTCACTAAAGTGAGAGGCTTGCTGTCAGCTGTAAGTGCTTCACACAGCATGATAAGTCTCCTTTGTGCTTGTTACACCTCAGGGAAGGAAATGCATTCCTGTTTGTGGAGAGAACTGGCAGATATTTTACATGCACATACACAAACAATTAGCTAATGGCTATAACAAGCATTAATGAATGAGAATGTTGTAGATTTTAGTAACTGGAGTTTGGAGCATAGCTATTTTTCCTTTCCCTTAGTGGAAATGCTTTGTAGACCTTGTTTGACATTATGGGAGGTGTTCTGTGAACATGAGAACTGCACAGTTGGCTTACATGGTCAGATGTTGTCTTAGTTGGCTTTGTCGCATAAAGAGATTTTGATTCCTGGTGTTGAGTGATGGAGCAGCTGTGTGATGTTGGTGGATGTCAACCTCCTCTCCAAGCCATATGTCCTGCCTGCTACTTGAACAAAATGTCCTTTTGTGTTCTCTTAACATTCCTTTTACACACGCTGTTCCTTATTGTATAGTAAAAATCTTAAAGTTTGATTTCCCCCCACAAGCATTGATTTTTAAAAGATCTATTAATAAATATGAACTGAAAAAACTGCAAGGAACCCCTCTGCCCCCACCACCACCTCCACTATGATATCAATGTCACTCGGTGCAGTGTGAGACTCAGCAGGTTTTTATACTGTGCTTGTGATTGGAAGCTCACCAGTTCAAATCCCAGGGTCAGCAAAGTGGTTTCATTGTTGGGTACTTGAGTAATGTCCTTCACCCCCATTTGCTCCAGCGTTCGTGTGACCCTGCTTTCTCACCTTGGGTAAAATCTTCTGTAAATAAACTGTGGAAATAGTTGTTCAGGTTGCAGTTTTCGCCAAGTTTTTGAATAGTTTCTATTTGGTTGTCAGTTAAACCCAGTCCTGGGTTCACAGCTGCCTGTGAAGTATTTTGGTTAATTGTGCCAAAGCATGTCGAGAATGTGTTCCGTTGTGTGTCTTACAGCTGTGTTTGGGTGCAAACCATGTGGATTTTTGAGGCATTTCTTCAATTCCTGTACTGCCTTTGCCCAGTCAAACTCCTCCCACCCATGCTTGTAGCCTAGGGAGTTATATCACCCATTCCTTTAGCCAAGGTAGAGGCACTGAAAAGTTATTTCTTTCAGAGAGACAATATATCCGAGGGGTAGTATGTTGATGATAATCATTTTGCTAATAACTATTGTGAAGAGTACTTGTTGATAACTGTGGTGAATCCTAAAATGATGCCGTTGGCTAGATCAGAGATTTGTACAAACCTACAATTAATTCCTCCGAAGGAAGTGGACTGACAGGCAGGAAGTGAATCTGCATTACTCAGCTTTAAGGCAGATTCTTCTGTCCAAAAGATGTCATAGTCTTGGATCATCTGTATTGCTGAATATTTTCCTGGTGGCATCATTCTGGTGTCATAGTTTACAATAAGGTAACTTAGACGGCTTGCTTATCCATTGAATTTTTTCTCTCACAAGCTGCTGCTCTCGAATGTTTCAGCCTGGTCCCATAACGATAATCATGCATTGTTACATTCCCTGTTTCATTGCATTTACATTTATTGAACAGATAAGTTTATCCAAAGAAAGCAGGGTCAGCCAATTCCTGGAGCAATTGTGGGTTAAGCGCCTCACTCAAGCGCCAGTGGTGAAATCACTTTGTCAGCCCTCGGGTGGTGACCTTCTGATCACAGGCACAGCATCCTAACCTGCGGAGCCACAAACTGCCCCAATGTATTGTCAGCTCTGTAGTTAGCCATATAAAGATGATTTTTTTATGGCACAGCAATGTTCAGTGAACAGTGAACTCAGGCTGTTGTTGAAATTTACCTGGCAAATGCATACTAGTACATTTTTATTGTTAATATTTAATGTGTATTTAGCATCATATGGTACCCTGTCATTTTTAAATGATAGTAGTAGGTAATTCGACCAGATTCCAGAAATGTCTGCATTCAGAGCCATTAAAGAAGCTTTTGATCCCCATTTATTCTTTTGAGGGAGGATTGTCAAGAAGGACCTGTAGTGTAACCAAATTTCTTGCAGGTGTTTTCCTCCTCCTGGCACACAGAGGAGACCATTGTTTGCGAGGAATGTTTTTTAGTATTTTATTTAAAAAAACTTTTTTAGGCACCTTGGTCCTCTTTGTAATCTCCAGTTAATAAAAAGGCCATTAAGCAGTGTTAGTGTTGCTTAGTGATTGGTCAGTCCACATTTTTTTTAGTTCCGATCCAATTCCAATATGCAATTGCCAATACCAATTCTAATACAAGAGCTCTTTTCATTTAAATATTTTAGTGCAATAAATTATTGCTTTTTTTCATATCACTTTCATTCTCGCACAATTGCGTGTTCTTTGTTTAGTGAGATTTTCCAGTAAACCCTACTTCCACCTCCCAGATCTTTGTTTTTACAAAGATTGCAAATTGTTGTGGTACTAGTTGTTGTTGTTTTAAGCATAAAATACTAAAAAAATGACCCTCTTATCTGATGTTCCTGTGTCCCTCCTGTTGCAAAGCGTATACACACATTGTCACAGCAGGTGGCACTGAGTGGCAGAAAAAATTGAGTGGTAGCATTAGTGTTCAGCTTGAATGCCACAAAAGCATCTAAAATGGGAAATAGTTGTTGTGAGATTGATTGTATAAATCAGTTTAACAAGTAATAGGACCCATCTTTTTACAGACTGCTGTAAAAAAACTAAATAATTATCAGACATGGATTGGTCATATATGGCAATTGGTGCCGATATCGATCCAAAGATCAGATCGGTGCTTGTGTAGTTAAATATCAACATTCAAGTGTAGTTTGGCCTTAAATTTAAGTAATACGATTTTCCCAAAGTAGTCAAAAACAATGGTTCTCAGCTGATTGGTGGAATTTATGGGGTTTTCATGTGGCTAAAAAAACTGTTTAGCTAGCTGTTTTGTACATTGTCTAGTACAATTGATAGGTATGCACATTTTTTGTGTTGGATGTAAATGTCTATCAGTACATATTATTGTCATTATAATGAATTAAAGGTTAAATGTTTTTTTTTAACTACATAATTCAGGCCAGGATACATTTATGGTGCTACTGATCATATTAACCGGGTTGAGTATCTTGTTCTCTTGCCATAGTTGGTTTCGTTTTCATCTTGGTGGTGGTCAGTGACGCCTTGAGTGGTCTTGTAGGTAATTGGGACAGCTCACTATACTGTTCATCTCCAGATTGTAGCTTGGTGTTTGAAAAAACAGTGAGAATGAATAAACAAACTATAAGCACTTTCCTAGATGTCCTAAATGGTGTCATACCTTCAGGAAACTGATGGGGATTTCTTTACCCCTTTAAAACTTTGGGTTTTTGGTTATCCTGTTCTATACTTCCACTAAACCTCTTCACCATTTTATATCAAACTATTTTGCATGTACAGCTATGCCAAAAGGGATGTTGACCTGGCGAACTCCCAAGCCCGGCTGAAGGAGCTGGACGCTGCACTCAACTCTAAGGAGGCTGTCCTGGCCACCACAATATCTGAGAAGAAGGCCCTGGAGAACAGCCTGGCTGAAGCCCAAGAGCAGCTCCTTGAGGTAGACTCATTACTCATACATCCAGTGTTTTGCTTTTATTATGGATTTACCTTAAGGAAGATCATTTCATTATTTGCAAAGCAAATTGTCTCCAGTAGAGGGGGCTGTGGCCAGTAGTTTATTTTGCAGGTACTTCTTGGAAAAGTGAGCAGTTCACAGAAAATGTTACAGAAAGAAGTATTACCATGAGCATATTTTACATAGATTATTGGGTAGCTTTTTAAATGTCTTTTCCTTAACCCCGTCATCAGAATGTATGACTACAGTTTGTTTTCTTAAGATCACAGCAGATTGCTGACCCTGTCATTGGTGTTGATCACATATCTGTACTTGCATAGCTGGACGCTGGCCTGACCTCGACAAAGAAGCAGTTGGGTGAGGAGACCCTGCTGCGGGTGGACCTGGAGAACCGCTGCCAGAGCCTGACCGAGGAGCTGGAGTTCCGCAAGAATATGTTTGAGGAGGTGACGTCTACTCGTGTGCTTCCTCAGCGAGTGTTTGCTGTTTGTAGGGGTTATGCTAATGGCTATCCTTGATACTGAACAGAGAATATCCCCAAAAAGATTGTAACTTTGCTAAAAACAAAGGTCTTCCATCCCAAAGTAGAAGGTTTTGCTCAAGGTATTGCTCAAGATATTTTGCACTACTGGGAGGCTCCCAAAGAAATAGTCACAGAAGTAAGGATGAGGTCTCTACGTTGAGTGACTCTGACTCACATCTGAACTGCAGAGGTGGCAGGTCGTTACTGCCATTTACTTTTCCCTGAATTGTTTATGGGGCAAGACTCTGGGAGTGCAGCCCCAGATATGGAATCTGTGTGGTGACTGGCTCACAGTCCACACTTCAGCAGTCATTAGCTTGCTGCTAATCGGGCAGGAGTGCTCTGTTCCCCATTGGAGAGCAGCGTGTGGTTGTATGTGATGGAAATGCAGTGTTTAGTGTTCTTGGCCTACGAGGCAGCCGAATGTCTAACTGCTGGAGCAGGTTGGCTGCAGGGCTTGGCGTACCAAGGTCGGTCACCGTCTTCTCCCTGTCCCACCTTTCCCATGGTAGTTTTCGTTTCACTTTTCATTAGGAAACATATTACGGGGTATCCACAGGTCATTAAAAAGCATTAAAAAGTCTTAAGTTATATTTCGAGGCATTATTTTTCCATTATAGTTTCAACATTTTTTCAAACAAGTTTGATAGCGTAGGAACTTCCTTGATTTATGCCTTGCACGTGTGTACATATGCAGCATTATCAAGCTTACCTGCACCGAATGATATGTTCTGGCACTGCCCGATCTGTTCATCCTGCCATTTTATGGTAAACCATGTTGTTTACATTTACAGCAAACTTGTTAATAAAGATAAGCTTCTGAACTGTAAGGTTACTGAACCTTAGGTGAAACAGCAGTTTTCAGGTGCGCATTCTCTCTCTTAAGTTGCTCTGGCTAAGAGCGTCTACCAAATTCTGTAGTAGTTGCAGAAGTTGCCAATGATGATAATGTTGTTTGATTCATCTGACATCCTTTCAAGCACCTTGGAGGCAGTAGCTGTCAGACTTTAATTTGATATCACATGACTGGAGTTTAAAGCTGTCAGTATGACCCTGTTTAGCAGCTTGGAAGCTGAGTCATGTGATACTTCAAAAGGAATAGATTGATCCCTCTATACATGATCATTGGGCAGGTATGAGGGGAATGTGTTATTTACTGACCAAAAATAGATCCAGTCTCCCATAATGCACAATGACATATAGGCTGGTTCGCGAGCGGCGGGGTCCCTGTTGTGGGTGTTGGTGATTTCTAACTGCTTTTGTCATAACGATGTCCCCATGACAGGAGATTAAGGACACGCGACGGCGGCATGAGACCCGCCTGGTGGAGGTGGACTCAGGCCGGCAGATGGAGTACGAATTCAAGCTTGCGCAGGCCCTGACCGACATGCGACAACAGCATGACGAGCAGGTGAAACTCTACAAGGAGGAGATGGAGCAGACCTACCAGGCCAAGGTGAGGGCTGCTGTCACCCACGGGGGGGCCGGAAGCACAGGGAGAAACTGGGATGGGCACATCCGGGCAGACCTGCAGAATCAGTTTTGGGGAGTTCATTTAAATATGACTGTCTGGTATAAGAAAGCTACACTTGGTCCTGTTGGTTCCTGAGTCATGAAACCCTTTATGGCTTTGAGGAAGGAAGGTCTGAGTGCTCTAGGATCAATCATAATGAAGATGCCCACTTCACAACCTGTTTTTGGGAAAATGCTGATCTGTTGTGCAGTCTTCATTTTGGTGAACAGTAGGGATGGGCACCGAAACCCGGCACTAAACGGGCACCGGGGCTAAATTTTTAAAGACCGGAGTATCAATAAGCTCTGATGTTAACGCTATTGCTTTCGGTAGTGAAGAAATTCATAAATAAGAAGATTTTTTGTTTCTACATAAAAGTAATGTTTCCCAGTTTATTTGTCAAGCTACGTTACTGGTTAAGACATTAATCTAGAGTGTTCTGCCAGGCATACATACGGCTTTTTATTTTATGTCATATTGTAAAACATTTAAATAAATGTGTGCAAACTCGTGAACTGAGAAGTCCTTAGAAATAATTAAAACCAACAAAATGATTGTGTATGTTTTTATTTTATTATAATTTAGTAATATTGTAACTCCCATGCCAGAGGAGTATTTGTCAGCTTACTATGTCGACTGTTTTGCTTGAAAAGCTTGTTCCTGCATTCACAAATAGGACAAAGATCTTAACGCATTGCTATACTGATCTGCTGTTATGTAAAACGTGTGCATGCGCACGCAGACTGGGCAGGGACTGCCGATCTAGCAGCCGCAATTAGAGGTGATTGTGGAGAGTTAAAAGATCAAAAGTGTGGTTGCACTTCAGCAGAATCAAGGCGGACACAGCTCGTTGCCAAAAGTGCAACGGGTGTTTTGTGTGTAAAGGCAGAAGCGCAAGCAATTTGTCTAAGCATTTATCAAAAGTGCATCACAATAAGATGGAGAGATGCTCAGGTTTGGATAGCTTAGCTCATCCTTCATCCATCGTTGCCCCAGGTATGTTAAGCTTGCCAGCAAACACACGATTATCTAAAATATGAACGTGGATTCATAATTAAAAGTAATATATATAATATAAAATAAATAATATAATAATAATAAAAATACATAGGATACATATAGTTCACTACTTAATGCTAGATATTAATTAAATAGCCGTGTTGGAAAGATTTTGCAGCATTTAAAGATCAACTTAGTTTTGCATTTCACATTTAATGTAAATTTGTTAAATAATGCACATTTGTTGAATAATAGTGACTTGTTAAATAAAGCAATATTAATTTTGTTAATTTGATTTTTTTTTTCTTCAAAAAGTAAAGTGCTGATAATACAGTTAAAGTACCGGGCCGATAAGCAGTACCGGTAAGAGTAGTAGTACCATTAAAATCTTAAAGATACCCATCCGTCGTTTCCTAATCTCAGCTCTCAAGCACATTCATGCGCTAACAGCTTCTTCATGGGGCCATTTACTAGGCAGCTCGCTGGTGTAAATGTGTGAAATGGCAGAAAAGTATATCGAAAACTAAGAGCCTTGTGGTGATGGAGGCTCTAACAAGCTTTAGTATCACTGTCACTATTGGTCTATTTCTGGAAATAAAGGGATTATTCGCATTATTGATGGATAGATTGAGTGGAGTAGTGTTTCCATTGCTGCCCTTACGGCGACTTGCGTAGCCTCTACGGGGAAATGGGTGTATCACTCGGGTTAGGAGCTGTGTGCATTTCAGTCTAGGAACTTGCATATAAACATTGCTTGTCCTGCCTGTTCGCTTTAGCAAGGCTTGTACAGTCACAGCCTGGTACCATAGAAGAACTTCTTGACTCCGGAAACGTGATGGGCTTCCTGTTTTGCGGTTTGCTGAGATCGTCAGTCCTCTGTCGCCTTGCTCAGTTCCTCGTTCTGGTCGTCCGTTGCTGGGGTGCACAGTGGTGCTTCATCTATGCTGACAGCACCCTTACTTGCAATTTTCAGCTGGAGAATACACGACTTTCGTCTGAGATGAGCAGCTCTTCGGCCAGCCTGGCCCGGGAGGAGCTGAAGGAGTCCCGCCTTAGAGTGGAGAGCCTTGCCGCTCAGCTGGCCAGTCTGCAGAAGGAGGTGAGAGTTCTCCCAAGCCAGGCCTGTCACCAGGAGTACATTTCCACTCACCCCAGGGCTTATTCGCTAGCACTTCTGTTTCTGTGCAGGTGCAGGTTTTTGCAGTCGTGTGGTGATATTTTAGATGCAGCTGGTTGTTAAGAGTTGCTAGGGTCATGCTCTGAGGCTTATTGATTCACAGCCTACCTGTCTCTGCAGGCTCGTGGCTGGCAGGACCGCATTACTGAGCTGGAGACAGCACTGGCCCAGGAGAGGGATGCGAGTCGGCGCGTCCTGGCCGAGAAGGAACGCGAGATCGCTGAGATCCGTGGCAAGATGCAGCATCAGTTGGACGAGTATGAGGAGCTGCTGGACGTCAAGCTGGCGCTGGACATGGAGATCAACGCTTACAGGAAGCTGCTGGAGGGCGAGGAGGAGAGGTGATGCAGACAGGCACCAGCACACAGGCCACCTTGCTGCCAGGCTCAGAGCCATCAGTCTCTTACTTCCCTCGATGTTTCATAAAGCAGGAGTAGCACAGGGCTGCAGGTAGCATGGACGTGCTGGTGCAAGTCCCAGGCAGGGCCTACAGCAAGGTACCTAACCGGAAGTGATTAACCATCCAGTGATGGGCATGGTAGCTAGACAGTGCTTATTCCCGGACATTAAAGAACTGTCTGGTACGGGGGCAAGTAAACAATACCCCTCACGATTTTCGGTTGAGTAACTCCTGGATAGTGTCCAAATACAACATCTTGCATGCAGATAGAGGCAGCCTTGCCTGTGTGGCTCACTGCTAACCTCCAGCGCCCCCCGCAGGCTGAAGCTGTCCCCCAGCCCGTCATCCCGGGTCACCGTGTCCCGCGCCTCCTCCAGCCGTAGTGTGCGCACCACGCGGGGGAAACGCAAACGCGTAGACGTGGAAGAATCGGAGGCGAGCAGCAGCGTCAGCATCGCCCACTCTGCCTCTGCCACTGGGAGTGTCTGCGTCGACGAGCTGGACGTGGACGGCAAGTTCATCCGGCTACACAACGCCTCCGAGGAGGTGAGCGCAACCCTTCCACTGAGCCCAAATGGGTTTTTGTTTTGCCCCTTTCTGCACGCCTACCTCGACAGATCCAGTCGGATAACGTCCTTATCGCTTGTCTTGCACAGTAGCTTGGAATGTGAGTGACTCATCCTTAGCATTTTCTGGCGCCTTCCTTGCAGGACCAGCCAATGGGAGGTTACGAGTTAACCAGAACCATTGGCGATACCTCAGCTACCTACAAGTTCACTCCTAAATACCTCCTGAGAGCGGGACAGAAAGTCACGGTATATCGACAACGGTCTCCTTGCTTTGAAAAGACCGATTGATGACATCATAAATGTGGGCGTGTCTGTTCTGTATAATGGAGGCATGTGTCTCATCCTCTGTGTCTTTTCAGATCTGGGCCTCCAATGCTGGTGTAAGCTCCAGCCCCCCCACTGACCTCATCTGGAAGAACCAGAGCTCCTGGGGCACCGGCCAGGACGTCCGGGTGGTCCTGAAAAACCCGCAAGGCGAGGTATGGCTCCGCTCCTACGCTGCTGCCTAGCTGTAGACGTGGCCGGTTGCCTTCTCCCCAAGCTTGGTTATAGCCCTGTGATGCCCTCCCTTCACAGGAAGTGGCCTTCAGGACCACTGTCTTCAAGACTGCAGTGCCAGAGGAACGGGAGGATGAAGAGGATGAAGGGGAAGTTGAGGTCATCGAGGAGGACCTCTTTCACCAACAGGTGAGTAATTCAGGGTGTCCATGCTCTCTCCCTCCATTCTGGGGACGTGGAGTGAGTATCACCTCAGGGGTGTCAGTGGAGCATGGTCAAAAGTGTGCAACTCATGTTTTAGACACTTTCATTTTGCATAATGCATATGGATCACAGGAAGTGAGACCAGAATGACAGCAGTTCTTTACTCCCTGGCATTTTCAGCAGTGTTTTCACCCTGAGTCTTTCTAAATCTCAGCTGGGAATCTGCAGTTTTAACGGCACATGAGTGAGCGTGTTGTGGGTGATGCTGTGACCGGCGTCTCTGTCCCTTTGCAGGGGGACCCCCGCGCCCCCAGGAGAGGCTGCATCGTCATGTGAGTCGGTGGCCACTGCTGCTCTCACTCAGCCTTACAGCCAAAACGGAGCAGAACTAACCTTTTTTTCTACCGTTTTAGTTCATATTATCAAACTTGTGTGAAACTTTTACTGCAGATTGTAAACCATTTTGATACTTTTATTTTTGTGAAATCAAAACACTCATGACTTGTTTCGTATGAACCAAATCTTGTTTTTAATGGAGGACTTTTTTGTAGGGTTAGGTAATGAAACTGACAGGTCTTTAAAAGCAGGGCAGCTTGCAGAATTTTCCTCCAGGTGCTGTGACTTTTTTTTTTTTATTTTTTATTTTTTTAAACAACTTCTCTACTTTTTTAAATAGTATTTTAAAGCCTTTATAGAAAGTGATTTTTTTCCATTAAATGTAGTTTAGATGAGGAGGACATTGCATATGTTGGACTAGATTTATCCTTTTATGTAAACACAAAAATAAAGTTTGGAATCATGTCCTTCTACTATTTCCTTTATAAAAAGTGATACTGCTTTTATTAGATAGGGGGCAGTATCTGCTGTCAGATTAAGGGTCACTTGTGAATAATTTTATTATAGCATCAAAAAAGAACTTAAGTCTGATATCTTAACTTAATGTTTAAGGCTGGGGAGTTTGCCATATTTCATGTAATGAGAAATGAGTGACCACATGAAATTCTACACAAACACAGCTGAAATCATTCTTGTGTGTGTGTGCACACGCAGAACTCTTATACAAACCACTTGTATATTTGAAAATATTCTGGAAGAATGCAGATAACTCGGAATTCAGTGGCTTGGGGTCTGAGCATGACTTGGATTATAGAGCACAATGGGTCTCAAATGGAAACTAGGAAACCCTACTCTTGAACATGTGCTGAACTTGTCTTAGACTCTCAAAGCCTACAGTCAGTAGCTTAACTTACTAGTAGATATTAAGATTGCAAACTGGTTATTAAGGGTGTTGCTTTAAACTCCCTGGAGGAATGCAAATTAATACAGTAACTAATTACTGTAAATTATTGTAATTATTCAGAAAATCAAGTGTATAAGATGCATTGTTGTATGACGGCATGTGAAGGATACCAGAGACTGTCATTTCCATGTGGAGATGTTGGAGGTGACTGGGTTTATTGTAGATTTAGAGGCAGCTCATCAGTATAAAAAAAAGGTTACAATAGTCTATTTTAGCCCCTAAATAAGATTTTTCTTTTTAATGAACCAAACGGTAGCTGATCATCAACGGAAATTTGCCACAGAGGATAATGTCTAGCTACTCCAAAAATACCCTAAAGACAACTCGGATTCTCCTTGCAGAAGGAAGAAACGTGTCAGTGATACGCATTACAGCCTTAAGGTCATGGCTGAGAAAACGAAGGGAAGTGAAGGCAGACACAATGGGTCAAAGTCAGGTTTGTTCAAAATCCAAACCAGAACATGTACATAGCAAACGAAAGAGCTGCTGCATACAGCCCTTCATTGTGTAAACATTGATATGAAACTGGAAGTCTAGAGCTGTATATCCAAGATGCTGTGTTGGTGCCTTTCTGGCCTCGTGCCCCTGCCCTCAAAGCATGAATCTTTCATACTTTCATGGATCAAAAGCAGAGGTTCCTTAAAATCAGCTGTAAGCGTGTCACTCAGTCTTTAAAAATAAATGTCAGTGACATTCTAGAACATTCGACTGAGACCTGTCTAGCTGCTAGTAAACGGGCTCCAATTATAACGCATGGCATCAAATGGTATTTGACAAAATACTGTGAGTTTCTGTGGGCAGGTATTCACCGTTCCGGCCCTTAAAATGCCACCGGCAAGCTCTGATGATTACGTGGCTTAAAAAGTACGTTTTTGCGACATTGAGAAACTGATGAATGCTGTTTCGGGCATGTGCGAAATTTCTAGCTGGGAAAAATCTGAGATGCACCCTCCCCGATGTCAAATTTACTGCTTTACAGCATTTTAATTTGTTTTTAAACAGCGTTCCACTGAAGTTTATTGCATTAAATAAATTTTAATACACTGGTTGAGGCAATAAATTCAATCCACCCTAGGGACATTTACTCTCCATGCGTATTATAAGTAGGTGTACATAGGTTTCAGTTGGCCGATGCCATTAAGATGTGTTAATGCAGTGTACTCCGTTAAATTAATGTAGAGGAGACTAATTATATATACACATGCACCATCACCAGTGCTTTTAACTTGAATGGTTTATAAAACTGCTAAGATTTTTTTCCCCAAGATCTTGAATTTCTGTAACAAAAACTTCTGCTCAGTCACAGCTTTGGAAATGGAGCTGTTAATGTCTGACAAAAACAAAAATTCAATAGAAAAGTTTTTTTTTCGATATGTGTTAAATGCACATATATCTTGTCTTCAGTTGGTAAACACTGACCCTGCAGCCCTTTTTGACAGCACAGCATTGCGGGAGAGTTTGTGTCACTTTGCAAATTGCACACATTGCAGCCTTGCAGGAATTCAGAGTCCTGTGCTCAGTGTGGCAGTGAGGAGTGCCACATGTACATGTATTAGATCGGACACGTCCCACTGTGGACAGTCTGCTTCACGCACATCAGGGTCCTGCATCGTCCGTGATAGCTGAAGGTGTATTGTGTCCGCCACCCCCCAGCTGGACCTCATACGAGGGACTCCTTGGAGTGACGCTTTATTGGGGGTGGGCCAATCAGGGATTGCTGTGTTGGGGCCTCACCATGTGACCTGGGGAGCACGAGCACCACTCTCTGATTGGTTTGCCGCCATTCGTTATAAAGCCGGCAGTGATACCTGAGTGACACCTGGGGGAATGAAAAATTGGGTTTTAGGAGTAGGCCTCCCATCCCATAGATGCAGCACTTCCTTATCCAATCCTCAAGGACCCCAGACAGTCTTCATCTTTGCTCTCTCCCAGCCAGTCTAGAACCTGGTGTGGGTTTGTTGGGAGCTGGGAGGGAGTAACAATGTGAACTATCTGGGGTCCTCAAAGACTGGATTGGGAAAACACTGCCGTAGAGGAGGCCCATGCCTGGTCCTCAGCAGGTACAATGGCTTTATAGGACAAATGATTTCTAACAGTAAGACACCTGGTATTTTAGATGTTATAATTAATAAGAAATCAAAGACCTAGAAAAGTCCAGTCTTAGAGGATCCAGGTTTGAGGCTTAACTAGCTAAGTTTGGTAAGCGATGAAAGGGAACCTACTAGAGTCCAGAAGAGGTAAATGGTGAAGAGGGCCACGGTGAGAGCGATGAGGCCCATGGCCTCCAGCCGGCTGGAGAACTGCAGGTGGTCCACGGCCCCCCGCAGGCAGAGCCAGCCCGAGATGGTGGCCAGCGGTGTGATGAGCAGGAAGCAGACCATGTCCCCGAAGAGTGTCCTCCTCTCCTGCTGTAGCCCCGGATTGCAGATCCACTGTGGGACGAGTGAGGCACAGTTTGGGCTTTCGCTCGCTGATGAACATTCGCTATGTCAAGCCAAGTCTAGCCTAGGGGGCTTTATTGTCACGCCATCCATATACAAATACACAGTGGCTTGAAATAGCATGCCCCTAGGATTGCGGTGCAGCATAGAATCAGATAGTGACAGGACAAGGGCTGTCACAGGGCTTAAAGTGCAAAACCCAGGGCAGTATGAAGCCGAGGGGCGGGACACAGGGGTTTATATACATGTGTACGTAGGTAATAAGTGATACAGCTGCAGCACAACATCAGGGAATATAGTGGGTAAACTATCAATAAACAGAATAATAATGATAAGTTAGCAGGCAGTGCCAGCCTGGGGGGCGGGGGGTGGCCTAGTGGTACATTTATGCCTGTGATTTCAGATAGTCCTGTCCTATAGCAGACTCACTATTCCACTTTCGAGCATTTAAATCCTAAAACGCCATCCTGTCTAATTCCCTACCCGACAAACATTCAACCTGACAGGGGTACTGATCACTCTTGGCCTGCCTGCTTAATAGCTTAATAAATATGAGGGCGATTAAAACAGCTGATGTATTTGGGCGTTTTCCTTTGGAAGGCTTTGTTACGTTGCGCAACAGCGATGGCAGACACCAGAACCTCGAGATGACATTTGATCTGATAAGAGGCCAGTGGAATAAAGAGAACCACAATGCCACTACTCCAGGCTGATACTGATGTCTTGGTAAATAGCACATAACTGGATTAGGAGTAAAATGTATCACTGCGCTGGGTGTAAAAGTAAGCCTGCAGACAGCTCTGAGACAGGAAGTGTAGTCCGTAGACTGATCCTGTCTGCTCTTTTGTAAATCAAATTACTCCTCTGTGGCCTAATGCACTGAGGATATCTCAGTGTCCTTTTCTCCTTTATTAACCGGACGCTCCGGATGGATTTCCCAGCCGCCTAGCAACCTTCTAGTAAACAGAGGAGTCACAGAGTGATTACCAGGCAAGCAAAGGCAGTACATTTCTCCCAGTTGATTAAAAATGACACATTTGATACATGAGCAGTTTTACCTCAGGATCTTCGCGTTCATAAAGCACGGCTATGACATAGGCCTGCAAAGGTCAGAATTCACAGTGGCCATGGCCCATGTGGTACCATCGCAGTATAGACACAGAAATGTGAAGGTCAAAGTTCAAAGTGGATGCTATGGCACACCATGGAATTACGGTGCATTATTTATCCATTATCCTGGCTGCATCCAGATTTGGACAGGAAATGACTACAGTGTGATCTGTGGCAGCACCAACCTTCAGTTATACAGTACTAGTCAACGTTTGGACTCTTTCCAATGTTTGGACACGCAAACCCATAGAAAGGTTTATTTATACAACTTTCTACATTTTAGAATAATTATAAAGAATTTTTTTTTATAAATTAATTTGCTGGGGAAGCAGCTCTGCAGGTTGAGACTCAGAAGTTCAGAAGGTTCAAATTCCTGGGTTGGCAGAGTGATCCCACCATTGGGCCCTTGACCCCCAATTGCTCCAGGGACTGGCTGACCTTACTGTCTCCTCTATGCCAGTTTCATGCAGTGGTCCCCGGGGATGCCTTTCCAGCTGCCCTGAAGGAGGTCCCACATATATGCTGGGCACTCACTGGCCATTTCTCCTTCTCTCTGGTCAAGCTCTTCCAAAACTATTTCTATTGTGTTTAGGTCAGGTGACCAGGTCATGTGATGTGACACCATCTCTCTTCTTTGTAGATGATTTGGCGAGTCCAAAATTTTGACTGATACTATACGGCGATAACTTAACTGAACTGAATCAGGAAGTTGTTCCTGGTTAGTGTCCAGTTACCTAGATCCCAAATCCCACTGATGTCTGACCTTAAAAATTCTTTTTGGGGGGCGGGGGGAGGGGGGGGAGTGGGTCTTAGGGCTAGCTGGTGTGGTTCTGCAGTGCGCTATATTACCGCTGGCCACCAGGTGGCCAGGTGAGCTGGGCGTGGGGGTGGGCGGGGCATACCTCCAGCAGGGGCCTCGATTTGCGCTTCACACTAAACTGGAAGTGGCAGAGCTCGCAGAAGCTGGAGCTGGAGGAGGAGAGCCAGTGCTCCAGGCAGCTGCGGTGGATGGTTCCCAGGGTGCCAGCGCACTGGCAGGGGGACAGCAGCTCCTCTTGGGCACTGCCCTCGTGGCAGATCCTGCACATGGGTCTCTCCGCTATGCTGCAGGGGGGGGTGGGGGTGGGAGTGAGAGACGATGGATACCCGGCAAAGAGAAACGGTCAGAGAGAGAAAAAGGCTTTCAGAAGGTGCTTTCAGAAAATGGCAGATGAGGGGAAGCAAACGTCAGATTTCAGACAGTGTGGGCAGGCAGACCCAGGGGTAAAATCAGCATCAGAGGGGAGGGGGAGCCCTGTCAGGTACAGAATGGGGGGGGCACTCTGTACATTAGTTTATTAGTTATCATATATATTTATGATCTATCTTAAAGATGCAGTACGTTCATTTGTCAACATGCTGTGTCACCACTTTAAAACCATACAAAATAAACTAAGAAATATGATCAGAACGATAATTTTGTATGTGAATCATACATTGCATGGTTAAATTGTACTTTTACATCATGTAAATGTAAATCATGTAAATGAAACGTAAAAATGCATCGAGATGGCTAATCACTACTAGTGATACAAGTTCTTGCTTATTCATTCGTAGTGTCCCTGTGAAACTGCTTTAAAATAGCAAGTTATTCAAGAATTGCTTCTCACACATGTCTTATCTCTAGCAGGAGAGGTTCTGGCAGCAGTACGCTAAGCGAAATAAGTCAAAGTACGAAAAACATGGGACAGAAATCAAGGCCCCATGTAGGAACGTCTCATCCATCCAAGAAATGAATGTCTGGTCAGAGATACTAATCAAAATTAACATTGAAGAATCATGATTTTAAGCATTCTTTTATTAAACCATTCTCTTTGAATCTTTTATTTTAGGACATTAAGAATAAAGGTTAACACTGACGGGCGGCACGGTGGTGCAGTGGGTAGCACTGTCGCCTCGCACCTCTGGGACCAGGGTTCAAATCCGACCCAGTTCCATGTGTGTGGAGTTTGCATGTTCTCCCCGTGCCGTTGTGGGGTTTCCTCTGGGTACTCCGGTTTCCCC
>JAODKL010000118.1:3016176-3029785 GCA_026780765.1 Petrocephalus schoutedeni | reverse complement strand
GGGTTTTGCGGACGGACGGGCCTCGGAATCCACACGCTTGTGGGAATCAGCTGTCCCACAGCATGGGGGCCTCTCAGCGCCACTCCCCACACTGGACACTTAGTGTAAGGCTCCCACACTCTGTTTTAAGGAAAATAAATAAATTATACACATGATCAAGGAACTGAATTAAAAACCCCTTGAATTTCCTGAGCTTGAAAGTTCTTATTTTATCTGCCCTTAGGATGAACCCATACCAGATGAGGGGATCGGATTATAATCAGTTTTACCGGAAAATGATCAACTACCCAAGTACGACTACGCTCTATGTCTCCAAACAGAGTCACTTACAAAGTGGGCCTAATTTTTCCATTTATACAAGGGAAGCTTCACTTAGTCATTACAGTAACCAGTGGCCTTTAATTACATTCTGGAATAGGCTCCACATAACAACTCAACCTAATAATGCCTGAATATGATTGCATATGGATCAAATTTTATAGGCCATTTCCTACATTTCTTTTTCACCAGAAAATGAGCCTCTATTTGGGATTACTTCAACCTGGAGGATTTCTTTTTAGGATCAACCATAAACCTTCTGTCAACAAGTTGAGAGAAATTTCGAAGAAAATGTTGATTTCATGGTACCGTTGCTCCTCTGAAGAGGTTCCGTCTTCAGTGGGAACCTGGGCCTGATTTAGACACACACGGCGCTGTGTGTACAGCCAGTGGCTGAGATGTGTGACGGATGTAAACAAAGCAAAGAGACAGCCGTTGGGATGGGAAAATTCCTTATCAAATGTTTTCACTCAGTGACGCCAACTCAAATAAAACCTTCTAGGTAAGCTGGCCTTTCCGCCGCGTTCCCAGATTTATACTTTTCGCTAGAACACAGTATCCATCTTGATCTTCTTTGACATGATGTTTGAGTCATAAAATGTGTGGATCAGTGCATTTTTTGACAAGGATTAGTTTTATCCTTTATATGATTATCTTCCTCACAGCTGTAACCATCCATTCCTTCAGCCAGTCTGCAGACCGTGTTGAAATAATGCTTCTTTACGTCATGCACAGGGGCAGACTAGCTTCTCTAGGGGCCCAAGGCTGACATGGGTACGGGGCTACTGGAGATATCTTTGAAGCCGAAAGAGAAACGAGAGGGAATTATAAACCAACATTTCTCAAACCTCGGGGACCCCCAGACGGTCCATGTTTTTGCTCCCTCCTAACTCTCAGGGAATTGGGAGAGGGCAAAAACGTGGCCCACCGGGGAGGCCCCGAGGACTGGTTTGAGAAACAATGTTGTAAGCAACGGAACATCTAATTCAAACTGAATTCGAATTCAGAGTGCAGCATGCCAGTGGTAAAATTTACTGATCAGGGTGGGGGTGGGAATGCGGTCAGTTAAATTTGTTAATTGGGGGAAAGGGGGGTATCGCGTTGGAGGATCGATCTGTCAAATTTAAGCGGTTTATCCATTCTGACTTTTGCCAAGGTTAGTCTTGAATTTTTGCATTTAATTGTATTCTCTCCATGACTGTTCACAAGTTGTCTACCACTCTGGTGAGACAGTAGCAGAGACTACAGAGATGTAATGTTAGTCTTATACCTTTGTGCCATTTTCTTCTTGATAATTCGTGCCACTTCACTTGCCAGTGAACAGCTGGGCAGTGCGAAGTGTCAGTGGGGGCAACACTGTCTATCCTGAACTATCAATTAAATGATTAAATTATATCCTTAAAGGTAACTTCTTGAAATTCTATCTTCATGGGGCCCCTAATTTCGGGGGGCCCCAGGCGGCTGCCTACCCTTGCCTTACGGTAAGCCTGCCCCTGCTCATGCATCCGAAGGCCATGCCACAAAGGCTTACACCATGGTGGCATTGATACGGTTGATGGATAGAGACGCCCAGCGGGCGTGTTGGACCACAAAGGGTGACCGTGACTGCGCGTGCTGGAGGGGGAGGTGCCCACACCACCCTGGGCACGCCGCCAAACCCCCAGCAAGGCATCCGACAACTGCCCCATCCAAATCCAGCTGCCCCGAGGGTTTTAATCAGGTGACAGCGGGAGGGTTTTGGGGTTGTGTTTTTTTCCCTGATAAATGTGGTCTTTTCACTATGCCATGCTAATCCCCCCTTCACGGGTCCGTCAGTAATTTAAATCTCGGGATTCCTGAGATCTCCACAATTAATCATTTGGGTAACAATACCCAATGATCGCAGAACTCGCCGCGCCCTCCTGTGCTCTGCGAGTGAATTTACGACACGTGTGCCCTCTGAGCCAATGAGGCTTTTAAGATGTAAAACCACCAATGAAAGTCCATGTGTAAAGCATCAAAGGCATAATAAAAATCAATTTCCAGCCATATGGGAAATGTAAATTCACTGCCAGATTAAAATACTATGATTTCCACTGCGGCACAGTTGCTTATATTTTAGTTACCCTACAGCTTTTAGTAGCCGTACCAACAAAAAGTATCTACTGCATATTTTTTTGTAACACCCTAAGAAACTTATTACACTGTATCCTGATCAATCCCAAAACAGAATTTCTCTATGACCTATAGCTGTTGTCAAGGTTGCAGTTGTTGCAGTGCTGTGCAGTGGCGGGGACACTATTCTGTAAAAATGGTGCCATCCTTCAGATGAGACGTAAAACCGAGGTCCTGATTCTTCGAAAGAGTATGGGTGGTACCCCGATGTCCTGGATAAAATTTACCACTGTGGCCCCATCAGATCTGGCCTCCTAACCACCAACTATACCTAACTGGTGAATACACTCCTGCCCCCTCACCACCTTAGCTACTATGTGGTGAGTGCACTGGTGCAGAATGGCTGCTGTTATATCATCCAGGTGGGTGCTACACAGTGGTGGCAGTTGAAGTGGCTCCACACTGGTTTCTACAGTGCTTTGGGTGTCTTGAGAAGCGCTATATAAACATAACATTCATTCATTGTCCCATAGAGTGATGTGGTTACCAGTTCTATGGTGTAACAGTCAGCACTGTAGACTCTAAATCAAGCGATTTAAGACCAGATCTCAGTGGAACCTTTGCCCTAGTTTTCTAGCTGGTCTTTGCTTTGGGTAAGGATGTACCTCCATAGGTAAGGGGTCTGAAGCTATATCCAGAAGGTCATAGGTTCAAATCCTGTGACCAGCAGAATAACCCTATCTCTTGGGCAAAGCCCTCAACCCCAACTACTCCAAGGGTGCTGGATGCTGTCTGACCCTGTACTCAAACTTGTATGCTGCTTTGGACGACAGTGCCTCTGAGTAAGAAAACAGTGAGCCTGAGATAATCATGTAATAAAAGAATGTTCTCAATGGAAGTTACCGCATACTTGGAAGATCACCAACCAGCTTTAGCCATTATCGGTGACTTACTTTGTGTCGTGTTTCTAAGCATTGTCACATATTTACATAGTTTTGCTATTTATTTGCTAAGCTTCACACAGACACATGAAAAAAGTAGCATAACGTAAGATTCATAAACAAAAAAAATGCAGCTATATATATGCCAAATCTTCTTTGTCTGCTCCACAATGTACAGACACAGAAACACACTTTGAGCTGTTACATCCTAACTGAATTATGTCTGGTGTGATAACGTGACTATGCTTTATAATAAACTATGTTTTATATTTATTATATTAATTATATCTAATTATATATAACCTTATAATGCAAGTGGTGTAAAAGCTCTAATGTAATCTGCTCTAATGACAGCAACCTTTTAAAGAAGAACAAGAGAGCACTGGAAGGTGGTTAGGGTGGTTAGGGACCAGCTTAGACCATAAGGAAACTTCCCCCTCACATGGTGGATCATGTAGAATGTGGAGATACTTAGTGTTGTATCTGAAGAACAATCAACAGATTCAACAGAGTCACCAGATTAAAAGCTTCACTAAAATGCCTAAATTAGCAGGATTCTATGAATGCGTGTTTCACCATAGTAGGGATGAGCTCAAGACCCCATATAAACCCTTGTGAACTCAAGAACATCATTCAGGCTAAAAACATCTTTTCAAAGAAGATTTTTTTTAAACACTGAGCTACATCTACCCAAACAGAAGAACTGATAATGTTCTTGAAATGACTCTGCAGAGGAGCAAGTGTGCAGCTGATAAATGGAGAACTTGAGTGACTGCCCAGCTGTACCGAGCAACATCTGACCCTGAGGTTGTTTCATTCCCAGAATTTCGGTCTTCTGAAAGTTAAAAACATAAACTGGAAGACAAAGCCGGCTTTGTGTTACGGAGGAGGAATATACACGGCTCATCACCAAAGGTTGCCTCGCTGTCATGGGCTGCTGACAAGGGCGATGGTGGGTGCACGATACACATATCAGAGTGATCATGTTCTTAACGGGAAGCCTAAACCTACCAGCTTGGGGTTTTCAGTAAAACCTTAACATGATGTGCTGAAGCCGGGCACCCTACTCTATGGCACGCTAGACCTATATATTACAAGGAAACACTACGGTGCTAAGAAGCTGGACGACATTAGCACATCAACCCTCAAAACAGCTCACGTTTTATGAGGATACACACAACACTTATACAAAGAGAAGCATCCAGTCCGAGTGTGGTACGGCACCAGGGTAAATTTAGCTCCTGAAGTGGTTAAGATAAATTCCTTTGTATGCAGCAGCGGGGAGTACATTCACACAGTGAAAGTGCAAGGACAATAGGATATACGTCGTGCAAACGATATTGTGTATGATGGATAAATTAATAGGTAGAGAAATATAAGTTAATGGGGCCTTTGTGATCAAATTTTACATAATAAAAGTCCTGTGTCGTGCTTTAAAAAAGAAACGCCGCGCTGACATATCTCGCGGCTGACAGTAATGGTTGGCACACCGAGAAATACCATTAAATTTATGTTCTTAGATTAATTTTTACCTTCGTTACATAAGAACCAACCCATTCAAAGTAAGTCATAGTACAGCTCCCCACTGATTACACTACCATAAATATTTTTTCTTGGATCACATCTCCTTGTAAAATGACACAAGATTCGTTTCTTTCGCGAACAGCAGGACTTCCCGTAAAGAGAATGTCATTAGAGAAACCGGTTCATCATTCCGGGAACCTCTATAGTGCAGGGCATCGCTCCAATGGCCATGCCATCTCCTCATCTCCCATACTTGACACGGCGCAGGGCATGCCTTCCTAACAGTGACATCAAGAGTAGCCGCCTGGCTGATGGGCAAGCGAGACAAAAAACAACAGCTGTGTGAAATGACAACTGGCCTTACTAATCAACATACTGGAACAAATCTGTAAAAAAAAAAAAAGCTCTACCTCGGCATTAACACGCCATGCAAAAAGGGAGCATCAAATAATATCAGTCTGGCGTAGCCTGTATTCTCTGTTTAAGAAACTACTAAAAATTTAATGACAGCCTCAAATGTTAAAACGTACTGTTACCGACTTTTAGGTCGCGAAATTAATTAACACGGCTACCCACAAAAACAGCCATTTTATATGAAAAACCTAAATGACACTTGTTCGGGTAAAAATGTGAAATAATAAATAGGATCTATATTATACTATATTAGCACTGACATAATATTCCTTGCCAAATTGTTACGCTTTCAATTCCCGTTAAGTATATAAGAGGGTCGAAACGCATTGATAATCGCCCTCCTTGGAGCTGGATCTCCCGAAGTACATTGAGAAGTCAGTATTCTGTTATAAAAATATAAATACGAGTAGATTTTTTTCTGCTTACCTGTGAGTTAGTTCCCAACCGCAGTAACTCGGAAATATACTTTAATACTGACGATGTGTAATATCACTCGCAGATGGGGAGGAAAACAAGACTCTTTCCCTCGCTACTGTGAAAAACACGACTTGGTAAGTCAGCTGTTAAATGCGGGCTCGTCTCCCAGCTTAGCGTCTAGCTTTCAGCCAATCAACTGAACACATAGGAAAACTTATCGCCCACAGCGGTGAATGAGTGACCCTCTGCAGCGTGAGGCGTGAGTGCGCCCCCTAGCGGATACGCGTCACATATCTCAGGCGCGGAAGCGACTTTCCTCAGTTGGCGTATAATTGATCCGATTGATCGTAGGCAATGAACTCAGGCAAATTTCAGTCACGGAAGTTTTATTGTCACAAACAATACGCGCATTGCTCTTCATTTAGTGCCGTTTTGGAGTGTCTTCTCAATTTTGCCCAGTTGCTTCTCCAGGACGGCGGCGTTGACTCGGTGCATCATCAGAAACTGCCCATTCAGGTGGAAGACAGGGATGTCGAATCTGTACCTGTCCAGCCACACCCTGTTTTCCGGTAAAGAGATATCCACCTCCTGCAACAGAAACTGAAACAACGTTCGGCTACTTTGGGGAAGAGAGACTGAAAGCATGTAATCTGGACCGGTCAAATAAATCCAATTTCGTTTTTGCAGGCCACCTCGAAACAAAATCTGGCGCACCTAACCTTTTACTTGAGGGGGCAGAAGTAGCCTACTTTGGCAACTCAATCACTACTCAAGTACAAATCATGAACAAACAGAAGCTGCATGAAATGCACGAACCGTCATGACTGATTAATAATTAATGCTAATTATTACATTACTAGACCGTACTACATTATTTGTACCCCATCGTCTTACCGAGCATTTCATCAAGACACGGTTACGTTCCTAATTTACAGTCAAGCATGCAGTTTTTAAGATTCACGTTTGAATTTCTTACTCTGTGTTTATACGGCTCAAGGACTTGCTTCGCTTCGTCACATAAAGGACACGGATCCTATACAAACAGAAATGTTAAAATGCAAAAACCCACGATTAAGCTCTATTTTTACTCACGTTTATTTTTTTACCCTCAAGGATTTTTGCGCGAGTGCTTTACATCGGAATTTATTCTGTTTACTTTGGTGTAAAACATCTGTATAGTTACCTTGGTGAAAAGGGTTAAAACGGGCAGGTGTTTCTGTGAGCAGGATCTCACTTTGAGGAGATGGGGGCGAAAATGCGCGATCTGCTGCAGATGTCTACGTGTTAACCAGCGCATCTTTAATCTGCGAGAGAGCAATAAACAAAAAGATTGGATTAACTTGAACGGTTACCCGTTGCAGACACAGCAGTTAATAGATTTCAACATAAATGTACCACATGCTTTTGTACCAGACTGCCACGGAAACCGCGGCGTGTTGCTTCCCTTTGCCAGGTTTTACATCAGACGCTGGACCCTGACACCAAAAAGGACCGAATATGGAAATATCGTTGTGAAGCTATGTGGAAGGGACTCATCGTAGGCTTATGTAAGAAAAAAAATCTTTGCACTCTCACCGATGGTAGACAATAGTATGGAACAAATTTATGCAAAATATCATGAAATACATTTCAAAAACATCCGTACAGTTATCGATGATAAATTAAAAGCGATTTGATTTTTCGGATTTTGCTTTGACGTCAGCAGGCCTTACACACTACCGGTGAAATTTTCTAAACTTAAATGACCGTAAGTAATGACTACCAGCGTTTATCTACAACGTAATAGATGCGGATTAATGACAGCGACTCCAGAGCGCATTTGGGACAGTAGTCAGACTTGCGTATGCTGACTGCCTCTCCTACGCAAACACCTCGCTGCCTTCATTATTTTTAGACTTAAGAAATCTATAAATAGGCAATGTTCTAAGTGTTATGGCTTCTGAATACCATTGCAAAAAAACAACCTACGATCGTATGATTAATCAGGAGACCACATCAGCTAAATCGCCCCCCGCTAATTTTGCAGAAAGCGATATATGTACTACCTCTATATAAACTCTCACCCGAAGCGGAAGGAAGGTGGCGTTTATAAAGACGAAATAGGTTGTACTTCTGGTGAATTGCAGAAATGGTCCTTCTGATTCGCTGCTCTGCTGTCAGTCAAATACAAAGGAGCAGGCGGCAGATGCAAACGAGTCACATGGGAGGTGGTATTGTGTAATTTCATCATATTTTCCCATAGTATCGAGACTTTTTTCTTTTCTTTTTTACCGGTGAATGAGTTTTCTTCATTATTTATAGGACGTTTCTTGTGTTCAGTAGGCTAGACGGAGTAATTTATTCTCAGAGGGGTTTTCTTTGTTAGAGCCTGGTGCGGTTGTCTCAGTGCATTTTTACTTAAGCAGTACCGGTCCTTGCCGATGTGGCGTCCTAGGCGAGCATCACCGCCGCCCCCCCCCCATGTGAGGCAAAGTGAAATTGCCCGGCAAGCCCTAGGCCCTATGTCACCTATAGGATTGACTGGCCCTATACTTAAATATGGATAAGTTGTTCGTTTATTATTAAGTATGAACATCTTTGGGAATTTGTTCTCCGTGAGATATTTACTGTAGACTTCACTACCAACAGCTCAAGAGCCCATATCACCACTTTTTGAAACACGTCCATTATCTATTACACGTTTTTTCCACCTTTTTCATACACGTTCGCGCAAATGTATGAAAAGCGCCCCGTCTGAGTTTTTGTTGCGTTATGCTTGTGTGCCACCTACAGGATTGTAGTTGTTACCACACCAATATCTCTTTAAGAAGGGTAGTTTTTTTTGTTATTTTTTTTTCTTTGTTCAATGACAGGCTTCTGTCAGAAACGGGGCTTTCTGCTTTGAATGACGTGTTCAGAAAAGTTACATTCAAAGGCCCAGGGCATGAGGTAAGTCCGACCCGAATGAACAGAAACTGCCAATACTGGAGAAGAGATTTATAATCAACGCAAAACATTTGAAGCGCGTAGGATAGTAGCCTAATGCTTGCCCGGCTTAAAGTATGGAACATGCTTTATGTATAACTGACTGGTCATATACGAACATCGCATTTAACGATGACAGTATTTGGTGGTTCCACTTGATATTGCTGATTGTATAGGCTACTACTGCATGTGTGCGCACAGTTTGGATAAAACTATCTATATAAGCATATATAGAAGTAAGTAAATTCAATGAATGTGTCAGCTGGCGCAGGGATATAGACTCAGACGCCAGCGAGAGACAGGGGTTGGAAATAGGACGTGTTTTCAGCCGCTGTCTTACCAGATGTGAACAACAGTGTGTTCAGAAAGTCAGTGATCATTCGAAGCAACAGGTGCGATAAGTCAGAGATAGCGATCAAATATTCATTTTTTGTCACCCTATGAGCTCTATCACCTGGAAATGTCGTCCACTTGCACACTTGGCTGCTTAAAAGAAAGAAATTCAGCAGGAAAGCGTTTACTTTGGTGAACGTAGCGGCACTTTGCGACGGTCAGTTAGATTACAATGACGTATCACTAGGGCCCAGGACCGTCTGTATACGTTGATTCTTCGGTCCAGTGCAGTATATTACATATTATTATGGATGCATGCTGTGCACTTGAATGGAACAAGTCCTCTGGTGCATATGCAGGGATGGGATAGAAGCAATCATGTATCTTAGAAGTTACAAATGTGTGCTAATCCGCGGAGACCTTGCAGCAGTTGAGTGTGCATTCAACTTTCTCCTCAAAAAAAAAAGAGGTGAAACCTGCCGAGCTGGTACCAAAATAAAAGTAACCTCACATGGTTTTATGGGATTACAGAAAGCCTCTGGACTGGCTTAAAATAGTGCTTTGTCGGTTAATGTGCTAATTTCCCATCTCTGTGGTGCGTAGAGGCTTAGCACATAATCCCCTGAAGCCATGGCTGGGACAGAAGGTTAGGCTATCCACAGGACAGTTTTAGCAAACACTGTATGATACACAGGGGTTTATAGAGCTGCGCGAGTCATTTATCTGTAAAGGATGTTGGTGTCACCAGTAACACTGTATTGTTGTCGTTAACCATGAAGCTGACTTTGGTTGACATGGAACATCTGTATGATAGTCCAGTTTAGTGGACAGATGTGTTGAATATGCAGTGCATGTATACAGGAATGTAAACATCCATCCATCTTCCACCTGCTTATCCAGGTCAAGGTACCACATGGAGCCAATCCCAAGCAGCATAGGGAAATGGATGGGATCCTTTGCAGGGCACACACACACACACACACACACACACACAATGAAACTATGGGCAAATCAGAGACGTTTAATCTAACTGCACTTCTTTTTTAATACTGCGCAATTAAACCTGTGTGACGTGGGGATTAGATAGAAACTCCCCAAACACTCAGTTGGGTTGGGATTTAAACAGCAACCAAGGTAATGCATCCAATCAGTAAAAAGTTGCTTGTATTTGACTGCCATCAGAGAAATGTTGCACATTCTGGCACAGTCTACCTTTCAATGTATTCTGTAGAATTATTAAAATTGTCACGTTGCAGTGAGGGGAACGACCCAAGATGCAGGCTGTCTGTACAAAAACCCCTCAAGAGGGTGTTTATGGCCAGGATAAGGGTAAAAACAAGGAGGACGACAACAAACAGCATTGACAATGACTGGACAGGGAACACAGGACTGAGACAAACTAATATAGGAAGCCAATCAAGGAACAGACACAAGGCAGGTTTGCTTGTTAACAAGGGGATTGGAACAAGAGGCAAAACTAACAAGAAACACAGGGCAAAAGACACGCAGGGCAGGGCTGATTATGACAAAATTGCTAAAATGAGTAAATTAATATATAATATGCAAATTAATGCAGATATTTGGTCAATCAAAGCTAAATCTGGTGAGATTTCTTGGAAACATGGCTGTAGCATATAACCCAATTCAATTCAACTTATTTTTATATAGTGCCTTTCACAACAGAGTCACTCCAAGGCAATTTACATGGGTGTGCTGTGATACATTACAACATCATTAAGAGAGAATAATACAAAAAAGGGAAAAAGAAAGACAGAAATGAAAGGAAGAATGCCAGATGACAACAGAGGAGAGGAACCAAAAACTCCCAAGTAGGGAGAAAAAACATCTGGGGGTCCAAGGTCAGCTGGCTGCCCAACCCCCCTGGGCATGCTAACATTATCAAAAAAAAGAAAGAGTGGGCTTGCTGGCTAAAAGCAAGGTGTACACTGTCAAAAAAGAGTCAATTCTCCACACTGGCCTGTGTAGGGTTGCAGATTGAAGGCTGTACCCACCCCAGTTCGTAAGTCATATCCACGATGTCACCCCTCCATGGGACTGAACCCAGTCATGCTTTTCCCTAGGAACAGGACCTTGGAGTGCTTCTGGAGGGTTTCCAGGGCTGGGTAGCTGAAGTCTTCCCCCACCTTGATTTTGAGGATCTGGTTGCAAACTTGGAGCAGCTGGGAAACCTTTTTAGGATCCAGGTAGTTTTTTTTACTTTTCTTTGTCAGCCATGATGTAATGTAGTATATCTTGTGGTTATTGGTGGAGACTAATGGTCTGTATTTGTTACCAGGAAACCGTCCCATAGCTCTTCTGCTCGCACCTCTGATCTATGCAGAAACCCTGTTTAGTATCTTTAATATCTAGCCGTGTATTCTTAAATATCAGTCATAATAGAGCCTTAATATCATTGATAGTGATTGGTTTATGGGTGAAACGGAGACATTCAACTTTCTGCAGTGAAAGATTAAATTGCTTTGGTCCAAAATTTCAGTTCACAGTTTTGTTATAACAGCAACAACATTATCAGTGTTCCTGAGGAGTGTTTAAAGATTTTACAGTTACATAATTAGAAATTAGGGTTTATAAATGTATACACATTTTTATTTATAGTTTCAAATTACTCAGAATGTAAAATGCAAGCTCAACATATACAGCAGGCATGGAAGTCATACGCATAGCCTTGGAAATTTGACACTACAATGCTCCCAATGAGCCACTAAGATGCTATTTTACAATGACAGCAGATCTTTCAGAGTATAGATGAGTAGTAATTTATATATTATACTTTGATTGGTGTGGAATTTGAATGACTCTTAAGTGCATTTTTTTTATTTTGTCTTGTTGGCCATAGTTTCTTGATTCTCAGAATTATTTGAAAGATACATGCCAGGAGGCAGGGTCCACTCATATGCAGGCTGGATGTGCTGAGTGCCCAGATACAGGTGGGTGGAGCCTCATTCACTAGGAGGACGCACAAAAGTGCCAAGCAAATCCTCACCACCAGGGGCAGTGTCCCGTTACTTGGCCTGTGAACACACGCACCAGGCCAACGAATGACACGTGACTAGAGCTGGGCGATATGACCCAAAATTTTTATCACTTTTAAAACTTTTAATACAGGTTTGCGTTATTGCATAATTATAGTTTACATTATTTTTCGCGTCCAAACATCATTTAAACTATTCACCGGTTTTGTGGTATATGAGAAATTCATATCATGACAAAAATAATCACCCGTTTTCAGTATGAACCGGTATACCGCCCAGCACTACACATGACCGATTTTATTTAACCAAATAAACACATTTAGAATGTAGATTTTTACTGTTCTGAAGGCCTAAAATCAGATTACATTGCACTCCTCCATCAAAAGGTTAGCACTACTTGTAACAAAAGAATCCAAAATTTCTGCCTGGGAACAATAATGTTAATCATACATTACATTCAGATTACATTCATGAAGCTTTCAACCTAATTTTGATGTTCTTTGTTATTCTTTCTATAACAATGCTTTGTATATGAAAGAAATAAATTAACTGTGCTATATGAATATTAATATGGTTTCCTGGTTTCACTGTTTGATGTACCTATCCAGTTGGTTTGTTTCAGTTTTATACTTAAGCATTGAGAAGAAATGCTCATGAGAAGTATTAGATTTTCATAATTTTTTATAGTATGATAAATCAAAGTGTCATGTGCCCATTAAAATAGCCGTAGCAAGAAAAAAAATAAGCTTAAAACAAATGCAAACTGATCGGTAACATCAAATGTTAATATATAGTTTTTTCAAAAGATAATTTACCCTTTTTATATTTGAATATACAATTTCACATTCACATATGGACATTTATACATTTCTCAATTAGTGTTAGTTGTAAGTATTAACTGAATACATTCTATTCAAATGCTGAATAAAGGTCGAGGGCGCATAGAGCTTCTCGCGCACATGAGAGGTTTTCCCTTTTCTAACAGATAGTGCTGCTGAGTCTGCATTCTGGTCTCCTTCCAGGAGAGAAGAGCCCCTCATTTAGAGTGTGAGTCGCCTTCTTCCCTTTGATTTCACCCTCTGATTCTGGCAGCACTAACCAGAGGATCTCCAGCACAACCGCAGCTGTTGTGATCATTTTCTCTCTTTCATGCCAGTTGCCTGCTTCTGATGACAAGCCCCCTTAACAAGAGAACCCTAGCCTGGAACTGAGGGTGTATGCACATCATGCCAGGTGATTGTGAGCTAAGGCGGAGTCGATTAACCAATCCTCCAAGATCTTCGTAAAGTGTTTAGATGGAGAAAATTCATCCCAAATGCATTATTAAAATTACACTTACATGAACATTTAATATAGTTTCAAGTATTAAGCCATAATAATAAATGTATATATGCATATAATCTTTTAATTTATAACGAAAGCCTTAATTAACAAAGGATACATTTCCATATCTTTATTGAGCAAATGGTTAACAAAGTCAAGGTCATTGATGGCATAAGTATGTGAACCCTCATATTTAGTAACTAGGCAGAGCTTCATCCATCCATCCATTTTCCTACCCACTTATCCTGTTCAGGGTCGCGGGGGGTCCGGAGCCTATCCCGGAAGCAA
>JAODKL010000118.1:3003768-3014549 GCA_026780765.1 Petrocephalus schoutedeni | reverse complement strand
GGCACGGGGAGAACATGCAAACTCCACACACATGGAACTGGGCCGGATTCAAACCCCGGTCCCAGAGGTGTGAGGCGGCAATGCTACCCACTGCACCACCGTGCCGCCCTAGGCAGAGCTTATTTTATAATTATAATTTAGTTCAGTTCTTGTGTATTTTTAGGAAGTCGTGCCTGAACAGCCTTTCAGATCCGACCACAGCATTTCAGTGTCATCGAGGTCTGGTCTCTGCCTTGGCCATTCGAATCAGAATTTCTTCGGTTTAAGCCGCTCTGTTGAGTTACTCGTGTTTTGGATCATTGTCATGCTGTATGACACTGCTTCCTTTGTGCTGTTGTTCGCGGACACATGCCTTACATTCTACTTTAGAATTTCCTGACACATCTTGGAATCCACTGGCCCCTCAATGGATGCAAGCCATCCAGACCCTGAGGCAGCAATGGAGCCCCATACCATTATACACCCTCCACCATGCCTCACAGCTGGGATGAGCTTTTGGTGTTGGTATGCAGTGCTTTGTCTTCCTCAAATGTAATGTAATGTTCAAATGTCCACCCTTTGACCCATTTGCCCACTGTAAATTGTATATCTCTGCACAGATCTTTGTAGATCACCCGCTACTAAGGAGAATAACAAGCAGGATTTTATTTTTCCAATTGTGCATCTGCTTGACTGTGGACTAAAATCCTTGTCATTTTGCCAGAAAATCCATTGCGAACAGCCGCTAAACTGAAATTATGTGTGTTTCATTATTATTTTTTATTTTTAATATGGCAGGGCTGGTCAAACTGAATGGAACAACTTGATTATTTTAGCAGGTCATTACCCCAGATGTTCATGTACCTTTTCCATCAATTACCTTATGATTGTTTAATGAAGATATGTAAAATGTGTGGTTTATTATGTAAGACTGTCAATTGTCAAATCCAATTTTAGGAGCTATTTGTATAGAAATCCAGATAATTTTATTGTGGTAACAAACTGTAATGGTCACAGCTGTAATGTGTAGCTAGTACAAATAAAATATAATATTCATTTTGATCAGTACATTTGTACCGTTAAAAAACAAGTTCACAGGTTTCACGCAACATTCCTTCACTCGTACTAGTAGGCCTACTTAATTTTTGACGTTAGTGGCCCATTTGAGATCGCGCTAGGTTCCTAAGGAATCGTTTGAAAACTAGATGGCGCCAAAATCCACAAATAACTTACGCAGGAAACTTTTTGTCGTCGAAGTCCTGAAGGGGATGCTTTTCCTAACTGGATTTATGCGTATTCACACTCAGCAGCATTGGATATTTCTTATATAGAATCTTATAGTTTAATAATAAGTATCTTATAAGACTTATAAGTATCACAATTTACATTATTAAATGCTTTTAGAACATTGATAACTTTATTTCCCATTTTTAGTAAGACCGATTTAGATTTATTATCAACAACAATTCGCTATTATGAAAATCAAAAATGTATCAAAAACAAACGAATGTCTTACTGTGGTATACATGTTTGTAATGCATGTTAAATAGAAATCGATTTTTATTTACATTTACATTGTTTTGCAGTTAACGTGACGCCGACTCTGATTGGCTTAGGGCTCGGTGAGGTCACCGTGAGAGCCGCTCGTGGCTTCTCGTGCTGGTGCACATTGCCCCTCACCATCCTTCACTTCTTGTTGGGATGTGCGAGACACTAAACTCAACGCAACTTGACTAAGTGGCATCAGCATCTCTTAGACTCGAGCGTCTTTTTCCTTTTATTGACGGATGCGTGTCAATTCCGCATTAGTAAGGATATCTCAGGTGTGAGCTCCCACGGGAAAAGTCCCCCCCCCCATGAACCTCATATCTGGATGAACTTCAAATTGCTAAAAGTGCCGTAGAGAGTGGATCCATGAGCCCGAAGAGGATTCAGATCCTTGCATGAACTAGGTAAGTCTCCATAATTATTTCCTCTGCACGTTTGGTACTTTTTGTCGATACCGATGCAATATGCTGAAAGAAAATAACCAATGATTAACATGCAAATCCCTGTAACTTTTCCCCGAGGTGTATAATTAAGTTGACTGTTTTTGCCTTTTAACTGTTTTAACTGTTTTGTTTCTGTTTCTTGTTCGACGACAAAAGCAACAGTTGCAAAACAACAAAAAAGATAAGATAAAAACAATTAGAAATAAATTAAAAGAGGTCTTAAACGGTAACCGCTATTACTTAAAATAAATCATAGATAATAACATTGACGATTGTACATGAATGATAAAAAGCGTCAAACATACCCCTGTTTAACAAAATGTATTCTACATTTACGTAATGTTTGTAATATTGTGTCATGTTTAAAAGTATCGTTTGCCATGCGCCATAAATTTTACAGTGCACCTTGTACCCTGACAGTATCCTATGTTATGAGGTTCATGTCTGATATACGACACTCTTTCTCCAACTTTTACCTCATGAATTGCAGGTAATTCGCTCCAGTGAAAATGTAACTGCATTAGTTAAGGTGTAAAGGGAAACTTTCGTACCAGGTTGTCTTCAAAGAACAGCAGCAATTCGTCATGAAATGCATATCTCTGTTGAACTCCATACATTTGTATAATACGGTGTGTTAATGGTCTGTCACCCGAATTTCTCCCATGCCTAAACACTAAGGAAGAAAATCACGGTGAAAGAGCTCAACAAAACTATTCATCCTTCAGTCCGTCACACTGACGCCCCCCACAGGCTGTAGGGAGAAAAACTTGTAAAGAATATAGTAAACACTGTTCACTAAACCACAGAGAACAGAAAGAAAACCTACTTAAAATGACCAAAAACGCAGAGGATGGAATGGCAGCTTGCTTGGAAGGCATTGCTGTTTGATAAAATCCGTCGAGCTGACGGTAGTACAATGTTTTAATTGAATAAAGCCGAGAGTGTGATAAAAGAAGTGGACTTGACGTACGTGTGGGGTTTGAAAGGAAGGCGCACACGGAAGGTTGGAAAAGAGCGTGGCGCCTCATTAACCGAAGCCGCGTCGGCCGGTTCGCGGGCGGAGCGCGTTCTGCTGAGGAAGTCTCGTTGCCAGTGTCCTCGGGCAGTGACAGGACAGCCTTCTTTTTGGGGTGAGAAAGGCTGCTTTTTTGGGGGGTGGGGGCTGCCTCTGCGCCCATTGTCCCTCTGCCGCTGTCATGTGACATTTAAAGGCTTAAAGGCTGGAGCTTTTAACACTGGCTCGGAAAAAAAGCACTTTTCACCCCAGACAGGGATTTGGGTCACTTGACGAAGGAATCGGTTGAATTGGTGCATGTGATGATGATGGTGTCTGTTGGCTAGTTCTTTGGCATTTTTAAATTGATATTTTGCCAGTTTTTTCTTGCAATTTCCTCATAATTAGCGGTTGTACACTTATTTTAAGTTTAGACACTTATTTTATATATCTGGCTAAGACATTTGAGGCCAGGAAGATTGTACAACCTGATTGCCGGTGGGACACAAGTCTGCAGTCTTTGGGTTGGGTGTCCCTGTTTTTTAAACATTACTCTGCGGGGGGGGGGGGGCTCCACTTCCAGCAGGTCCCATCTGTGGTAGGGAAAGCTTAGAGCTGGTTTGTGTTTTAACCCTCAAACCGGGGCCCTTGGAATTTCCTATGGAACAAGCTGGAAGGCAGGCCATTGAGTGGAGGTGTCAGTGGTGGTGGCATTTTCGGAACTGGGAGACCGTGACCGTGTTATTATTGTGATATCCGTGTTTGTCTTCGGGAGGGGCGAGCAGCCCCAGATGGCGGCAGTAAAACATTATTTCTCATTATAATTAAAGGGTTTGCGATGGACACGGCTGACACAGAACCGACGGGTAAAAATAAGCGAGGCTGTGGCAGATGTTCTGACATTTCTTTGTGGCCCTTGTTCTAAAATAATATGCCATTCCCGCATTGCCTACTGAGCATGTGCAAGAGTCGATTTGATGGGGCTGCTTTAGTCAAAAGCACTGTATCTAAGAAAGGCGCCGAGATAATGGGAGCCCTGGCCTGCGGGACTGTCTCGTGTCTCTTCTCGGGTGCACCAGTGAGTGAAGATATTGGAGAGAGGGACCCGCTAAAGATAATGCACTCACTGGCTCCCCTAGGGGCTGATCCAGAGCGGCGCTCTGATTGACAGTGCCGCCTGCATCTCAGCCTCGGCTGGGCAGAGGATGAAGGCGGGAATGCGGCGGTCTGCAGAGAAGCCAGGCATTCTGCGAGAGGGAACTCGTCGTAATGTGCAATTTTGGGGGTTTGGAAAGGTGTTGGGACCCCAGAGGGTTTGAGCTGGCCCGGTCGGCCACGTGTGGGGCCAGGAGAGGCTGGGGCGGATTTCAGATGCGGAGGAGACGGCGTGACTAACGGCGCAGCGGATTTCCGCTTGTCTTCTTCTGGTGGTCGCTGGAATACCCAGTGACCCTGTCGGGGAGACACGCCGGCCGCACCCGCCCAGAAGCGCAGCAAACAGCGCTCACTGACTTACTGCTGCAAGTGGGTCACCAGGCCTTCCGCCCCGACCACCTCTCCGCTCATATGGCATCGTACTGCTAAAATGATGTCAATTCTGTCAATTACATCTGAAGCGTAGAGCAGGGGGCAGATAATTTACGGAATCTGCTGTTGTATGTGTATATTTACAGTACAATTCTAGTCCTCGAGTATAAGGCAACCCCATTTTTTAAATGCAATTTTTTTGTCTTATATTCGGGCCGTCTGCAGTCTTTTTCCTAGTTTTATCCTTCGGAGATGGAGGGAAAAGTTTTTTTTTTATTTAAATTGATGCATGGATTGATTAATGGATGGTAACATGCACACTGACACATGAGGTCACCTTAAACCCCTAATTGTTCTTTTTAAGGAGCATGATTTAATAGAGTAGCCTATATAGTATGAGAAATCAGAATATCCTCTATATAGGACAAAACAGACCTCGATCTCAGGAAGTTACTGAAGCTTTTGCTTTATTCATATATTTCATTTGAATCGATGCCTTTTCTGCTTCATACACAATTATTGCTAATATAGTAATATATATATATTACTAATACACAAATCATGCACCTATGGAAATCGGGTTTCTGGGCCTGTTGTTACAGGGGTTCTGAAACCTGCAAGGTGTGACCGCACTGCTGCGCACCCCCACTGCCTCTGCTCTGAATCGGCCCGCGAGCTCCACCGTGAGAGTGTAATGCTAGCCGAGGGAATCTTCACTTTTGTTCCCCACATCAAAAGGAAGTTATAAAGTATTAGCCCTGAATCCCCAATCAAGCCAAACACTAGGCTGTCTCTCTCTTTATACTTCTGCCAAAGATCGCTGGGGAAAAAAAAACTTCTCCGTGATGTGATCTGCCTCTCTGCCTCTGTGACCACATCCAACAGTGAGCAAAAAAAACAAAACAACAACAGAGTGTGACAGTAATGTTCAGTAGCAGTAATCCCATGACTCATTTCATAACATCAACATGTGCAACCCAGATATAGAGTTCCCTAATTAAATGTCAAAATATCATGTGTCTTGACCAAGCCTCGAACGGAGAGGCTGTTTTTTCCCCTCACGTGTGTTAGCTGAACCTGGTCAATGGCTGAAGAGTTTCCAGTTACAGTAAATCGTACGGGGCTCCACCCTGCTACGTATTGTTCCGTAAGGGCACTCTGCCTGAGAAGGCCGCGCTCCGGAGGGACTGGGGAAACACCCCGGAGTCACGCTAGATTATACGGGCGAGGCGCACGCCAGCAGAGCGCGGCAGATGTCAGCTCACGCTCATGGAAAGGGCCCCCTAAGTTGGCCGGCCTCAGCTGGCATCAGGAAAAAGCCTGGATGTTTTAATATCTGCCGGCCGGCTGCGTTACACATCACGTTTGTTAGGATGAAGACCACCTGACACTGATTATTGACGGTGCCACGAATGGGTAGCGTGCAGAGAATTGGGAATCCCTATCGTACCCTGGTTTTAGTGGAGTGAGAGTTTTTCCAAATGGTCTGACATCGATGTCACAGTCTGCCTTTCCTTCCCTTAAATTCAGTTTCACTCCCACTATGGTCACACTTCTTATCCGCACAGATCCTCACAGAAATAGAATGTACTTATGCTCTTCTATTACAAAAGTCCATTATAAAACAGACCTGATTCAAACCTTTAAATGCTATTAGGTCTGTAAGTGGTTGGGGGAGTATGGTAGCACCATGGGTTTTTTGCTTGCTCTTTGTTTTGGGTGGATATATTTCTTCTCTGTTCTTTTTCTGAATACAAGTAACTATGCAAAACCTGGTTGTAATAAATACTCTGTCACAGAGAAGGAGTCCCATGATATCACACAATATGCCCAGTATGTTTATGCATCACATGACTTTTTTTTTTTAAATCATATTTGGTAACACTCTCAATGAAGCCAATATTCATAAAGCCTAATAACTATTCTTATAATTCATTGTAACACATTCATAACATATTATAAACAAAGATATAAATATTTACAAAATGGCATAACACATTATAGCCATGTGGGAGTAATGAGTGTTCAATGAAGGCCTCATCTATAATGCTCTTTAAATACCTTCAATGCATTATAATGGTCAATCTAAGAATTCTGAATGCTTTGTGCTGCAATATGAAGGTGTTTATAGTGCATTATAGGTGAGACCTTCATAGACCATTCTTAAGGCATAATACACATGACAATAATGTGTTATGCCTTTTAATAAATATAGTCGGGTTATAATACTTTATGACTGCATTATAATTCATTATGACGGTATGTGTAATGCAGTACAATGACTGCTTTAAGTAAAGTGTTGCCTCATATTTTTCTCTAGTCTGCAAGCAGAAAATATATGAGAGAGATGTTGCTGTCTGTGGGAGGCCAGCTTAGTGAAGCTCCTCTATTGAACATGACAAACACACGGTGCTTCACATGCAAAGAGGCCCCAGGATTAAGAGAACCTTTCATCCCAGATTGTCCTGGCCGGAGGCGTCCTGTGACGCAGGCTGAGCGCGAGCCTGGCTTTGGCAGGGCCACCGTTTGGCGACTCCATTAGGACTCTGTCCCAGTGCTGGGAGTCGACATAAGGACGCGTGCGAGATGTGGAAGAATGGTGATAAGTGTTTACAGCCGGGATTCATGGGTGGCTTTTAAATCTGGAGGTCTTGTGGGGAGGCCACCTGTCTTACTGGCCAGCTGCACACAGAAATCCCCTCCAAGCCCCATTATCGCCACCTTGTGATACACTGCATCACCTTGCCATCAGCACATAACTGATAGCTTGCACTTCAACTAAATCAGTCTGTAATTTTGGTGCAATTTGTAACGCAGATCAATTCTCTGCATTTCAATTCTAATATTAACTCCCTGTTTACACAGAACATGCTTCTTACAGCTTAAAAACTTTGCTAAACTTAGACCTTTTTGTCACTGAGCACAGATCACACATAGTGTGTCAACCCAATACTGCGTCCAAAGTGCACCAGTGACAGTTCTAGCTAGATGCAGTAAATTTGACCACAGTACACCTGTTCTGATGTCTCTCACTGGCTTCCAGTTAAGCACAGGACAGACTGTATAATTCTTCTGCTTTCCTGACCCTGCATTACAGGGTCAGGCCCCCGCTTGCCTAAGTGCGTACCAATCTGGGACGTCCACTGAGAGCAGAGAGTTCAGGCCTTCTTGTACTTCCTCTCATAAATAAAACGACCGCTACCAGCATGCCGAAAGCAATGCCCCGCCGCTGTCAGCATTTAGGTACAGTCTGAAGACCTACTACTTTGGCCGAGCCTGCTGTAAATAAAGCCATTGTGCTGCCGTACATGCTGCTCTGTTTCTGCATTTGCTGTGAGTCTGTGAGCCTCTCCTTATGGCTGGTTGCCCTGTACACAGGGCGGATAGTGACTGTAATGGAGGACAGGCAGAGCTACTGGCCAGTGGGGGTCTGCAGACTGGCCTGCAGAAGGTTGAAGAGAGAGCTGACCTGTAGATGGTGATGATACACGGATAGGGTGAAGGCATGTGAGCACCACATGAAGATGCACACAATCTTCTGGCTTTTTATTGTCTACACATGCCTACGAAGGGTTGGGCAGCCTGTTGTCTTTGGGTCCCCAGAGGTTTTCTATAAAAACCCTGGAGTTTAGTTTCCTCTTCTGCACCTTCCTCGGACTCTTATTCACTATCCATATAGATTACCACTACCCTAAACTGTAGTATATCTGGAAGTCCCAATGCTGTTTGACTCTACAAAGAAAAGGCACTATTTAAACTTTGGGAAAGGCGCTATATGAATATAAATTCAATCTATTGAACTGAAACATAGGGGAGGCTGAAGATTAATTTAATCAGATTTATGTTTCCCAAGTTGGAATATGTGTGTTGGAATTTGGTGTTTTTCCTGCTCGCCTGCACATGCTGTAGGGGTTTTGTGTGTAGAGCAAATTAGCACAGGCTTTTTTATTTCGGGTCACTGTTCTGGTAAGTAAACAGAAGCGAAGGCCCCTGGGGAAGGAGGCACTGAGGCAGCCTGATTCTGGCCAGTGGGGCAGAACCCCGTGACTCCACTTGGGGGGAAGGCCACTTCCGCTGGGCATCGGGCCCCGGGCCCCAGGCTCTGGCTGAGCGAGCCATGTGAAAAAGAGACCTATTCGGGGTGCTGATAGGATTGTGGCTCCCCTCTCCCACTGGCCAGCCTCCCGCCATTGAGCCGGCCCCTTTCAGTTTGAATGGACCGGCACAAAGCACGAGCCGCGCCATTTCGTTAATAACATTTCCAGAGTCTGCCCCTCGACATTTTCTGCTGGGTCTGCATGCAAATGAGCGGAGGAGGCGGAGGATTGTTTTGATTAGTCCAAGCAGGAAACTGGCAAATTATGTGGGCGACCTGCAACTCCAATCACAGCCCCGGCATTAACCTTTTGCGTGGGACTTGATCTCGAAAGCAGAGGAGCCTGGGCGGGTGCCGTGACGCCAGCTGTGCGTGTGCGTCTCTTTAAGGCAGCAGACTCTGCCGTGGTTATGTGTTGTCGGTAGGGTTTCTCTTATTTTTTCCTCCAAATAATGACGGAACCTGTCTGAACGGAGCAGCAGAATAGGTTAAGCTCGTTCCCCAAAGCGGCCCGAACCGGCCCTGGCATATTTTCGTGAGGCGATGAAAGGAGCCGTGCTCAGGAGGCGGAATCCGGAGGTCTGAATCACCCTGCTCCTGCTGGGCTTCAATGAGCCAATACAATTTACAGAACGGCAGTGAAGATAGCAGACGGCATTCAGGCTCTCTGTGAACTGCCCCGATTCTCATTAAAGATGCAAAGTGTGTGTGTCCAGCATGATACTTACAAATCACATTATGAGTCTCATTCCCAGAATGTAGAATTCACCAGCCATATCTAAAAGGGACATATGTATTTTTAATATAAATAAAATGTGGTATCGGATGGATTTATTAACTTTCCTGCACCCACAGCAAAATATACAGTCGGGATGGAAATTAAATGTGCACATCCAAGACATTTACACCACGGTGCCAAACCGAAAAGCATGCTAGGAAAGTCCTGGTGTCTTCTCTGCGAATAATGAAAATCAGTCATTGTTGAGAACAGCACCAACAGTTGTCTGTCTGGGCAGGGTACTGGGGGGCAGGGGGGACACGTGTGTGAGGAAGCAGCATGCTCTGGGGCTGGTCCCCCCTGGCACATTTGGAGGGACTTCAGTCGGGGCCAGAGCAGGGGTCCAGTCTGCAAATGGGGCCGACTGCTGAGTGTGGTCTATCAAAGCTCTGCGGTCACCCCCCACCCCCACAGGAGCCCCCCCGCGTGTAGGGGCTGTTTCACAACCACAGCAGCCCCCTTGTCTGAGCTCCACAGCAGTTGCCGGTGACTTTGCCATGCAGCTGTGCTCCGGTTAGCCCAGTGAAACTGGAGCCCGGGCGCCGGTGCCCCCATTGACCCCCGAGCGGCCGGCAGCGACGGCGGCCCGCCTCCCTCCTCTTCCGGCCCCACTTGTGTTTCCTGAGGTCATGGCATCGGGACGGCCATGGCTTTTTGGCAGATCTTTTGAGGGAGGGTGTTGTAGACAGCGGCGTCAGTAGAAATTTTGGACCTCATTAAGGCATATCATATTGGGCCTTCAGCCCAGACCAATCCAATTATGTCACTAAGGGGCCCTTGGAATTGTCTTAACTTCCCAACACCTAACAGCGTCCCTAGCTGTAAATACACACACACGCACACACACACACACACACAGTCCATGTATCCCTATCATTATGGGGACACTCCATTCATTCCTATGGGCATAACCCTGATCCCAACTATGACACCCTTAACCCCTACCCAGCCCTAACCTTAACCATAAGTAACCAAACTAAACATGAGACTTTTGGCATTTTTAGTTTTTGATTGCAGACACAGATTTTAATATAATTGAAATTATCCTTGTGAGGACTGAAAAATGTCCCCACAAGGTAAAAAGTAGCAGGTTTTTATCACCTTGTGGCGACACTGGGTCCCCACACTGTAATAATTACAAAGCCACACACACACACACACACACACACACAGGGATGTAACATTAGCATGCTGGATCCAGGTGGGCTGATACTGAAGAACTGCTCTGATATCTAATCAATATTACAGTACTCCTACATTCTTCCTTTCATTATATGAGCTTTTGATTTAACAATATTTAGTGGGAAAGTGGGGGGCGGCATGGTGGTACGGTGGTTATCACTGTCGCCTCACACCTCTGGGACCGGGGTTCGAATCCTGCCCAGTTCTATGTGTGTGGAGTTTGCATGTTCTCCC
>JAODKL010000118.1:2979274-2996116 GCA_026780765.1 Petrocephalus schoutedeni | reverse complement strand
GGGGGGGGGGGGGGGGGGGGGGGGGGCTGCTGCATGGCAACTTCAGGGCTGGGTGCTCAGATCCCGGGACAAGGCTGTTTGTGGAGTTTTCTGTACCAACACTTAAAAGGAGGACGACTCCAGAAATTATGTGCCAGTTACATCGGAAGTGCAGGTGCTTCTTATAAATGTAGTCCTATGTACAGCAAAATAATTACAAAGAAAACAGAACTAATAATTTTGGTGAGTTCACAATGAATGTTCTCAGTCTCTTACACGGCTTTCCCGCCGTGGTCCTTTGCCCATGGAGTGTGCGTGTCCTGTGATGGAAGCTGTCCCACGCTATGCTGCCTAGGATAGATTCCGCCATTATCTGCAGGACTGGTTTCAAGATGGATGGAGGTGACACGGAAGTGGCTGACAAGTTGGCTTTCTGAGCTGTGAGCTGTCTGATACATTAAATGTCTTTTTTGCCACTGTGAAACAGATCTCTGTGGCCTCTGTTGGCCATTAACTGCTGGCCATTTACGGAATTATTTTTGCTAGCAAAGAAGTAGAAAAAAAAAAAAACGATGACCAGCTGAGTGTAATTCGATTTCTTTAAAAAACAAACAAGGTCTTAAGGTCATTGCTTTTTTTTTGCCGGGGCCTGCCATATGCTTTCTGTGCTATGTGAATTACTGGCAATAGGCTGTGATTTATGCCAGAATGGGAGGAAGCAGGTAAAACCGCCCATCAAACAAGCAACCGTTTTAACAGACTCCGGTGTTGTCATCGTCTAAGGAGCCCCATTATGTTGTCAGTCACTTGCAGCTTTTGCAGTAGCCATACGCTTCTGTGGGGTAATCGTCCACTTTCTGGCAAGTTCAGATTTATGGTTTATCAGCTTGGTTCTGTGTGTGTCTCTGTGGGGGCCTGATCGTGCCTACACCTGTTCCAGGCTGACGTCCAGGGGCCGAAACAAGCGGGCACTTGTGTGCCTGTTTACCATCTGTTTGCCTGGTGCGTTTCTTTTAAAAAAAGTGCATTTTTTTTCTCTACTGAGTTCTTATAGGTGCTTGACTAACATCTTTGCAAGGAGTCTGATTATAAGAATAATAAAGACACTCACAGGGTGACAGAAATCATTTATTACATGTTAGCATTAATTTCATCCTTTACATTGAACTCATCACATCTCCTTTTGTGCGCTGACTGTAATGCAGTGACGATGAAACCCTTATGGCCATAGCAGTGACCAGTGGCAATGGGCGTGTCTGTCGGCTTGCTGTTCCTCTCTGTCCTGCACATGCCTTTTTGCTGTGAGTGTCATTATCTCAGCGGGGTGCAGCAGGATGGTGTCTTTCGACAGAAAGCACTGTGAGCGATTCCTGACACCGGTGTGTGCCAGACGTGGGTGCTCTCACAGCTGCAGACAGGTGCATTGTCACCTGTGACCTTTGTAGCTCCTGGTTTCACTGTTTCTATGCAGTTCTTCATGTGGCAAGTACCTTACTCACGGAAGCAGAGGAGAGTCCTGCCAGGGACCTGGACCCATAACCTATTCAGCCACTGACACTTTGCTCAGAATCAGAACCAGAATACTTTTATTTTCCTGGAGGAAATTGCTTGTTATTACAGACTGCGCAGTACACGATGACACAAAACGACAAAACCAGACAACACGCAGTGCTACATGCAACAATTTCTATTGAAGAATCAGTAAGAAAAGCAAACGGAGTCTGTATTGAATGAGACACGGACAAATTTCACAGATGAAATATTGCAAGAGAGAAATAATTAGATGATGATAAAAACAGGTTGTATTGCACCTGTGCCCTGAGTGTTTTACCTGCTCATCCATCCCAATGGGTTTTTTTCATCAAAATAAGGATGTAAGGAGGCAGTTTTGTTAGACATTTCTGAGCTTATTATGTACTGTACTTACCCTTCCAGTGTAAGGGGTCTGCAGACTAGTCAGCGTTGCTGTGGTTGTGCCATGTAGATCGTACAGCGTGTGGAAATGTTTGGCATTAGGACATTAGCTCTACCTCAGGTCTCCAATGGCTTTGTGTTGCAGGTGCTGTAATTCTGCGGAAAACAATGATCCCGGCCCGCTATCACTTTGGGCTCGTCCTGATGACCTGTCTGATGAGGGCCACCTCTTCACTCAACCAAGATGATCCCAACGTCTGCAGTCACTGGGAGAGGTGGGCATCTGGGAATTCTTCTAAAGGAATCACCCATCGTTTTGGCCCTTTTCATTTAATTCAGGTTGCAAGTCGTACATAGAACACTACATTAATATGCATTAATATTACCAACTGTCACTTTAGTCCGATTCCTATTACTGTTGCATGCAGCGATGATGTGTTTTGATGCATATTTGTCTTAATGGTGTTTACACATCAGTCTGATTATTTTAAAATGTTTTCACAAGAAGCTGTGATAAAGTTTCTTCGGCTGAGCTGTTAGTTTATGTTGTAGTTTTGTGGTAGCGAAATATGCACACAAACACAGTCCTTTTTTTCTGGAGTATTTTGAAATCCCTGAAGCTGCCACTCGGAAAACATACAAAGTTTTAATCTGCAAAATATTTCCTGTACTAAATAAAGGCACAGCTAGAAAATCCATTAAAGCAGTTTGGAAAGAACAAAGGGGGATGCAGCTTTCCCAGCTAGATTCACTTTCAGCAGATAATGTGTGAAAACAGCTGCAGCTCTTAACGGGCTGTGGAGAGGGCGGGGGTCCTGTTGCGGTGGGAGAGGGGGCCGCAGGCTCTGTGTGGTGGCCCCGGAGCCGCCTGTCGCCGAGATGCTCCCCCCCCCGCCTTGACGTTTCAATCAGGTTCATGCACAGCAACTGGTCCGGTTGGTGTGTTTACAACATTAGTCCGACAGCCTACCCCCAACTTCCTCTCTTGCTTACTACTGTTTTTCTTGATGATCGAGAAGTTGCACCTCTGAAAGGGTTGTGTTTTCCCAGTTCGACCTGGATTCCCAGCTGTTTTGGGAAGAGGGTAAAAATCACTAAGTGGCGTCACATGGAATTGAAGACTTCGATGCTGGGATGGCCGTTCGATTCACTGACTTTGCTACATTGCCGCTGCAATCAGAGATGTAGCACCTCAGAAAAATTTTAAAAGCAATTACGCTTGTTTAGCTTATCTCTTTATTGGAACTTCTCCTTCATCTTAGTTCTGCGTGCTGAAAAGTCGCAGCTAAAAAATTACTGATATAAACTCTTTGTGACCTTCACGTGGGATGTTGACTGTAAACCAGAGCAAGATGAATGCTCATGAAAACCAATTGTGATGAAGAGTTGACAAACCTTTGATCCTTAATCCCCTCTGTGGCGCTATAATGGCCTGGATTTCGAGCCACTCTGGGGTCCCCTCATTAGAGAACCATGTGCAAATGGCGTACGGCCCTGATCTCCCGCGTCCCCTTTTCCAGCTACTCCGTGACGGTGGAGGAATCGTACGCCCACCCCTATGACCAGATATACTACACCAGCTGCACGGACATCCTCAACTGGTTCAAGTGCACGCGGCACAGGTGAGTGGAGTGGGGAACATGGCGGGGAGGTAGGCTTGGGGGTCGCAAAACATGGTGACCATAGGAGCAGGAGTGCTGGTTATGATATCAGGCCAACCAGGAGTATGAAATGATGCTGTACCTCCCATTTATACAAGTATGTCGAAATGTGTTCATTTCAATGCCATCTTGCAGTCCTTTGAGACACACACATCTAGAGGATAAAACAAAGCCTGGGTCATTTTTCAGGGGGTTAAGGGCCTTGCTCAAGGGCTCAACAGACGTGTCTACTCTTCTAAGCTCGAGATTTGAACCCGCAACCTTCTGATTACGAACACAGTGGCCTAATCTGCTGAGCTGCACATCAGTGGACCACCTTGTCCACAAAGGGATACATCTAATTTTAGAACTAGCTTTCTGGGTTCTACATAGTTGAAACTAGGCTCCTGTTTGACTGCATCCGTTGCTGTGTGACTGCCTAGGGTGAGCTACAGGACAGCGTACCGCCGGGGGGAGAAGACCATGTACCGCCGCAAGTCTCAGTGCTGTCCAGGATTCTATGAAAACCAGGAGATGTGTGTCCGTGAGTATCCCTGTTGCGGCATGGTCACGGGGCCCCAGACGTTTCATGTCACCTAGTCAATGGAGGATGTCACCCTCTCTGGTGACCATCTTTAAAAATCTGCTCAGTATTACTCTTCCACTTCTGTGTTGCTGTATGTTGAGCTTGGGAGTGGTCTTCCCACAATGCATTGCATTGATGGGGACAGTGCCCCGTTCAGCCATTAGAGATTGACGTGGGCCTCCGTGTACCACATGACCATGTGTCGGTGACTGCTGAGAGCAGGTGCGGGGGGGTCCCAATGGGTGTGAAGCTCACACTAGGTTCCAGTGTTGAGGAACAGGTGTGCCGCAGACCGGTAGCAGAAGATCTTGACCCATAGTCTGGTTCCTCAGTGGGACTTATTGTTCCACGCAGGGCACTTGTGGTTCTCACATTTGTTTGCGGATCATTCCCAACCAAAACAATCCTTCAATTCAACTGGAAAAAAACGGTTTGCATCAGGTCATCTGTATGTACTGTTGCCACCAAGTTATTGGTTGTCACGATAAAATCACTGGTACTTAATTTGTTTTTAAGCTTACCCCCCAGTATTAAGTGCTAAATAATTTGTCAGGGGTTAAGCGAGACTGATGTGCTAATGTAAGGATGGCAAGAACTCCTTATCTCGATGAATCAACTTCTATGTGGAAATGTGACCACTTGGGGTTCAGCCAGCTCATTCTTCAGCGCCGCCGAAGGGGCGGCTGTAAGGTCCCGTCACATTCATCCCTGCTTCATATCTCTAGCTTCCTCCAAGCTCAACAGAAGCACCATTTGATATTTCTGCCTTGTTATAAATGTCAGCCTCCTAACTGTGAAATGTGACAAGTTGTGCCCCACTTTAAGTTCCCGATAAGTTGGGAGAATGGTGTATCTTGATTCTGAAATCTTTTCCCTTGTGCGCTGAGGCTGCTGGGGGGTATGGGGGCTATGACTGCTCATAAGATGATGTCCTTAAAAAACAAACCTTTGCTCCAAATTTTAAATTGTTTGCCCCTGGCCATACTTCAAAGGGCATCGTGCAGTTGGTGGTTTCAATCCTTAAACCTCTGACAAAACTATGTTTTAAGCAGAATTATACATATGAAGTTGGTGCAGTGTCCCCTTAATCCATGTCTGTTTGGTCAAGACAAAGGCACTTGGTCAGTAGTCTGACGATTTGCAGCCTCCGCCTGACAAATATATCTTGGGTAATAATTACCATCTAGATCATAAAATAATATGACCATGTGGAAATTCCCTCCACCACTTTTTAATGCTTTGCTCTTAAACAACAAGCGTGTGGTTGATTCACACCTAAACCATTTGAAGGTCTCACTTTCCACAAAACGCATGGTCTCAGCATTGGCCGGGGGGGTATAACGTCTGGGCTGCATTGACCAGTGGCAGTGGAGTCTGACAGATAAAGCTAAGTGTGTCCTGTGTTACACTTGGAAAAAGAGCATTAGCTAATTAACATCTATCATAATTTAAGGTGGATTCCTAAAATGCCTTTAGTTAGATTTTGACTGTGATTTTGTCAATTACCTTTCGTCCTGAATGAGATGCCTTTAATTCGATTCTGATTGTGATTTGGTGAATTCGCTTTCATCCTGAATATTAAGCCTTTAATTAGATTCTGATTATGATTTGGTGAATTAGCTTTCAGTTCATTCTCATGTAGAGATGTGGGATGTTCCCTTGCTGTGTCCCCCCCCTCCCCCACTCAGCGTGTGAGGCTCATTTTGCCTGAAAATCCCCCCTCTGTGACTGGGTAGCGTTTGTAAGACGAAATGAAATCTGACCTCACTTTCCCTTGTTTTCTTTCCTCCACTGTGACCCCCCCCCCCGGCCCACCAGCCCACTGCGCCGAGAAATGTGTCCACGGTCGCTGCGTGGCCCCCAACACCTGTCAGTGTGAGCCAGGCTGGGGCGGGGCCAACTGCTCCAGTGGTAAGTCCTCCAGCTGCGGCCGTCCGTCTCGCCGCCCTGTCCCCGTCCTCTGCCGGGACAGCCCCCCTCACGTGTCTGTCATCAGGGGCAGTGTCCTCCCAACAGCCCGTTTGCTGATCATATGAAAAGACATTCCACTGACTGCAGCGCTTTATGTTCTGGGAAGCTCTCAATTAAAATTGGTAGGTTGTAACTATGTGACGCCACTTAAAGGTCCGTCTGTCTCTTACGCAGTGCTATGCTGTGTGCAGTATTACCGCAGTCCTTCCTTGTCCTGCTGTCATAAATACAGTAAGCCCATAAGTGCAGCCTACCCAGCTAGAGCAGAATAAAGCAGATACACTGTAGTGGGCTCCACACTCGGCTGGCTTTAGTATAAGTGATACACCATGGGCTTAACGCAGATATACTCCCATTGCTTGGTCGACGAACCGTTGAGAGACTTCTGGACATTGTTAGCACAAAAAATAAGAGCATCAATATCCTTGGCTTCCTCGCCCCCGATCGCACCCGAGGGTAACCCTCCCCGTCATTGATTTCCCAGAGGATCCCGCCGCCGTCGAGGTGAGATAAACTCTGGCACAAACAGGGCAGAGGCCACGGCCTCCTGAAAGCCCTGTTTATTGTTGTGTCTGAAATAGTGGCCTGTAGGAGGAGTGGCTTGGCGAGTGAGTCTGTCTGACTGGGAGGGATCAGACCTGCGTTGATGTACTCTAGCTCGGGTTCAACGGTAAGGTGATCTTTTCTGGCGGTGCATGCTAGCCGCATGTCTCTCTGCAAGCTTCGCTGCCATTGCGGGTCCTGGTAGTTGGCCTTTATTTATATGTTAGAAACTGCGAAATGCCTTCAGCATTGTAACTTTGTGCTCCTTCATTCCGAACGCCATTCGATACCTGTGAGAACCTGCAGGTCTGTGTTACTAGACGTGTATCTTTACAAGACGACAACGGAAGACATCACTGGAGCTATCTGTAATAAAACTGCTCCAATTTGGTGAAAGGAGTTGGTCAAAGATACATTTTGAGGTTGTAGCTTATAAATGTGAGGCGTTACCTAATTAAGGTCCTGCAAAAAACACCAGTGAATGGCAACACAAATGTAAATTTTCACATTTATCATGGCATAATTTCGCAGGCCATCCCCGCCCACTCAGATATGTGGACATGCAGGAGACCCCTGTCCACCGAGAGTGATCCCTGAGTTGCTTATGTCATTTGGTTTGAAGCCCTGTAGCACTGAACATATGAAGTAAATTAGCTTAGCGTGAATTAGCTTATCAAGTATTAGCCTAGTAAGAATTAGCTTAGCATTTATTAGCTTAGCATTTATTAGCTTAGCGTAAATTAGCTTAGCCTGTATTAGCTTAATGTGAATTAGCATAGAGCAACGAAACCCGACCTGTTAAGGTGTTTAGTGGTTATTAAATGTACAATGTGAATACATTTTCTCTTGGTGGGGCATTCTTGTTTTGAGTGAGGGTTATTTTTTTCCCCCGGCTGCTCCTGTTTCATTTTGCAAAGGGAGGTCCCATCCGCTTGGCCTCCAGAGTAATATGACTGTTCATTTCCCCCGAGGCCTGAATGCTCATTGTCGCCTGTCTTTCATGGGTCAAAGAAGCCGGACAATGTGTCTGAGGATCGTTTCTGGTTGAAGAAAAGGAGTGAACAAAGTGTCAGATTCTTTGCCCGGGTATGTTGTGTTGGGGGGGGGGGGGGGGCGTTCTGCGAGTGTGACACATCTCATTTTATTGTGAGCTTCAGCGTGTGGGAGAAGGGGGCAGTGTTTCTCAAGCAGAAGTTCTCTGCTACTTCGGATATTAGATTGCTAAACTCGAGGGGGTGGGGGAGTCTGGTCAGATGTGGTCTGAGAGTCATCATCACGGTCTGCAGCTCGATGGTTACGTCACCAGCGACAGGGCGCCTGTCGGCAGTGCCGGGCGGGCTCCGCGGTTTCTTCCTGGCGTGGGACCGTCCGGCCACAGAGACCCCTTTAAAATTAACACCGTCGCCAGCTGTCGCCCGGGATCCGGTTTCCGATGACGACCCTCGCCGAGTCTCTGGCCCCGTTAGAAGCAGGACGTTACCGGCTTCACGGGACTGGCGTGGGGCCCCTTTGTCTGCCCCAGTGTGATATGGCTGATCCTTTTGCGGGATTGGGTGAACTCAGGGGCCTACATTGGATTTTATGCCCCTGTTGGCCTGTGTGGAGTGGGTGAGCATGAAGGACAGGGGGGCTGCACTGCACAGCGGCGGGATTTGCACCCAGGCGGTGATGGTCTGGGCCTCACCAGGCAGCGCGGCCTCTACCTTTTGGCATCCTGTGCACGGGACCCTTGCTTTACGACTCATTTAGTGTTAGTCTTTCACACTCTCCAATCATTTATCCAATCATTACTTCCTATCCAGTACAGCTCAGGTGTCAAACTCCAGTCCTGGAGGGCCAGTGCCCTGTGTAGTTTAGTTCTTTCCCTGTTCCACCACAAACGATTGAGCTGAAGAGCTGTGTGGTAATTAGCAGAAGGAGCTGTGAGGAGTTGAATCAGGTGTGTTAAATGAGGATAAACCCAAAAATGGGTTGTGGCAGGGTTCTGGCTGTCCAGGACTGGAGTTTGACATCCCTGCAGTACAGGGTGTGAGTAGGCTTGGAATCTATCCCAGGAAGCACAGGGGTTGAGTCAAACTATACCCAGGATTGGAAGTCAGTCCGAGGTTAAACCGCAGTACTAAATGGCATTAAAGCACACGACCGTAATGATTTTCATGCCGTGCCGCGCATGTCTGCTGCAGCGACGGCTGCTGATTGAAAATAATTTGGAGTGTGTGGTGGAGAGTTAACGGTTTTTAGAGACCACAGCCTGGCTTTTGTGCCAAACAATGAAACTAAATAAAACAACAGTTTTAAAATACCAGCTTTGTAACAACCGTGAAACTGAACGGCGAATTACGGGGCTGTAATAACATCATGGAGCAGACATGGAGCAGAGGAGCTGGTGCACATTTTCGTGAAATCTTTGACAGGGTGTATTCTCCTGCCGAATATAAGAAAGAGTCTGAGAAGCTCTGCTTTGATGGAGTTTACCAGCTCGAGTTCCCGGAAGCACGCACACATGCCCACCCACTCACACACACACACACACACACACACACGCGCATGCATACGCACACTCACCCGCTTACAAATAAAGACAAGCAGCATGCCTGCAACGCCATGGCGATGCACTGCTGTTATAGACACTCGCCCCGTCCTAATGGCCGGAACCCAGGCGAAAAGCTCAGTTTTCCCATGATGCTCGGGGGATTCCGTATGTCAGTGTGGGTGATAACAAATGAACAGAAAAGGCCTCGTTACCCCCTCCCCGTGTCAGCAGCTGATTGAGCACCACCCGGGACCTGACAGCTGCCCAGCGGAATGATGGAATTTTTTGTTTCTTCCCATGGCTCTGGCTGATCGCGTCTGAGGGCTCGCCCAGCCCAGCTGTGTCGTCCCATGCACCCCTCTGTATTCTCGAGGTCACGCCCGTCCACCATTGGCCGATTTATTCCCACTGGCCGCTCCTTGCCGTCCGTCCCATTCGCCTCCAGCTGCCCCTCGCGAGCCGCACCTCTGACACCCACTGTAAATGTCTCAGGCGATGAGCGAAGGTCACGTTCAGGGAGCCTTATACGAAACAGATGCTTCCCTCACGGTCAGGCCTTGGGAATATTTATAAACATGGAATGATTTTGGACCTTCGCAGACTATTTTAATGCAGCCTTTAAAATTTGAGTTATATACGAACGATTGACCCAGATGCCGTGTCATTGCCTTTTCACGGATTCCCGGGTTTAATTGCACACCCCTCCCCTCACGTGACGACTTTTGTGAGCATGGTCCTGTGTGATGTGTATTCCTGTTTTAGTGTCGTCCGCTGGGAACAGGCCCCTTTCTCTTCCCCGCGTGGGCCGTATTCATGCACATATGCTCATACAGCGAAAGCTCACTGGTTTTGATCGTAGACTGTAATTGTCAGAGGCAGGACCTGTCACCGTGACATTCTGGCAGATGGATTCAGTATTGGTCCAGAGACATTAAATGATCAAAAAGTTAAATCAAAAATGTCTTCCTTGTCTTGGTGAGTGTAGGTTAGAGCGGTTAAGTGGCGGGTAGGTTTGTGTTTGTGTTATTTTGTTTTATTTTCTTTAAAGGTGATAGATAGGTAGGTGATTGGTGATTTTGTGTTTTTAGCCTATATTCTCTGAGAGCCAAGGAAAATAATAATAGTAATAATAATTAGATAAAAAGCTTGCTCCCACACATGTGATATCATCTTAAAGCCCTGACTATCTTATTTAACAAACAATGGGACTTAATAGAGCCCAATTTCATGTTCAGCTCAATTAAATTATTTTTATCTTAAGCACCTTTCACAACACAATTGTCCCAGGCACATGAATGTATGTGCAGTATGTATGTACAGGAGGGCAAATAGAGCAGAAACATTATGTCCACTACAGTGGATGAAAACTACTTGCTGTGTCTGTAACCTGGCTCAGGTGTGCTGTTATTATCGTGACCATTTTGTATTAAATGTTTGCTGATCTGCGTTTTGAAGCCAAAGACTATTGCCATGGTTCAGGTGGCATGCATTGTGACATCACTGCAACACAAAGGCTAACCCTCCCTTCACCTTCCATTCCTGCAGGTTAATGGAAATGCCTTTGTTAAGACGGCGTGTTTGAAGTTAGCTTGTCTAGTGCTCTGAATAGGGTGAATCTTTTAAGGGTAATACAGTCAAAATGGCAAATGTGGTGTTGATTCAAAATGTATCATTAACAGGCAAACAACGAGAGGCAGCAAGACAGTGATGAGAAACAGAATGCTTGTACCTGGATTGCTGCTTGTCTTGTTTCCCGCAGCTTGGCTGTGAGTTCTACTGTGCAGCTGAGCGAAGGGGAACAGTTGGTCGCAGTACTCCATTGCGAGAGGCCCGCGGGCCTGTTCCCGGTCTGTTCTATTTAGGTCAGGTTCCACAAAAGGTACCGATGATGGGGGAGGAGGTGGGAGTGAATTAGGGGCCAGGTGGCACTCTGTGTCTGCCTGCTTTTGGTCTGCTTGACATTCATCTTAGGCGCATGGAGATGCCCCCTGTGCTTTATTTTTAACCCGGGTATAGGGGTCTGTCCTGCGTGAGAGAGAAAAGAAGAAGTGGGGACACATTCAGGGCACAGATGGGATGCAGGCAGGATGGAGATGGGATGTAGGCAGGACGCAGCCAAGATGCAGGCAGGACACAGACGGGATGCAGCTGGGACACATTCAGGACACAGGCAAAATGCAGACGGGAAGCAGCGAAGATGCAGGCAGGATGCAGACAGGATGCAACTGGGACACATTCAGGATGCAGGCAGGATACAGACAGGACACAGCCAAGATACAGGCAGGATGCAGGCAGGACGCAGCCAAGATGCAGGCAGGATGCAGACAGGATGCAGCCAAGATACAGGCAGGACACAGATGGAATGCAGCTGGGACACATTCAGGATGCAGGCAGGATGCAGACGAGATGCAGAAGGGACACAGCCTGGATGTAGCCAGGACACATTTGGGTACGCAGCCGGGACGCATTCATGCTGCAGGCAGGACGCAGACGGAACGAATTTGTGACGCAGCCGGGGTCCATCAAAGTTCTGCTGCCGTACGCGGCTCTCCTATTGTGTGTCCCGCCCACCACGTGAGTGTCACATTGCGGAGCTCGGAGCGGGGTTGGGCCCCCTCCCTTCCCTCCAACAGACAAGTAATTAATTTGCTCCCATCTGAGAGCAGCCTGCGGGCCCTGAGCACAGCTCGCCAGCGCCTGCCACACACCAGGATGTGCCCACCAGCGCCGCACACGCCTGGGGTACTGAGTCATGCTCCGGCGTGATACTGCCAGTCATGCCACCACCACGAGGCCACCGTAGTAGGCATGCATTTACTAATGGGGACGTGTGCGGTGCAGATTATCCGGCACGGCCCTGTTAGTAGCCATATTTGGAAATTTTTCTGTATTGTATGTGTTTGTGTATATTATAATCAGATTATAATATAGATTGTTTGGCGAGGATGCAACCGATGTATCCTTGCAGAGCAAGAACATCATCTGGGGATCTTTACCATCCTCTGTTCTTGTGATCTCAGTATTGGAACTGGACTGGCGATGGAAGATGACGTAAAATGGGTACACGAGAACACAAGTACGGTCAAGTACACATATTAAGATTCACCCCAGGACTTAACAGAGTGGCATTTATAACATGGAACATATGACATATGTCCTTCACAGAGGTCAAAAATGAATTGCAGGACATTTTGCTTAGCTGAGGGGCCACTTTCACAGTTAGAAGTTCAAAAGAATCGAGCCCAGAACCTTCTGTATACGAGAGAGCCGATGGCGCCTGTTGATTACGAGCAAGTAAATGAGCGGGTGGGGGGGAGCATGGAGGTACAACTGTGTTAAGTGTGTTAAGTCTTCGGGCGCCCCCCCGTGTGGTCCCGCAGATGACGTGACAGGCGAGTCGGGCGCGTAAGCGGATTAGCGACCTCTTCTTATTACGGCGCCCTCCGCTGTAATCGCGGCCGTGGTTACCCGTGTGATACCAGCCCACCTTTGCTGCCCCGCCAGTCGTATGACGGGGGGACCTCGCAGTTAATCCGCGCCAGATGTGTTTTACTGGAGGTGGCTTTACACCACAGCCCAGCTGTTAGATGCTGTACACAGAACATCCAAAGCTACGCTCCCTAGATTACAGTCTCCCAGTTGGATTATGGGTAATTTTTAATGCTTTACTGTCTTGTTAGTGTCGGTCGTTTGCAGGGGTGTAGCGGATGATAAATGTTATTTAAACAGCCTTTCTTCACCTTTTTATGTTTGCTTACTCGTCATTTAGCAATTTAAAAGTCTGAGTCAAACATACACCGTGTCATTCACTGCATTGGCCTACAGCAGCCCCCCCACACACTTGCCCTTTCCACAAACTGGGACATGACCACCCTCCACTTCGTTACCAGCGTGTACAAGCAGGCAAATCGATGACAGGTCCTGCGGCGTGCCTGCGGAGCCATGGACATCAGGCGGCGTTTAGCAAGAATTGCACCCCCCCTAAGAGCTAGTGCGTCTTTATTTACTAGGTAATAAGCTGACATTAGTTATCAGTGAGTACTGTAGCCTTCAGAATTATGTTGTTTCCAATAAAGTTAACGGGCTAATAGACATCACATTAGATAGACAACCTGTCTGGATCAATGGAAATGTATTTCCTTTTGTGATAGCTGGACAGGAACTTATCCATATCTACACAGACAATAATAATAATAATATGATGAGGATGATAATGATTTGGTTTCATTGGTAGTACAATCCTGCATAGACATGCGGTATTTATCCACATTTTTGTAATGGCACATAAGGGTCTGTCCATGGACATGTACAGTTTACCCACCGTTTTTTTTTTTTACCACTACACCACCAATTGTTTGTATACAATAATAATCAAGAGAAATGATGTTCCATATAGATATTGACCTATAATTATATTGTGCGATCAGTTTTTTAATCAGGTATCATTTTTGGAGATAATGTGTGTGTTTGGCTCAGGGATTGGATTGGTGGTCTGTGTGTCTGTAAAACACCTTTTTTGTCCCCATTCATTTGGGACTGAACACTGTGTTCCCAGGCCGCTGATTACATAGCTTTATACAAAGTCTCTTCTAACTGTGGGAACATTATAGTTAAAAAGGGCTGGCTTTTCCCTGAAAACCTCAGCTTGTATAAGCTAAAGGAGGGTTTTCTCAATGTAAACGTTATTTTCTTTCCTATTTTGCCATAAATAATTTCGGGGCATGGTGGTGGGGGATGTGGGGGTAGTTTACATGGAAAGATGGTTTGTAAAAGATGAAAAACGTGAGTGAAGTTGAGGTCGGGGGGGGTGATTGCATCTGTGTCAGAGCCCTGCCTGAGGGGAGCCTCCAGAATGATCAAACTGCTTTCCAATAACCCACAAAACGTTCCGACAGGCACTATTTTTGCACACTTGTTTGGAACACTGTCGTTTTGCACCGGGGTGTTGCTGATTGTGTTACCTCAGTGTGTTATTACCTCTGTGGTGTAAATGTTTGATGAGGGGGGCAGCTTGTTTTGATCAGGGTATCAGTGGCACGCCCCTGCCTGGCTTTGGCTTGCTGTAAACAGTTGGCAGTGCGCTTATGTTTGCGCTACTGGCTGGGGCTGCTGTGGCCAGTGAAGCAGAGGAACGGCACACGTGTGCCCACTGGCGCGTGTCACGAGACGTGTGGCCTGCTGACATGGGACACATGGGCAATTAGGACTGTCCTGACATTAATCTGTGTGATTTCTTGTGCCTGCCTCCAGAGTGTCTTTATAAAACAATGGGCAGACTGCCCTCCCCAGTACAACACAGGAAGACGTGAATCCCAAGACTGTCTTGTGCGGCCTCTTTGCTGGGCAAGTGGACAGTAGCCCATCACTCTCCCCTGATTGGCTGACTGATGGTTGACCTCCTGTCCCCTTCCTCTTATCAGCGTGCGACAGCAGGCACTGGGGGCCCCACTGCAGCAACAGGTGCCAGTGCAAGAACAACGCTCTATGCAACCCCATCACGGGTTCCTGCCTGTGTGCTCCGGGCTACCGCGGATGGCGCTGTGAGGAGCACTGTGAGCCGGGCTCCTATGGCAGTGGCTGCCAGCAGCACTGCCAGTGCCAGAACCAGGCCTCCTGCAACCACGTGACAGGGGAGTGCCGCTGCCCACCAGGCTACACCGGAGCCTTGTAAGTCTACCTCCTTCCTAATGGCGGCGGCTAATAGCACAAGCTAATGATGCCACCTGACTATGGCGGCTAACGGTGCCGGTTAGCGATGCCGGCTAACGTTAGCAGCAAGCAGGGCTGGCTAACAGCACAAGCTAATGATGCCACCTGACTATGGCGGCTAATGGTGCCGGTTAGCGATGCCGGCTAACGTTAGCAGCAAGCAGGGCTGGCTAACAGCACAAGCTAATGATGCCACCTGACTATGGCGGCTAACGGTGCCGGCTAACGTTAGCAGCAAACAGGGCTGGCTAACAGCACAAGCTAATGATGCCACCTGACTATGGCGGCTAACGGTGCCGGTTAGCGATGCCGGCTAACATTAGCAGCAAACAGGGCTGGTTAACAGCACAAGCTAATGGTGCCACCCGACTATGGCGGCTAACGGTGGGCCGGCTAACTGCAGCAGCTAACTGTACCGGCTAACAGCCGAGGCTAACAGGGCCAGCTAACCAGAACCAGAACCCCCTGTACAAAAATAGCAGGAAAACTGTTCTTGATAAAAAAATATTATAAATATTTGAGTATGCTTTTTTTCTCTTGAAAGGTGAACCAGAAAGACACAACAAACCAAACCGGCACAAAAACTGTACAGAAAAACAGGCACCATACTGGACACCATGGTGTCACATGACGTGCTCTCTGACAGGCCCTTCTCTCTCCCACCCCCCACCCCCCAGCTGTGAGGAGCTGTGCCCCCCAGGCAAACATGGACAGCAGTGTGAGGAGCATTGCCCGTGCCAGAATGGGGGCGTGTGCCACCATGTGACCGGCGAGTGTACCTGCCCCCCAGGGTGGATGGTAGGGCCCCCCACACACACCTCCACACATGGCCTGCATTTCATGACCGATGATGGTGTAAACACATATAAAGTAACTCTCTGTAGTGCCTCTCTGCCCTTATGTGCTTATCATGATTTTTGTTGTGTCGTCACAATTAATGCTCATGATGCTATCACAGTTCTGTCGCTCGTGACGGCTTTTGGTGCCCTGAATCTGGTATAGTTGTGCTGGAAGCACTCTCATCTGCCAAACTGCAGTGGGCGGGCAGGCACAGTGAATTCTGTCCCCTTTCCTGCCTGTCTGCTTGGCCTTTTTCTGCTTCTGTATGAGGGGACACTGATGGGGCTTCGCTGTCTCCACAGGGCGCCGTGTGCGGGCAGCCGTGCCCAGAAGGCCGCTACGGGAGGAACTGCACGCAGGAATGCCAGTGTCACAACGGGGGGATATGCATGTCGTCCACGGGGCAGTGCCAGTGTGGCCCTGGGTACACCGGAGAGAGGTGAGTCAGGGCCCTGCAGTGACGAAGATCAGCCAACAGGTGGCACAGTCATTAAGGCCTTGTATATTTGACCTAAGGATGGCCTCCTTAAGCCACGACATGGGCTTTGTTGTTATACCCAGTCCATATTACAGTCATCCCAAAAAATACTCCTTTTTGACATCCTTCTGGACATTAACCTCTGGCTCAGCCACCGTCTGCGATGATGACGCAGAGAGGGTTAGGTTTAGGGTTAGTATATATAAACTTCCTGAATATAAACTTAATTATCGTAAAAACTGTACCTGTACGGATAGCAGTTAGAAAGGTTTCCCCAAAGTGTGATCAGACTTTGACCCGGTTACTTGAATGAAATGTGAACTGGCCGGCAGTGCGAAGGAAAAACGGGAGAGCAGATCGATCCCGCCCGCAGGGTGGCAGCAAGGTCACAAGCTCTCATTACTCGGTGAAGCCGACTGTTCTTAATAGGGATCTGTGCTGTAAATAATCACAGCGCTGTCATAGGGACACGCTCACCCCTCCCAATCGCTGTCATAGGGACACGCTCACCCCTCCCAATCGCTGTCATGGGGACACGCTCACCCCTCCCATTGCTGTCATGGGGACACGCTCACCCCTCCCATCGCTGTCATGGGGACACACTCACCCCTCCCATCGCTGTCATAGGGACACGCTCACCCCTCCCATC
>JAODKL010000118.1:2934085-2953362 GCA_026780765.1 Petrocephalus schoutedeni | reverse complement strand
GTTTATGCTATCTGTAGGAGGTTCATGCAGTGGTTTATGCTATCTGTAGGAGGTGCAGTGGTTTATGCTATCTGTAGAAGGTGCAGTGGTTTATGCTATCAGTAGGAGGTTCATGCAGTGTCGTTTGAAAGTTCACCCTTATTCATCCTTTACACTGTTTCTCATTTCCTCATCTCAGTGTTCAATATTGTGATGCTTTTGCGGATGTCCTGCCTCAGAAAGCTCAAAATTTTAAAGGCTGACATTTTGAACCCGACGAATGTGGTTAAAAAGTAAAACATGTTGTTCTTTTTTTAATGACTCCAAGTTTAAATTTTGTCACGAGCCAAGTTCTTACTTGTGTGTTATCCCACGGGCTATATGTACAGAAATGACACCGCAGTCGATGCTAAATGCCGTCCTGCAGCATGAGGTTAGATTAAGTGCCTGCAGCAGTGCTAGATTATTTAACAGTGAGAAAACTGTCCCTGAATCTAGATGTCTGGGTGTTTATGGTGTTCAGCTGCTTGCCAGAGGGGAGGAGGGAAACACAGCCTGTGCAGGACAGCTAGAGTCCTTCATGAGTTTTTCATACCTGGTTCCTTCCAGAAAAACCTGAACTAACTAACATCTATTACTGATCCCCCCAACAGCTCTCTGTTTTGCCAGCATTGGCTACTCGATTCAGAGTTAGCAAACTGGATGCTGAGTTCAACTCTCAGTATGACCTTTGTCCTGATTTTCTAGGCCAGCTTTGGGGTGCTGTGTCCCACAGAAGGTCATGGGTTTGAATGTCATGGCCAGCTAAGTAATCATATCACTGTTGGGCCCTTGAGCAAGGCCCTTAACCCCTAACTGCCCTCTGACCCCAAGCTTCCTGCCAATATTTACATCACTCAGGATAAGTGTGCGATGCATTAATAGATGTAATGAGATGGCATCACTTAGCATATCTGGATGCTCTTTTATGTTTAGTGATCAAACTCTGGTCTCTTGCTCTTGTTTATTTGAATGGCTTTTCTGATATAACACTATCTGGCAGTTGTTTCTGATCACTGATTGGAAACTTAACATAGCAACATTTGACCCGAGGTTGGCTTCTTGACAGCTGTACGTTTGTAGGGTAACTCTCAGTCTTTCTTGTTCATTACTTTGGACAGAAGTGTCTGCAAAATAAATGTAAACGTTATATAATGTTAAGTGATGTATGCATTATAAAAGTATTGCCAATGGGCACACTCACATTTTTACAATAAATCATTCAATCAAATGGTCAGGGGTTGAAAAATTAAGGACATATACATATAAGCATGTGTTTTAAAATAAATACGGAGTAGTTTCCTCATCACGTAGTACTGTTGCCTCACACCTCTGTCCTTATGCGTTTGCATATGTTACCTGTTTCCTCTTGCACAACACAGACATGCAGTTAGGTTACCTGGAATGGTAAAATCCCCAAGTGTACACGCCCTGCGAGGGACTAGCATCCTCCCTAGGGTGTACCCAGTCCTGCCTGGTACAGGCTCCAAGCCCAGCTGCAGTGTAAGCATCTGGAAGACGGCTGCATAAATAAAAAGCTATCATTACTACTGGCTGCATTACCCTAAGGACGAGAAAGAAAGATATCATCCACTAATGTCAGTATAAGCAAAATGCAGATCCAGTGTACAGTTCGGTTAGGAATCATTAGCTAATGAGCGGGCAGAGGCGCCCCGGGGAGCCGGCGAACGCGCACCGGGGAAGCCTGCCGAGGCCCGGCCCCCTTCGCCTCGGTAAGACGTGGCAATTCTTTGCGTCATCGCATCGCGGCCATTTTCCACTTTGCAGCGTCTGGGTCTCCCCTCCCTGGCAGCGAAAAACCGGATTACTTTCCGATCGATCCCCCCTCCGTATCTGCAGCTCCCGAGGCACTGAGGCTAAAGGTAGGATCACGTGTCGTTCGGGGCTTTTGCGGAATCGCGGCCACCGGCCGACTGTCGCCGCGGCTGAGCGCGATCCCCCCGGCCCGTGTGCCACTGCTGGCCGAGCCGCGGCGGGCGCGGAACTCGGAGCGGCGCGAAGCCGCACTGCATTAAGTTACAATGTGTCCGTAGAGCTTGCAGTTGCATCCCGTTACGCGCTGCGGGTTGGGCTGCTTTTTGGCCGGACACGTGGGACGGCGGCAGCGACGCACCGCCGGCCGCCTCGCTTATAAGACGCGGGCGGTGCTCACCGGCTCTGCTCGGGTTACACTCACTAACGGTCGCTACTCAATGCAATGCAATGATGTGCGATCGCGGTACACATGCACCTGGACACATGATGACCTGATTGACGGCGGTGTCCGGCTCCCGGACGGGGAAGGTCCGGGACGACGTGGCAGCACCACCAGCCACGGCCTGCTCCTGCAACAAGTATCTGCACCAGACCGGAATTAACGCTTAAAACTTGGCTACTTACACGAAATCACAGTTACATCTCGGTCACGCTTGCGCCTTTACTAGACATTTCTTTAAAATTCAAAATAAAATGGTGTTAAATGGGTTATTAAATAAGTCTTCCTGAAATTGCCTGGGGAAGTGCGTTTACTGCACCCTGCTTAGTTGACGTGGTGAATTTTGAAAGACTAGTTTAGTTTTGTGAGGTTTCATTGTACCGTTTAAGTAACAGAGGGTACACGAAGTGCTTGGTTTCTTGTTACACAAAACATCCTGTCTCATGGCGGGTGTCCAGGTGCTGGTTTTTTGATCCGGTCTGGCGCTGCGTAATGGTGTGTGTTTGCCGATTTCACACCTTTCACTCATTATGGGTTCAATGCAGAGCGCGAAGATGATGGAAGAGAGTGGAATTGAGACGACACCCCCCACCACACCCCCTCCGCCGGCCAGCATGCCAGCACTGAGCTCGCCACCCATGTCCATTGGTAAGACTGTCCTAGGAAGACTGTGGAATTAATAGCACAACTTGTTATAGTTTGCACCTGAATCTGAAAATTCTTAAAGCTGGGGTCACTGAGTGTATAACACATTGGGTCAGTGCCTGGTACCAGGAGGTTGCTGGTTCCAATCCTATGCTCGTCAGAATATTCACTTTGCTGTTGGGCCCTTGAGCAAGGCCCTTAACCCCATAAAAAATACCCTCGGGACACCAGAGAGTCAGCTGACCCTGCGCTCAGACCCCAAGTTGCACTCGTGTGTGTGTGTGTGTGTGTGTGTTAGTGTGTCTCAAAAGACCGCAAGATGAGATATGTGAAAACTAACAAATGCTAATGTACCTGCACTCACACAAATAACGAACCATCATATAATTAAAATGCCACATTTTCCCCTCTGGGTGGAGAAGAGGCTCCGAGGCTAGGGATCTGTGCCAGCAATTAGAAGGTTGCTGGTTCGAATGCCAGGAGTGGTTTAGCTCCAATGGGCCCTAGAGCCAGGCCCTTAACCTGCAGTTGCTTCATCCTGGGTGTGACGTTAACCTGCGTCCCGCCATGCAGGCAGGTCCTCCAATTTGCCGGGAAGATGTGGGGGTTGCTGGCAGGATTTGCACTCTGGCCAATGGAATAAACTTCACGCTGTTCCCTTCCATTCAAACTAGCGTGGTGCTGAGGTGTCACCCGCCGCTCGGTGGCATTCAGGTTCTCCTCCCTGAGCTGGCTTGTCGTGTCAGCACACGCCTCCTTACCACCTCCTCTTCTTTTTCATGAATAGTTTGTTTATATTTGCTATTGGTGGGATTTCCCGTCAGCAGTGTGTATATAAACACCAGCTTTATACATAGCTAACTGAGATTACACTGTGTTTAGTGATGGTTCTGGTCTCGCTTCCTTCCCAGGTCTCTCCAGTCCCCTGACCCATCCTAGTACGACCGGACCACCTTCCTTCACCCCCCAGGGGTTCTCCACGCCGGCTCCTCCCATCATGTCTCCGCCGCTCCCACCAATCAGGTCGTCGGCTCCGCCCCCTTTTGGCGGCCCAGTTGGTGCCTTGAGTCCTGGCTCCCAAGTCCCGCTGCCTGTCGGAGTCCCCTTCACTGGGCCCCCGTCGACTTTCTCCTCCCCGTTGCCGCCCCTGAGCAGTCCCCCCCCGCCGGGCCCCATCATGTCGGCCCCGCCTATTGGCCCCCCCACCTCCGGCTTCACCGCTAGCGGCGTCTATGACATCACGCGGGGCCATGCTGGACGGGCACCGCAGACTCCCCTCATGCCCAGCTTCTCCGCTGGCCCGCCTGCCCCCGGTGAGTGCCCCCCTCCCCCCGCCGTCACCTCGCTCTGATTTAAATGGCCCCAGCATTGCTGGATCGGATCTAAACCAGACGTGGACAAGCAGAGGCGTAAACCATCCTTAGAGGGCAGAATGTGGCTCGGAATTGGACTCGGCCCCCTGCCATGTTTACCCTGGGCTTGCCTGACTGACATATCAACAAACCTTCCCTATCTTTCGCGAAACTCCTCCTCCTTTCGAACCCCCGTTATCTTCCGGTTCCCAACATTTGCTTCCCCTCTTCCCGCCCCCTCTGAATACCGCTTATATTAAAATTTACTATGTCCGCTGAAGGCTTCAGAGCCTTAAAAACACGGAATCGGCAGAAGGTCATTTCCGTTCTGTCAGCGTCTATCTGCATTTTTATGGCCCTAACTTTAATTGGTTTTTAAAATGTCCTTTATTAATAATTTTATAATTAGTCTGGATGTTCCTGTAGGTTAGGGGCCTCGTTTTTTTTTTTTTTTTTTTTTTTAATCGATCGCTGAGGCTGCTGGAGCCTCGCGGTGGCCGTTTCTGGGATGCCGCCGTGCCGTCTAGAGCGATCTCCTCCACGCCGCTTGTTTCGGGAGCCGTCAGAGGAGATGGCTGCACTGTACCGGCCCCTGGAGGTCGCTTCCCTCCTCAGTTGAGTTGTCAAGTTCACATTGGGTGGCATCTATCGTATGAGGCGATATGGGAAAACCTAGTGAGGAAATTGAGTTGTGTAAATTAATTAAATTAATTATGTTGTGGAAATTATGTTTATTGTAATTGTAATTGAAAATGCTTTTCTTGTAGCTTTTAATTCCCGTGTTGAATTGGACTGTATATAAGAAAGCAGCGTCAGAAGACAAAGTTTGTTAAATGTAAAATATCGGTGGTGAACAGCTGGTGGGAAATAGATGTGAGGGGGACGGATGTTGGTATTCATGGTATTCGTATTACAGCCCACGCCGGCCCTCATATTTTGTGTGGGATGGAGAAGCTCCCTCAAAGTCAAGCTCGTAAGTGCAGATGGAGAAGGTCGACGAGATGTCAGCCACGGCTGACTGGCCGGCTCATTTCTTTCCATCAGGGGTCGTGACCAATCCAATGGTGCAGCAGACTGTCATGCCACCGGTCCTGGAGGCGGGCTCTCCCATCACCTTCCCCGAGGACCACGAGGACCTCCGGCCAGTAGAGGACGCCAACGCGGGCGGAATCTGGGGCTTTATCAAGGTGGGTGTGAGCGTAGCGTCAGCGCTAAGGGGCGGGAGGCGCCGTTTCCACAGCCTCCCCAGCCGGGACGAGGCTCGGCAGCGCCAGTGCTTGCCGGGTTGGGCCGCCCTAATGAACCAACAGCTCGCCGAACAGCTGATAGTGGGACGTAATTGGAACATAATTAGCTTCTGGAAGCGTCTCCCAGGAATGTTGCAACGCTTCCAGTGGTTTCTAGGACGGAGCTGCTCGTCCTCCAATTAGGAGTGCATGTAGTCTGGCTGGGATCCACATGACTTGGCATGGCAGGTGTGTGTGTGTGTGTGTGCCTTTGTAATTATTAGTGTGGGGACCCAGTGTCGCCACAATGTGATTAAAAACCTGCTACTTTTTACCTTGTGGGGACATTTTTTCAGTCCTCACAAGGATAACTTCAATTATATAATAATCTGTGTCTGCAATCAAAAACTAAAAATGCCAAAAGTCTCATATTTAGTTTGGTTACTTATGGTTAAGGTTAGGGCTGGGTAGGGGTTAAGGGTGTCATAGTTGAGATCAGGGTTATGCCCATAGGAATGAATGCAGTGTCCCCATAATGATAGGGATACATGGGCTGTGTGTGTGTGTGTGTGTGTGTGTGTGAGGAATCCAGATGGGGGAGCAGGCTGTCTGATGGTGCCACGGGCACGGGTACAGCTCTGTGGCATTTTGAGCCACGCCGCAAGCGGGAAGTATCTCCGGTGCCAAGTTCTTTCCGGTTTCCGTCATGTTAATGTAGTGAGATGTTGTGAATCTCTTGCTCTGTCTCTCTCTCTCACTCACTCACTCACTCACTCACACACACACACATGGAAGTTAACTAAAATGGACATTATTAAATACGTCCAGGTGGTTCTCTTTGGCATTGTTTTATATCTCTTTCTTGTAGCCAGTACCTTTTTATAAGCTGAAATGGCGTAAAGCAAAGAAGCAATTGCCTTTTAATTTACATAGGAAAATTGCTTCCCAGACCGAAAAAAATAATCTACCCGATCATACCAAGTAACAGATAAAACTGAAAATAACAACATATAGTGAAAGCAGGAATGATATTATAAATACACAGTAGAAATAATGTATGTTCAGTGTGGTTTCACTTACCAGAATAAATACATTTTATGCTCGCTTAACAACAGGGATATGTCCTAAGAAATGCCATTAGGTGATTTCGCTGTTGTGAGAACATGGTGTTCTTGCACAAACCGAGATGTTACACACCTAGACAATCTGGTATATAACCCAAATAATGAAAAGTACAGAATATCAAATACATAAACCGGGGATACATGTGCTCGTTGTGGTGTATGTCAGCGTTCAGCGGTTTTCCCCATGATCCAAGTGTGGGTGTCTCCCTCGGTCAGGGCGTGGCGGGGAATCCCATGGTGAAGACGGTCCTGAATAAAACCAAGCATTCGGTGGAGTCCATGATCACCACGCTGGACCCCGGCATGGCGCCGTATATCAGTAAGTGACTCCAGCGCCATGCCTGTTGAGCTGGGAGAGAGTGGCAAGCAGGCACATGATAAAATATTGAAATATATTTGCATGTCTCTGAAACTAACATTTTTTTTGTTTTAGGTCAAATGTGAATCCTGTAAGCTTGATGTGGAATCGGGTTCAGCATTGAAAAATGATTTAATTTTTCAGTCAGGAAGTGTATTAACTGTCTTCTGAGAGTGTAGGTCTGTCCCTCCATCGTCAACAAGGAGGTCAATCTCCAGTTGTGGCTCAGTCATCACTTTTGTTGACTCGACCTTTAAGTTCCTCCGCCATCTGTTTGGCATCATTGTGTCATTGATCTATTGAGAGCAAATGTAATGATTCCTGGGAAAAGTGTTGCCCTACTTGGGCATTAAGGGGTTAAAGCTGTCTTGCTTGGTTAATTTAAGGTTAACTTAGTTGCAGTCGGTCATGTGCCAATATTGTTGATCTAATTACTGTACAGCGTGATTAATGGGCCATTATTTTTCTGAATTAATCCTAATTAATATACTGGTTTGACACGACAGCAGTTGTGAATAATTACCTTTTTTATACTGTATGCATGTCTCTTAGATTAATCTCCCAGCAGCGTAAGGCGTGTTAAGCATACTGTCAATAAAAAGGTGATTTGTTGAATCAGGTCAGCGGTTGTCCCGCCTATGGTGGAGGGGTGGGGGGGGTGTCGCGTCGGGGGTGTGCGTGACCAAAATGTCTCCTCAAAACAGAATCTGGCGGCGACCTAGACATCGTGGTGACCTCCGACAAAGACGTGAAGGTGGCGGCCGTGCGGGACGCCTTTCAGGAGGTGTTCGGGCTCGCCATGGTAACGGGGGAGGCCGGCCAGTCTAACATTGCCCCCCAGCCTGTGGGCTATGCAGCTGGCGTTAAGGTGAGACCCCCCCCCAAGCAGCCAACTTGCTCTCCATCTTAACCAGGGATGACCAGTCTTATCCAGAAAGGGCCGCTGTGTATGTGGGTTTTCATTGCAACTCCTTATTTGAATAACTAATTAGAGGAATGATTGGCTGAAGAGTCCTCACACCTGGGTTTGAACAGATGACTTAAAGGTTATCCCAACAACCAGCATGCACACTGGGCCTTTGCGGATGGGATTGGCCACCCCTGATCTAAACTAATAATGAAAATATTCCGGCATCGAAAAAATATTTATAGGGCTTCATAGGGAAATGGACAAGGTAAAATCCTCTTAAAATGTTCTCTGCGCCTTTCCCGGAGGTGTGGGGGGCAGTTTGGACTAAAGGACGTGTGTAACATTACGGAGTTGCAGACGACGTGTAGAATAATCCTAGCCGATATCGTTGCTATAGTTCAGTATTAATGTTTCATAGCAGTCTCTCCTCATGCACACATTTGGCTCTGCAGAATAACCGCAACCTTGTGAAGCACGTTGAGTGTGCATTCCTAATTGTGTATAATGTAAATGTGTGTGCTGTTGTTTCTGTGATAATGCAGATGTTCTAGTCAGTGTATCTTGAATGGAAATGTAAAGGGAATAAGATCGTCAGCAGTAAGGGGAACGGAGGGTCGTCGTTTGACAGCACAAATTCAAACTGATTCTTATGTATATTTCTGAGTAATTACTGCAGGCCTTTTTGCAATGTGTTGGTGTTTGGGGGGGCTGTCTGCGGATGTGGAGTGTGATGGGGGGGGGCGGTGATTGCTGGGCAGGGTTTGGGAAGGGGGCACTGTTTTGGGTTCACAGCAGTGTGCCTGTGTGTCTCCAGGGCGCTCAGGAACGTATCGATGGTCTTCGGAGGTCGGGGGTCATCCACGAAAAGCAGCCCGCCGTCTCCGTGGAGAACTTCATTGCTGAGCTCTTTCCTGATAAGTAAGCCCGTCCCCCCCCAACACCCCCGATGGCGACCGCCCCGTCTCCTTGCCTTGCTCAGCCCTCGCTGCCGCCCAAGGTGACCCAGAAGGCAAAGTAGCTCGTCTCCCCCACCCCCCCCCCCAGCTGCCCGCCGAAGGCTGTGGATGCACTGGCAGAAATAAATATCGACTTTATTCTGCCAGGCCCCGTGTGGAGTAATGGGAGGCGAGCGAATTGCATTTAGCCCCAGTGGATGTCAGAAATGAGTGATGTTGTTACGGCGATGGTTACAATGGAGTGACTGCGTTAGGATCGGTGGGGGGGTGGGCCGCCCTGATCTTATTGGCCATGTAGCTGTGTACTGCCGCATTTCCTTCTAATTATATTGAATTCCTGTTTTGTTAAATGCCCCTTCTCCTCGTCTTGCTGGAGGAGGTTTGAGTTCCTTTTCACCGGAAGAAAGTAAATCCCTGCGTGGGCAACGCCGAAATGCATCTCTTAGCAACAGTTGTGGGCTAGAGAGTGCCCTCTAGTGTCGCACAGCCGCCGAGCGGGCAGGTGGAAATTGGCGGATTTCCTGGAGGGTTTCACGTCCGCGTTGGGGGAAAGGGCGGGTCCCGCTTCCGCCATGGCCCGTTCTCATTGGGCGCCTCCTCTCTGAACGCTAAGCATCCCTTTAGTTAAGGCAAACTGCTATTATTATTCCGCGGTAATTTGTCAGTGTTGTTGTTGTAAATTACCGCTGTTATGATTTTTATTCCTCATTACGCTTAAATAACCCCCCCCCCCAACCTGAAATTGCGAATCCGTCCGCAATTAAAGCAGCCCTCTCTCCTGACCACCCCTCCCATTTAACACCCTCCCCATCACCCGTGCGACGGCATGGCTAACAGCCGCCACGGTATCGCGCTCCCCGCTCTGGATCGCAGAGCGGGCTGCCAGCCCGGCACCCCCAGTATGAAATCTTAATTTGGTATCTTCTCCGCTGTCACATTTACGGTCACGCCTGATGGGCGCTTATAGCGGGCGCTGGGCGCGGGCCCCGGCATCTCCGCGCCGGGGAGTGTCACCAGGACCTATTTAATGTGCCGGCGTTAAACGCGACGCGGGTGGGAATTAGGCTCGGCTTATCTCCCAGCGGCAGAGTGACTGAGTTCATGCGAGGACGCAGTGCGGGTAGATAGTTAAAACAGCCATTTCGACTCTCCCTTGGGGGGTTGGGTGGGGGTGGGGGGCAGGGAGCTTGGTGCAAATGCAAAGGTTTTGCTGGAGTCAGGTTGCCTGTACAGTATTGCTCCCGGTTCGAAGGAATGTGTGAAGTGCCTAGTGTTGAGGGGAGCAGCGTTTTGATTTGCGTGCTTTTCGCTTACAGCAGTCCTGGTGCCTTTTTTTAAAACCAGTAGTGACATATTAACATTTTATGTCCCCTCTAACCCTAGGGACCCCAGATGGCCCCTTTTCATTGGTTTATAATGGACCACATGACATTATGGGCGTGGCCTATAGTTTCTCCAACCCTCCTGCACCTTTCTGTAAGCTCTAATAAATGCTTGGTACAAAATCTTCCCAGTTCATAAAGCAGTGACTTTTTTAATGCTTACTGTGCTATGCAGTATGTGATTGTTTCCGAAATGTAATGGCTTCTTTTGTTTCTGGTCTTATATGGAGAGGCAGCTCTGAATGATCACATTATGAGGCGTGATTTAGTTTTTTGGGTCAAACGTAGAGGCTAGATAAACGCACCAAAATTTTTCAAGATGGCTGCTTCACTGGCCTTATATTGAACACCAGCTCTTGAAGTGAAACTTGAGTAGGAAAAGTTGGTGAGAGGAAATTGTTGTAAATGTCTGATCACAGCCATGTAACCATGGGCCTTGTGGGATTCGGGGACCTCGGCTGTCTAAGGTGAACGTGTATATTTGCAGGCGTCACACTGGACGACTTCACAGACTTCAGCATAAGGAACGAAGCCTCGGGCCCCGCAGGAAGCCTCGGGCCCTGCTTGCGTGACGTCCCCTGAGTTCTGTCCTCACCGTATATCTTTCTGGCCAGGTGGTTTGACATCGGCTGCCTGATCCTAGAGGACCCTGCAAACGGCATCCGCATAGAGACCTTCACCCAGGCGACCCCGGTTGCCCTGGAGCATGTTCAGCAGGTAGGGGGCCCCACCGAGGCCGTGGTGCTGGATGCTGAGCTGCCCCATGCGCACGTTCCTTAAATCGTACCAGAAGCGATGGGCGCCAATTACGAGCCCCTGGGCGCTATGACAGTGGAGCTGCTCGGATATTAAATCGTGCTGTTTTGTTTTAATTTCATCTCTGGCATGACTGAGTGTCATAGTAGCTGAAGAATGCCTAACCCTGTGCGCTGACCCCAGGCTTTCTCCTGACCTCTTTGTGTGTGTGTGTGTGTGTGTGCTCATACTTCTGGAACTGGAAAATTAAGCATTTCATTTCAAGAAATGAAATGTCTTTATTATTTGCTGAGGTCGGGATTAAAAACCTGCCGAGGGGAAGCATTTTTTGACAAACGGGTTTCCATTTGTTCTCGTCCCAGTGTCGGGCGGCCGCAGGTGTAGCTCTCCGCCTTAGTTCTTGTGCTTTGTGTTGTAATAAAATGCCTCCCTGCTTTCATCCTTCCGGTTTAAAACGCCGAAAGATACCCGAAAAAATAAAACCTTCAGACGGCTGCGAATAGGCTGCCCTCCACTGGCAAATTCATGGCGAGGCCATTACTTAACTGTGTCAACTGAAGGGAGCAGAGACCTTTAGATGCTATTCATGTTACATGTAAAATTCCACATACAGGATTTTCCTAATTCTCCCAAATAAATGCATTAAAAATCTTCAGATCTAGTAAATACCCTGACCTCCCTCATTTTTCTTGATAGCCTGCTTTGTTGTGATTATTGCTGTAATTGCTGGTTACTAGAAAGGACTTTAACATTTATTGAATTATAAATGTTGCCTAAACCGCAATACTGAGAGAGCTGGTTCGGCCCTTGCCAGTATAGGGTGGGGTTAAGGGCCTGGCTCGGGGGCCTAACAGTGAAAACCCTCCGCCGACCCTGGGATTTGACCCCACGACCTTCTGATAACGGGTGCAATGTCCTAACCCGCTGGGCCGCACACCACGCACACTTTGGGGAACTGTACTGATACCTCAAGGTGGTTTTTATCTTTTGTTAATGATTAAATTGAGTTGCAGCATCATGTGATCTTCATCGTTGCCCCCGTCACAGGCACAGACCCTCACGCCTCCGGACTACAGCCTGCGCTGGTCGGGCCTGCTGGTGACGGTGGGCGAGGTTCTGGAGCGCAGCATCCCCCACATCAACCGGACCGACTGGCACATGGCGTTCACGGGGGTGTCCCGCCGGCAAATGATCCACAGTGCCGCCAAGGCCCTGGCCGGCATGTATAAACAGCGTCTGCCCCCCAGGACCGTGTGAGAGTGCCATCTAGTGGTGACCCCCACCCCCCACGGGTGGAGGAGATTTGGGCGGGGGGGTTTAAACCCAGCCCCCTCCCATCTGTTCAGCGCCGGCAAGCCAAATGTACAGGTCTTCCTGTGATTTTTAATGATGAGTGAACCACGCAGTACCAGAACATTCTGGTTGGTCTGTTTTGCTTTTTTTAATTATTTTTAGAAAATAATTAGCCAAAAATAGCATCTGGAGAAAATCGGCCCACCCCTAAGGAAGATGGTTTCAGAGCAATTGGTCCTGTTTTAACGAGCGTGCCCCCTTAAGGACCAGACTGCCGACGTTCTTTTGTCTCTGATAACAGACCCCCCGAGAAGGTGGTCGTTATATTTCCGCTGTCGTCTACTTGTGATCATGATGTCGGGTGTCAGAAAGATTGCTGAGGGTGAAACATGACCACAGGGGGGTGACTCTCTGGGAGCCTGGTCGCCTTCCGGGACGTGACTCTGCTCAGTACGGTAGCAAAGAGCACAGAAAGCTTCTGTGCGACTCCCTGCTTTGGTCATAGATGTTTTTAAAAATATATTCACTTTGTACGACGTCTAAGGAGAAGGTGGGTCAAGTTCCTGTCAGCAGATAATTTTTTATTTGTGGTATCTAGTTTCTACATGGCCTGTGTGCTTCCTTTGGGGACAAAGGAGCGAGTTTGTATGTCTAGCCAGGGAAAAGGCCGCTTTTTAAATTATTCTTTGCATCTGCACCTTTCTAGGATGTGCCATAAATTTATAGGGCAGTCTCACTTAAAAAATAATTAAACTCATTAGCCATAATTTTTATGTAGAACAGTCAGAAACTTGTAACGAATCAGTGAGTAATTTGGTGACTAACACCGGATGTGAATGGTGTGGCTGATGACCAACATGAACAATATGAAACGTTTATATATTAATTGTATAGTGTGCAAAATGTACAGATTTGTGGCCAGTGTCTTATTTCAATGTTCGACCTGTTCGATGCTGGCAGACGCATCCGAATTCGAGGTCAGTGTAGTTCTTGAACGTTAAGTGGTTCTGCGGACGGCTCTCTTAACCTTTCATGCATCACAGTGGCGACTTCTTTTTTTAGCATTTTATGACTGGAAAAAATGTTAAAGTTCACCACCTAAGGAGTATCTTACTGTCAATGTCATTGCCTTTATATTTCTCTCTGGTTGAACTGGCCTCTTTGGAAGGGCCCGTTTTGGAATGTAGTGGTCCATCGGCAAGTTCCCCTACCCCAGGGCCCCAGCCATTGTAGAATTGAGATGTGGGGCCGTATCATTGTGAGCTCCCGTAGGATGCCGCAAACTATGGCATCTGTATCATCTCTAAGTGCTCAGATCAGTTTCCCAAAGGTGAAAACATTTCATATGGGACTGCTTCGTTGTATCAGCAGGAATCTTTTTTTTTTTCCCCCATTACGTGTGATTATTAAATGAAGAGATTCTGCTTGTTTTGGCCAATCTTTCTTCAGGACCCCCCGCACACACATGACTTTTTCCCAGCATCTTTTCAGTGACACAGAATTCTGCAGTGTATCCCGGTCGTATGCATTCCATTCCCAGACACAAACGAACCATAGAGTGATTACAGAAGAATGCCATAATTGCAGTACTGTGAATGACCTCTGGGTTTGCCAGTCTAATGTACAGTTTAAAAAAACTGATGACTTGTATATCAGTTGTACAGCTAGTAAACTGCCAGAAGCCTGTAACATACTCATTCTGTTATGTGCCTGTTTATTTACCTCATTAGTCACCTTAAGAGTTTTACATACCTTTGCCTTTTCTCATTGGGGGAGTAAAATCACTGTTTGCTACTATCTGAGTTTGTTGTGTGCTCCCTGGTTTGCCTCACCCTACCGTGTGATTGTTCCTGATTACCACACACTTCCACTCTTCTACCACTAGGTGATTGTGAGTGACTTCTCCTATGAAAGCAGGTGTGTCGGGAGAAGGCTGGGAACGTGCCGGTTTCATGCTATTTCTGCCGAATGGATCGTTCGCCGGCGTCATAAAAATATTGACTGTTTCGAATTGGAAGATGAATACAGTGTGCTCTTAGGTGGAAAGGATATAAATAGCCACATTGTCAGAAAGCTGCACATCTTGAATTTTTATGTCTCTGGTTAGATGTTTCTAAATCTTGCCTTTTTATACTGTGGAATTAGCCTTAACCAGTTGACTAAAATGTTAATTGTCTTTACATTTTTGGAAGAGGGGTGTATCGATAAAGCATATGTCAATTTATATTGCTAACATTACTTACTAATCATACCTCTCTGGCACTCTTTGCTGAGACTTTAGGCAACAGTACACAGTGCATTCTGGTTTGTTTACAGCACTTGAAATTGAAGTGTTTGTGTCTTCAGAGGAGTCTTAAAAGCCTTCCGATTTGGTCCTGTCTTTTGTAGTGGAATGTACTCGGTCTGTAGGTCTTCAGATGTCAGCTCTATACCTCCAACTGTTCATCCTCTCGGTTACATTTTAAGTTGACGCTTAAGTTGAACGGTAACACAAACTGATACGCCTCAACTACGGTTACCAAAACAATGCTTCAGAAATTCCCCTTTTTTCAGGAAATTTCACTGTAGAAGTATCCTTTAATCATGCTTGGAGGTATGCCAGACCTATGTCGTCAATCCCAGAATGCCCACTTCCCCTGGAGTGTCGATGGTGAAAATTGAGTCTTGTGTACCCTACAAGGGCTGGATCGCTATCAAGGGAGGGAGAGTGGGCCAAGCTGGCAGGGAAGGATTCCTCGAGTCGCAGGGGGATCCAGAGTGTAAGCGGTGGCTCCAGGAAGGACCTCGCATGAATGAGAACTGGCCATAGCATAGTGAGGGGATGACATAATCTAGGATTGGGTTTCTCATAGTGGGAGGCTGTGGCCCCATCCTGAGAGGCACGGCCAGGTCCGGCAATGCGTACACGGATGCCGTCCGTCATTAGCATAACGATATGGGTTTCGTTTTCCTATCGGTGGGTAATTGGCAGCATTTAAACGACGCGTTCTTCCCCATTTCCGACACCGCCGGATGACCGGTGGGAAACGTTCCCCGGATGGGTGTGGGTCCCTTCAAAAGCAGCTATTTAAATTCATGAGGTAATTCCCCCTCGTATTTAAGCAAATTGAACGCAGTCGATATTTGTCAGTACGCTCTGTGTGCTGATACAGTTCAGTGTAAAGTGGGGGCTTGCTTGGATGTCACATGTCCCAGCGCTCTGCATTTTTAACTGATTTGAGGCCTCTGGCGGAATCTTGCAAATGCCACAGAAATTAACTAAAATTTTGCGTTCCTGCCCCATCCAAAGAGATTGAGATGACGGCTATATCATGTTCATTATGTTGTTCCCTCCCCTCCATGTCTGGTATGAATATATTTAGAAGCAAAAATTGATGAGTCATTCCTCCATTTTCTCACCCCAGATCAGTCTTTCGCGGCATCTCAAAGTGCTACTCTGCCCCAAATGAATGTCAATCGGCGCGAGCCGGAAAGACACGATGCTGCACGTGGTCGTGCCTCAACACGGCTGGCCTCTCTTAATTTGCACGGTAATGCACGCTGCGGCCACCTTCACGTAAGCACCGCGCTCCTATAGCATTTAGAATTGATATGCAGTGGCTGGTAGCCTCCCGTACGCTATCGTAGGGGAATCTGTGGGGGGGGGGACCTGTACGGAATATTAACACGCGCTTGCGTTTCGTTGGCGGTGCGGCGATGAGTTTGGCAGAACCTGTTCTTAACATCGCCATGGAAACGGGCCGGGAAACTGGGCCGGTTACACAGAGCGGCGGTGGTGGGGGGGTGGGTCTCGGGCGATGCTTTGCTGGAGAGGATGCGTCGCCACCGATGCCAATTATGGCAATGAGCACGCTTGTTATCCGACCCGCTACTGCTATAACGTGGGCTATCAAAAGCTGCTGTATCTCACCATGTGCAATTTCAACACATTTAGAGGTGATGGCATGGGTCAAGTAAACAACGCCTAATTAAATGTGGCAAGGAGAATTAAACAAATTTTAAATGCGATGCGTACTGTCACTAAACTTTTTTAAATGCTCTTCCTACAATGTTAGAATCACCGTTTTTCACCTGGGTAACAGGTGTACCTATGTAACATATCACCTTTTTGTAATTTTTATTTAGGTGACAGACATTTTGACCTTTCACAACAAAACAACATCTCAAAAACCCTTCTGTGCACCAACCTCCCTGTTGAGCACTCATCTGACATCTCTCAAGTTGCTGGAAAAAAACGGCTGCGTGACTACTTTTTTAAGAAGAAAAATAATGACCTCATTATTCAAAAGAAACTTGTTAAAGCCCGTTAATCTACATTCTTGCCAACTTAAGGAAAAAGAAAACATTGTTGCTAAAATTGTTTTACGTGTTAAAGTGGGCTATTATAATTCACCTGTATTATTGAGATGATTTATAGCCTGCGGAGAGCGTTGAACAATTAGTGAAATGCGACATGAATTCTCCCGTATCTCAGAAGAGGGCAGCTGTGACTCAGAGCTAATGTGTCATTTACCAAGCGGATCGGGGCGATTTGGGGGAAAATCCCAGCAAATCTCCATTCGCGTAATGAGAGTGAGGAAACGACACAGCTGGAACGTGGCCCAGTGAATTCCGCGCGCTAGTTACAAATTATTTTTATGTGACTCCGTACCCTTGAAGTACTTAGCTAGCATGAACTGCTTGAGTGATAAAAATGGCTTTTTAAAGAGGGGAAATGGCTTGGTGCGTGAATGATCCTTCCTTCTTCCAGACGGCTGCTCCAGGTGAGGGCTGCAATGACATGTGAGGCCGTTTGAACAAAACCATGCAAGTAGACAAATGGCCTTGTGCTGCTTTATATTCCTGATGCGCAATAACTGGTTTGGCCGTGTTTGTTTTCTATACCGCTCTCATTATCGCCATGACATTGAAGATAACGGCTGCAGTATGCTTTATGGGCTCCTAATAAAATGTACATTATATGGACAAAAGTATTGGGACACTTGGCCATTACACCTACAGGAACTTTTATGACATCTGCGTTCTAAATCCATAGGCATCAATATGGAGATGGTCCCCCTATTACTGCTATAAGAGCTGCCACTGTTCTGGAAAAGCTTTGCACAAAATTTTAGAGCGTGTCTGTCTGTTTTTGCCCATTCATCCAGAAGAGTGAGGTCAGGCACTGATGTTGGACGTGAAGACCTGGCTGGCAATCGCCATTCTAGTTCATCCCAGAGGTATTTGATGAGGTTGAGGTCAGGGCTCTGTACGGGCCAGTCAAGTTTTTCACACTAAACTCATCCACCCATGTCTTTATGGACCTTGCTTTGTGCACTGAGGCATTGTCATGCTGGAACAGAAAAGGGCCATCCCCAAACTGTTCTCACAAAGCTGGAAGCTTAGAATTGTCCAAAATGCCTTGGTCTGCAGAAGCATTAAGAGTTGCCTTCACTGGAACTAAGGGGCCTAGCCCAACCCCTGAAAAACAACCCCACACCATAATCCCTCCTCCACCAAACTTTATAGATGGCACAGTTGACTCATCTATCAGACTGCTAGACACTGAGAAATCACGTATCACTCCACAAAACACTTTTCCACTGCTCCAGAGAGCAGTAGTGGCGTGCTTTACACCACTCCATCCAACGCTTGCCATTGCGCTTGGTGATGTGAGGCTTGCAATAAGAGGCTCGGCCATGGAAGCCCATTTCATGAAGCTCCCGTTGCACAGTTTTTATGCTGGATGGGGAGTATGGAGCTCTGCAGTTATTCAGTCAACAGAGGGTTGGTGACTTTTTTGCGCCTCAGCACTCTGTGACCCTGCTGTTACTTTACAGGGCCTGATGCTTTGTGGCTGACTTTGTTGTTCCTAGATGCTTCCACTTTTCTATAATACCAATTATACCTGACTATAGAAAATCTAGCAGAGAAGTTTATGAACTGACTTATGGCAAAGGTGGCACCCTATGACAGTACCACATTTCAATTCACTGAACTCTACAGAACGACCTATTCTGTCACAAACATCTGTAAACCTGACTTCATGGCTAGGTGCTTGATTTCATACATCTGTGGCAATGGCTCTGAATGAAACATCTGAATTCAATTCAATGATTAAGAGGTATGTCCCAAAACTCAGAGGTGGGCATAAAAAGTATCTTGTTACAAATTTCAAATACTTGCTCGTCTAATGCAACAAAAAAAATTACATTATACGGGTTTGAGAAAATGTATTTAAATGAAATACAAGTACTGTAATTTCTGTAATTTGAAAATACAGAAAAATATGTAAAATGGTAATGTTCATGACAAATACCATTACGGCCTTACCATTAGTCGTGTAGTATCTACAAAATATTCAGCTTGCTCTTACTTTAAATAGCATTTTTATTACAAATTATTATTGATTTATTGCGTTAATTGTGAAATGTAAAATGACTTTTGTAACATGTAATGTAATGGTAGCTCAGCAGGCCGTTGTTTCAGAACCATTACACCCTTAATCTATATGCATTGTTTCCCACAGAATTAGTGATGGTGGCTGGCTGGGGTGCCGGTGTGCACCTGTGCTCTGGCAAGGAGGCACACCAAGACTTTCTTAAATTAAATATCATAATGCGTGAATTTCCCACTTTCTTACACTGGGGTGCCAAATTCGCACACACTGTGATTTTTAGATATATGCTCAAAAAATGGAATCATGCACATAATGTTAAGTTCACCAGTCGGTTCTCATTTTACACAGGCTCAATGGTTGCAAAAACGCCCATGTTTAACTGAGAAACATTAATTTTGTGCATGGACTGTCCCAGGCTCAATACCGTCTCCCGCCCCGTATCGATGATGCCCTCGATACCATAGCTGGCTTGCAGTGGTTCAGCTCGCTGGACTTTCTCAGCAGCTAGTGGCGGGAGGAGTTGTCCTTGGAGGCCCATGAAAAGATGGCCTTCACCCTGGGGCGGGGCACGTGGCAGATCCGGCTCTCACCCTGGGGCGGGGCACGTGGCAGATCCGGCTCTCACCCTGGGGCGGGGCACGTGGCAGATCCGGCTCTCACCCT
>JAODKL010000118.1:2906202-2927631 GCA_026780765.1 Petrocephalus schoutedeni | reverse complement strand
GGGGTTAGGAATATGTTAATCCGATTGAGTGGGGACGAGGGCCTTGAGTGGGCAATGACAATGGCACTGTGCCTTTTGTGAAAAGTGCAATCAGACGCTCGTAGTTTCCGCAAGCACCAGCAGGAATGAGCGCTCTCTGTATTCGCTGGCAGACCTTCCCATTACCGACCCCCCCCCCCCACCCCTTTAATTTTTCGGGAGGAGTGGAGAGCCCGGTAAGGGCTGCACAAAAGCGAGCGAGTCGCCGTCGATCTCCCTGCAGTCTGGAGGTCTCTGAACCCCCGCATGTTGGCAGCAGAGGGGACTCGCAAGGTCGATGGCCGCCGCTGCAGATAAGGACGCTTCGGCCGCTGGCTAAGAGGAAAAATGTGTTTGCCGGCTGTCGCCCAGATGTGCTGACGCTTGTTCTTCACGGGATAAAACTGATATCATGTGTCTCACCCCTACGCTGGCTGCAGGGTGAAAGGGCTATTCCCACTCAAGGAGAGGCAGCACCTTCAGTAAGACTCTGTAGCAGAGAGAAACTGTCAAAATTGTGTCTGGCTCTATGTCTAACTCCTAGCAAACACAAACAAAACAACAGTGATTATGAGAGTTGTCAACCATCATTTCTCCCTGAGTTTAAGTTTCTGATGAGTTGTAGTATAAGTCATTGCTCTCATTGCATAATAACACAACACTCAACATACCCGATTTCATCAGTGCCTTTAATCTGGAATATTTACAAAGTGTTCAGTTGCCTTTTCATGCTTTTTCTAAAAATCTAATTCTAAAAACTCTCAGTACAATATTAGATTGGGCAACTCAGGAATGTGTGCCCTCAACCTGTATTTGATTTATAGTATTCAAATAATTGCCAGCATGATAATTTTGAATTTAATTCAGCAAGGGTAAACTATAGCCTAGCAATTAAGCAGACCCGAGGGAGTGCTCCCTACATCCTGGTTTAATAATGGCATGTCGTCTCTTTTATTTACGTTACGCTTAAGATACTGGAAAGTTGACAAACATCGTAATGTTGCTATCACTGTCTTTTTTCTGTGAAGTTTACTGAGTGTCATCCTGTAGTTCTAAATTCTAGTTCTAAATTCCAGCACCTTTGTCGAAGTGGTCCATGCAGCTACAGTCACACAGCAGGCACCTTCACACCGCCAGAACTTTTTTCTGGGACCAGAACCTTTTTCCGGAACCAGGAACTTTTGTTGTGGTCACACCGCAGGAACTCGGTCCAATTGTAGTTCCTCTGAGGCAGTTCCAGAACCCTTTTTTTAAGTGCCTACTCCAGACTTGGTACTTTTTGTTTGAACAAGAACTACTGGGGAGGCACTTAGTGATAGCTTGCTGATTGGTTGGCACTTACGGCAATAGCTTGCTGACTGGTTGGCACTTACAGTGATAGCTTGTTGATTGGTCGGCCATATAAGCACCAGAGCAAACTTGGAAATTACACTGAAGGAGATAGAGGTGTAGCGAAAAGGTGTAGCGGAGCACAAATTGAAGTGGTGGAATTATTTTTGTACCCCAGTTACATTTAATGCATCAATTAATAATTTTTTGCTTGAGACTCCATATTTCAGAATCGGAACATTCTATTGCTAATCAATATTCTAGATTAATATTGCTGGTGCTGGAGGTGAAACTTGCCAGCATTAACATTACACCATTTTTTATTCTGTGGAAAATGAAAGATTGATCTGCTGGCAGACTTAATAAGACTCATGAACATGTCACAGGTCATATAGACCTATGCCCCGTTTTGACCACGATCGATTTCCCCATTAACTAACAAGTAAGTAACAAAACGATATATTTATCCTGGTGATGTAGTTTCATTTGAAATGATGTTTGAAATTTAACTTACAAACTTTTTGCATTTCCCATGCTGATTTGGCGTAGAGGTCCCCGTTCCTGTTGTGTGGTGTGAAAGCATCATACAAAATTAGCCAGGACCCAGTTACAAAAGCCCAGGGACTGGTAAACAGGTTCCAGAACTTCAGTGTGAAAGAGCCTAGTAATGCAATTTGCTGCGAGTGAGAGCATTTAGACTAGCGAGGCATACTGCTAATATATTTATCGCTCTAATCTTCTATTAGACATCTGTGTGCCTGAGTGGCTTAGCCAGCATTGACTGCTTACTGCGTTTTTAGTTATGTTCACTGGATTGTTCACCCGGGTTGCTTTTTACAGTTGCGATGAATGTATGAGAGATTGGGGTTCATTATAGACAACAGACAACTATTAATTTTTAACTGTGCCAGACATGCTTATAATGGGATACTGTTTTTTAACAAGAAGATTTTCACTACACGGAAAGCATCTTGGGAAAATGCGTTGCGTGGCAACAAAGACAAGCAACTTCAAAACGATTCCGTCTTTAAAAATGCAAGTACTGTAATATTACGGAATGTGAGTCCTTGTCTATTCATGGTTTTGCAGGGCATTGTGTGTGCGCTGCGATCATTCCCAAGGTGACAGTGTCATTAACTCACCACAGAAGGACCTCATTGCTCTGTCAAGGAACGACATAGATGAAGTTTAATAATTCATTTGAGATGTTTAATATGTATAATTATCAGAGAGTTGGTGTTCTCTGTTGTGGTGTAAGGAATCAGCCTCTCCACCTCTCCTGGCTGTTTTATCTTTAGTGGCTGAGCAGTCTTGGTGGTGGTGGTGGTGGGGGGGGGAGCAGTGCCTGCTCACTTGTGTGTACTAAAAAGAACTAAAGAAGTAATGGTGCCATTATTCATCAGCCTTGTGTGGTCAGCTGCAAGCGAGAAGTCAGCAGACACGCAGGACAGCAAAAAGCAGAGGAATTGCCATCAGGGGCACAGGAACCGGGTAGAAAGCCAATATTTAATTTGGCTTTGTTCATTTCTCCCAATAAACAGACCTCTGTATTTAAATAATTAAGTTGCCCCCCCCACCCACCCCGATATCAAACTCTATCCAATGCTATTGATTGCAACCACTTTTAATACTATGAGCCACCTACCAATGCAACAAATAAATAATATAATAACTTACAAATATGAAAACAGCACTGGTGCCAGCTGCATGATTAGCTTAATCGCTTCACACCTCTGGGACTGGGGTTCGAGTCTCCGCCCCCGGCTGTAACTATGTGGAGTTTACATGTTCTCCCCCTGTCGTCATGGGTTTCCTCTGAATGGTGTGACTGGTGTGTAGCCAGTGATGGACTGGCACTCCATGCAGGGTCATTCCCTGGCTCGCATCCCTCGCTTCTGGGATAGGCTCTGGACCCGCCCGCAGCAGACTGGTGGCATATCAACATTGAGGTAATGTGACAATAATATAATAAATGATAAATATATCAATTATCTCTAAAATGTGCTGTTAATAGAATATGCACAAGACTGACTCATTTGCTTAGGTGGATAGAGGTTAACTTCTATGCCTAAACAGAAGGACAGGCCAAAGGAGCTTTTGGCCTGGGTCTGGGGGGGGTGACACTGCATTCCACAGTACCAACCCCCCCCCCCCCCCACTCGGGTTCTAGCCGGTCCCTGTCACCGGCTGAGCTTTATGGATACAGCACATGTGAGATGTGTGGTAATAATAGGCATTTCTTCATCAATAATTTCGAGGCAGGCAGGCTGGGGACAGCCCAGGGCTTCCTTTGTCAGTGGCTCCCGGGGCCCCGCACCGTCTGCCCTTGACGAAGACAAGTCTGCCAAGCGCAGTCAGCCGATGAGGATGGAGGGTGACAGAGCTGCCCTTCGGGGTCCTTAGGGGCCCCTGAGTGGATGTACTCCACCCGCTTTAACAGCCCACACCCTCATCTCCATCCACCGCCCATGTCTTCTCGGCCTACAGTCACAGTTAAGTGCTTTTCAATCTAATGTGTCATTTCTCTGAGAGAGTCACGTCTGTGGCAATTGCTTGAGCAGGGTAGTTGGGAGATGGGGCCAAAGGAGCTTTTGGCCTGGGTCTGGGGGGGGTGACCCTGCATTCCACAGTACCAACCCCCCCCCCCCCCCCACTCGGGTTCTAGCCGGTCCCTGTCACCGGCTGAGCTTTATGTACTGTGACAGCGTGACAATCAGGGTGACAGCAGGTAGGACGGCGAAATCACCCGTTATGGTCGTAATGTCAGCACAAGCTCATTTATTCGAGGGTCATTTTAGAGGCAGTTTATTCGTAGAGATAACGGAAAACATCAATAAAACGGCAGCGTGTTGCCTTCACCTCTGCATTCTCCTATTCGCGCATCATGGAGCCAAAATGGACCACAGATGTTGTTTGGCCTGTTTGTGTAATGAATTGGGAAGTTTGACAAACTTTGCTGTTTTTTACAGATAGTATAAATCGCACTCAGTAGCCTTTTTTGAATCAATAAATCCATTGAATCTATGTGATACACAGTACCAATCAAAAGTTTTGATTCCCCCCCTCAGTAAATGATTTGTTTTTTTGAGAAGATAATGAGCCTAAGCATGCCTCAAGGTCACGTCCTTTAAGTATTATGTCGTGAACAAGGAAAGAGACGTACTGTTGCGACAGGTGACCTGACCCCCACAATCCCCCCAATCTAAACAGAAGAGTAGACATTGTGCTACCGTAACCCGTACAAGGTGCAGTTAATACAGTTAAGGTGCAGTTAAATGTAAGCATTTGCAGTGATGATTTAAAGTGACAGTAGTGACAAGTGATAAGAGCAGACAGACCCATAGGTCAGCGTCTGTTTGTCTGTAACCTTCAGGTGATGGACCTGAAGCTTCTGCCAGAGGGCAGCAACTCGAATAGATGATGTCCAGGGTGGGAAGGATCCCTTAATATGTTTGCGGCTCTACTGAGGCAGTGAGAGCTGTACTAGTCCTCCAAAGAGGGCAAAGTGCAGCGTAGAGAGCAAGGTAGCCTTACCTATGCCCAGAACCTGTGGAAACTCCCTCGGGGCTGTTGGAGAAGCTTTCCAGGTAGCGACATCTGGAAGCTGGCTGTAGGAATGCCAAGAGTCTGCTCTGCGGCCATTGGTGCAACAGGGGGCTGTTTTGCAGAGTTTAACATCTGAGAAAATTTTGTGATGTTGGACACTTTGGGCACTCATGGTCGGTGCAATAATTGATATGTTCATTATATCTAGGCCTTTTACTTTAAGATAAATAGCATAGCTAAACCAGAGAGAAATGTATTAAAAGTTATACCTGCTGCAACAAAGTCTGTCTGAGGCAAAGAGGTACCATTAGGAACATTACATGAACATTACATAGGATTACAGGCATGATGACACATTTATATCAGAATCTGAGTATGAAAGGAATCTGGTTAAATTTTCATATGTATTAGTGGATAATATGACATTTTTGCTCAAAAGAGTTTCTCCTGCTATAAATTTTTTTTGGGGGGGGGCGGGAGGAAGGGGTCAATACAAGACAAGACATAATAGCAAGCGATGGTGCATAAAATACAATAAATTAGTAAAATATAATAGGGCAGTGGTCACCAGCTGGCAAACCCTGGTCCACATCCAAAATGCAGCACAACTGAATCCAGGCTGTGCTATTGATCCTCCCCCCCCCCCCCTCAGGTGGCCAGTTTTATCATGGGGTCCCCCCTTCGGCATTTTTCTTTTGGACGCAGTCGACCTTGACTTTGTGTTGCTGATGGAATTTGGCCCTCGGGGGGGCGGGGGCGGTATAGAGGGATACATACAGTATGGTTCCGCAGTAATAGTATGGTGCAAGAGAGATGAGTTGTCATACCACTGCACACAACAACGAAATGCATCCTCTGCATTTAACCCCTGACATTGTGACGAAGCTAATTCAGTGCCCGAGGGGCAGTGCTTGGGGCCGATACCTTGCACCAGGTACCTCAGTCATACTTGCAGGTTGGGCACTTGAACCAGGGGCCTTTTGATTACACAGTCACTTCCCTAACTGTTACACCGCCACTGCCCCATATGCAGTGCCAGTGCCGTGTGGTGGAGGATTTCTCTGGGCAGTGCTTTTGACTGGCTTTCTCTGGGTCTATCCCTACAGGCCTAAGGGAGTACTCATGCATGATGGACTGGCTTCCTGTTCACGTGGCGTCCTGTGATTGGCTCAGGCTCGGCAATCCCTCATGCCACACCAGAAGTTTAGCTAAAAGCTTTGGATGGGAATGCTGCTTAACCGGTACGTGCTTCCCACCACCAGTCCCCAGCAAGATGCTGGCTCTTTATGAATCGCCCGGCCTCTGCACGCCGGCCTTATCGCGGGCCGGCTGTCCCGCATCTGTGCGTGTTTACGGCTCGCATGCTGCCGCTGCTCCTAGCGGGACGGCGATAACCCCGCGATCCCTCCCGACAGCCAGCGGGACGCACCTCAGACGCTGTCCCTCTGGACCCCTTCCAATACAATTTCCGAGCATATCTGTGTCCGTCGGCGGGGGGGCGAGCAGGTGGCGGGAGTTTGTCAGCAAAGTCGGAGTGTCGTTTAGATGTCATCCGTTCACTTAGGTTTTGTTTCTTTGTTGCACCTACAGCCTGGCTGCAGCCGTTTCTGACGCCGTGTGAGATGCTGCTCTCTGATGAGGCTCTGCCCCCCCTCCCCCCCCCCATGTGCATAGCCATGAGGCTCCCCGACAAACCAAACCACTTTCTTCATCCAAGTGGGGGCTCCATGTCAAGCAGGTGCCTGTAGCAGCCAGCACGGGAGATAAAAGCAGGGCCACCCCCTCAGCCCCTGAAGCATCACCTTGAACCCCTCCCCCTGCCCCCTGAAACGGGAGGAGTACTCTTCTTCGGCTTTGGAAGCTCTCTACTTAGCATTCAGTGATGGACTGGCCCTGTGACCCTCAGCTGGATGCCCCCCCCCCCCCAGGGGCTGGTATCACACTGTTCTGCACTACAGATACCCTCATAGCCTTATGTCCTTATGACAATTCAGGCTCTAACATGGCTTCCATTAAAACTGGGGCTCAATCACACTTGATACTTCACGAAACATTGATCCACAACAGCAGTCTATATATACACACACACGTATACAGATATACTGTGTGAATGCATAAATTACCTTCAAAATGATCTGATTGTAATATCAATGTGTCATCGTTCCTGTGAAACACATTCCTAATGCCTCAGACAATCGGAAATGCCGCAATCTGTACTTTTTCAATGACTTTGCTGCAGCTTTGGAAGTGTAACTGAGATTGCATTCGAATATAAACAGTATCAGTTAAAAGCCTGGACACACCTGCTTTCAGTGCATTTGTCTCTGTGGTATTCACCTTATAGCAAGAGGCCTCGAGGCAATGAAGTAATACATATCAAATATTACAATGACGAGAAGTGTTTGACATCTCAACATTTTTCTCAGATTCAAGACTCTTCAAAATAGCCCCCTTTTGCTTTGACGACGGGATTGCAGACTCTTGGGATTTTGTCAGCCAGCTTCCAGATGCTGCTCCTTGAATGCTTCTCCAACAGTCCCAAAGGGGTTCCCACAGGTGCTGGGCCCAAGCTGGGCACCTTGCTCTTACTCGTCAATCCAGCTCATCCCAAACCAGCTCTATAGAGTTTAGGTCGGGGGGATTGCGGGGGCCAGGTCATCTGTCACAGCACTGCATCACCGTCCTTGTGCACACAGTACATCACCCTGTGGTGTGCTTAGGGTCGGTATGTTGAAAAACATTTTCAGTAGGTGTGTCCAGACTGTTGACTGGCACTGTATGTTGTTTTCTATAAAACAATAAGATTCCAATCCTTATATATCATTTATATCAAAGCAATAAATATGATAAATAAGCAATAAATCTTGTTTTTGCAAACGCATTGTGATACATTAAAATTTTAAGATTGTAATGTTTTAGGTGAGCCCTTAAGTGTTAATTGTTCCTAATTAAATCTGTTTCATGTCATGATCGTTTTATTTACTTATTTGCTATTGATTTCTTGTTCTTTTATATAGCAGCCAGGCTCAAGAATAACAACACAGAAAAATAATACAAATATGAGACCAGAAGGAATAGCTGGTAACCTTTGTTGAAAGAGGTCTCCTCACCATCCATTTTCATCACAGGCTTATCCAATTAGGTCTGCATTGATCTCACAGCTATTCTGAGAAGCACCGAGTGTAAAAGAGGGCACACCCTAGAAAGGACGCCAAACGCCACCCAGACACACACGCACGCACACACACACGGGAGCGCGCATAACAAGGGCGACTGAGTGTCAGCATCTCACCTGTAAGGCACCGGGCTGCAGTAGGATGTCTTTAGTTTACAGCAGGTACTCTCAAGGACCTGGACGAAATCCCTGGCGGACACGGAGCGGAGCGGGCGGACGCGGCGCGGACGGATCGGGGGCTACATTCGGACCGACGACCCTGACGCCGGGAGGTGACGATGTTCCCGATGATCCACCTGCTGCCCTTCGGAGCGCGTACTGCGCATCCAGATCCGCTTTCACAAATACATTACTGCCACATTTTTACGCACAGTCAAATGTAGGACGTACTACTGAATAATCATTTTATGGGAATCCCTTTAGTAACGCATCTGAAAATATGCCAGATATATAAACATCTGACCTTATCCTTAAATATTGCATTATTCTATAAAAACGTATCCAGATTTCTCACATACTAAGCCCTATTATCTCAGAATTTGGCGCACGATCCATTTAAAACAATGATAATAAACAAGGGATCAAAATAAGCGTTTTAAGGACAGGAATAATTTCTTGCTTTACTCTAACGTCTTCAAGAAATAACTGGCAAAGCCGTTTCCACTGACGTGCTTCTCCCTCCTACCATTAGATCAATATGAGAGCGATGCTGGAAAAAAACGGCATCAAAAAACAGGTTGCAGAAGAATTTTGAGCAAACGGGAAAGGCGCCTCCTCGACTCCGGTGGGGGTAGGGGGCGGGGGGGATGCCCGGTGTTCCCAACTCCAATCTCTCGCTGCCGGCTTTGCAGCTGCGGCTCGCCGCGAAGGTCCACGCTGGAGCAGCGTGCCCCGGGCTGGCCGGGAGCCTCCTCTCCGCTCTTTAAATATACCGTCCGATCCGATTTGCACATCGCGCACGGTGTTGCTCGCCGTCGACAGTTTGCAACTGCGGCTTTTTTTTTTTGCCATAGCGTTATATTTTTCCCCAATTTTTTTCCCGCTTGCTGTATTCTGTGCTGATACTGAAGGGGTGAAAGGAGAAGGTAGAATGGGCGAAACCCCGAGCTTTGCTCTCTAACTCTGGAAATGGATCCGTCTTTCTCGCAGGGAGACAAAGGTATAAGCTGCACCGTTTTCCGCTCGGTTTCTAGGTGTTACGGATTATTTAATGACAGCGCCGCCGTTGCAGTGTCCCGTACCCGAGAGCGACATCGCATGTGACAGTGCGGCTTGCGTGCAGCTTCCTCGGCTTAATGCACTTGTTGAGTGAAAATGGGAATTGACGTGCTTTTAAGGTACTGTGGGCTCCCGCATACTAACACGGCTTTATTTGCAGATATTATTAAAATTATAGGTTATGTTACGGCGTTTTAGCGCGCAGGGGTCGAAACGAATTTATGTGTTTAAAGCGATGCAAAATCGAGGTAGGAGAGGTGAGTTTCTCAGCTTCACTGTCATAATGCTTTTCGGGCGTAAAAATGTAAAAACTTAGAATGCACCTGTAATTTTCCGTAGGGATTTCTTCATATTGATGAAGAAACTGCCGACGAATGAAGTGTGGATCCTCAAAAGGGCATTGTATTTTATATATTCCATACACAGTAAGGTGCAGATTTAATAGATTTGCATTAGTTCTGTAAATGCCGCACCTTTGACTGCTCGTGTTCTGGTCTCGGGTTCATCAGTACTTTTTACTAGAAAATGAAGTAGTGCTTATACAAGAGACACTACATACACACGCACACACACACACTTTCTCTCTCTCTATATATATATATATAAAGACGGCAATGCAGTCTCAGATTTAATTGCCGCTTACAGAATTGTGCATTTCGTTAGACAATTGACAGTCGTGTATCCCTATGGTCATGACTTTAATGTAATACACATTCATTCATTAATCAATTACGGACAAAAGCAAACATATTCGGACTGAAACACCCAAGTTTTCTTGGCCAGTTGCTGTCAGTATTCCAGTGTCGCTTCTGACAGCATGTTTGCAGCTCAGGAGGGGCTCGTCCTGTTTCCTGTCTCGGATGCTTCATTTGTACAGGCTGCATATCAAGGGGAAAAAAAAAACGAAAAACTCCAAGACATACTTTGCCCTTGGAATGGTGGGTGCCATTTTTTCCTGGTCATCTGGAATCTGAGGTAATGAGTGGGGAGTTGTGTTAATCACCCCCCCCCCCCCCCCCCCCCCCCCCCCCATTTTATGAGGAGCCTGCGTGTTCATACATATTATGCAGAAGGTTTTATGCAAATAAGCTAGAAGTCTGTATGTCAGACGATGACAACACCGTTTTAGGAGGGTAAGAAAAGCAAGGAAAGCAGGAGGACGTGAGCTGGTGTTCGAGAGAAGGACGGGAAGCCTTTTAGCACAACATGTTGGAGCCAGAAACTTTGCATGATTATTTTTTTAACAAAACAGATGTTTGCTTTATGAGTCAGATTATAAAATCGCCTCATTTCTTGCTGCTGTATGCAAAAATATGTTCATAGCTCACTGTGGCATTTGTTTCTCTAAGTGCTCAGGGTAAATAACTTATGGTTAACCCTTTACTGTATTGTGTTAGGTAGTTTGAGACATGAATGGTTTGTGGTGTACATGGCACTGCAGATGTTCCTGTATTTTGAAGGGGAGTGGAGCTTAGCTGATTATAGGCCTGTTGTGTTTTGGGTATTGTTGGTGTCTAAAGCATTTCTGGTATTTGTTCCTGAGGTCTTTCAATGGTCTCGCCTTGTACTCAACTACTGTGCCTCCTTGGTCCTCGCTGCCGCATGCACGGCTGCGGTCACATGGTGTCGATGCCTGTCAAAGTGTCTCTGTGTGCCAGTCACTACTGCACATGCATCTCTGCGCATCCTCTGACAGCCCCTCCATGGGGGGGAGCAGTGAGATGGTTTGGGAATCTACAATCTGCAGAGGAGAAATACTCCCCCCTCCCACCCCAGAAAAACACTTGTTCCCTAACATTCCTCATGGTTACATGTGTTTGGAATCCACCAAGCAATGACATGCTTAATTCACACATCACCGGTGGACCTGTGCAAGTCCTCGTGAGAATTTCGTCAAGGGCTACTCTTTAACAGTCTGTAGTGTGAAGGATTTATGGAAAATTGATCTGGATATTTCTGTAATTTAAATATTATGATGTAGGAACATCAGAGAGACAGCTGACAGCTCAGTAGTGTGTCTGGCAGACATTCTAGGCGAAAGACAATATATACTGAAGTTCTGCAGGGTACATACATTTCGCTAGCCACAGACCCCCATTACAAATAGGAACAGAAATATCTTCTGGTGATATCGAAGTCTTATTTCTTTATCTCATTTTTTTCTTTCAATAAATGAAGTGCTGATTCCCAGCGCCAGTGATACAATTTCCTTTGAGCGTGTCGGATGTCGTCTTGTGAGCAAAATGAACCTAATCTAATCTTGAGATAAATTTTACTTTACAGCTGCATTTGAAATCCAATGTAACATACTCCAATTTACCTCATACTGAACAATCACAGCGTTTTCACCTACCGGCATTATGATGGTTAATGAAGTTGGTTTGTTGCCAGATGAATGTGGGTTTGCATCTTAGTGTCTTAAGAATGCCGTGGTTACCTTTGAGAGAAACACTGTTTTTAAGGCTAAACTTCATAAATCTGTTAACTGGAAATGTATAAGATATGCAGGTCACTATAATGTATGTCGATAGACTGCTTGATCATAAGAGTAATCTGATCATTTGACATTTTTCAAACTCTTTTTTCCTTTATTGATTGCTTTTAGCCAATTTCTTTGTGACTAGCCTAGATTTTGGCATAGCGTGACATGATCTGGCCTACAATGTAACACCGCAGTGCTCATTACCGAGGAATGATTTAGAAAACAGACATCACCAGGGATCCTGCCGGATTTGGAATAAGATGTCGGAGGGTAAAAAATGATCTTTTGATTGGACAACAGGGCAGAGATGTTCGCCGTGCCAAGTTCACGCACAGAATGGGGTTTTATCGCCGGTCATAATTTTCCCTAATTACGATGGCCTGATTACATCCCCAGGTCCACATGCAAAGCCGACAGGCCCACGCGTCGCCCGATATGCCTGCTGTCACCTGCCCGCGTCACTCTGTGGGGGCCACAGGCATTACTGATTAATGTAACTGCCTGGAGAAGAGTAATGTTCCTGGCCCCGGGCCCCTGCGCCATGGCCCGTAGTCCTGTAGGAGCCCAGGCAATGGCAGAGCTGGCTGCAGGGCCAGAAGAGGGTGGGATCTACCCCACCCAGAGCAGGATAGCATTACTTTCCCTGGGAATCCTAGCCCCAGACGACACACACAGGAAGAAGGGAATGGAACCAGGATCCTCACACAGCAGCTGTATATGCAGTCTATTCCAGCAAATAGAAACATCTATGCAAACCGTTTTCTGGATAATTCCCACAGAAATAAATGGAGGCGTAATAAACAATGAAATATACTAAGACAATAAATCATTTAATTTATTGACAGGTATACATGAAAATCTTAAGATCTGTTCAACATTGTAACTAATGTGAAATAAATTGGCTCACTTATCTAATCATAGTCATACTGATGCAGTAATCGTGAAAACTTTGAAATTAAATCACAGTGACTATCTATCTATCTATCTCTCAGTCTGTCCATCTATTTGTCTCTCAAATGTAGCTAGCATTTCAGTTGTACATCCTCTTACATCTTCCTTATATACCACAACTCACAGTGTTTGCAGGGGGGTGGGGTAAAGGCAAATGTGTGAGGGATTACTGTAGTAACACCACTGTAATAATGCAAGATAAGCAGTTAGACTGCATATGTAGCGCTGTGCATTTCTAGACAGGGCGTCTAATCCGCACACGAATGCTAAGCAGGTTAGCGGCACCCTTCAGGGAGACGGCTGGCCTGTGAGACCCTGCCACTGACAAAGGGCAGCTCCTCTGTGGTTGGGAAGACACTGGGGATGCATAAACAAACAGTGAATAATTGAGAAATCAGCCATCCCTTCAGCAGAGAAAACCCTGACTCCGATGGCCAAGAAAAAAAACGGAAAGGCCAAAACCACGGTGTGGAGGCCACGCAGACTGGAGGCAAATCGATCAGGACACTTAGTCATGTTTTTATGTTTTAATCCCGTGCTGGGGTGCTAATTCAGTGTAGAGCTGTGATATTTGGTGCCTTTTTAGGATTCGGCTCCCTCTGAGTCACTCACCAAACTGATCCGCATGTGCGACTCACTTGAGTCACTTGAGTCAGTATTGCCAAATCGCCAGCCGAAACGTTTGGTTTTAATAGAAGAAAGTATACATGGCTTGTGATGGGAATGAATGCACTTTGGAATAAATATTTTAAACAAAACGTTACAAATCACACTGTTTCAAATCGCACTGTTACAAATCGCACTGTTGCAAATCACACTGTTACAAATCGCACTGTTACAAATCGCACTGTTACAAATCACACTGTTACAAATCGCACTGTTACAAATCACACTGTTACAAATCACTACGCCTGGTCCAATCCCCTTCTTTGTGTGAGCAGTTCAGATTCGGCTATATGATTCCAGCTGTAGAGGAGGTTAACCGACGGATTAACTCATGACTGTGTGTGATCTGGGTGCGCTAACCCGCTTGTGTGAGCAGTTCAGATTCGATTATATGTTTCCGACTGTAGAGGAAGTTAACTGGCAGATTCACTCATGACTGTGTGTGATCCGGGTGCGCGGTTCAGAACTGGCAGGTTCACTCATGACTGTGTGCAATCCGGGCGCTCGGGTGAGCGGTTCAGATTGTGACTGTGTGTGATCCGGCTGCGCTAACCCGCTCGGGTGAGCGGTTCAGATTGTGACTGTGTGTGCTTTGCGCAGCTTAGGATCCCTCATTTGAGTGTGTTGGTGCAAACGAACTGTAAGTTACGCAACGTTTAGCAGCTAAACTTGCTACTATGGCTGTATAGATCTTGTAATGAGTTTGAAATGATAAGAAGAGGTATGTATGTGATGGGGTTTAAACTTTAGTCATGCTGTAGTTAGGACTCGATGGATTCGTGATTCATGAGTTATTTAATGGATCCGGCTGATTCGTCAATTGCCCAGTTCTAATCAGTGATGTTCAGGCGAATCACTATTGATGGGAGGCGTTCAACACGCTGCCTGTCGCAATTTTGTGAGTCGTGGAGTTGCCAACCCCGTGTCCGTTATAGTTAATGTGCCGATCCGAAGTCCCTTTGTCTGGCTGTGTGATTCCGGTGAGTTGTTCGTGTCTCATTGTTATCCCAGAATCCCCTCCGACACGACTCGTACTTCGGCGCGTTTGTTTGGCTGGGTGGTTTACCGCAGCGCCTGGTTTTCCTGGTTAAGTGTCCCACCACGGACGCAAGAGCAGATCCGCACAAATGCCCCGAACTGTCAAACTTAATTTTCCAAGTGTGTGTCCCAAAACGGCGTTGTATATTAAAATAGCTCCAGAAAAGCGCTCTACCTTCTCAGATGATTAATGCCATCGCGTCGGCGACTATGCAGCACAATCTAATAAACAATAATCGGGTCCTAACTTGGATGGCTTATGTCATTTTTATAAACGACCCACCACGGGTGTGCCACACTCATGGTGGGTCATTAATAAAAAAGAACATAAGCCATCCGAGTTCGGAACCAATTATTGTTCGTTTGCATTAATATACCTCAAAACATAATAATCTGTAATTTAGAAGCCTTGTCTGTCAAATTATCCTTGTATATTAAATGTAGAAACTCGGGCCATTAAGCAACGTTTTATTCATCTTTCAACGTAAACAGTAGAAGCCGATTCTACTGTCTGTTTTCTGTCGTATTCTCAAATGATCCACTATAGACCAATATGTCATAGCGGCAGAATGGCATTCTGACAGTGCAAACAGTATCGCACCCCGATCTAAAGATGGTTGTTTGAGATACTAAGATGCCTGGATGTTCCGCAGCCACTGAGGTCAAACTGATGCATCGTTATCACAGCCGGCCCATTTCTCCTAAGTGGTCTTTGCAATCCTAGTTTAATGTAAAACACATCTTGTCGTGAAGACAATTTACATTTCTGCTCTCTCAGGGTAGAAACGAACCGTATTAATTAAGCATCGCCGATCATACAGAGAATTCTTAAATCGACTAGACAGATGTAAACTGTAACCTCGGCTCCCGTTATTTAGCTTAATTATCAGTAACCTAATTGCAGGCTGGCATTGATTCATTTCCCTGTATTCAAATGTGAATAATGAAGTGAATATTCAGTTTGAACGGAATAATTATCCTTTTGGACAAATGCTCTGAAATAATGTTTGGACAACACGGGGTAATATTTGACGGTGCAGTTTGTCATGTAGATCTATTACAGTATGGATATTAATGGGGCATTTCTAACTGTTATTTTTGTGTTTTTATGGCACTGCTGGGTTTAGTTAACAGATGTATGTGTGTGTTTTGAGGTCATTGGTGCAATACCCGATTAGTCTGTGGATGTCTTTATACGGAATGGAAACACACATTATTTTATGAGCATTAGAAAGATGTTTTTAAAACTCCATGCAAGTGAAACCTGTTCCAAAGGGTTCCATGTATTTTTTTTACAAAGTGGTGTGGGGGGGGGGGGTGGCGTAAAAATGACATAAGCCATATTTTGGTTGGTTGGGGTTAGGTTTAGGGCTGGGTAGTGGTTAAATAACGGTGTCATGACTGGGATTAGGCTTTTCCCATAGAAATGGGACGGTCCCCATTTAGATAGGTACACGAGTCTGTGTGTGTGTGTGTTGTGCGTGTGTGGATGTTTGTTAGAAAAGGTGAGGATAGGCTGGGTACAAAACGACATGCTGTGATCAGTGAAGAGACAGAATTTGGTGTAAGTCTGCAAGTCTGATGCCAGTACACTTATCATACTGTTACTGATCGTCATTTTGAATCAGCTCAGCAGTGAGTGCTCTAGAAATTATGCCAGACCAAACTAGTATTTCAAACTGCATTTTGTATTATAAGGCCCATAACTCCTAGATAGATATGAATATGTACGACAGTTTATTCAAGTGTTTATAGAAAACTGATGTTGCTTCCAGCTCTCACTGGTGCTAAGACGTCTGCGTTTGCTTCCTCTGAGAGACGAAAACTGTGCATGGGGCAGGTGAAGCGCAGATGTTCCTGGCAGTGTGTCAGGAACATTCTCTGTGGCTCCTCTCTCTGGTTAATGTCATAGCTAAACACGAACAGGTGGCTCTCTTGACTCACACCTGCAGCATTGTGGGTTCGAGTCTGGCCTCTGATCTGTGAGTGTACAGCATTTGCAAGTCCTTCATGGGTATGTCTGCATCTCCTCCTAACTCTCCTATTTGTTTGTGTCTGCCCTACATTGGACTGGTGCTCCATCCAGGCTGTGATTCAGAACCTGCTCTGGGTCACAATAACCTTCCCCAGGAAATAGCTGTTTAAAATTAAAGCTAATATGTCTCACATCAAATGAGTTATATTCTGATTCAGCCAAGAATGCATCATAAAATGGTGAAAAATATGTGTAAGATGGAGCATTTAACAGTCTTGGGTCTTGAAGACGGAGAACATATACACCAAAGCCTCCTCACATTTTTATAGGATTGTTTTGTTTGTATATTACAAAAGTAATCCAGCTGCAGTTAACGACACACTATCAAATGACATCATCAATATTGTCTTACCGGTAAATAAGGAAGCCATGTTTGTCACCCGTTTTTGCTTAGACAAATGCAGCTGTGACTGACCTTTGCTGATTGGAGGATCTGAAAAGTTCACGCTTGTCCTGGCCATCGCAGAGTTACCGCCCTGTATCTGAGGCCTTGCCTGTCTTTTTACAGACCCCAAAAGGCTCAGCTGACACAGTGATGGAAAAGTCTGCACCTTCCCTTTGAAACTCTGTGGATTAATTGTCCTCAATTTTCATTCCCACAGAAGTCAACCCTAAGCAGCTACTCCTTAAAAGCCTAGGATGTGAATGCGCACGGAGATTAAAATGCATTTTATCTCTGTGCTTAATTAATCTTCAACAGTCTCCAGCCAGATGCTTTTTACAAAATATAAGCACTCTCTAATAGAGAGCAAAAAACACATTAGACTATAAATATCAGAGAAACTGTGGTCAAAGAAATCATGGTGCTGCTGTGGTGATGACTACCACAGTGGGAAGCACACTTGTGATTGAAAGGTTGTGGGTTTGAATCCCAAGGTACCGCCTCCAAGCAGGAGGTACTGATTTAGCTGTCCACTGCTATGTGACATATGGGTTTAAATGCAGACGACCCATTTTCTTGTTGTGCTGTGGTGTGTCAACAATGACAAATAATCCCTTTGACCATAAATGGTGTCGGAGGAAATTATTTTTGCACAATATTGGTATATCAGATTCACTTTACTAAGTTAAGAGTTATGTGCATATCTATGCAAGATTCTTATAATGTTAAAAACAGACCCGAGAATCTAGGAAAGGCAGAGATGCCCAGAAAACCAAAAAGATAAAGAAAATAAACTGAAATGACAGAAACACTTTAGGCTCTGTTAATGCTGCAGCAGGCTATAGGAACTAGCAGGCAGTGGTCATTAGGTGTGCCTCTTTTGGGAGGGGGGGAGATTGGGACAGCCCAAAAGACCAAGGTTGATTTTGGCTGGCAAAACTGGCGACGATGAGAACGCCATCCATTAGCGCAGCTGGGAATCACCGGGGGCTGAAATTATGTGCCAACGGCTTAGGTTGACGATTTAAGTAAGAATAAAGACACAATTTCCTGTGGAGTGGTAGAGATATCATGTCTCTGGGGCTCCCAGATTAACCCTGTCCACCTTCTCTGAAACAAAGTCCAGCTTGTGAGGCTGCTATCCTTAAAGGGCCAGACTGCAGATAATTCTCCTGTACATCTGTCCCACCTTTATCCATAACCGGGGACGTGGCTAAGGTCATAACAGACATTTTCTAATACTCACACTTAAAAGCATTCACCCCCCACGTTGTGTCTGTTTGTCACCTACCGCATGTCTAATGGGCTGTATTTGAAAATGCCCCCCATCTCTCACACTATCCATTGCAGAATGTAATACAACTCCCAACATTTCTGTGGTTACCAGCACTGGCAGACAATATTCAAAATGGTTGATTTTATTTTGGCTGGGAATTGCTTAGGGATGTTTGCTTTGAGTTTCTTCCTCATTTGTTTTCAGTAATTGTTATTTGTACTGGCCCCCGCATCCTCAAGGCCTTCTAAAATCTAACTTCAGTAGGATATCTTATTGGTAAAAGTCATTAAAAAACATTGGATCCACTGCAAAAGCTACCGTTTGGGCCATAAGCATTTGGACAATGCAACAATTTTCAGAATTTGGGCTCTGTACATCACCAGAGTGAATCTGAAATTAAGCAATGAAGATGAGGTTGATGTGTAGACTTTCACCTTTAATTCAAGGGGTTTAACAAAAATATCATATCAGCCATTTAGCACTTACAGCCATTTTTGTATATAATCCCCCCATTTTCAGGGTCTCAAAAGTACGTGGACAAACAAATAATATCATAAATATAATCAGGGATGCAAGTATGCATTTACCTTTAAAAGCGATATATTCGGCAATCGATTGTTGTAACAGTGCAAATACGTACTTATTCTATGTGCGTTTATGCTGGTATGACAAGTAATTATCGTGCATTTTAACATTTGTATACTAATTCGTACTTCTTTTGTGGACATTCATACTTCTTTTACATAAACTACAAATGTTGTTGCAACGAACAGGCGCTGTTACAACAATCGATTGCCAAATGTATCACTTTTAAAGGTAAATGCGTACTTGCATACCAGTTATGTGCATCTCTGACTATAATGATCATTTTAATACTTGGTTGAACATCCTTTGCAGTCACTGACACCCTGAGATCTGGAACTCGCAGACATCACCAAATGCAGGTTTCCTCCTCAGTGCTGCCTCTCCTCGCTTTTAGTACAGCCGTCTTCAGTCACTACATGCATATTACTCTTTCTGCCTTGCGAGTTTTGTCTTCGGGAAGTGCTACACATGTTCAGTTATTTTGAAGTCAGGTGACAGACTCTGCCATTGAAGAATATTCCATTTATTTGCCATGAATAGCTCTTGGGCTGCTTTCGCATTCGGTTTTGGGTCATTGTCCATCTCAACTGAGTAATGCTGTCCTTTCAGCATTTCCTGAATCTGAGCAGAAAGTATAGCCTTATACGTTTAGGAATTCAACCCAGTGCTTCTGTCAGCAGTAATATCATCAATAAACTCTAGTGACCCAGTTCCACTGACAGACGTGTCATGCCATGTCATAACACTACCTGCACCACCATTTTTACAGAGGATGTCATCCGCTTTGGGTCATGAGCCATTCCTAGCCTTCATCTGTGCAAAGAAGTTTTTTTTTTAAGCTTTCTGGCAAAGTCGAACCTGACCAACATATCCTTGAGGCTTACCAGGTGTAGTAGCCAATAATGTAACATGTAAAGTGATAACTGCCAATAAAATAATAATGCTTCCATCCGTAATGTGATTAAAGTAGATAATATAATAAGTTACCAGTAGTGTAATTATAAAATAAAATTTCTGAATCAAAAATGTAATAATTGTTCTTACATAGTGCATTATGTTATTACCTTATTGGCTGGTTATTACACTATTGGTGTATCAGCCAACAATGTAATAATAACCATAAATGTATTATACAAATAATTACGTTATTGGCAGTTATTATGTTATTGCTAATTATTATATTACTGGCTGTTTCACAAGTGGTTTGCACCTTGTAGTAAACCCTCTGTATTATCTTTCATGAAGTCCTCTCTTGATTGTAGGCTTTAGGAAAGTGTGTTCCTCTTTTTAAGAATGCAACAAACTGTTGATTTGGCCACTGCAGATGTTTCTGCTATCTCTCTGTGGGTCTGTTTTGTTTTCCAAGCCCAACAATGGCCTGCTTTACTTGCATTCACAGCTCTGTGGTCAGCCCACAGCGCACACCTGGCCTATGAAACAGCTTGTTAGGCCCTTAAAAATGAGGATACAAATAGCCTTTACTTCTACACGGCTAATATGATATTTTTGTTAAAACCTTTGAATTGACAAAGGTGAAAATCTACACTTCAGCTGCATTTTTTTGTTTCATTTGAAATCTATTGTGGTGGTGTACAGGGCCAAATGAATGAAAATTGTGTCACTGTCCAAATACTCATGCACCAAACTGCATAACCTGTCCAGTGAATGGGGGTCAAAATCACCCCGAGTTTCACTTTTCCCAGATCTTATCACAACCCCTACAGCGGTCAGTATAATATAGTGATCTAATCAACATATATGCTCATAAATTTTAGAAAATGATCACCAGTGAAATGCACCCTATAGACACAAGTATGTATATAAAATAACATAGAACAATTACATTTTAGTGTAGCTGTTGATTAAAGAATCTTAGAAAGTTCCATTTTTTTTTAAGTTTTTTGATGCATGTTGTTTTTCAGTGTATTTGTTCAGGGATGTTAATTTTCCCCGATTCTTTATTCACATCTGCTTGCTTATTTTTTATAGCATTCTGTCTGGCTGATTTTCAGAGTCAGGTCACCAATTAGTCACAGGTCATTTAGAGATGGGCAATTTTTATTGTGCTGTCCAGCCTAAGGAGGCGTTACTTGTCACGGTCCAGATAACGAATGCGAGAAGCCTGCAGTGCGAATCGCATTTGTGATTATGAGTAGCATAGCTGTGGGCGGCTAGCTATTTGCATGTAGCAAAATAAACAGCATTTAGCTATTTGTTTGCTTGCTTGTCTCATAGTAAATGCTTGAAACCAGACATTGTGAAAAAGAGCATCCGATACAAACAGGATGGTTTGTATAGCGGAGGCCAAAAGCCATGTTAAGTGGATGCTGGCTGTCACAGACTATACATGCACATAGCTGTTCCAGGTATTATTATATAAAATTATGCTTCATTTTCGATTTACATAAGTATGGGTACATTCCACCTTACTCTTTTACACACACACACACACAGACTCGTGTACCTATGTAAATGGAGACTGTCCATTCATTTCTATGGGAAAAACCCTAATCCCAATCACGACACCCTTAACCACTACCCAGCCCTAACCTTAACCATAAGTAACAAACCCAAATACAAGACTTTTCGCATTTTTACTTTTACATTGCATTAACAGATTTGTATAAAATTGAGGTTATCCTAATGGGGATGTGTCATGGTTTTTGCGGGATCGACGACCCATGATGCAGGCTGTACTTGGCAAGGACGTTTATTCGGACGAAGCAGG
>JAODKL010000118.1:2862805-2888124 GCA_026780765.1 Petrocephalus schoutedeni | reverse complement strand
TCCATCCATCCATCTTCCAACCCGCTTATCCTGTACAGGGTCGCGGGGGGTCCGGAGCCTATCCCGGAAGCAATGGGTGTAAGTCTTTGTAATAGGGTAAAATGGTCAACCATATCAAAGGCCCAAATGGATTAGCATAGTCACACTGTCAGCATTAGTTGCCATTGTTTTGCCATTTATGACTTTAGTATGTTATGTGTTGCATGTTGTTTGTCTCCAGGTATGACTGAAGTTGAGCAGCGACTATCTTCTCCAGAACTTTTGACAAAAAATGCACATTAGAGACGAGTCTAAGCTCCTGTGGATCCAGCCTTGGTTTCTTCAGTAATGATCTCATCACTATTACTTTAAACTGAGTGATAATGAAGTCTAGTGTATGATTGTGCATGTTTATTGGTCCCTTTACGTGCTGATAGCATTCAAAAGGAAGGACAGGAAAAGGACAGGAAACAGCATCGGCCTTTATGTCCACGTGTAAATTGAAATCTCCAAATATTATTATATACTGTAAGTTAATAACTAAGTCAGTAAGAAGTTCCCCAAATTCAGTCAGAAACAAAGTGTATGGTCAAGGTGGTCTGTATAAGAATATAGATAGGTGGGTCAGATGCCATTTGAATTAGCATCGCTTCAGATGTTGTAAAATCTTTTATAATTTTGGGTTAAATTATTAACAGTAAGTTAAAAATAGCTGCCAGGCCACCTCCATGTCCAGATCCACATGGTTTCTGTATGAAAGTAAACCCATCAGGTGAGGCTTGAACAAGAGGAATAGTATCTGGGGGTCTGAGCCAGATTTCAGTTAAAAAAACACAGGTCTACACCAGGGTCACAGATGTCATCTCAATGGTGCAGATGTGCAGTCATATTGCAAACTAGACAACTGTGCAACAGCGAGCAGAGGTAGCTGTTTAGGTAGCATATTTAAAGTAATAAGGATTTGTATTGGGCCAAGTCCAGTCTTAGTTGTTGTTAGTTCCTCCTCATTCTCTCTGTGTCGGCCTTCAGGGAGTGGATGGGCTCGACAGAGGAAAGAGTCCATTGCTCGACAGAGGAAAGAGTCCATTGTTTGGATGGCTGGGGCCCTTCACTATGCTCCTGGCCTTGGTCCAGCACCACTTGTTATAGATGGACTGCAGGTCCAGGAGCTTGGGGCGAATGGCACGCTCCACTGGTCACACCACCCTCTACAGAGTTCACCTGTCCTGCATAGTGCAGGTCCCGAACCTGGCTGTGATGCTCCCCTTCAGGATTCTCTCAGCGGTGCAGGAGTAAAGTTTCCTTACCAGCTCTGTGGGCAGTTTGAAGTGCCTGAGGTGTCTGAGGTGGTATAAAGGCTGATGGACCTTCTTCACCAGGGTGTTGGTACTGTATGACAGGACCAGGACAGATCCTGTGTAAGTTTAGCACCAAGGTACCGGAAACTGTCCCCTCTCTCCGCTGGGGCCCCATTGATTATGACCAAATGATAGCTCCTCTCCAGCTTTGTGCTGAAGTCCACTATTGAGTCCTTAGTCTTGCTGACTTTCAGGAGGAGGTTTTTCTCCTGGCACCTGTTCTCCAGGACCTTAATCTCCTCCAGGTAGCCCTTCTCATCATTATCAGAGATTAGGCCTACCTAATCTGCTGAATGCAAGAGAGGTCAGCACAGTGTCCCACAGGGATCAGTTTCGGGCCCTCTTTACTTATGTACAGGACTGACTTCTGTTATGCTGATGATACCCCACTGTATCTACCAGTCCCCGCTGTCATAGACTGTCTATTTGAGATAAGGACCTGGGTGGCAAGAAACTCCCCGCTACCAAACCTAGATAACATATAAGTACTATAAATTGGTCAATGTTCTGTTAATCTTAGCACAGAGGTTACACATGTCCAAGCCACAGTTGACTCATACCTGTCTTTTCATGCTTACGTTCTAAATGTTGCCAGAAAAGTATTCTACCAATAACTACTATCCTGGTTTCCGTATTGATTTTAAGATACTATTGCTAATACCAACATATAAAGCTCTGAATAAAGCTCATACGGCAGGATTACTCATGTTATCTTTTAAGGCTGAGGCACCATCTATTCTATTGATTCCATGGGAAATTTTAAAGTTTAATTTTAAAGTTTAGCAGAGGATGGTTTCGATCCATCGACCTCTGGGTTATGGGCCCAGCACGCTTCCGCTGCACCACTCTGCTGACTACTTACAGGTGCTGTTATCTCTGAGCTTTCACATGTTAATCTGCCAGAACACCTTTAATCTTCAAATCTGGGCTAAAAGCACACTTTAGTTTATCTTACAGGGACACTAGCTTTCGGCCGCTACCCATCCCCAGCAAGGGTTAAGGGTCTGAGGTGTGGTGCTGGATCAGGATCATTGTCAACAGCTTTGAATGAACTGTGCTGTCACTGCTGTCACTCTTGCCTCTCAGAAGGCCTTCTGTGGTTGCAGTTCTGGCGCTGAGGGATCCTTTATCTCCGTCTATCCCTCGCCCCCAGTCCAGCTGCCATAGTCAGTTCTGCCAGAGGTCCTTCGTCCTTCACTGCACTCACCCTGCCATCTTGCATTGTCACTTTTCTGTTCCTTACTTGCTCATGTATCCACCCCCCCCCCCCCCCCCCCCCCCCAAGAGGGAACCAGTTGGAGGTCTGGATACAAGGGAGACCCCCCGCCTCTTCCACCCCACCTGCCCATGAACTTTGGGTCTGGGATTCCATAAACTATTTTGTGATGGCTGTCCTTGTTAAAAGCACTATAATATAAATAAAACTGAAATGAATTGAACTTTTTGCTTACATTCCTCCCTCAAGTAAAATGTGTTTGCATGAAACAGTTGCTATGGAGACTGAAGGAAAACACTGGGAGGTCTCTTGGGCAAACCGGAGAGGTGTAATCCCCTGATTATTTAGTAATCTCATTTCAATATGTCCATTTTCTTCTCTTTGTTTTGTGGTAGATGAATTTCGCGAATGAAACTTAACAGGAAGGCAAGTTAACAACAATAATGTGATTAGACTCCTTGGTTCAAAGAAGAATTCTGGCTGCAACAATCTGGACCAACTGAAGACTGTTTAAAGAGACAGAGGTTTGTACAGAAAGAGCACCTCTGTAGCCCAGTCTGGAATTTAAAATCAATGGCATGGATTAATTACACCAGTTAGGCACTAGCAGAAGTTGTGGCTTTTAGAAAAATAGTAACGTCATATACACTAATACACACATTTTATGAGCACCAGTGAATCTACAGGGGGACCCAAAAATGTATACACACTTCATCATAAAATATAAATGCATAATTTTTTTATTACTAGATTTATACAAATATCAAAGGGTAGCTATGTCATGTTTGAATTATTTAATCACATAAAACATAACACATGACATTAATAATACATTAATACATTGCTGTCATAATTAAATTCGGGTTTTTAAAAAGGGTATAGATAACAAATGCCCCCCGTACAGTATACAGGTCAAGCTACTGAAATGAGCCCAGAGGCTGCCTGGTTAAATCAAAACACTAGGCGGCACTAGAACACAATAAACTAACTCCTTAACTCCATTGCCAGTACTACGCATTGTATGATGGCGCTGTTGGGGCAAATAGAATCACTTTCAGGCAATTACCGTTTATTTTACAGTATAGGCCTAACAAACAACGATAAAATAGATACCTGTAAATTTTAATACTGATACGGAACTGTTGTGCACGACATTGTTTATGACCTAAGCGGAATTTAGCTGTATATTTAAAGTTAAGTTTTAATCAAACCCAACACTGAATGTTTTTAAACTAAGCGAGTTCCGCAAATTTATGACAACCGAAAGGATCCACAGTACGCAATGTGCTGTTAATCTGTAGATCTTTCTTAGAGCTCCTCTGTTTAATTGCGGCTTGTCTTTTTTCCGTTTTCGCACTGCGGAAACGCGTCGTGCGAGGCAGCTGCAGGAAACAGGCCGCATCGGAATGGCCAGATGTTCCCGTCCGCAGAGAGTGGCTGGGGCGAAGACGAAGCCCAGGCCGCTCACGCCGTAGCGACGGGCGCTTTTAATAGCCAATACCGGCAATCGATGGCTGTGACACTTTAATAAACACGTAACATTCTTCTGCTTCACATCTTAATTTTTTTTATACACTGACATTATTTATAGAATTACAAAGATGTATATTTTAAATATAGGAGTTTAACCTTGAAAGAGACTATAAAATTAAGGTAGTCCTACCTGTTGGCATATTTAGTGTAGGCCTGTTTAACATAACTCAAGTTTCTTCAAAATCAATTCTTTAGGCCGAGCACCTTTGGCAACTAATTAAGTATTGTGTGTAAAAATGCATCTCGCATTGTGGCTGTCCATATAGGCTACGTCTATCATGCATATTTTGCGGAGTAAAATATGTATCGCAAGCAGCTGACATTACCCGCTAAGTTATATAGGAACAAACAAAAGACAGTCAATCGAGAGCCTGAAACAATTGAGGACAGAAACTAGCCTATTTTTCAATCGATTCCAGGGGACTGCAGTTGTCTGTTGTCCAACCGATAATCTTTGACACCCCCACCCACTCTGCATCGCACTGCACTGTCAGCCTTATAAATATTAATATTCCCGTTCCTAACCCAAATCACGTCCTACGTGGCAAATCGAGGGCATCAGTGGTGTCTACAATTTAGTATCGACAGCTAGCCTACAATATTGATTGCAAATGCACTGCGGATTACCATCAGTCGCCCGTCAATTGATTTGCTCGGCGGACGCGTTAGAAAATCGGTGACGGTTTTGGAGCATGCCTGCTGATTTAGATGGCTGTGTGTGAGGTGACCTTTAAAAGCAAGAGCCTTTCAGTGTAAAATTGAGAAAAACTGGGAACATCTCAGGTCCAGAATATTGAGCCGGCAGGTACGGGTCAGCATATTGTTCAGGCAGTTAAGCTATTAAGGTATGGGCTGATTTAATCTTAGATGTGCCTGAATTTGATTAATTTATGACGTTGATATATTTATTAACCAGTAGCTATGATACCTATATCCTGGTTTATAAGATATTACTCAAGAAACACAAAAGTAATTCAGTACAAATACGACTCAAGGAAAAGTAAAATAATACTTGGTTTTATAAGTATTTAAGTAAGAAGTACTATTCAGTAGGCCTACATTCAAATCTTTTGCTAAAAAGCAGCCCGTCTTAATGACAAATTGGAATATAGCATTGCGAGTTACAATGGGCATCACAATAAGGAAAACCGAATCACAATTAAGGGATAAGCTGTGACCTGATTTGAAAGATTTCTGATGTGACCTGATGTGAAAGATTTCCTTTTCATTCAGAAAAAGCAGTAAAACGTGCCGAGTTTATCGGCGCAGATTAGCGGAATTGCTTTTTTATTCTGTGGAAGACGAGAGATCGATCTGCTTGCCGGGTCGGATGAGATAATTAATTAAACGCATTATCAACACCATTATTTCAGTAGCCTAGTACAGGTTTAAATATCGGGAGTTAACCAATATATTGTGCATCTGGTACAGTTTGTTACTGTTATGTAAACGGACACACATACGGGAAACTTAGGAGGGTACAGTTAGTGTATTTGACTGTATGATGTTGGAGTTGGAATTGTGGGGTTTTTGGGAGCACGCATGTGCAGAAAGTTAAATGAAAACGTGAAGCGAGTAAAAGGAGGAGCAGTAAAAACTTACTCTGTGTCGGACTGCGTTTGTGCCATTGATCTAACGTAACAGTTACATCTTCATAGAGAACAATAAAGTAACAGATACTAAATAAAGTAACACATTAATCGTGATTAACATTTCACCCAGAATCATGCAGATGCAATAGTATTTTGTTTCTGTCCTCGATTTTTTTTTGGGTGAGTAACGGATGGTGATGCAGAATGTATCAGAGTAAAAATGCGCTATTTGGCTCAGAAATGTAGCGAATTGAAAGTAAGACTTGTAATAATTAAAAACACTCAAGTAAAGCAAAATTCCGCAAAACCCACTTAAGTACAGAAACGAAATAGTTGTACTTTGTTACTTTATACCTCTGGTCAGCAACACAATGGCCTCACTGGTTTATTCATGCTATTTATATATTTCAGCTGTGATCGTATACACGGTGCCCATATACACGTCGTTTGGGATTAGAAGCGGTTTTGTCTGCTCTCCTACAGTATTATACGTGTTCTTTCATCAGGCTTTTTCCCTGGCTTGCGTGGATCACATTTCCACGCTTCCTCTTTTGCATAGAGCTGCAGCCGTGACTGCTGTGGCAGCGTATAATACCGCTGGCAGCGCTCCTGAGAGGGGCAGCAGCCCCGGACCGGCTCCCAGTCGGCCCTATTAGGGGTGTAACCGCTGCTTTCGCCAGTATGAGGTGCCATGGTGATCTACCCCTGGTGTGGTAGTTGCTGTACATGCGTCCATAATCAGAAATTACCTGCTGCTTTTGCCTGGAGTACGTGAGCTCCATTGTAATGTGCTGGACAAAACCTGAAATGTCAACTATTTAGCCTGCTATTGATAATGAAATGTGACTCTGCAATTCTGAGCTTTACAGGAAACTGCCTTCACCATCTGGAGCCCAGGGGGCAGTTGTCCCTAGACAATAAGGAATGGCTAATTGCCTGGAGGAGACAGAACAAAATGATCTGTCTGGGTGGTAATGCTTGGTTGATGATGTCCTGGAGGCTCCCAGGTTATCTGTTGCTTAGTAAGCTACTCCCAGAGCAGGATGCATCTCAGGTCATGATATATGCTTGGTCATCTCATACACACACACTCATATTTTCATTTTGAGATACTTTATTGATCCCCGTCTTCTCACCTCCCCCAATCTCCCCCAAGAGCAAGCTTGGCTATGAAGGGCAGCAGCCTCGAGGTGCGCCCAGGGAGCTGGGGGTTAAGGGCCTTGCTCAAGGGGCCCACAGACATGCCAAGGCTGGGCTTTAACTACCGTCCTTCCGATTACAGGCACAGAGCTTAACCTGCTGAGCCACACTCTGACCCATATTTAGGAGGCTAACAGAGCCCAAGATGGCCTTATGCTCTGGCCAAGCTATAAAAGGCTGTAATCTTGATGAGGGATGAATACAATGATGAGATATCCAGACAGAGGTCACTGCATTTTACGCTGAGGTCCAAAATGCAGCAGCTGTGAGTCATTTCCAGAAACGCAATAAGAACATGAAAAAGTCATGTGTTGTGATTATAGAGGACTATCATCGCTGTTCAAAGGAACAGAAAAGGACACTGGGCGGTTGAGAAGGAGGACCGACGATGGGTGTTTTCTGTGATGCTGAAGTCAGACCCACGAGTGCTCTGGGGGCTGGGCACACCGGTGGGAACTTACACACTGTGGAAGAGCAGAGATTAAAGCCCTGAGCTCACTGTAAATCACATTCATGGGGGCGGGGAGGTGACTTGAAGCTGTGTTGGCTTCCCACAAAAGTCACATGCAAGCAGGTGAACCTACATACCTCAGCTGGAGCTCCAGTTGGCTAGAAGGAGGGGGATTATTGGGTGGGATTAACATGCATGACTGCAAGATGGCAGCACCGTGTGCAGTCAGAGTAGCGGGTGGGAGAGGTGGGATGGGCTGCTGTGGCAGAGAAAAGCAGGACACTGGGCGCAGGATTCAGGGATGGAAGATGAGGCAGGAGTTTGTGTGTGTGTAAGGACCTCACAAGTACAGCAAATCTTGTACAAACATGGCTATTGAGGTCATTTTTTCAGTCCTCGCTACTTCAACCTTCATTTTATAAAAATCTGTGACTGCAATAAAAACAGTAAAAATGTCAAAAGGCTTGTATTTCGTTTGATTACTTACGGGTAAGGTTGGGGCTGGGTAGGGGTTAAGGGTGTCATGACTGGGATTAGGCTTTTCCCATAGAAATGAATGGACGGTCCTCATAAAGACAGGAAAACGGAAGTGTGTGTGTGTGTGTGTGTGTGTGGAAGGGAGAGGAGACTGGTGCAAAGGAAACTGTTGTCATGGTGCTCGCTGAAATCTCTCAGTAAGACCAGAGGTGACTCATCCTCCAGGGAAGGAAATTGGGAGGAACAAAGTCACTGAGGGAGTTTAGCTCAGGCTAACAAATAAAGACGAGTCGTTTACCTGTGTGACAAACAGCTCTGGTCCACCAAGGAGCAACACAAACAGTCAGAATGATTTCAGGCCTTAGTGGGGTCATTCACCCTGCTCTAATCACTGTGTAGGAACATGCAGTAAGTCAATAAATTGCTTTTAGTTAGTCAATAAATCTTTTAATCACTGACATGTTACAGCTTCCAGTTAACTGCAAACCATTCCGTGGATATAACACATGATTTCTATTTGATGACCATCAAAATAGCAGGTGCACGCATTGCGAAGAGCAGTATATAACCATTGTAGCTTTTTCGTATGGGAGACTGTCAGGATGATAGGTGGTCTTTCTGATTCACTGTGTCCTTTACGTAAGGTGGCCACACACACACAGAGGATCTCGCCTGTAGATTTTGGCTTTAAGTTCGTCAGTAGGGGAGCATATTTTCCCGGCGGGGGTAGATTTACTGTTGCCAAAATCGACTTAGCTGCACAAGAACCTCCTGCTGATGGACTGGTCCCCAGCAGTGAGAGACTGACTCACATCAGTCTGCTTGTCAGGAAGTCTGTAAGCCGATTCATTATTTACCTTCTCGTTCAACTTAAACGTTATACAAATTAAATTTACTGAGCCAATCAGGGCTAATGCCCACATATGACAGCGAGATGATAAAATACAGAAATGGTGTTGGAATAGTGACCCTACCTCAGACATGTTTGGTCAGACCAGTGGTGGATCCTGGCACATAGCTGTTACAAAGCGAAAACAGCAACTTTTATTTAAGGATGCCTTGCTGTCATTGTCCCTTACGCTCCTCATGCTGAGCTGGCCCAAGGCATAAGTGAACTAAACGGCCGCTCAGGGCCCCCAAGAGTGCTTGAAATGTCAAGATATCCTGATTCGGGTGGTGGGGGCTCAAATCAAATTCTGATTAGGGGCCCATAAAGGCTTGGACCGGCCCTGCTCTCATGGTTTTTTAATTGAAGTGTTTTTTAACACCTGGGTTGCACTCTGATTGTGCCCGTCAGGTCACTGAGTCGGGCCACCGATGAGACATCGAGGAACCTCATTAGGTTGTCATGGGTCTTGTGGTGGAAAGCAGTATAATGACCTGCCAGTCATGTGCAGAATTTCCTGAAGCCGCCTGGCAGCTTTGTCAGGGCACACCAACGAAGTCTGGAGTCAGCACGCGTGGCAACCCACATTCAGCGTTACGTAACGGAGTTGACATGACATTAATGATGAGCTACATTCGGGAAGGATTTACAGAAAGGGTGAGAATTTCCTCGTCTTGTGCGGTGGAACGGGAAGACTGGGCGCAAAATGGGGGCAGGTTTTCATTTTTAGAGTTTATAGGGGAAGAGCAGGAAGTGGGTCATCATGACACGTAGGGGAAATGTAACAAAAATCTGTAGTTGCGAGAAGGAGGAATGCGTTCGAAATGGGTCGCTGCATCGTAGAAAAAAACAGTTATGGAGTAGACCTGCAGTGGGAATGAAGGATCTCGTAGGACAGGGCTGCTCAACTCCAGTCCTGGAGGGCTGGAATCCAACACAGTTGTCAGATTTCTCTGCTCAAGCATACCTATTAACCCTTTTCCCGTGATAATTTCCCCATGTGAAATTTGTCTACCGTTTAATGATGCTCTGGGGTCAGAATGACCCCAAACACGGGATAGGGGTTAAACCCAGTAATTAGCTGATTAAGATGAGCAGGGAGTTCTGGCTCTCCAGGACTGGAGTTGGGCAGCCCTGCTGTTGGATACTAGAGGACTAAAGCAACATCAGGGTAACCAATTCTCACGCATCTTGAGTGACACTCATGCTTTCAGCCTTAATCTCATGCTCATGAAGGAAATATCACATCAGATCAATAATATTGCATTATAAATCTAAAATGAGCTAAATCAAAAGCGTTAGGGTAGTTATCAAACCCTACAGACTATTTACAAGGTTAGACAACTGTAACATACATGTACATGTGTGTAGCTCCCTGATTTGGACTGGAAGCCTGATTTGAACCGCGCATCTGCAGTAATTTCTTACTGCTTTACAGCAACTGCTCGATTTTACGATTTGGTTTATTACCGTTTTTTTTAATTGTTTCTATTAATCACTTATTTGAATAATAATTTGTATATTTTAAAGTTATTATACAGAATTTTATTTAAAAATAATTTGAATTCATCACTTATCTAGGGTGACCAGATAATCCATGTCATCATAACTAGTTACTTCGGGTTTTATAACCTATTTTATACCTGAAAGGCTCCTGCGCTTGGCTAAATAGTTCAGCTCTTCTTGTGCTTTGACTGGTTTGTTTGCTTGATTGAAAGACTCATCCAGCTGTTTCACATTAACATTTGTGACTCGTGCATGATAATGGGAGACTGACCAACACAGCAAGAACTCCAGCGAAATTCAGAAATGACCAGGTTTTTATCAGAGTATTACACTGAAGCATTACAGGCTGCAAAGGTAGTGGGAAGGGCTTCATTTCTTGAAAAAGAAAAAAGTGAATCATGAAATCGTAAACTCGAGCAACTGTAGAGCAGTAGCGAGTGGAAATGCCATAATTTCTGCGCATGTGTAGTCCGAATCGGGCTTGCTGAACTGTGGCTCCATGGCATCCAGTCTTGGCAAACGTTTTGCTGGTGCACTTCGGTTCCCATGCTTTTTTATTGGCAAAACAACACAGGCCATCTTCCTGAGACTGAATCTCCAATCACAAGCTATTCATGTGAATGACATTCACATGTCATTTTAATATCATTTTTATTGTCTACCGTTTTAGTGCTAGTGATTTAACTGGAAAATTGGCCATCACTAATTAAAAAATTTGCACATCAATAAAAAAAATAGTACAGATGTCTGACATCTATGCTGCACAGCAAGCGATGTCATATTAATGTGATATAAACGCGAACTGTGGGCCATGCGGTGGTTTAGTGGTTAGTGCGGTTGCTTTGCACCTCTGAGGTTGCGTGGGGCTTGTTCTCCTCTGGCTTGCTCATGCTGTTCAATGACATGTGCTTGGGGTAAATTAACCTTTTCCTTGATGACAGTGTTATAAACATAAACTTTCAATCAAGCAGGAAAGCACCTCACATGTCTTCACCGGTGCTCTGCAGAAGCTGCCTGATACATTGGGTGTGTGTGGGCCAGTTTGCTTTCACTCTGCTGTCTAGTTTAAACTAATGTTATGGGTCTGAGGTCAGAATGTGCATGGCATTGAGGTCGGATTGTTTGTTTGAGTGGTCTTCCCATTCATTCCATTTCCTCTAGGTAGTTCTTGCACAGCTTTGAGGTGTGTTTTGGGTTGTCCTCCTGCTGAAGAAAGAACGGCTGCCCAATCATCTGTAATCCTAAAGGAATGGCGTGCCTTTGAAGTAAACTATGATGGGGGTGCTGGCTGAGATTACCTTGGATTTTTGTATAGATGCCCAACTCTGCCACCACAGACCATGACACTGCACACAGGCAGATCACACGCGCTCTCTCATGTGCATATAATAAATATCCGGCAGTTGGATCCAAATCCAAATATTTCATATTTTTACTTGCAAGTCTGTTAGCATATACATTTGGACTGAATTATGCTTGAATTTCCAAGTCACACTTAAAATATGCTTATTAATTCACCAAGAAGCAGAGTCATGAAATTTGAAATCTTTGCTGCACTTTTCTACTGATGCCTCGTGACCAAAATTGCATTAACATCTGAAAGAGATCAATTATCCTGGGCAGACGAAACGGGTATTAGTGCCTGTAGGTAGGATGGGGCTTTAAAACTGCTGAACCTTTTTCAATATGACACCAGTGAGATCAGTAAAATGAACCCGATATGTTATCCGAACATAAGCTATTCTAAAGTTAACTGGCATCCAATCCAGGATGCTTGTGCACCTCTGTCAACCCTGACCTGAATATGGATGGATCAATGGATGGATATTCTACAGCACAGACCTGAACTACAAAATGCATATTCAGATTCTGTTCCCAGAGCTATGTAAGCTGCAGACTTGTGTCATTTCTAAGGCGAGTGGGTCTACATGTAATTAAAACTATAAAATACTAAATCTATTTAGCATGCTCAAGGTAGCAGAGGGTGGAATGTCACACAGTAAATATATCAAAAGTGTCTGGCATTGGACTGCGCTGCTGTGCCGTGACCCAAGTCTTTGACCTGTGAGAGTTGCCATGGCAGCCGGTGTCTGTATAAAACAGCAGTCCACAGAGGCCGCACCGCGTGACATAGGCAGGGCGACGGCTTACTGGTGGGGCCCGTCAGCACCTTGTGAACTTTTTTCATGCCGAATGAAGCTATCGGGAGGCTCATCAACCTAAGACCGGCTCTCATTCTATAGCGCCAAGATGAGGGGTTCAATTAGGGCTTGACCACAAATACTGTGCACGTCTCTGTGAATGTGTGCCGTGTTTACTGAGACACATGCATGATTCATGGTGTCTCAGTGGGTCTTCCCCCTCTCCAGGTCTGTGGGCTGGAATGCTGCCCTCCTTCTGGCTGTGTGGGGTTTGAGGTTTCCTCTGGCACTGAAAAAACATACAGTTAGCAGAACAGCCATCCTCTAATTTCCCATGGTGTGTGAGTCCTCCAGACTTGCCACAATCCTATACTGCATTAGATTCGGTAACACTTTACATTAACTGGACCTTCATAATGCATTCATAGAACATTAAGTAGCATGTAAGTATACCTTAATAGCTTTGAAATACATTAATTATTATTGTCATGTAATGTTTGTTATTAATGCATACTACAGCTGTTAAAGTATGCTAGGATGTTAAGGTATTATTACATGCTGTTTATGAATGCATTATTAAGGTGCACTGAATGTTCTATGAATACATAATAAAGACATTATGAAGGTGCAGTTACTGTAAAGCACTACCTTAAATTCTATTTATTTAGCAGGCTTGTTTATTCAGAGTGACATACAATCAACAAAACAGTTGGGGTTAGTGCCCAGCAGCAAAATCACACTACTGGCTTTCTGACCACAGAATCCTAACTCACACACTGCCCCCATTAGAACATTTTCCTGACACCTTTATACAAAGCGACTTAGAGTGGACGTGTGACATACACACTGTGTCAGACACAGAAGATCTTTGGTCAGGCACCCATCAGATCAGGGATTGAACCCTCGGCCAGTGACTCACAGCCTGACCCTCAAATAATGTTTTTGTTTTGAAGGCACGTGGTGTCAGCGGACTCTCTAGGCTGGCATTGCACGCAGAGGCACATAAGAGCGCGGCACGGCTGGGCATTCGCGCCCGCATCCGGCGCGACCCTGCCCGGGGCTCGTACCCTGGCCCCGCGTCAGCCGGCCTAGTTCTGCTGACTCGCTGTGGGGGCCCGTTCTGAGCCCTGCGCCCCAGCCCCAGTGCCACGAAAAAGGGAGCGCTGTTGTGCCATATGCTAATGCGCCCGCATATCATTACCTGGTACTATGGAGCATTGTCTTCTTTGCCCTCATTTGAAATTTAAGCTGGAAACAAAGACACTGAATCACAGCATAGAAATGTAACAAAAAGAGAGAGAGAAGAAGAAAAATGTGTTTGACGACGGGAAGAGAAGGGCCTGCTTTGTTTTGATCCATGAACAACACTTACAAACACTAACAATTGATTCACATTATGCACACAAGTATGTGCATAAGTGTACATTTTCTATAGAATTAATTAAACGAGGAATTCCCTCTGGGGCTGAAAGGAATTCTTTGTTTATTCAGACCCAGTCATTTTTATATTGAGTGAAAACATAACAAATTAATTCTAGATTTTTAAACAGTTTTAAATGCGGACTGGCATCCTGTCCAGGATCTACTTTCACACTGTGCCCTATGTTGCCTGGGATAGACTCCACATCCCCAATGATTAGACGATGGATGGATGGATGGATGGACGGATCCATCCATCTTCTGGTACCAATTGTCCTATTCAGGGTTACGGGGGTCCGGAGCCTATCCCAGAGACTGTGGGCACAAGGCAGAGAACATATAAACAAACTAACAAATAAATATGATCAGAATGGACAAAAAAACAACAAAATAAATAGTAAAACAAAATAAACTCATTCAGATCCTGTCTGCAGTAAGTCGGTAAACTTACTAAAATAGTGGTCTTAAAAACCAGCATATTGTGCTATATCTTTAAACTTCTTTTCACACATTTGAAATAACTCCAAGTTTATTTTTGTGCTCAGGAACATTTCAGAAGGCTGATGAATTTCATCTTGCGGCCTGAGAAGGTCGCCATGTTCCTGCAGCGCGGCCTGCCAGCCTCCCCCGGTCCGTTCGGACTTCGCAGGGGCCCGCGAGGCCCTCGCAGCCACCTGGTGCCTGTCAGACTGCCTCTGACCGTGACATTGACTGCTACCTGCAAATACGACACGTCCCGTTAAAATCGAACGGCATTTGCCCGACCAGCCATTCACATTAAACTGCGGAAAGGGGTCGGTGCCTGAATGAACTGGGGGCTGATGGGATACGCAGGGGCCTTTGGAGGTACACTTGCGGAAGGCTTGGCTTAGAGATTTTTAAATGCAGTTGGCCCGCTGTATCCACAGGGGATTGGTCCCAGGTCTCTCCATGGATACAGAAATCTGCAAATGCTCAAATCCCTTATATGAAATGATGTAGTTTTTGGATATAACCCACGCCCATTCTCCCATATATTTTAATTCAGGGGAGCCCTGTCACGGTTGGTCCGCGATCGACGACCCATGATGCAGGCGGTTTCAGAACAGACGTTTTATTTCCCAAGGAACACAGGATTGGGAACAAGAACAGCAAACAGGTACCGTGAACCGGTGTATGGAGATATGAATCTCTGATACACACAACAACCGACGACGAGGACTGAACACAGGCAGACTAAATACGTAAGACATCACGGACGGAACACGGGGCAGCTGGGAACAATCAGGAAAACAATCGGGAAACATTCGCACGTGGGGAACAAGGGGCGTGGCACAACAGGAAGACATGGACAGACCGTGACAAGCCCAACCTATCTTTACAGCAAAAACTATTTTTACAATATACAGTATATTTTGTCACTGACTGGGGGCCCCTAGGTATGTTATGCTGACAAGGGGGGTGCTTCCACTTGGTATATGTTGTTGATAGCAATGAACCGGCAACCCGCACGCCATCATGGGGTTTCTTCTGGGTTCTCCAGTTTCCCCCCTACAGTCCAAAAAACACACAAAGCTGAATTGGAGTTGCTAAATAATCTATAGGTGTGAATTGTGTGTGTGCAGTGTTCTGTTTCTCAGAATATGATGTTTGTGTATTGTACACTTTTCAGTTTGTTTGCACCATGCGTGCTGTCTCTGCACCGTGCGTGCTGTCTCTGCACCGTGCATGCTGTCTCTGTCTTTGCACCGTGCTTTTCACTGTATCTGCGTCTGTGCCTTAAAGGACTTACTGCTGTACGCACAAGAACGTCGCCCCTGGGGATCCATAAAGTTGATCTTAATCTTAATTTGTCCGAAAGTAGTGAAGTACCCTCTAGTTCCGGAAGACTATGGGTTCCCCAACCTCCTACTGAGATGGTTAGCTATAGATTTAAATAACAATTCTGAAAGCTGACACTAACAAAAATGTCAGTGATGCCATAGGTTATGCATTTAACAAGTTCAGAGTTGAAAGAGAGGTTAGAAGGAGAGCAATGTGGCAACATTTTACTTAATGCATTATAAACACCTTCATAAAGCACTGTATTGGTTGGTCTATGAATTAATAAAGCCTTCCATCACGGGTGGGCAACCCTGATCCTGCAGTGCTGGGAACCAGCAGGTTTTCTGTCCTACCTGATGAGTTACTATCTGCCTGAGATCAGGTGTGGTTCATCAGAGACCAGGAAGGATAGAAAACCTGCTGGATATGGCACTCCAGCATCAGGGCTGAATGTCCCTGTATTACAGCACCTTCTATTGACAGTCATAAGACACTGATAATATTTCATAAGCTCCAATGAAGCTCTCATCTATAATGCACTATAGAGACCTTCATAATGCATTATAATCTTCAGTATAAGAATTAAGAATGCTTTGCACTGCATTATGAAGGTCTCTATAGTGCATTATAGATGCAAGCTTCATAAAACATTCATAATGCATAATAACTTGCCTATAATGTGTTATAGAATAAAATAGAAAGATACTTTATTGATCCCCTGAGGGAAATTGCTTTGTCACAGCAGCAGTTGCCTTTTCTAAATATTTATAGCCATGTTTATAATGCTTTGCAAATTCATTATAATGTGTTATGAATGCGTTTCATAGAATCTTACAGATATGGCATTCATAGAAAGGGTTACTAGAAACATCTTTACATGCTGCATAGTGGAGTATCATTAGGATCTGAGCTCTGGAAGTTTCCCTGTTACCTAAGCACATGAGAACATTCTCAGGGAGCCATGGCAGTAGGGGTTTTATTTTCTCTTGTGCCCTGATACTTTTATCCCAGAGGCAGAAAATCATTTGCAGGTATCTGCGTCTCACAACCCCTGGCAATAATTCCGCTGCTTACAAGTCCCCACGACTAACGGCAAGAAGTTATATTTTGCATGTCAAGGTTAATTTGATCTTAGTGTGTTGGGTAGTTATTGCACAGTACATGCAAAAATGTCCAGAAAGATGAACTGGTTTGCTACCAAATCCCACATTAATGTGGACCAATACTACACCCAGCATGACCGGTCCAATGACTACATTTTGTCAGGCTTTAAGTTTGCATTGCATGGTGAACACATGAACTGCAAACATTTTTGTGGGTGTTTTTTGGCAGAAGCTTATTCCTATTGCCATGTACTTTAATAAAGCACAGTATGTTTATGAAGCAGGCAACAAGTCTCACTATCTGAATGTGCCCACATCTGAAAATGTGAACTTGAATTGTTTATTCATTCACCTTGAGCTTCAGTCTCCTGTTATGATTCTGTTCTCTCTTTATCTTGGACAGTGCAGCTTGCACGTGGGCAGGGCCCTTGAGACTTGACACTTCTGATCTAAAAATAATTATATTGGTCCAACCTCCAAAAAATTGACATTTTTAGCAAGTGACAATGTAATTTAGAAGTATCTCATAGATGGCAAGTCTAGCCTTGCTATTGTGCTGATCTTGTACGATTAGCAGAGTGGCGCAGCGGAAGCCTGCTGGGCCCATAACCCAGAGGTCGATGGATTGAAACCATCCTCTGCTAAACTTTACTTCACTTTAATTTCCCTACAGGGATTAATAATGTGATCTATCAATGTGTACTTGTCTGTTTGATTATGTGTGGATGTGTATGTGTGTATTTGTGAATGTATGGTGCGATGTTTTTTCGCTCTCACAATGTAAGAGAAAATAAAAACCCTGCTGTCATGGGTTCTTAAGAAGGCTTGTTAAATACGTACCCAGCAGAGTGGCGCAGCGGAAGCGTGCTGGGCCCATAACCCAGAGGTCGATGGATCGAAACTATCCTCTGCTAAACTTTACAGAAGTTTACTAAAGGATTAATAAAGTGATCTATCTGGTTATATATATATATATATATGTGTTTGTGTATGTATGGTACGAAGGTCAGTAATGTTCTGATATTGTCATTTCTGATGTTATCAATTCCTGCTGCTGCTAGGTGACTGAAGGTGTCCACTTTTGTATATTTACCTTCACACACATGTATATTGTATAATTTTTATTGTTATATTGTAAAATCTTTAATCGCTGTAGGTTACAGGTCAGGTTATGCATTTTGCTACTGTAACAATATAAATACACACACACAAATATATATATATATATATATATATATATGAACTTGAATTGTTTATTTATTATTTAATTGTTTATTGTTTGAATTGTAAATATATAATAAATATTGCATATTTGGATTATGGTTTCATCAATGAATGTCTGAATTAAATTCTGAACCCCCACCCCATGTAGTTGTCATCTAGTTAATTATCTAAATAATTAAAATGCATTGCTTGATTAATCAAGTAAACAGCTTTATTTAATGTAATGTCTTTGTTGCAGAGCATGCCGTCGGGAAATCTGAAAATGATTCCTCGGAATGAATCCCCCAGCGAGATAATACTTATTAATACACAAATCACAGATTGTGAGGAATGCATGAGCGTCCTTCTGATCATGGCCTCAGCCATGCTGATAATGCGGCAGGTCATATGCCTGGGTCATTCGGGTGACATGGGGCAAACAAGGGAGCAGATATTGTTGATAAATAGCCTGATTATGTAGACAGAGAAATATACACCCAAAAAGGAAACTTAAGATATTGTGAAGCAGCAAATACCAGTATCACTTAAAGTTTTAATCAGAGCAGGGCTGACTGTGGGGCCGTCTGTGGGAATCCTGCTCCCAGTCAACAAGCTTGGCTTTACATGGACTCACGGGAGTCTGGGCAAAGCTTCGCTAATTGCTCATTTACGAAGTTAAACTTTAACTGAATTGGCACAGGAATCTCTAAGACACCTGGCCTCTATTGTAACGCCGGGTTCTCCTTTGCCAAGAACCATAAAGTGGTTTCTTAGGAGGTGCTCAAACACCCCAAGAGCATTCAGGTGAAGCAAATAGTTACTTGACATCAGATTATTGGTGTAATAAGTGATCTTAAAGATGCATTAGCAGCCGACACAAGTTTTCCAGAAACAAATGGAGCTTAAGGCCTTGGGGCATGTATCATAACGACACACGGTTACCCTGGAAACTAAATGTGGACTATAAGTATGTTTGTGAGATGTAACCATTATTAGCAGAGAGTTAAAAGTTTTCAGAAGAATGCAGGAAACAGAGTTTGTCACTGCAAAGAGACAAGAGTATTGTGGTCACACTCAACTCTTTGCAAGTTCTTTTCAAGCCCAGTTTGATCTGTGTGGAGCTTATGATGCCCATGCACTTAGTCAACCTAAAGAAATGGGCTATCAGCTCATCCAACACCCCAACATCTAATAGACTCTATAATAGATCTCCTGAGGTGTAACACTTTATGCTATTGGTTTACCTGGGAGTACCATGACCTGAGAGACAAGATGGATGGAGGCTTGACAGAACAATCAGGACCAAAACTAACAGATTAAATCTGTTAAATCATTAAATCATAACCCCCCTGAGGTGTAAAGAAGCCCGACCCCGGGAACTGGAAGCTCCTTACTCCCATCTTATTATTCACTTGCACTTTATTTTATTGTCATTTTGCACTAGTACTTTGGTACATACCTCAGTGTCTTATGTTATTTACATTCACTTCATTCATTTCAAATCATACTTATTTATGTTTACATTAGTCATATAATTATCTATGCTGACTATCCTAGAGCTGCTAAATGGTCTTTCGTTGTTTTCAAAAACAATGACAATAAAGATCTATTCTATTCCATTCTATTCAAATCTGACAGATAAAACGTCCTAACTTATCTGCCTCACAAAATGAGAAAAACTTATAGCTACAGGAAACTGGGACGAAAGTTACAGTATTTAGTTAATTTAAAACTAGATGATGAGTTTTTTACACTAAATGTGCGACGGCCCTAACAGTTCAGAAGCCATGTTTCACGTACTCGGCAGTATTGTGTAAGATTTCTAGGAGGCTGCAAGACGACTGACCAGCCATCCATTTATTACATTGTTTACCTTACACTCTCTACCTTCTGGTTACCATGAACTATCATGAATGCATGCTGTGTTTATGATCAGAGAGCAGAAACCTTTACTGCCTTGTGCAGTGTTTCTCAATCTGGCCCTCGGGGGGCCCCAGACAGTCCACATTTTAGCTTCACACGTCTGGGACCAGGGTTCAGGTATCTGCCATGTCTCCATGTGTGTGGAGTTTGCATGTCCTCCCCGTTTCGTCATGGGGTTTCCTCCTAGCAGTCTGGCTTCCCCCCACAGTCCCAAACCATACTGAGGTTAATTGGCGTTGAATTGAATGGTGTGTGAGTATGCGATGGGTCGGTGCCCCATCCTGGGTTGTTCCCTGCCTTGCGCCCGTAGGCTCCAGACCCCCCAGGGACACGCAGTTATAGAAAATGGATGGATGGATGGATGATGGGTATACATAAATAAATACATCGGTAAGTGGGAATGGAAATAAATAAGGATAATAGTATCTCCTGCTAAGGCTTGGGCCTATTTCTGAGAGCCCTGATTCTGGTGCAGTGAGGTGATTTAGCACAGGAAAGCATAGAGGTGATATAACATCTTAATTGTCTGGTTGCCTGATAGCTATCAGGTTTTTATCGGCTGGGATCTGAGTTCCAGATGTGCAGTGAGGGCGTGGATGGGCTAATCGTGGTGGCGTGTCTGGTGGTGCACTGCATCTAGACAGAGTTCAGGAAGCAGAGGCCAGTGCCAGTGACCTCAGAGGCTTGGGAAATAATGTCAAGTCTCAACCTTATCTGTTTGTCTGTGCTACCAGGAGGACATTAGGATGCTGACGATGTTGAGTTTTCTAACTGTTCTGTTCTTTTGCTTTGCATGCCAGCAATATATACATAAAAAATGAAATTTCTACCAATACTCTGAGGGTATGTTAGAGTATTTGTATGGATTTGAAGGGTGCAAGATGGTGGGGGCAGGAACTGAAGCTACAGTTACCCCACAAGAAGCCAAAATCAAATCCATACCTTACAATCCATGGGACTGGCTAGTTAAATGCTTATTGGCAAAATGCCACTGCAGAGCAATAACATATCTTGTAAATAACCACAGCAAAGGATCCTGATTATTTCCTCTGACTTTTGAGAAGATTTAGTGTGGGAAGAGAATCCTGCCAGGAGTGACCTTTGACCTCCCAGCAGAGAGGCTTTGTAAATGCACCCCGTAAGCGTCCCACAAACACCTCAGCTTGTGAAACTAACCCCCTTCCCACGCTCACCTCTTTCAGTCAAGAGGCTGCTCAAAAGAATCTTTATCATTGGAGCTTTGGGCAACAGGTTTCCTGAAAGAAGAGGCTAGCAACACCTGCGGACTTTTCAAACGTTACCGACCATGCTTAGTTGCCAGTGGTAAAAACACGCACGCGGGCACACAGCATTAGTCACGGAAACGTTGGAGGATATCTCGGGTAGAACTATGAAGTTTTGCTTTGGCTCAGATGTTTAAGTGTGAACAAAATGGCTGATTCCCTCGTATACTTGAGACAAGCTGAGAACAGTGATCTGGAAGTGCGAATGACTTTCTGAGTATATGACAGTGGTGTGACAGAAAAGCCCTCGTCACACCATTCTGTGCCAAAGGCATACGGCCATCTTTTTCTTCTTTTTGAAGGTCTGCAATAAAGCAAACAGAACATCTAGCTTTCATAGTGTAACATTAGTATATCACTGACATGTACGCCAGCTAACACCTTGAAATTCCACACGTTTGCAATTTAATGTTTATATGCATATCCCACTTAACAGGCTAGTAATTATATTTTACATTCAATACTCACTTTTACCTGATTCTGTTTTTGTGAATCCGTATAGTCTTGGAACAGATGTGTGGCTTTTTTTTTTTTTTACCTTTTAAACAATGTACAATGTTAACTAAATTGCTCTTGAGCACTTACTTTTCAATGGGTAATAGTAATTTTGGCAAACAACGGGGCCCTTCAAATGAATTAATATTCATACATGGTATAGTGATTTTAAGCTCTAAACTTTACAGTGGACTGGACAGAATAACAATGAATAAAATATTAATTTTGTAGATTACGGTTTCCATAGATTAAGCAGTCTTGTTTTTTAATTTATAAAAATGTGCCCTTTCATCCAGGAGGGAGGAATTTAAAAAAATATTCACTACATTTTATATGATTTTTTTACATGAAGTTTGACTATGAAACAGCATCAATCATTTAAGTTTTGGCTTCTTTAAAGTGCTCTGTTTTATTGTGTTTTATTGAGACTGAGCACATCTCTCAGCCTGAGCACATCTCTCAGCCTGAGCACATCTCTCAGCCTGAGCACACTGCTGCTACTTTGTAAATATTTGGTTGCTGCCTTTGGTTTCTGAGAAACTGATGACCAGAGGCGGAGGCGTAAATGCATTTAGCCGTGTATCCTTTTGTTTTTAGAAACTAATAATACCACGCAAGATCACTTCCAAAGCTCATGTTACTTTCCTTTTGCCCATTGTCAGGTCCGGGGCGAAGCTGAAACACTAACATGCTCCATCTTATTGAAGAAATGCTCTTTCGAGAAATGATGGGCAGAAAATAAAAACAGAGAATACAATAAAACCATGTTAAAATAACAGAGGAAGAAAGTTGTCTGGAGTTTACGTAAGAACCATTTAATCACTGTCACTGGAGTATTTAGATTGTATTCTATTCTTATTTCATATCATGGTTTGCAAGGGAGATTTTTTCCATATATCAGATGAAGGCAGACATACAAATGATAAAAGAATCACCCTTCCTGATGCCTTGCTGTTTTCTTCATTGTGACTAAGGCCTTGGGGTATATGCAGAAAGGTTAATGACATGTTTGGGAATCATGCGTGAGACCCGCAGCCGGCTTTGCTGAGAACTCAAGTCATTGGAAATCAGACTATTGACTTCAAGGCTTCACATCTGATTCTAAGGATCTGGAATGCATTGTTCATAATCGTGGACCATTAATGAACTTTTCCCTTTTGCAGAATTCCACTTATAGGGCAACTTATATATGTTAATATATATGTCATACACTGTATATATGTCATCTTAAACATATCATAAACATATATTTTCAGAAGGAATAAATGTATGCTACATTATATATTTTATATATAATGCATATTATATATAATATAAAACAATATATAATGTATATTTTTATAATTTATATCTATATTATCTGTATATAGTGCAGAGCTTGCATGAGTAATACACAAAACTTACATGTCAAAACTCAGGTGTTGCTGTCTTCCACAATGCTTCAGCTTTCCTAGGATAGGCTCTAGACGAAGCATGACCCATAGCCATTAGAAAATTGCTGGAGAGATGCATGGGTGGATCGATGGAAGGAAGGGCGCTTGGATGTTTCTGTGATCATATTCTTTGTGAACAGAGCCATCTCCTTGATGTCCCCGAGTCCTGGGTTCTCTGCTTATCCTCCACCATAACTAAGGCCAAAAGTAAGACTGATGTATAATGTCACCATGTCATTTGGGTCCTAACAGGCACAATGTAAACTGACTTTTCTCTGGAGCCGGCTTACAAATTTTCCAATCTGCCAAAGCTCTTAACACTGCTGAATCAATGGCACAACTTTGGGCTCAGCAATGGGAGCGGGGGGTGTCTCCACCCATTTGATGGGGTCCAAGGGGTTGTATTGCCTGGTTTTGATTATCTGGGGGGTTACACACCCCCGCACACATAATTTACACCAATGTGTTAGACATCAGCTTTTCAAAAGCTGTCTAGATGGTTCTTTGCGAAATGTGACTCACGCAACCTCTATGCAGGAGAAGAAGCTGCAGACCTTTAAGTAGCTGAAGTGAAGATTACCATTTTTTGGTTGCAACTGCACCTGCACCAGTAAAAATGCCCTACTTCAAGAGAGTCTAGGTGACTCTCTTGTAGCACGTGTTTGAAAATGCAGTTACTTACATAATTAATCTATAAAAGACGCACGCTGGGTTTTTGTTGTTGTTTTTTTGCACATAATGCGGTCATAGAGGAAGTTGTTAATTATGCAATTTATAACGCAGCTTCTATATAACGAGCCTTTTTATCGTCAAACAATAAAAAGTCACGGCACGGTGCACTCACGCCTCGTTATTTCGCGCACAGCCTCTTTTGGGGTAAAACCACGCCCCCGACGTCTGATTTCACACGCATGGGCACGCCCTTAAGCCAGCTGCCACCCCACCACCCCCTCCGCCGAAATCTCGCGATATTTCCCCTCAGGCTGGGACCCACCCCGCGCCGCGATGCCCCCTCTGCGGCGCGTGTATATAGCAGTCCGGGTAGCGCTCCTGCCGAAGGAGGAGCTGCGGCAAGGTCGCTGAGCGGAGCATCCATTCGGGCGACGTCCCTCGGAGGGAAAGGAGCCGCGGACGACTTTTCGGAGCGCTGCTCTGGGCGGAGCGCCCATCTGTTTTCGGACCTTTAGGCTCCGCGCTTGATGCCATTTCTTCCCCTCAGAGGAGGCGCTTCCTCCGGCGGATGCTGAGCTGCCGCGTAACCCCTTTGTACCCGCATGTTCTGAGGGCGGTGGAGCGGCAGGGGCGCCTTACCTGATTTCCGAAGCTCCCTTTCCCGGCTCTTTAGCAGCCAGAGCGCAGTGAACCCGGAGCTTTTTTCCTGGGGAGGCTTCGCGGTACGGGCTGATCTTTCATTTATCGCGGGTATCATTTCGCCGGGTAGATATTTGCCATGTCAGCGCCGTCATATTCATCCAGTCCGCCCCCCTACGAAGAGCAGCCTCCGCCGGGGCAAGGACTATTCCCGGACGCCGGGCTGAAGCCCGCCGGTCCCACGCCGAGCCAGAGCCGCTTCCAGGTGGATCTGGTGGCGGAGGCGGCCGGCGCATCCTCCGGGGACGGCGGGACGGCCGGCGACAAGGCGAGCTCCGGAAAGGCGCACGATGGATCCGAGCCGGCGAGCGGTGGCGGCGAGGAGGCGAAAGGCCGGTTCCGGGTCGTGAACTTCGTGGACCCCAGCGGCGCGGGGAGCCCGCCGGACGGCGTGCCGGCGGAAGCCTTCCAGAACGGGGACACGGTGATGAGCGAGGGCAGCCTGCACTCGTCGACGGGCGGCCAGCAGCACTACCACTACGACACGCACACCAACACCTACTACCTGCGCACCTTCGGCCACAACACCATCGACGCCGTCCCCAACATCGACTTCTACCGGCAGACGGCGGCGCCGCTCGGGGAGAAGCTGATACGACCCACCCTGTCGGAGCTGCACGACGAGCTGGACAAGGTGCGTCCGGCGGCGGCGTGCGCGGTAACTTAACCTGGGCACGCCTGCACGGAGCCGCACGCCACGGCGGTCTGCGTCTCAGGTCCGCAGCGGGAGCCCGTGCATGTGCGCCGTCCCATCGACATGTCATCCGAAACCTCGGCTGATTTTATTGCATATTTATCAGTTTCTGCATATCCTATCGATTATAGATCAGAGCTTCGGCTCACTGGCACCCGGCGCTGTCGGCTTTGATCGCAGCGATGTGACCTGTTTAGATGCCCGGCTCATGCTTTCATCCCCCCCCATCCTCCTGGGGGGGGGGGGGGGGGGG
>JAODKL010000118.1:2847176-2859442 GCA_026780765.1 Petrocephalus schoutedeni | reverse complement strand
CATTGCTTTGAAGGAACAAAGGTTTAAAAGGAGGGGGGGAAAAAAAACCTAGATCTTCTGCATTCTGTCTCCTGTATTTTCTGATGAAGATCTGTCTCATGTCGGAGTGTGTGACTAACGTTACTATTGAATAGCATGCGATGATGTTGATTATTATGAGGTGAGTCATAGCCTGTGGGATCTGCAGTTTAGTTAACGGTCACAGTCAGTTGCTTGATGTGTGTTTGGTGGCATGTGGAGAGACCCCCAGGTACTCTGCGGCCCCCCAACCCCTTACTAATTTGCAGGCACAGCAGGTATGACTGGTGCTTTGCAGTGGTCCTTCCTTCAAAATCACAACAGCAGAGAGTGCACAAAAGACAGGTGATGCCTCTCGTGTAACTGAGCCCTTCTGAGGGACGGGGGTATCACCTGACCCATGCCGGTATTTTCCACGTCGTATGAGAGCGGGACGCAAACTCATCCCTCATCGGTCCCCGGGCCCGAGCCTGACTTGTGCAAGACTTGCACCCTGTTATTGTCGCCTGGACCGACCACACTTCTGCTGTCTGGTGTTATCTGATATACCACCGGAAGAAAAGGCCCCCTGTTTTCAAAGTGCATGTTTTAACCATTCGGGTAATCGAGTCACTACCAAGGCAATGCCAGAGTGAAGTGACACAAACTGCATGTGGCATTGTGAGGGTCACAGAAAGCAGCCCCCTGGCACATTTTGGGCTGCCCCCGCCTTCCTCAGCCCTGGAGGCCTAAGTGTCACCTAAGCACTGTTGAAGTAATCATTGCCCTTACTAGGCTCGCCTTTCACCGTTCTCTCCCTCTTGCCGTATCACAGACTGCTGCTTCTGGTGACCTTGCGTAGAAGAGGTGTGTGTGTGTGTGTGTGTGTGTGTGGTTTGTCCCGAAAGTGCCGTTTCATTAGTTTTCTTCAATATAAAAAAAAAAAAAAAAAAAGTGCTCCTCCGCAGCCACAGCAGTGTGACACTGTGGGCTTTGTGGAGTGTCTCCGCTTTCTAGTGTCTGAATCCGCCTGCTAAATTTAACAAACGACCTCGACCAGCTGCAAAATGGATGCGTGAGGGCAGTGGAATATTCGTACTTTAAGGTGTGTGTGTGTGTGTGTGTGTGTGTGTAACTGAATCCCTCGCCCCAGCGAATGTCCTCTTTGTCTTCATGAAAGACACAAGCTTCACCCAGAGTAGGTGACCTCTGAAGCAAGCTCTGCACATTGATGAAAGGGCCCCAGTCTTCCTCTGCTAATGTCAGTGGTGTCCCTTTACCCCCAGCTCTCGCCCATATGGTTGGCAGGTTTTAGACCCTACTGCTGTGTTTTTCCTTCGGGAACCGTACGGGCAGCGATTCAGATCCAGCATCCAGAACGGCGTACCAGCATCTAGCTGACATCCAGCCCCCATCTGCTCAGGTAGCAGCTCTGCCCTCAGTGCATCCTGATGCTGCCCTTCCGGGGTGTTAGCAGGCTGTTTAGCGGCAGATGCTAACCGCTTTGGCGCTCCTTTATTCCTGCCATGCGGTGAGCCCTTTGTACTGCCGCCCCGGCTATAGTGACGGCCAGCTGTTCACATGGTAATCCGGCCTAGTGTGTGGCTGCGCGTTGATCCTGTTTTGTCGTTTTTCCGTTTTTGTTTTTGAGTGGCATAAGCGTGTCAGTAGGCCTGTGAGTTTTCTGTTCTGAATGTGAAGGTGTGAATGCATGCTGATAACATGCAAACGCATCAATTGGCAGCAATGTGAAAGGGCCAGGAATGAAAACGGTTATAAAGTAGAAAGTTTAGCATTTGATTCCATTTGAGATTGGCGGTAATGCATTGCTTTAAAGTCAATCGTCTGTATAATAAAATGGCAGCGGACTCAAGACTGGGAATAAACTGTATTCAACTGTATGGGAGTACTTATATTGTTGAGCTGGTGCGTTTTTGTCCTGCTGTTTTTAGTGAGAGACGATTGGGAATGTGTGAAGAAGTGGCTGAGTGGCCCCCCCTCAACATGGCACAATGTTTACATCCCATCCCCCCCTTCACCGCTTCAGCATCAGTTCTCCCTCTCTGTCTCTCTCTGCCTCTGCACACAAACCTGGAGTGTGTCAGGAAGTGGTAGAGCACTGGGGGCCTCCGATTGGAGAGGCGACGTGGGATACCAGGAAGTAGCCGAAGGTTGCAGCCGCCACAGCATGGTGTCAGGCGGGAGCAACACATCTGCAGTGATGTCGGCCTGTTTGTGTGTGGTGTTTTTTCCCTCGTGGCTGACTGCATCAGAACGGGCTGTACCTTGCTGTCTGTCCTGCACGGAGTGACTGAGGCAGCTGGAATTTCTCAAGCTGCAGTGACCTGCCCCCAGCCCCCCACAGTCTATATTGTCATGCAGTGAATGCTGAACTTACTGTGTTAAACTCCACCCCCCCCCCCCTTGTACCAGCTCTGCATTAAAATTGTCTTCCTTGCAGGGAATGTGAAGGGTGTATGTGAGTGTCTGGATTATAATTGGAATGTCAATGTGGTTACAGTTAGTGAATGAATATTCACTGATGCTCCTGGTGTTTGAATGCTATTTCTGTAGAAAGGACTTGCTCAGGGTTAACAGATGCTGTGTCAATGTAGCCGACTTCCGGTTGAGGGTGTAGTGTCAGCCTGATCAGACCTGGCAGTTATAGGAAAGAGGCCCATTTGGGATAAGTCTTGAATAGAGAGTTCAGCGCTGCCAAGTTAATGGGAATCTCAGGATTGTCCCTGTTGCAAACTGCTGGAATAATTACTTTGGTTGACCTCCCCTATAAAGACATTATTTCCAGGTGTTTGACAAAGGCTGAATTGTTTGGTCTTTCGGCCAATCACTGCTGCGGTCTCCTGCCGCGCTCCCCCCCCCCCCCATCAGTACCGATTACACAAACATTTTCAACAGTCCGAGATCAAGGGGGTGGGGGGGTCGTCACCGGGTGATTTTATAGATTGTTTATAACATTTTAAAATTAGAATATTTTTCCCCTCATTTTAACTGTAACCATAACGGGTGGATTGTGATTAAACCCTACCGCAAGGAACCACAACCTCCAGTCAGTAAGATCGGTGTCATGAGCTTATGACAGGGGTTATGGGTTGTGGGCTGAAATGTTTGAGAACCCATGTTCTAGAGGGTACAAGAAATGGTGGGGGGACCTCAGGAGTGCAAGAAGGCTCTGTGTTCTGCGCTTGTTCACATCGTATGTCACAAAGATTGCTTGAAGTCGGGTCACTGACTGCGTTGAAGAGAATTAAAAGCATGTGGAACGTGGGCGATGATGTGGCTGCTTCAAGAAGTGCTGCCAACTGATTGCAGCCTATTTCAGTGCAGGTGCTTTCAGTGTGTGTATTTATTCTCCTCTCCTCTCCTCTCCGGCAAAGCAGGAGTTTTACAAATGTAATTTTCACGTCTTTGAAGGCAATGAAGTTCCCTGGGGTGGTTCTTGGTTTGACTTGGTGGCGACCTGTTAAGGAATGAGATTCTGCCTTGCAGACCCAACGCCCAGGTTCTCCCATGAATGTTAGTGCCGCTGGTCCCTGATGAGTTCGCTTAAGCCCCATTCATGCCTCCCTTTGCATTACTGTGCAAAAATCAATAGGTGTGAAAGTGCCCTTGAGAATTAAGGAACGTGCTGCAGACTCAGTGTAGCAGAACCTCTTCCCTCCGCTACATGCGTCAAAGTTGGTGCTGCAACTGGAGCTCATCCGATGGTCTGTAATCCTCTGCCCCCCCAGTTATTCATTATCCTTGTTAAAATTGGAGGAGGCTGATTGATGCTTTTGGAGATGGTAAACCTGCACCTTCGCAGGGTCTGCTGTTTTTAGATTGTTTTAAATTACCGTCTTGATCACGCTGCATGGTGAGTGAGCTTTGGCACTGGTCACAATAGGAACTTTTGTTGTCGAGGGAGGTACGATCCGGGGTGGGGTGGGGTGGGTGGGGGGGGGGGGGGGGGGGGGGGGGGGGGGGGGGGGGGGGGGGGGGGGGGGGGGCTTCAGGTCTCTCGAATAACCATATCAGTGTAGGAAATGAGTGGGTTGGTGTTTTGATAAGAAGCGTGTTTTCGTTGGAACTTCTGTAAGACAATCTTTGAAAATAAAGTGGGACTGGGACGATATCCCTTTTTGATGCTGTATGAATAACAAATGTGTATGTGTTTTTGCAAGTCTGAGTATCTGACTGAGCCCACAGAAAGTGATTGTCATGTTGTTCAGACGTTGCCGACTTTGCAGTACAAAGTGGACTGGTTGAGCCTGTTTTTTTTTTTTTTTGTGCTCTGCTGATCTGTCCCATTGGTGCCACAGCCTCAGGACCAAAGGACCTCTAAGGGAAGTGGTATCGTGTGCATTTTTAATCCCCAGCTTTTGACACACAAGTGATTCACCCAAAACAGCCTCAGGATCATAACTGCAGAGGGTTTTGTTCTCTAGTTTTCCGACACTGGAGTGTGGCTAACGGTATTCTGGCTTTTGCGTGAAATCTGGGTGGAATTTTGCTTAATTTTTTCCCTGTGAGATTTGACTTTATGCAGAACATTTTTGAAGAAGTATTTTGTACCTGGATCTAGGCAGTTCCATGGCAACCATGATACGTTTGATTGTTCACTGGAGTGTAGTCTGCCCCTAGATTGTTCTATGCTTTAGTCCTCTCGCCCCACCTGTAAACACACTCTGTGATTTGTATGCTCTTTTGTCTAGCCACATATTCCACCTTTGCGACCCCCATCCTGCTTTGTTTTTAGTTGAGGTCAGCCACTCAGGTTAAGAGCCTTGCTTGGGGACCCAGTAGTGAAATCAAGTCCTAACCCCCCCCCCCGAGAGTGAATTGGCAACCTTCCAAATCCAGGCATGGGGTCCTCACCCGCTAAGCCAAACACCACCCCCAGGTGAGTGATTTTTGGGCAATGGTTACATTCACAGCACCCCACCACCTGCTTCATGTGTTGATTTGTGACCCCACTCCCCCCCACCATACACCCCCAGCAGTAGACTAGTAAACATGTTTTCCCCACCTCTCTTCTAGCCCATGTTTGAGTTTTGTCCACTTCTGCATTCTGCTAGTGGGCCTGTTAGGGGGCTCTTTGTTCGGTGACGTCCTGCTCCCATGTGATGTTTTCCTGCTTTGCCTCCTGTGTGGTGCACCACCACAGCTGCCCTCTTGGGGGCGTTTGTTTTTTTGAGCTATTGGCCTTCATAGTTTTTCTGGCTTTGGTTTTTACATACTCCCCTCTCTCAAATGCAGAATTTTACATTTACTTAAGTTTTGTTGCAAATAGCCATGGTGTCTGTTCTTTCTTGAGGTCCTCAGAAATTAGGGTGAAATTTGGCTAATGTTCATCCAGCAGATTAACAGTGACTGTAGTTTCATAGTGGCTTTATGCTCTGTTACTGGAGGCAAATTGCATGTAGATTCCCAAAACTCGCCTCTCCCTTCCAGAAGAGCGAGAATGGCTGTGTGTGCTTGGGGTGTAGCCGGGGGTGAGACCTACCCCTGGCTCATGGGCTTGGTTGGAGTTTCAGGATTAGCATCTCCTGGGTGTCGCTGAGAATCTCACATCTTCTGGTTTGCCTGATGGAATGGTGATGTTCTCATGACCCCTCGTGACCCCCTAGTCATCATGCAGCTTAATCAGTTTTGTGACCTGGCTGGATTTTAAATGGAACTGCAAAGAATGGCCCTATATATAGGGGGCGGTCTCCTCTGTTTGGGCCGGGTGCCGTTTGTTGTCCTTGCACTGCGGCTGTCGTACACCATGCTGCCTTGCTGCAAACAAAGATGGCTTTATGATCAAGCAGAGATTTAGTGTTTACTCCCTGCTCAAGGTGAAGTGTTCTGAAAAGGCTGCTTTGTCAGGGCTCGGGTCATGGCACTCTGGACATAATTGGGGAACAGTGCGGGTGAAGTGCTCGTTTCCAGTATGGCAGCGAGCAAGCAGATCTCCCGGGACCGGCCCATTACAGGGCGGGCCTGAAATGCGGCCTGGCTGGTACTGGATTGGCCCAGGCTGTTTTTGGACCTGCCAGGAAGGAGCTGAGGGCTCAGGCTGGCCTCTGACGCAGGCTGAAGTGCAGGAAAGGCCCTGCAGAACATCCAGCATTCACATTACTGGCATCAATTGGAAAACTTAAAATTTTTGTAAAATGTGAAGGCAGCTCTTGCTCTGTTAATTTGCCAAGTAATAGGCTACATGTTAAGCCCCCTCTGAGTCCTATGCAGCTACTTCCAGTTTCTTAGCCTAAATCTTAATGCCCATGCAATTTGTCTAGTGTCTCACATTATTTAAAAAAAATAAATGAGATTATATTGTTGGTTTGAGTTTGCCTGGAGTGAACTTGCTACCATGAGGGATGTCCTCTGTGAAATCTTAGTCTGATGTGGGGGTTTCATTTGAGGATTTTGGGAAAACGAATGGCCATTCTCTTTTTCTTTATTCTTACTTGTTTGTGATGTAGCTTCAGCCGGTACTTGGCTTGCAGGTGGGGGGTGCTGCAGTGTACTGGAGTTTTTCCTGAAGGGGTGACTCTGCTTTATTTCCTCAGTGTGATATGGGGAAAATAGCCCCGTGATCCCTGAAGCATTTTGAAGGTCCTGGATTGGTCCACTTTGGTCTGTTCTTTTTGTTTTCAGGTTTTGTTTCATGATGCACGGTGGTTTCTGCACTCGAGCACAGCGGGAGTTCAAGGTGAATGAAGGCCCTTCCGTCGCTCTGGTAACGGGCCAAGAGTCGGCAGATGGTTGCCACCGCGTGTGCTGAAATGTCTGCGACCTTGGCTGTCGGCCAGTGTCGTGACGGACGTTTTTAAGGTGACCTACCAGACCAGAACCCAGCCTGCTAGTGAAAGTGAAAGAGGTCACCATGGTGTCACCTGTCTACTGAGGAAGATTTGATGTCTGCTCTTCTGAATCCTCATCATCCTTATCGATATCATCTACTATGCAAACTTGTGGCCATCCTGCTTACATTGGCTGGTGGGATTCCCAGTCTGGAAACGTATCCCTTTTTAAACACCATGTCTGGAATGTGGCCTGACACATCCCAGATAAGTTCCTTCAGGGTTTATCTGTACTGTGGAGTGTGATGGCAACCACATTTGTGGTAACAGGAGGATAGAGTTTGTATTCACACATAGGAAGTCCTGCTTTTTGCCAGACGGAGCCTTCTAGTAACTCCTCTAAGGGTGAATTATGTAAAATGATGAGCTTCTGCCATTTCTTTCAGTATTGTGTATTCTTTCAAATTTTAAAACGCAAAATATTCATAGTGTGTAAACGCATTTACCATTGAATCATGCTATTACTATAGACAGTTTCCCAATCAGGTCCTTGGGGACCCCCAGATGGGGGTTTTTCGTTCCCTCCCAGCTCCCTAAAATGTGGACTGTGTGGCATGGAGCTGGGAGGGAATGAAAACATGGACCGTCTGTGGGTCCCCAAGGACCAGGTTGGGAAACGCTAGTCTACAGACTAATCCTAATATGCAGAGTTTCATGTTCTTACATTTTGAGTGCCATAGTAATCTCCAGTGGTTCTCAACCCCTTATCCAAGGACTCCCTGTATCCAGGACAACATGGAGACCCCCCCCAACAAAAGTCATGCATTCCACTCGACGCAGCTAACTGAGCGGCTTGACTTTTCTACCTTCTTAGGCCATCAGTCACTTATTTCCATGTGCTGTCATCTTATGGTGGGCACCCTTAATTACTTAATACTGGTTGTCACTTCAAGTTCTCTCCCCCCACCGTTTAGTCTTCACGGTGCAGCATGCAGAATGTTCCCAAGCCAGATGCGGCCCAAGTGTGTGGGCACGTGTCTTTTTTCCACACTTGGTGCCTGGCGGGTTGTAGTTGGGAGGGGTCCAAGTGTTATTCAGTACAATCTTGATTTACGTCAATGTTAAATCATTCATATTACCTGGTTAACCCCCCCCCCCCCCCCCAGCTTACCCTAAGCTGCTGCCATGTTCACCCCACCTCACATGTATGGTGGCCACTTCCCTAGAAATAAATCTAGAAATGAACAAGCCACGCACACGGGAAAATTTGGGCATGTCCAGGCTTCGTCCCGTGGGTTTGCCTGAAAGCCTGTGGCGATTCTAGCGTCTCCAGGCCAATGAAGGGAGTTCTGTGCTCCTTCCTCTGAGTAACGAAGGTGACTGAGCTGCTGCGAGGTGCTGAGTGCTTTTTATGTCTTGTGGCTGATGTGGCGTCAGTTCACAGTGGTAAGATTTTGATGGCTTCAGTCAGCGATGGACTAATGGTATGTTTCGAAGGAGCCTCTGTCTGCTCTTCCGCCAGGATGGTCCGGAGACTGTTGTTCAGTGTTAAACCCACAGAACAGTGTCATGCATCGGGCAGCCCATCCCAGTTCCGCGCAGCAAGTCGAACGTCTGTCTGCTCGCGTTTTGCCAGGTTGGCCGTTAAGTGCATCATTATCACCTGCCCTGAGGAGGTGGAGCCCTTTCATGAACCCACATTGGCTGTCCCACACATCCATCTGGTTTGACCAGCCCTGTCAAGTCTCCCTGTGGCAAAAGGCAAACCTGGCTGTGTTTGGATGGATTTGGGGCGGGAGTAGTGGTTCTGGTGACTGATTTTGCATTTAGAATGAAGGCAAAAGGTTGGTTGGTATCTAGTAAAGCAGTAAACTCACTTGGTAAACAAACCAGCCTAACAGGCCTTTGTCTGTCTCTGCCAGATGCTGTCTTTTGTACACACTTGACAGGCACGGCTGTGTTTGTAGAGGCTTCGCAATAAATTAATTTTCCAAATATAGATCCTCATCCCGCTAGTTAACAAAAGTAAAATATTCTTGTCCAATTTTTTTTGGTGTGTGTGTATTTAAGCTATTTTCCCAATTTTGATTGGACGCACACAGCACTGCATATAAATTTAATAAGAGGTGCTTTTCTTTTTGGGCCTTCAGTCTTGTGCCGTGTGATTGCTGGGACTGTTTGACCACTGCCTGTTTTAGATGGAAGATATGATAAAGCAATGGAATGTCAGTCCTCTGAGCCAAGTATGTAAGGGTGTACTCACAGTAAGCGATCTATGCCGTCCCCGAGCACGTTTTACCTTTAAAGTCTGGTTTGATTGCTCTGTACCGTCCCTGGTACACTGACATGTTCAGTTGGACTCGGGGCACGGCATGCATTCAGTGTGATAGCTAAGTGTGCCCAGGCATGGAACACAGGCTTGATGGCAGTGATGCGACTGACCTGGAAGGAACAGATTGGGTAGGTTGTACAGATTGGGTAGCGATTTAAACATTTAACAAACAGACAATGCGGCATGGGGAACACTTTGGTGTATGGCAGAGGTGCAGTGTTTGCTGGAAATTTGGGATGGTGAGAGTATCCAGGAACAACTGGATGCAACACACACCACCACATTTGGTAAAATTTCAGGATTATCTTGTACCTGCCCAATTAAATCTCTGCATTGTGAACTTGATACATTTAAAAGGGCTTCTAAAATTCCACTGAAGGATCTTTTGGGCCCTGATAAGTATTTTGATAATATTTAGGCTCAAATCTAGGCTTGTTGTTAATTGACGGTGCTAATATGTGTGTTAATTCAGCTAATTTGATTTTCAGGAGGAATATTTAATCGGTTTGTTCATTATGCATGGTAGGCACTTCCTTTACCCTCCCTGTTAAGAATCAACCTGCAGGGTGTATGTAGTTAACATAGTTCCATCTGTTCCAGATGCATTGGAAACTTGTCTCTTGAGGTGTGGGTGACGTGGTTTTTTTTCTTTTTTGCGTCATTTGCTTAGCCTCGGGGTCTGTTTGGCATGAAATATGCATTTAATTAAGGGAGCACGGGGCCCAGTAATGGCAGAAACCCCTCAGTGAGGGTATGGATGTTAAGAAGGGAAGGCTTTCTTTCGAGGTGTGCTACTGAAACATGGCCAGGGGCCACTTTCAATGAAGCACTATGAAGTTTTTCTATTTCTGACCCAGAGCTGCTTGATTTTCTTTTCAGGGTCGGTTGACCAGTCTGAAATTTTTGAGTTGTATGTTGGCTACCTCAGGGAATGGCCATACCCACAATGCTTACAGAACTGCACCTGTAACACAATGACTGTACAGGAGCAAGGGTTGTGTAGCTGTTGCCTGCATCGAAAGTTAGCCAGAGCTAAAAATAAGGTAACATTTGTCAAGTCTAGTGGGCTTTCATACCATCTTCATCCAAGTATTTTGTTATACAACATTCCTCCTGGGTCACGACATCCAACAGCAGTGACAGGGTGTGGTTCCGTTTGGCCTAGGGGGTGGGGGTGGGGGTGGCGGCCACGTTGGTGCCCTGGTCACTGCGTTGTTCCGCCAGTCGTGCCTCTCAGGTCTGTTACTCTGGAGTTTGGCAATGAACGGAAGCCATCATGTAATTGCCCTCCCCTTGGGGAGCGCCTGTCATGTTGGATCCCCCAATTTTGGGAGGAAGTACCCCTTCTCTCCCGGGCCATGATGCTGGGGGTGGCTGAGCGGATTTGACCGCGGGGCCCAAGCTTGAGTGTGTGAGTGTGAGTGTGAGTGTGAGAGAGAGAGCGAGAGAGAGAGGGAGGGAGAGAAAGAGGGAGAGAGAGACTCTTAATCACCCATTGCATTTTCTCTTCACTTTCTCACTTCTCATTGGCTCACTATAAAGTGATTGATATTCCATGCATGAAAATACTAAAAGGTTGTTTGGTGCTTCTTGGTCACTTGTTCTCTAAAAATCCATCCATTTGCCTTCATTCTGCTGGTCTTAGTGAGGACTATGGTTTGTCCCCTATAAAGTGCCGCACGTGCACACATGTCTCATTGGGAAGGCTCCAGGGTATGAGCCTGCCTTCTGTCATCCCCAGAGCTTTGGAGGTGAAGAGAGGCGTAGGGCATGCAGACAGGCGCGAGTGCCGTGCACGCTTTGTGTTTTCAAACTGCGTTTACTGTTTGTGCACCATAATATTACTGCTTAATAAAAACATTATGGCTCTCGGTAGATGCCTGCTGCTTTATTCTTCCTGAGGGCAGTTTGCTCTGCTGGGGGTGGGTGTAAATGGGTGCCGCTCGGCCTCCTCCCAAATTTGGGCTGTGTGTGAGACATGTTGAAGCCACGTGGTGGCGGGACATGGCCGAGATGGCGGTCAGCGGGTGCCAGGACGATGCCATGGGCGGGGGTGAAGCCTGTCGACATGCTGGCAGCAGTCCCGGAGGACCACGTCGCTCTATTATTCACAAGCGCATTGTGTTCATCCCAAGTTTCTGTAATAAAATACCTGTGTAAAATACCCACCCCACCCCCCCCCTCCACACACACACACGCACACGCACACACACTCATTCTCTATACCGCCCCTTACCAAAGTAGCATCTCATAAATCGTTTTACATCCGTTTTAATCCTATTCCCTGGTTCCAGTTCATCTCCTGAGATGGGGTCCTGAACATTGTTGTTAGATTTTGAGTGGAGAGGTACAGCCAGGGAGGTACAGTATGACTCACAGCCAGGGCTGGAGTCGGGTTTCCCATGAGGAGGTGTTGTCTGTCTGTATCTGTGTGTGTGTTTGTCTGTATCTGTGTGTCTGTATCAGGAATGGGAGGTGCAGCTGGTGGTAACCTTGGAAACACTTGCATCTTATTTTCACTAAAGAGTGGGCTGCCTAAATCTCTGATGTATCTCAGTGAGTTTCTGAATGCCAGTTTCTGCACAGAACAGTCCTGCTGTCGGATTGCGGTTTGGCGATCCTGCCTGGAAACGGCAGGCGCCTTCCTGTCTAAAGGCGGCATCAGGATGACGTACGTCTTTAGCGTATGTCAGTGTTTGTTTGAGCAGGGGAGCAATCCCATCGGCCCCTGGGAGCACCTGTTCCTCCACCTGTGGATAGATGTTTGCACCCTCCCTGGTCTTAAAAGCCTAGCTTTTTGATCTTTTTATAACATAACAGCCCTCTGCCATGTCCCAGCCCCCCCCCCGCCACCACCAACACCATTGTGGCCCCAGTGCCGGACAGGATGTTGTAAACGTCACAAATGTCCATGAAAGCTTTTCCTCTCCACTCCCCCGTGCCCTTTTTCTGAGATCTGCAGTATGACCCGGGTGGGGGTCACGTTGCCCCATGTGCGTGCCATCCTCATCATGCCATTGTCTTGCCATAAGATGAGGCTTCCTGTCTTTGACCCCCCACAATACAATACAACTCAAATGCTCTGTCTCTCTCATTGGACACGAGACATCCCCCCCCCCCCCCCCCCCCCCCCCCCCCCCCCCCCGCCC
>JAODKL010000118.1:2831004-2847166 GCA_026780765.1 Petrocephalus schoutedeni | reverse complement strand
CTTTGTCTCCCCCCCCCCCCCATAGCCAATGCCCCATGGCCTGACCTTCCGGGAGTGTGACGTCATAGTTGTCATTGCAATGCGGCCCTCACATTCTGACACCGGCCCTCACCTTTCGCCCACAGGAACCTTTCGAAGATGGCTTTGCCAACGGCGATGAGCTCACGCCTGCCGAGGAGGCTGCTGCAAAGGAGGCCGGGGATCCCAAGGGTGCCGTGAAGTTCGGCTGGATCAAAGGTGTCTTGGTGAGTCCCGCTGAAATCAGCCCTCTACACCCCGCACCTGCCAATCAGTTTTTACAGAATTTTCAATTTTAATTTTGTTTTCTTGTAAGATACTGGAAAAAATTACTTTAGCTAGGACGTGGGTCTGAAATTTTTCGACTACCTCATCCTTTAAGTCAGTGTTTCCCAATCTGGTCCTCAGAGACCCACTGACAGTCTACGTTTGAACTGGGAGGGAGCAAGAAATGGACCGACTGGGTCACCGAGTACCAGATTGGGGAAACACTGCATTAAGGCATTCGGTTATGTGATTTTTCCTGTTTATAACCAACATGAGAGCCATAGTGCCATCTCTGGACCAGCCAGCATCCAGCACCCCTGGAGCTTTTGAGGCTAAGGGCCTGGCAGTGATCATGATCAGAGCCCATGATATTATGGAACAGGCCAGAGGTCCTGATCTCATTGGGCTACCTTCTGGCCCAGGGTAACCTTTTGGCCAGAGACCAAAACCTGAACAATTTGTTCCAAAGTGTCTCTTATTAGCCCTTGTGCATTGTTCATCTTGTGTAATTAGATTTTTAGTCCTTTATTATTTTTTATTTAAGTTTCTCAATTGCCTTTGAAAGATATTGATTTTAGGTTTCAGGCGCCCCCGTGCACCATCAAGGGTGTGCATGCTCCTTGCTTTCTTAATGGAAGCTGTAGTAAATCTCTCGTGACCGATTTTACGTGAAATATGCATGTATCATGCCGTTCTCTGCCTTTCTGCAGTCTGATAAATGTTAAACTGACTTGGCCAAAGTAGGTAGAGGTTTTTTTAAATTCTTTTTTTGGCCTGCTTTACATTACCAGGCCAGCCGTTGATATCCAAAGACCTTGTCAGAGTCAAGGTTAAATCGAGAACAGTACGGTATCACCATATCGCCAGCGTTCTGGCTGGCAGCCCTGACCTGTTCGTTTTCATCGCCTTTCCCTCTGATTAAATAAACAGAACTTCTTGCCTGGCCTCTGTGACCAAGTTTGAAAGCCAGAGGTCTTCACATCATGATGGGGATTGACTGTCGTCTCATGGATTGCCTCTTTGAACCCTTGTACTAAAAAGCACCAATGGGCAGAGATGCTCCAAGATCTTCTGGCAGCTCGGATTGGCGCACCTCAAAGTTCTGCCATGCCCCCTGCCTGCCAGGAGGGTTGTCCCGGTGTCGTGGTAGAATACTCTGCCACTGCATGACTCTGAAGTAATAAACGCACCGTAACCCAATTCCCTCCCCGACGATTAGGCGCGCATGCCACACAGGTGTCCCCTCGGTGAATTTTTATTTTTTTTTCCATCATGAATGGCCTTTTTAAGAAGCTGAATGGCGTTTGTTCTCTGGGGTTTGGTAGCAGTACGCTGTGGTGATCAGTATTTGTTCCTGAATGGGCCATTGTCCCCGGTCCCGGTGCCATTCTGTTCCTTTGTCTCCTGTCCTACAGCCCTTCCTTCTTGCCATGTATAGTTGAGGCTTATCAGTGAGAATTTTATTTTTTTTGGCCACTGAATGTGTAAGTTGATATGTTGCATGTTATGGAGTGGTTTTCTGAAGGGCATTCTTGACTCATTTGCTTTATTTGGTTTTTAAGTTGCCAAAGCTGTCCACCTTGACATGGATAATAGAAGTCATGGTTGGCCAAGGCCAAGTCCTGGTTATTTTTATTTACTGACGGCTTTAATAATTGAGCTGCACTTTGTGGCGTGGAGAATCCACACTGAATTTACTTGTACTCACTGTGCGTCTATGAGTTTCTGGGTTATCACCTGTACCACTAACAAAGAAATACCACTGAGCGGACGTACTATAAAGACTAATACAAAACATGCCAGTGTTTTTTTTTATTTTTATTTATTTATTTATTATTTTTGTTTGGCTTGGTACATAAGAATGACAGAGGCAGGGCACTCCAGGGGCTAATCACCTTTCAGCCAGTGAAGCCACCCCTGGATACTTCTCTGACAGAAGACTTGAATTTCTATTGCAGGGGTCGCTCTCCCCCTCCCCCCAAATTTTCCCTTATGCCGGATCTCATAGATCCATTTCTAAGTACTGGTTTACGCATATCTCTAGTCCTGACCATACCATTTAACACCTATGATTTGGTATGTTTCCGAGAAGCTGTCTGCCTATTGGCCAATCAGTCACATGCACCCCTCCCCCATCCCCACCCTCCTGCCCTCTCCTGTGCAGGTGCGCTGCATGCTGAACATCTGGGGGGTGATGCTCTTCATCCGCATGCCGTGGATCGTGGGCCGGTCAGGCATTGGTAGGTGACTTCTCTGCCATCTTTGATCATCTCCTACCCCTGCCCCTCACCGCGTGCATCCACATTTCAGCCTGACCCCCCCCCCCCCACACGTGTCCCTCACCTCTGTGTGAAATGCTGCTTGTGGTCAGTCACCTGCCACTAAACCCATTCTGTGGCTGGCATGCTAATATTCACACAGTCCCTGCAAATATGGCGCCTTAAAGCTAAGGTGGAGGGGGGGCAGGTTCCTCTGGGTTATTCCAGCCTATCAGAACATATGGAATATGTCTTCATAGGAACTTTCCTGTGAAAGTAACACTTTCCTTATTTTAAACTAAGGGTCCATCTCTGCATGAACTGTGACTTGCCCCTCCCCTCTATCGCGGTGACGGAGTTCCCATGATCCTCTATTAGCCGTGTTTTTGCTTCTCTTCCAGCATTGTCCTGCGTCATCATCCTTATGTCAATGGTCGTGACCACCATCACCGGCCTGTCGACATCAGCCATAGCGACCAACGGCTTTGTGCGGGGAGGTGCGTACAGCCAGTCTTCCTGGATGCTTCTGTGTTGGTGCTGCTGTGTCATTTTAAGTACTCTGTGAACATTAATCACTGTTACTCTGCTGCTTTCCTCAACAAGTATTGACACTCTTTACCCAAGGCTGCTTAAATATGATTTATCTTGACCTAGGAAATGCTATTTACTAGCCTGCTTTTTATTAATTAGACTGGTTCCTGGGTTCTTTAGCTTCCAGGCTACCAAGCTCTGTTCAGGCGGTTTTGGATTAACTGCTGTTATGTTGAAGATGGACAGCTGTAGCACACTGCTGCTTGCTTCCTGAGGCTTACCACATGAGTGTAAGCATGAGATGCGGTGGCTGTTGTTGATTAAATTTGTGGGCTGCTTCTGCTGTATCTTTCTGGGAAAGGGTTATAACAACCCTGGGAATTTGGATTTGATCATCCACTAGACCGGGTTGGAGCGGGAGGTACGAGGGTTGGCCATTTTGAAAACTGTCTGGTTTAATGGTCCCTATCAAATGAGGTGGTCCCTTAAAACTTAGCGGCTGTTTTCTGTACATATGAGGTTCAAGTGTTTCTAATAAGGATGAAAAATATCCAGAAGTCTGATTAGTAGCTTGCTGTGCTCTGCTAATCCCCTTATTTAATTTTGTTTGGCCAACTATGGGGCTAAGTACTCCCCAGCCTAGTACATTTTGTTTGACCTCTAAAATCGAAAGTTTAATTAACTTTGTCTGCCGCAGCCTGTCATCGCCCCCGTGCTTTAATCTCTCGACCTTGAGGAAGATCAAGATATTATAAAGTGGGTGAAACCTAACAGAGGAAGTAGTGTCTTGGCGGATGAAGGCCACTTGGTCATCAGTTTTTAAAGGGCCGGCGTCATCAATATCCATCCCAATGTGACATCTGTTCTATATTTTGGCATCTACTGTTTAAAAATCGTACCACAGCCCTCACCGGCAAGTGGTGATCGATTTTGCTCTGCGATGCCCAAGCTTTGTCCTCTTGGAGTCCACTCATCCGTTTTGATGGGAAGTGGTGAAAGATAAAGGCATGTGGACCGGCCCCTGTATGGAGAATCCGGCAAAGCGTTCCCGCTGTAATCTGAGAGCTGGGTCATGCCGCTGCTGAGGTCAGCAGAAGGGCATGTGTAACCGCAGCTTAATGAGTTTTAGCCTTTCACTTTTTTAGGGAACTTTTGCTGTGTAAATTCTGGATATTACTAGGCCTCTGCGTCTGCTGCCGCTCAACCTCGCTCCCCAACCTTGAAACGTCCCATCACAAAGGGCGGCCTGAGGGCCAGTGTTCTTCAGTCATTCCCATCATCCCCCTCATCTTCTGGGTCCTGCAGGGTAATGTGTGCACTGTAGACGGCTTGTTTTATATTTGTGTGCCCTTAACCGTGTATAAAGATACTTTAAAAATATTTTGAATAAGGTTAGGTAATATTTTCTCTCCCCGCAGTTATGGCCAGTTGTTGGAAAAATACAAAATTCTTTTTATGGGTTGGGGATGGGAAAGAGTGCACAGTGTGTTGAGGTCCTGGATCCCGTTCGATGCAGGGATCTGATACTGACACACGGTATCCCCTTGGAAAGGGGCGAGGACACACAAAAAACAGTCTTTTGGATTTGCTTTGTTTTCAGTGCAGTCAAGAGGACCATGAGGGTCATGTTGTATCATGTATAATTTTAATATAGAACTATTGGCAGAAATATCAGTGAGCAGATTGTCAGCATCAACAAGATGTTTCACAGCCGCTCCATCCTCCGTCCTCAGTCTTCGTGACCACGGCGCGAGTGATTGACACTAGTCTAAAGTGATCACATGACACATGTAACGTTCCCTGTGAGTCTCCTGGTCTGTTGGGCAGCATGGATTTAAATCCCCATAGAAACTAATCTTTTCAGTTATTCCAATAATTCTGTAATCCTATGAAAATGCCATATTTAATTGTAGACTTGTGAGTAGAGCTTTGCCCTTATTTTGTTAGTAACTGTTGCAGCCTTAAATATAATAAAATAATTGGTCCTTTATCTTTTAGTGTTGCTGGGAGGACCTGAATTAACTTGCCTCCTCTGCAAAGGCCCTTCATATCACCTATCTTCTATTTTTTCTTCAGAAGTCCGTCGATTTCGAGCCCAGCCTCGTCACCTCTGGCGGCCAGCCCACTGTAACGTATTTGTAGTGTTCTGGGGCCCTTACCATTTCCACAGCACGCGATCTGCTGTTTCAGCACAAGCTCGGCCATCTCGCATTTCGCTGGATAGAAACGGGAGGATGTCTTTATTTACGAGTGTCGTCGCCGGGAGTGTGGCCCCTGTCATTTGTGTCACTGACGGGGGTGTGAGATTGATATCTGATATGGCCTGGAAGCAGGCTGTATTCGTGGGAAGTTCAGGCTTCCCGGGAACGTCAGTTACCCCGTGCTGCAGGACTTGTTCAGACAGATGCATGTCCTCGTCAAGCCGTGACTCGTCCAGATATTTAATATGAGTCGGGGAACCGAGAGAACGGCAGACATTAAAAATTGAAGGTTAACTTTTGAATAGCTCCCTTTGGTTAGTTCTTAGGTCCATCCTGATGCAATTTTTTTTTTCTAATTTTGAAAACTGGCTTCTCTCAAACTGCTGCTATCAGAACAAATTCAGCATTTTAGTACAGTTCATGGTGTTCATTTACTGTTTAGTTTATTTTCAGTTATTGTGTGTCATTGTGTTTACTCTGTAATGGACTGGAATCCTATACTGGCTGTCCCCCGTCTTTTGTCCTATGCTTCCTGGGATTGGCTCCAGGCTCACCCTGACTCTGTATGGAAAGCTGCTTATGGAAGGTGCATGAATTATGAATTTAGCATGGTCGACTAGTAATCAAGCAGCCAGCCAGCTCTGCTACTCCTTGAATTTAGCTAGCCTGGCAACCTAAAAGCTAGCTGTGTAGTGTGAATTTTGAGGAAAGTCTGTCTTTTGGTTTGTAGTGTACTGGGCCTAAACACATTCTCTTTTTGCAGGTGGGGCGTATTACCTCATATCCCGGAGTCTCGGCCCAGAATTTGGAGGCTCTATCGGCCTCATATTCGCCTTTGCCAACGCCGTGGCTGTTGCCATGTACGTTGTGGGATTCGCAGAAACCGTTGTGGTAATCCTCAAGGTAGCTGACCCCCCCCCCCCCCCCCCCCTTAAGCCTTCTTTTGCTTAGATTTATTGATTTTAAACTGCTCCATGGCTAGGTCTGCCCCCCTCCAGTTTTAAAGGTTTCAATTTCCTCCATAAATCCTTCTCGAAAGATGTATGCTTCTATCAATAAATGGTTATCTTACTTTGTTTTAAATTAATAGGATTTAGTCCTTACAACTTCCTTATCTTGTTAGTGCCAGTAATTCATCATTTATCTGTCCGATGTGAAAAGGCACTTTCCCACCCAAGTTGAGGAACCTGATTCCTGGGCTGTCTCTAACAAGAACTTTTTGTAGTTCCCAGCTACTTTCATGTGTCACACAGCAGGAACTGGGACCTTTGTGCTAAATAGATAGATACTTTATTAGAGACTCGAAGTCCAGCAAACAATAACACACCACAATGGAGAAGAGGACAGAAAAAAAACCATAAAAAAATACAAGTGATGCCATAACTGAGACTGATAACGAACAACACTGTAATGTATGTTGGCTAGGGTCCTAATGATCTTAAACCGTTGCATGAGCATGGGAGATGCAAAAAGGTTATAGGTTCAACTTTGCACGTAATTTCATAGGTGAGGAAACTACACCACCATCCCAAAACAATGGATGATAAGTCTTTTTGTTGGTTATTGTTGGGGGGAGTGGGGTTATTGATGACGCAGTCTAAGAATACAGGACGAATCCCAGCAGACTGTTTTCGTTTTCCACACAACAATGTAACGTTATTCTGCTAATCCTGGCAAGTGTCACTGCTGACACCTCCCTGCATCTGCTTTATTATATAATTATTCAAAAATAAACCATATTGATGCACCACTAAAAGTCTTTCTGAGGCACAAATATGGAGACTCAAAAGGTATTAATGCATTGAATGTAAATGAAATGAAATGATTCCATCTGCTCCATTTTTGCTCCGCTTCTTCCATTTCTTTTCCCCGCACGTCTGCGTAACTTCCAAGTTGGAACTGGTGCTTATGCAAGCCAGTTATCAGTGTTGCTGTAAGCCCCACCCCATTAGTTTCTGGCCAAGAAATAAAATACTGTACCTACCATGGAGTAGACTTAAAGGTTCAGGAACTACCTCAGAGGTACTACAATTGGGCCAAGTTCCTGTGTTGGGAATGCGATGGAAGTTCCTCGGTCCTGAAAAAATTCCTGTGGTGGGAAAGCGCCTAAAGCAGGGTTCCCCAGTTCCAGTTCTTGGGGGGGCAGTCTGCAACAGTTTGCAGTCTTCCTTGCTCAAACTCGCCTTATTCAACTCAACCGCTAATTGCTGGGCTCAGCAGATGTGTGATGGAACTGGAATTGGGGAACCCTGGCCTAAAGAAGTAGCTTCTGTTCCGTTGAGTGACAGGAGGTTCATGGACCGTATGGAGTATTCTTGTTTTCTAACCAGGATATGTCCGCCCCAGGGTGCCGATGCCCTCATGATCGACGAAGACAATGACGTGCGGTTGATCGGGAGCCTCACCATCGTCCTGCTGCTGGCCATCTCTTTGGCAGGAATGGAGTGGGAGGCCAAGGTAACGCCCAGGGCTGCATATTTCTGAGGCAATGCCACAGACATTCCATTGTTCAGTGTCTTCATCTGTAGATCTCTCCCCCCACCTCCTATACATTATGCTATAGGTTTTGCCCTTTATGCACTATGGTTTTCAAAGTCATAAAGATTCATCGAAAGTGCAGTACCGGTGTCAAAAATGCAATGGTCCAGCCAAACGGTTTACAAAAAATACCAAGAATAGAAGTACCTGACGATATTAGGGTTATAAACTAGGCTCTTCAGACTTTTCTTGTAAAACGTTGGATGATGCTGATGCTCCTTGGAGGGAAAACAAAGGGCCAGTTCTGTTTTTAGGTGCATGTAATGAACAAAAGCAACATGCAAGTCCTCCTTCCGGAATGGAGTAGTTCTCTAGTGGTCTCCATAATGAGTGTGCACTGCTATCCTCTACTGTGGGATGGACCAAGAACTGGGGAAATTAATGTCATGTTCTCACATGACTCCCTTGGTCTGAGTCTGATTTCTCTACCTCTTTCACGCTTTCAGGCTCAGATCTTCCTGTTGTTTATTTTGTTGACTGCCATCGCCAACTACTTCATTGGGACCTTCATTAATATGGGGTCCAAGCAACCCATGGGCTTCTTTGGATACAAAGGTTTGTGCTGCATCCAGAAACTGTTCCCAGTTGTCAACCTTAGTTTCAGAAAAGGTTGTGATGTCCCTAATCTAATGATAGTTTGCATAGTGACATTCAGACTAACCCAGCTGGATTATTCAGTTTCATCTCTAGCGCAGTCCAAAATGTTTTTTTTTTCTTTTTCTTTCCATACGTCTCTCTCAGCTGAGATAATGTTCGAGAACATGGCTCCAGACTTCCAAGATGAGTCGTTCTTCTCGGTGTTCGCCATCTTCTTCCCAGCGGCCACTGGCATCCTGGCTGGTGCAAACATCTCTGGAGACCTGGCGGTGAGATTTTGTTGGCTATGTAGTTTAGCCTGATTCTGGCAATAATAATAATAATAATAATTATTATTATTATTATTATTTTATTATTATTGCAGTATTTCTGTTTTAATTGTGCACTTCTTGGCACAAAGTGCAAAAATCATCGTACGTGTTGTGGCCGTTCTGCCAGGGCACGGTGTATCTGAGCCCAGATCTGTACACGCATATGACCTGCTTGCCCCTACTGACTATAGTTAGAAAGCTAACAATGGCTGGAAATGGATTGAGAGTCACTGGGAAGCTGCTTGTTTGGGATGTTTGGTTGGTGTCAATGTGCATCCCAATTCTCCTGAATAAAAATGTATTTAGCAGTAAAGCTACTGATTAGCCACCCCCATGGTGGCTGATGTTCCTACAAAATAAGCTGTTTGGACATTATAATGGCAGAACTGTTGTATGGATCCCAGCCACAATGTACTGATTGTCTTACTATAAATAGATACAATTTTACCGTATTAATAAATGTACCCAAATGAATTGAATGTTTGCGTACTTGACAACTTATAGCCTACTTATATTGCTATTTTACTTGGTAACCTATGGCAAGAACTATCCATCTTATGTACCGTAGGTACGTTTGTCTAGCTTATGTACAAGATGACACGTTTAATTTGCTCTACTGTGATGGGGATGTTTTTATGTATCCCAGCTTGATGGGGGGGGGGGAGGTTACTGGGTGCTGTTCAGCTGAAAACGTGATAGTTCCTTGAACTATTTCTTTTCCCATCCAAGCCAAATAAGTTCTTAGAAACCCTAATCCTCCCAGGCAGAGTTGTGGTGGTCTTTACCAGCTCACTCACGGTATGTCCATCATGACTACTGAGAAACTGGTCTTTTGTTCCCATGCTGGATTGGATTACCACATATTGTCAGTGTCTAATTCAACCCAGTGGGAGTTGGCGGAGGAACCTGTGGGATACGGGTGAGGCTTGTGGGTGACTGACGGCACTCGGCACCAACCACAGCGGGCGTCAGTCCTGTTTCACAGTGTAGCCTGTTTTTCACCTGAACCACAGTTTGAGTGGGTTTTTCCCCAGGTACTCAGGTTTCCAGCCAGTCTAAACACTGGGTAGGAAATATAAACCACACAGATTTAGGATTTTAGTCTGCAGCAACAATACTTGCTTTGCTGTCCCAGTAGGGTGCTGGACATGGAGTTTGCTAACCGAGCTCCATGTTATGCCTGAGAGTCACTGTTTCTGCAACTTCCTGTTGAAGTTCCTCAACTTCCTTGCAGCTCCTCCTTGTGCCTCTGTGCTTTAAATAGATGTTCTCTTCTCTGTCCCCAGGATCCGCAGATGGCTATTCCCAAGGGAACACTCTTGGCCATCCTGATAACTGGCGTGGTGTACTTGGGTGTCGCCATCTCTGCTGGTGAGGGCGGAATTCTTCTCTTCCCCCAGTGTTGTCTTTCTGGAGAAATCCAGGCATGTTGTTCTGGTTGCGCTCGGAACGATACAAGTGGAGGCTGATACTATGGAATTGTATCTGTCCCTGTTACTGAAATCTAAACTTTATCCCAAGTATGTGAGCTGGCCAGACCAGGGATCAGAAACTCCTTAAGTTAACTGATGCACTGGCTGCAGATCCTGTACCCTCCCATGTGGTGTAAGGACACCTCCCCTCTCCTGCCCGCAGGGTCCTGCATCGTACGCGAAGCCACGGGCAGCGCCAACGACACCCTCAGCGCCAGTGCCGCGGCCAACTGCACCGATGCTGCCTGCAGCCTCGGCTTTGACTTCTCCTCCTGCAAGTCCAGCAAATGTGACTTTGGACTCCAGCACGATTTCCAGGTACGCTGGGGGCGGGCTGCCTGCCTGAATGTGAAGCCCTGCCATTATACCCTCAGCCCAGAAAGGCTCCATTCTGTATGTCCTTAATAATGCACAGGAATAAAATGATTGCTACTGAACTAATGCCTAATGGTAAATGGAGGGAAAATAATTAAACCCAGGAGAAGGAGCTTGATGACCAACTAGAAGGGAGGTTTCTGGAATAATGGCGATTGTCTGTCCCAAGAGCTGAAAGGGGGCCATTTAGGGCCTCTCCCGTGACAGAGACGTCATTGGTGAGCAGCCAGGGCACGGACTGGCCTCAAAGAGACCTCGGTGTCCCATCTCCCATGGAGCATGGCGGTCAGCTGTAGAGGGGCTCGTCCTTGGCTCTCTCTTCCTTCCATTGTTATGCCACTGCTTAAGCCTCCATTGTCTTAATCGCCATGCTTGTTGTTTCCACGTACCGGCCATCGCAGACATCCGCCCTCTGCTGCCGTGGTTAGCAAAATGGCTAATTGATCCCCCCAGTGCCTGTGACCCCCTTGATGACTGGTTTACCTTAATTTTAACCATGGAAGTGGCCGCGACTGACTACTAAGACTACACCGGTGGTTCCATTACATTTCTTGATAGCAGAATATCCATAAGAAATTAGGGTGATTTTTTTTTGCCCTCTCGTGTCCTTCTCTTGTCTTGTCTCATCTCCTTATCCTTCAACTGAAAAGGTGTAAACCTTTAGCTGGCAGGGACACATCTTTCGAGATGTACGTGGTTAGACTGGTTTACCAGGCTGCCCGCTTGCCTTAGCTGGCCTCAGAGGAATCGAGGCACCAGTTTGCCTTACATGGCTTAGCCCAGGAGAGAAGCTGGTTCACTGCCATGACGCACTGCAGGTAAAGCGTAGCCGCTGGGTAGCGTGAGGCCCCGGCCTGTTTGGAAGCAATGCTCCATTGACAGAACTACACTAATGTTCTTCCATAGTACAGCTCCCTGTTGAGGTAGATTAATGACCTACCCTAGCTGTGAACTCTGCTAGCGATGAGCTCATTCATTATATATATTTAATTTGCTATATATGGCCCAGACTGTTTCCCCTCCTCCACATGCAACGAACTCGAGTAAATATTTTAAGGACCACGAAGGGCATAATTTGATGACCTGTTGTAATTCATAATATGTGCTGCATGTTTAGTTGTTTAACACTTGGGATTAAAAGAGTTTGCTGAAGAAAATGCCACACAAACTCCAATTTCAACGTCGCTCTGCAAGCCATTGCTGGAGTGGTTCGTGATCTTCAGATTTAAATATCGATGGTAATGTTTTTAAGGACTTTACAACCACAGTAGCCCAGCTGGATTCAGCCCCAAAGTTCTGGGAACCAGTGTGCCAGTTAGTGAGGTTGTCTTCGTCTTCCTCTTCCTCCAGGTCATGACCTTGGTGTCGGGTTTCGGGCCGCTCATCACCGCCGGAATCTTCTCTGCCACTCTCTCCTCTGCCTTGGCATCCCTGGTCAGCGCGCCCAAAGTCTTCCAGGTGAGTCCCCCACCCCCACGAGCCATGCTTGTTTCCATGGCGACCACCTCCCTGCAGTCCCACCGTGTTACCCAAATGCAATTGGAGGTTTGAATGGAGACCTCCTCCCTCTCCTTCTCCCCAGGCGTTGTGCAAGGACAACATTTACCCCGGCCTGAACTTCTTCGCTAAAGGCTACGGCAAGAACAACGAGCCCTTTCGTGGCTACCTGCTCACCTTCGTCATTGGCCTGGCCTTCACTCTCATAGGTAGTCTTGTCATCTGATTCTGTGCAGAAGCTTTCAGACAAACTCCCATCTGCTTTTAATAACTCTGCGTCTGTCTTTCCCTTCCCATAGCGAAGTTGAACGCCATTGCGCCCATCATCTCGAACTTTTTCCTGGCCTCCTATGCCTTAATTAACTTCTCGGTGTTCCACGCCTCTCTCGCCAACTCTCCAGGTGAGACCCAGATCAAAACCCAGATGGGTGGAGCTCACCAGTGTGGGTGGGGCTGGTGGCTGGGATGAACGTTCATCACAACCAGTTAATTATGGCGCACAGCTGCTGTCTTGCGGAGATCCATCCAAAGACAATTAGTCCATAGTCGACTAATTACAAGCTGCTATTTTAATTGTTAATTAATGTCTCCCACTTTAGCTGGCAGGGAGAAATGTGTGCTAGCGGCCAATATGCTTGAGCTAGGCAGGGGCTTTGTAGTCTCCTCACAATGGATGTTTAGCCTCTAAAGTTTACTGTGGTAAGTTAATGGTTCTTTTATACATTGCATCAGGGAGTTTTCTGTTTACTGTTAGGGGGCAGTAAGAGTAGATGAGGCTTAGGCTGCATGATGAACGTAAAAACCCCTCAAAAATTTCTGACCAAATCATTTTCAACCGATGAAGCCCCACCCATCTGGGCGGTCTATGGCCAATAAATAACATCTGGTTAGTCACATTTGCAAAGCATGCTGGGTAATTTTGTCACTGTTCACCAAGCCTTTGTTTTGGTTTTATGAATGCTGTTTTTAAAGCCTGGCTATTGACATTTGAATAGTGAAGTGGTCTCAGTGTTTTCCTAGAACAGTTTAAATAACATTTTCATTTATGTGGATATAAAAGCAGCTTCCTACAACTGTCATTATTGGGCCTGGGCAGAGTTCTGGAGGTGGTTTTGGCATCTAACTGCTTAATCGAGGCTGGGGGAAGGGCCCCCTTTTTTTTTTTTTTTTTTCTTCCATTTAACCTTGTTGTTTCAGTTATGCATTTTACATCTTGACATCTGTGTGTGGCAGTGAGGTGAAACCTGCATTAAGTCACACGGAGCAGAAGTTGGGGATGTAGCTCCTGATACTCAGCGAATGCTCAGTGATGCTGTTTATGCCGAGAGTTGGGTTTGTGTCTCATCAATTGGGAGAAACGAACCATAAAAGTGGTCGCACTGAAATTATTGGTGGATTAATTCTGGCAGACTTATTACTGCTTTTGCTTAGGGGTGGGGGGTTGAGTTAACAAAAAAGAAAGTAATGATGTCTGGGCATTCCCATTATCTGGCATTAACATCTCTGGAAATATGTACTTTTTATTTATTTTATTTTACTTTTGAAAAGGTCAGTTGTGCAGTCCCTGGCACTCGCTCCTCCAAAAGCCACTTGACTGTCGAGTCTCCTTTTCGATGATGATTTAAAAATAAACAAAGAGCGGCAGACTGCTTCCTCCCAGGATTGACTTTGCAAGTCGTGGCGTTGCACTGCCTACGGGTGACGGTCGGTCCTGCTCAACCATCCTTGTTTCAACTGGACTACTGTGATATAGCTATAGTGGATATAGCTATAGCTATAGCTATAGGGGATATAGCTATAGTGGCTGGGGGTGGGCATGAAATTAAACTGTCAACAATCTATCAGACCCCGGGTGTGGTGGATTTTATCTATGATTTAGATGTGTGTGTATATAGCTGTCTGTGTTCTCTCTGCTTTACACGGAAACCATTTCAGGGCCCGAGCTAGCCTGAGTGGAGTATTATCATAAACGTGATCTATGGCTGCTTATTTTTATTAACATCTGGTAGCTGCTGGGCTCATGATAAAGGTTGCACTGATTTAAAGATGGGAAGAATGAGGATGCGCGGCGGAAATGGGCGCGGTAGAGAGGGTGCCCGGCTCAGGTTAGAAAGGACCATGTTCTATTTTGAAAGCGAATGCAATTTGATTTTGAGTTAAATTTTGGCATTGAAATGTCATCCTTACTGTGATTCTTGTCCTGCCAAAGCTGCAGGAGAACAGGCACAATTGCAGCACTTAACGAACGTAAAGGGTTTTAGGGGTGAAGGGTTCAGAAATGGTTACATTAGATATGCAGCATGATGCCCGCATTAGATCATACAATCTCCACGGTCTGTGGAGTAAAAAAATAAATTCCGTGTCATCTGCGGTGTGACTTACACCCTACAATAGGCACCCTGGGGATTGTGTAGACGTGCTTCGTCATTGTGTCCCAGTGTGGAGCTGTCACACTTAATGACAAACCCCCGCTAGCCTCGCTGAGGTGTGGCTGACATGGGGAAGTGTACCGTCAGCGTTTAGCACTTTTAGCCAGCGCTAACACACCCGCATTCGTGTGTAAATCTGGCCGGTACCTGTACGCTGTGACGTGCTGACGTATCATGGAAGCTGTGGCTTCTGCCAGCTCTTCAGTTGTTTGAAATCTGCGTTTAGAGAATTGCTGAGATTTATCTGGCTTGGACACAACCCGTGGTTCACTTTTATTTAAACCCAGCCCCTTTTATTTATCTACCCAGCACTGCAGCCCAGCTGCAGTTTTAGAAGGATATGGGCCTTCTGCCTAGAGCTTTTATTCCCCGTTTCACCTGCTGGTCCCCCCCCTCCCCCCTCCTCCCCCCCCACACTTTCTGGAACAGGGTGGAGACCCAGCTTCAAGTACTACAACATGTGGGTGTCACTGGGAGGGGCTGTGCTCTGCTGCGGGGTCATGTTCGTCATCAACTGGTGGGCGGCCCTCGTGACCAACATCATCGTGCTGGCACTCTACATATACGTCAGCTACAAGAAGCCAGGTGAGGCTGGGTGGCCGGGGCAGGTCGTGTGGGCCTTATTCGGCACACTGCATGCAGTGCTATGAGATGAGCTTCCCTGGGACTGCGGTGCTGCATATATACAGTGATCGGCAGGGCGGGTGCCGGGGGAAAAAGCAACATTAACGGCATCGGCACACAATGTACAAGTACACAGTGGTGGAGTGTTTAGGATTTAGGCTTAAATAGTATGAATGGGAGAATAAATCGATATCAGAGCGATATTAAAAAGTTATGGGTATTAACATTGGCAATAGTGACAAGTTGCTGCTGGGTGACAGAGTTAATATAAAGTCCAAATCGGTGGGGAGGTAAAGGGTCTGGAAGGCCATAGGGCAGGAGCTGTTAGTCAGGCAGAACTGGTCTTGATGCTCTGGTACCTCCTGGCAGACGAAAGGGGCAGAATGCGACTGGGAAGGGTGGGGTGTTGGTGGTCCGTGTACTTTTCTAAGCAGTACACCTCCGTTAGGGGCGTGCTGTGGTGCGGTTAACGCGTGCATATCAATCAGTCGTTGCTTTCAGATGCGCTCCAGGAAGCGATCCTCCGAGCGCTTGCCCTGGTGATACAGGAGACCTCCCGGTAATGCGATTTGGGATTCGCTCTGCAGCACTTTTAATCAGAAGTGCTGGGTGCATCCTGCTGCTCACCCCCGGGTGCTCAAAAAAGAACCAAAAAAAAGAACCGCACTCGTAATCCCCTAATGGGGTGTGATGAGGATCTTGTACTGTCCGGACATTGCAAGCCTGTAATTCACAAGGAAATGTTGCGCCTAATGTACACTATAATTTTGGCTGTGGCTCACCAGGAAATGTTTAGGAAATGTAAAACTTTCCTACACTGGAACAATGTGGCATGGAACACGTTGCTGCACCATGCAAGACCCTCTTAAATTTAAGCTGTAGTTTGTGTCTTATTGACATATGTTGTAAATTATACTGCTGTCACTGCAGGGCAGGACTGTTACTCTTCTCATTGAATTTAACTTTATCGTGCGTTCCATTATCCTCGGCGGTCGGAACTCGGCGCTCGGGACAACGTCACATCCGGTAAAAACTCGAGGAAAA
>JAODKL010000118.1:2774330-2815543 GCA_026780765.1 Petrocephalus schoutedeni | reverse complement strand
CGGTACGCTTGGAACCACGTCGGAGGTGGTACCAAAAAAAGGACCAGGTACCAGGTACTGTTCCCAGTGGAAAACCCTGCGAAAGTGAGCTGAACTGAACCGTACCGTACTATGCAGTGGAAAAGCGCCATTAGCGACCCCATGAGACCCCAGAGACCCCATGCCCCTCAGCATAAACAGTGCAAGTTAACCACCAGGGTCCCCCAGTACCTTCAATACTTACAACACCAGGCACCCCAGGCCTCTCTGCATATACACTGAGTGTTGACTGTCAGTGGCTTCTGTATCTTCAGCAACAGTTGACCACCAGGGTTCCTAGCCCTCTCCACATATACAGTACAAGTAAACCACGAGGACCCCCAGCATATAGAGTGCAAGCTAACCACCAGGGCCCCCATGACTTACATTCACTTATGAAATGCATTCTTTGCACAAAATGAATGTATTAAGTTGGCAAAATGCATTTTTTGAATGTAATGAGTTTCATTTTATTCATGTAATCAGATACATCCAGCCTTCTGTCCACAAAATGCTAATATAAATTCTATGCATTACTATGAAGCATGAATCTACTTTAGATTTCCATACTTCATGCTTTTATAGACAAAATGTATCTAGAGCAGGGGTCTCCCACTCCGGCCCTGGAGAGCTACTACCCAGGATGTTTTCTGTCCTAACTGACTTCTGATGAGCCACAGCTGTTCTCAGGTAAATCCCAGGAACAGGTGTGGCTCATCAGAAGTCAGGTAGCACAGTTGCAGACCCCTGATCAAGAGGTTGTCTTTCTGTGCTAGGCATTATCTTGATTCTGTCATTAAATAATGCTTTTTGTGGCACAGAATGTATTTTATGCACTAAATGAGCGTTTAGCACTTGGTATCCCATGTCCTTCTCTTTGTTGATTCCTCTTCTATGGACACAGATTGTACATGACTTCAGATCTGTGGTCACCACCCCTGCCCCTCAAGATCTACCATCCTGCAGAGTTCAAGCGCAGCCCTAATTTAATGTGTCTGATATAATTAAGTATTGGAGCCAGGTATGTTAAAGCTAAATTGGCTCTAATGCCAAGATGCTACTTAAGGGCCTGATTATCTGTATAAGGATTTTTTTTTATAACAGAGGAGGAAAATACCTTTTAAAAATACCCATATATGTAAGCAGTGGTCACCAATCCTGCTCCTGGAGATCTGACTGCACAGCTAGGGGCTTGATTTTATATACCTGTGGCAATGGTCCGGAATAAAACACCTGAATCCAATGATTAAGAGGTGTGTCCGAGTATTTCTGTCCATATAATGTGGGAAAAGCTTCAGGTACTATCAGTGTACGAATCTGAATTCAATACACTCATCTACCTTAACAAATCAGAATTATTCTATCGACAGGAAGGCCTCATGAGAACTGCACTCGGATCTGAAATCGACGCCACGATTTAAACTGTGTTGGCGTACGGCACGTTCTTTTCCCCAACGCGTGGTGGCGCTGTTGTGCTACGGTTAGCGAATGCCCTACATTAATCCAGAGCCGTCCAGTCTGTTACATGGCTCCCTCCGTTACATGAAATGAAAGAGTGTGGCGGCACCTGCTTTTTATTGCTGTTTCAGCAGTTATGTGAAAGCCCCAGGGGATGATGTCGGATATAAAACACATTGGTCGTGAGAGAAATTCATATACATACGGATAGGGGAACCGCAAACTCATTTATTATCGCGCTGGATCTGCAGTTGGTTGAAATAAGCCAGAGATTTCCAGTCATGCCCTAAACCTTGTTAGACACACTCAAGATTATGACTACCTCTGTGACATTGCTGGTAATCCTATAAAATGTGTACTCACAAGGCACCAGAAACGCCATTTAGAGTACGTAGTGCGCATGCGTAATGTACATTCAGCGACCTAACCTCCAACTAGGGTAATACCCAGTGTTAATTTTTGTATTCACTCTACGCATACACTGTTTCAGATATACCCTTTAACAATATGTAATACAAGTGGACGCGAAGTTTACGTGTTTGAAAGATTAATTAGGCATAACCAACATGTCTAATAATCTTGCATAAGAAATGTGACCATTAACGTACAAGAACAGCTGATGGGGGAAAACTGAAATATTACAGGGTCTGGTATGTTTTGTATATTAGACTAACTGCCTGTTTAAGAAGGTGACTTAATATTTTATATAAAATACATTATAAGAAAGCTGCGGAAATGTTGTATGTAATACGTTACTTTCATCGCTAAATGTTGTTTCTTATGTATAATTAACCCCTGGGCAGTGATTGGGGTCAATCTGACCCCAGAGCATCATTAAACGGTAGGCAAATTTCACATGGGGATATTAACACTGCCCAGAGTAACCAGTCAGATTAACCACATGTGTCCTACTACTGAACTGATTTGACGGAAAGCGCATGGTGTCTAGCGGGCCCTGTGATTGGTCCAAAATAACGTCAATCACGGGCGCCAGGCGGGGCCGACTGCGGGCTCGCTGGGCGGCGCGGGGTGGAGCTGTCATTCCCGGCGGCGCAGGTATCGGGATCGCGCTCCCCATCCGGAAAGCACCTCCGCCGCGGAGCTGTGCGGGACGCTTCGCTTGTCGGCTAGACGGTCCGCCGCTCAACATCGTGAAGCGCGTCCGATGGGCGCTGCACAGGAGCTTGAAACAGCAGCACGAAGCGCCCACCGCACCTTTGAGGATGACCCTGTTTCTGGCCGTGGAGCTGGCTCTGCTCTTATGGAGCGCCGGGGCGGCGCGGGCAGCCGGCGCATCAGACGCGGCGCCTGTTGGAAGGAGCCCCCGCTCGCCGTCCGAGCTGATCAACGCCACCATGCTTAACCACCTACCGGAGGACAAGGTCGGGGCGGAGCTGGCGGGGCTCCGGCGGTCAGCCGGGGCCGATGCGGGCGCTGCGCCCTCCACGGCTGCAGCTCCCGGAGCACCGGAGGCGGCTACAAGAATAAGCAGCAAGCCGGACTTGCCCCGCAGCCCCGTCGCCAGGTCCGCATCTGTTGCGTCGTCCGCGATCGCCGCTCCGGCGACGGAAGCGGCCCCCGACGCGGCGTCCCTAAAAAGCGCCGCTCTCAGCACAAAGAGCCGACAAGGTGAGCCCTCAGCCCCGGTGCATGCGTGCGCCGACCCCCCGATTGCAGAACCGAGCGTCACCGGCGTGCATCCCCCGCATCCGATTCGGGTGGCATGGCCAGGTTACCGCTTTCGAGCGTTCCGTCTTTCCGTCTGTCCTACGGCGGCTGGTGAGTGCCCATTGTGAGCGCTGTCCGGATGTCCTTGGCGCTCGGGGACGCGGAGTGCCGCGGCGCTGCTTACGGGCGCGGACCGGAGCGCTCCTGCGTGCGGAGCGACCGTGTCCAGAGCATGGGGGGAAAAACACAAACAATACCCGCGTCGGAGATCGGCAGGTGCCGGTGTGACGCCGGCCTCCGCGTCCAAGTGCCCCGCTCTGTCCTGAATGCAGGCTTCGCTTCTCGATGTTTATAGGTTTGCGGCAATATACATTATTATTATTTATAATAATAATAATAATGTATATGTTGTTCATTGATTTGCACAATTTTGGTCGGATGCTTTTTTTTTTGCAGTCGATGATTTGTAATTTGAGAATTGGTTTTAATGTTTAATTGCTATTATATTATGGGTGAATTTCGTTCTTGACTTCCTCTTGACCTCACAATTGAGGTGTTTTCCCTGATCCCCAGTGATCTGCAGGGGGATCGCATGTAAGGGCAGCTGTGCCCGGTAGCATCCGCCAGCCTTGCGGGAAACGCGATCTCCTCGGCGCGCTGCGGATGCGCTCCGCTCCGGGCATCCGGGTGGTGCTGGGGGGCGGCGTGCGGACTGCAGGCGTGCTTGCTGCCCCTGCCAGTTTCTACCTGCGCGCTAATTATTTTATTTTCAGCTGCTGTGGGCATGGCTGTTGGGTGCCGGTTGGACAGTAGCAATGGCCGTATTAATATTATTTAGCATGTGAAGGCGCTCACCTGCTGAAACGTCAGGTTCTGAGCAGCTGCCGTGTCAGCGATGCGAAGTTTAAACAATAGGGAACAAAGGCTGCTGGCTTGCTGCATGTCACTCGGCGGTATTCCCGAAGCAGTGGCGCCGCTGATCGAGGCTCAAAGGCTCTCGCTGACTTGTCGTGTTATAATTCCTCTTTTGTCTTGAGACATTAAAAGCATACCCTTTCGGTTACACCCCAGTGCTGAACACCAGTCATCTTCTGTATCTCCTATATCTCTGTATTGAGCTTTATTTGTAGTCTCGGGCTGCTAAGTGGCTAGTGTTTTTTTTAGCATAACAATCCCACTCAGTCCCTGATGGATATATCTACCCCCCACCTCCTCTATCGCTCCCTGCCTCTTGGTCTCACACTCACCTATCTCGCTGTCTTGGCTTGAGTTGAGGTCCTATTAGTGCTGTGATATCCAGCTCATAGCTCCTCGATTTGCTCACCTGGAGGATGTGTGTGTGAATGAAGATCTTTTTGCCGACTGTCTGTAATGACAGCCAGCTGTGTGTTACACTTATGCGAAGTCTGAGTACCCTGTTTAACATGAAGGCCAGTGCCACTCTTGGCTGTTTGGCTTTGCATGGGTCCTTCTGAGCAACGAGGAGAGACTCTTGATTTTGGTGAGGTGCTAATCCTCCTGGACAGATTAATTTAAGGCTCGAGGTGAGTCAGTATCTCCAGATGCTTAGGCTCTAGGTTTTTGGTAAGAAATTATTTGGTTCTTCATGTTACCCTGGAGCATTCAGCACTCTTTTCACAAGGTCTTGAAACAGAATTCCTTAAGCGCCACTAATGTACAATTCTCTCAGTGAAAATGAGTCGGGCTCCTTCAGAAGGAAGGCACACTGAACCCCATGTTAGATGTGGTCTCCAATCTGAAGCCTTTACCCAGAGCTGCTTGTAGCATGTTAAATATTTTGTTGGGGTTGATTCAGGTTAAGCATCTTGCTTGAGCGTTCAACAGAATGGCCCATCATGGAACTCTGGGGCAACAGTTTGTGTCTTGTTGCAACTGACAGCGTACACAACAGGATGTGTCATCTGGGCCCAGTGCAGGGTGCTGTGCCAGACTCTCCTTCAGCTCCCTCTCACTCGGACCGACCCATCTTCAGTACCTCTCGCCAGTGTGAGAGGCTGGGACGGTTCTTCCCATGCTCTGAGCCTGCGGTCATTTGAGCCTTCAAAAATCTGCTGTGTCTGCAGTGAAAATGTTTTGAGTGCTAAAAATATTATGATTGTTTTACATTTTATTTATTTCCATCATTGGCAGATTGTCAAAACCTCTCCGCTTGAAGGCCACTTGGGCAGATGCAACTCTGCTCCTTAATCAGCCTGGCAAGTTCAGAACGCCCATTTTGCATAAATCACACATCAGCTCTGTCAGATAATTGGCCTGGAGTCACCGGGTCCCAGTGCATATAACTAATAGCCCCAGTTCGTGAGACCTATGGTACTAACTGTTAGCATGATACTCTTGGGGGCAGTGACTGAAAGGGCATCCAGCATTTGTATCCCAAAATCCCCTGTGTCTTTGCGTGATTTTATCGTCCCCTTTCGCTGGCCAGCCCCCTGGTTGCATGCTAAATGTGTAAGCTGTGCCATTTAGGTTTTTCTGTTGGGATTGACGGTGTTGTAGTGGTGCAGTGTGTTTTCTCTTCGTCTTGAAGGAAGGAAGGTTTTTATATACGTCTCCCCCACGTAGTGCCCAAAAACCCGTTTATTAGAAACATAACTAATTCTGAGTTGTGCTTTTCTGCTTGTGAAAATGGCAAATGACATTGGTAGTTCTGTACTATGAGAAATCTGCCCCCATTGCAAGACCCCCCCCCCCCCCCCCGTGATAAATGTGTAATATGAAGTGAAAATGCTTTGGGAGTGCTACTGTAACCAATCAGTATGCTACATTGGGGGATTCCTGGGAACCACTGGAGAGTCTCTCCTTTTGTTTTTGAAGCCTGACAGGAACAGAAACGCAAACTAAAAGCAACAGAAGTATACAGGCTCCACTTCTACACATTAACGTGAGATATGGGGGTATTCCCACGATAAATGTATAAAGATCATATAATAGAGGGGGATACAAACCCCTGGCTCACCACAGTATGTATTGAAAGGGGCAGGGGGCTTGCACATGCAATATGTACAAACGTATAGGAGAAAACGGGTCCGGCCCCTATACAAGCGCTGTTCATATCACGGTGCTCGGGACCAAGCACTGCTGGTTTCCAGCCTTCCGTTACCTGTGAACCAGTTGTGAAGCTTCTGTGGCCAATCAGAATCAGTTAATTATTAAACTAACTGCCTGGGAGAACTGAAAACAAGGCATGGATTTGGAATCGCGAGAGATTTGAAGGGCCCTGGCGTACACAGTATGCATGCAGGCAAGAACAGAGAGAACCACTGTCAGGTATGCAACATAAAATACACTCATTTTGTCTCATCTCTCATGACACTCACACTCATCTCTCTGGAGGTGGAAGGTGAAGGTGATGTGATGGCGCCAGGGGGGTGGCTTGGGTGGTGATTCTGGACATTTGGAAGAATGGGGTGTTTACATCAGGCAGGGGAGGGGGGTGGGCACAGCCTGCAAGCTCCTGGGTGCTGCTCCTCCAGGGTGTGTCCATCCCATCCTCGCTATTCCCCCCCCGGGTTGTTTTTTCATACTTGCCCCTGCGCCATCACACTTACGCAATGCTGCTTTTATCCGAAGCGACGTGTTATAACAGTTCTCTGACTTAAGAGTTTATACCTTGTTGCAGTTTCTAAATCCCCATGCCGTCTGGGCAGTTCCTTTAATTTAGTTTATTAGATGCCCCTGTGTAGAGCCAGGTAAAAACCCCTTTTGGGGCTGTGTATTCTGCACACCAGATTTGTTCCCGTTAGCTTTAACGAGTCTGGCCGTTCTCATCTCTCTCTCTCTCATTATAAAGGCATTTTCAGCCACACATCATTCTCCGCAAACTCTAGACACTCTGGTGGTTTGTTTCCGAGATGCTAGAACCACCGCGTCTGGTACGGTGAGTCACACTGCGTTTAAAGTCAGTCAAATGTTCTTAACAAAACAGTCAGTGAACTTTGACCCTGAGCGTGTGCTATATGTATGCAATTACAGGCACATGATTCGCTGTTGGCGTTAACAAGCAGGTGTACATAACGAACTGGCCAATGAGCATATTCCCGCGCAGCGTAGTATGATAATCCTGAGGGGGGCCTGTCGCTCCTCTGAACAGGCTGGTTTGGGGGGGGGGGGTTAGGGTCCCCCGTTGGCAGCTGTTGGACTGCGAGAGAGAAGGAGAGCACTTATGATGCCAGCACGCAGTCTGCAGCCAAGCGCCCGAGCCAGGGCATGGTTACCCGGACAACCAATATGTGGGGACAAGATTGGATGGCCCTGTGCCGGCCCCAGCCAGTGGGAGGATGGGGTTTCTTCGTCCGTCTTGGTGCACTCCCCTTCCTCCTCATCACAGAAAAGGGGAAGCAGCAAAGTGATGAAACTTTAAACGGAAGGGAATCCAAAAGGAGAACAGGACCACGTTCTCGTAACCAAAGAGCCGATGTGCGTGGGAGTGCAGTCTTGGTTTTCTTTCAGTCGTTGTTCAGCTTAAACAGACTCTGGGTCTGTACCAGAACAGTCAGGGATGTGTCTGTCTGGTCCAGTGTGTTGGCAGTATGCCTGCGGCCAGTGGGGAGGCCCGGACAGCCAGCCGCACCCAGTACAGGCGAAATGCAGAGAGGACTCCGATGGCGTTACCTTGACTCATCTGGCTCTGCTCCCAGAAACCCGTGCTGGTCTCCCCCTCTCCACCCCCTGCTTCAAATTACCCACCTGTGACATTTTCGGTGCTTGGTACCGAAAAGCAGAAGCAAGAAGCGATTTGGGGTCCGACGATCCGGAAAATCCGCCGATCCCTCGCCGGGTGGCTGTTGAGTTAATTTACAGGCCGGTACGTGCGAGCGCATAACGGCAAGCCCGCGCGTGTCTGCCAGGGTACGCACGCCGCAGTCGGCAAAAAGTAAATTTACGGCCACGCCGTGCTCAGGGGCGCTCCTTATTTATGAAAGATGTTGGTTTTAAATGTTTTTAAAATGTTGACTTGCATTAAGAATCATCGCAGTGTTGTGCGTCTAAGAAGGATGGTGTTTCACTTCAGCGTGTCGGGGGAGATGAAAGATCCGAGAGAGCAGCAAATGCCGAGTCGCCAGACCCTGAACCGCAGGCCTGATTATGCCCCCCCCCCCCCAAGCCAGCTAATTCTCCTCAGGCCTGCCAAGTTTCCATGGCACGAAAGGCATTGTAGCGGGGGGCCACACCGAGTGCTCATGCAGGCTTTCCGGCAGCCCCCCCCCACACACACATGGGGATGGGCACAGTGTCCGCTCCTCATCCCCTCTCTGCGACATGACCATTATGTCAGCGTCCTCGTGTAGCCTGGAAAATATTTGGTACGGGGGTGCCTCAGTGTAGCTGCCGACTACTGTTACTCTTTTGTGTCCCCCTCCCAACGTTCTGTTTATATTCATGAAGACGAGGAGGTCCAAGACGCCTTCACCTCCCTGCCTGGGTGATCATTGGCTGTCATTCTACAGGCTGAATGTGAGTCCCCGACGGCAGGTCATAAATTCTGCTCTGTGCTCCTGCTGACCGCCATTAAGCAAACCGCATTTGTGCAGGCCCGGTCCGCGTGGGTCCAGCCAAGTCCGTGGCAGCCTGCAGCAGGCCCTGAGTTATGCGGTGAAGTATTTTATTATTCCGTTATCTGTAAAGTGGTCTTCTTGGATGAGGGACCCTATAGCACCCGAGTCTAGCGAGAGCCTGGCGGAGCCTGGCCTCTCTCTCCCTCTCCCCATCCTCGGTGTAAGTGTAGGACAGGATAAGCCCACTCTCCAAAGACTCCGCCAGCCGCAGCTTGACTCCGGCCCTTAGAATCGCTCTGCCGACGTTCCACAGGATTACCTACAGCTGAGGCCTGACCTGACTCCCGCTGGTCTTCCCGGGATTTAACGTGACTTTCTGGTCATACTGCTGCCGGGGAAGATGGTAGGAAAGATCCAGTTGGTACATCCTGAGTAGGAATGTAAGGAATGCACGGGCAGCACTCACTGGGATCACTCCTGCCCTTCGGCACATATTTCTCCCCCCCCCCTGTTGATTAGCTCTAGGGTAACCGGCTTCACTTCCACCAATGACTGGGAATTCCCTGTTGATGTATGTTTTTTTTTCTGATGAAATGGAAAATATGACGGCCGTCTTAAAGAACGTAATTCCGGTTGGAATGGTGAATTGTGACGCTCAACAAGCCAACGGTAGTAGGATAGTCTTTAGCCACTCATCGTGATGGTTAGTTCTTAAAAATAATGCAATGTGTCTCTTCCTTTTGTGGGCCAGCTCTTCGTTATGCACGGCTGGTTATTTTCTGTTCTTGCGAAAGTGTAAGTAACCGGACCTGCTGCTTGCTTTGCATGTCGTAATGACGAACTAGTCCTGTTGAATGTATGAGAAGGGGTCTCTGGGTTGACGTGAATGGGGTCTGGGTATGTCAGTCCAGGCTGGGGGAGGGGGAGGATATCTGTAGTATAGCACTTGAAGTTGGTCCAGCTCGTGGGTCAGATGTTTCAAAATCTCCACCCCCTCCAACTAGCCATCACCTCAGCCCCGTTCATGATCTGCTGAGAACTCCTATCTGACAATGTGACCTCACCTGGAACCTCTCTGACCTTCTATAGCGTGAATACTGTAGAGGGTGCGGTAGGACGGGGCTATCAATTGAGCGATTGTGATGTCCCAGTCCGAGAAGGAAGCAGGTCTTTTTAGGAAAATGTGGGTGTGAAATCCTTCCCTTTGTCAAACCCACTCCCAGCCCTGATACTGGCAGGGTGTGATGTTACCCAGGATGATACCCAACTGCTCAGGCCAAGCTGACAGCCCAGCTATTGTGCCTGTGCAGCTTTTCTGTGGTCCTGTACTTCATGTTTCTTGCCCCTTTGTGTATAATTTCCCCTCGTCCGCAGTGGGCTTTATATATGAATGCCCCTGTGCGTATGCATTCCCCGGGACTCTACCACTATTGCCTGTACATAGATGATTTTCACACATGCAGACAATGTAATATCTGTGTGATGATTTTGATATGTACGTCTCCCAACTCAGAACCCATGGGTATCCAACGAGTACAATATTGCTAGTGAAACGAGGTATGGTAATTTAATAACCGCATTGAGCTGGCTACCATACACTCACATTAGGGCTGAACGATTTATCAATTTCAAATCGAAATCACCATTTGAAACAATGCAATTAGCAAATCTCAAAGGCTGCAATTTAGGATATGCAAAATACAGCACGTCTGACCCAGGGCTAAAAACTCATGAGAATAGTTTTACAAATTCATATCGTCCTCCTTGTGTGTGACAGTCAGTCTTACCAATCAGAAGTGGCCCAAGGTGACTGCGTATCACACAAAGTCATATGATCGGTAAAAAGTTCAGATTGTTTAGAAACTGCTTTTAGTGTACATGTCATATAGTGAATTGTAATATCCATTAAATAAATCACAATTCAATATTTTCTTAAAATCGTTCAGCCCTAACTCACATGGCTAGCAGCGGCTAGTGTGGTTGTTGAGGACTGGGTTTGAAACCAGCATCTGGTTATTGTTCAATGGACGATTGTACTTATCCGTGATTGTAAAGATTCACACTTCCAACAGAGTATGTAACCTTAAAATGAGCACTGGTTATTTTGACTCTTTAGATATATGGCAACATTGTGTTATTCTACATAAATGGGTGGAGTGGCCAGAACGTCACTGCAGAACATGGCAAAATGTTCCACATAATGGCCCTGTTGTACGATGACCCAGGACATCTGATTTGGAACATAATGACTAAGCTCTTTTAAGCAAGTATGTGAACCTATATAACGAAGCATAGTACCTTTTGGTTTCTGACGTGATCTGCTGTGATTGGCCAACTTGATTATGATAAAATTCTGGTCAAGCGGTGTGGTCAAGTGATATGTGGAAAAAATCTGACAGATTCACAAGAATAGTAGGCTGGGGCTGTCATATTCTCTTTGCTACACGCTGCCACCATGGAAACCCGTCCCTGCTTTGAGGAAGGTGACTTTCCACATCCAGACTCCCTCCCTCGGGAAATGGATGACATGTTTGTCACTTCACCAGTTTTGGAAATGAAATGCTGCCCCATCAGTTCCCCTGTTCCCCAGGATCACTGGATTCTGGCTGGTATTGTCCAAATTGGTCAAAAACCTCAATTTGTCATGAAGAATCATTGCAATGCTTGTAGGACGGTCTACCTCGGGGGCTTCTGTCTGTACGGGTGAATAATAATGGGTTTTCCTGCCTGGGGTCGCTATGGGCTCATCGTTTGGGTGGCATGACCTCTGAGGGTTTTCGTGTTTCAGATTGACTAGGCACGGTCCAGAAAGATGACACCGGGTGCTTAGTGAACTGATTGAAAGAAGCACGACAAACCGGCACGGGAGGCTGGCCAGGAGTATCCCTGACAACACGGCCGACCCTGGTTACCCTGTGTCACATTCGTATTGTGCTGCCACTTCATACTGCTTCTGGAGCAGGTGAGGAAAGCTGTAGCAACCTCAACATGGGCAGCCCATTGCCCCTGAGTATGGCAGAAACGCATTTGAATAAAGTGAAGGGTAGAGTGGGCCTGGTTACTCGGGTGCACAATGGTAATTTAATCCTAGTTTTAGTATTTTAAGTTGGCCCCGATTGTCCTCCTGTAGCTGTTAGATAAAGAACAGATGGTTGAGCTAAAACTCGTGTGACTTATGGTGACTTATGGTAATGTATGCTAATAGGAAGACAGATTTACACCGGTCGGTGTGGCTTTTTTGTCACTCACATTCACCACTTGCGTCCATCACGGTCACATGGGGCACAGGGAGGGTTTTGCAAGGAGTTTTCATGTAAATATGGCCAGGTCAAAACCTAAAGATGGCTGTGTTTGCATGGCTCTAGCCTTTTAATGCCCCCCCCCCCCCCCCAACGCCTGCTTGACAAGGCCTGATCCTGTTCCTCTGAGTTTGCTTTTAACAAGGGCGAAGGTCTTAAGTTTAGCCACGATGAAACTCTCAGCACGAGTGGATCTGTGTAACAGGAGAACCGCTTTGTCAGCCTGTGTCAGCAGTCCCACGTCAGCGCAGCTGGGGGGGAGGTGCCGATTGGTATGGTCCCGGGCATTAGCACCTGTGAAATGCAGGCTAATTATGCTCAGGTACTTTTATTTAAAGTATTTATTTCCAACAAAATGACGCAATGGGAGAAAATGCCAGTTGATGTCAAGGTATGAGTTATGCAAAGCGAGATAGAGAGGGAAGCTTAACCCAAATCTGCTCCCTCCGCCTTCCTACCCTAACCCTAATCCAACCCCATCTCCTCACCTCCTTCTCTGCCCTACATCAGGGGTAGTGCTCAAGGGTAGCTGGATGTCTGAGACCCAGGGATGGGCGCACTTCGTTTTTGAGCCACCCGGCTTGAGTGATCAGACTGTCCTCAAGGTCACTACTGATGGCCTGCGGGTTGTACCATCTCCCTGATGTAGGGGGGTGGACAGCAGGCTAAGTATACTCACCATGTCCCGCTTTCCATCCCTGGAACAGCCTAAATAATGTGCCAGTGGAGCCGCTCACCCCACCCAGATCCTCTGAGAGGTCAGTTGAGGTCTGTGGGATGAATAGAGGTTGATGGAAGCCAATATAGATGCCACGAGATGGAGCTTGATTGGATTTATGAGACTGAAAAATGTATCGCGGTCAATCACTGCTTGGTTTAGGTTAATAGGTGCCAAAGAAGTGCTCAGTGTTTGTGATTGAGTGACAGTAAATAATTCCACCCATTGTTTTGAATAGTTTCTTTGATTTAGAATCTCAGGTGCCCATTCCCTGGCACTGTTTAGCACCGCAGCCTTAATGAGTGTCCTGAAACCTGTGCTGCGTGTGTTGTTTTGCTTTATATCAGTTATCCTGAGTAGCTGCATGTACCACGGTGTGACGGAGCAGCTGTGTCTGAACTGGCTGCACACTCTGGGCTTTGAAGGACGGCATGAGTTACAGACTAGGGGCGGGGGGTTACAGTGGTCTCATGGGGACAGGGCTGGCAGCCGCTGTGCTTAATCTTTCCTGGATTGGTTTATCGTAGCCTTTAAAATGCCGCGAAAATGGACGTTATGCATGCCGCGCCTAGCCGCATGGATGCAGCTGGGCCCTTCGGTGGCCGAGATGAGATTCAGGCCAAGAAACTGATCCTTCACACTGTTATCTGGCTATCATTATACCTACCGGCTTCTGTTGGTCTGAGTACCGGTTTTAGACTGAAACCCAGGCTCGCTCGCCGCGGGCCCTCTCCGCCCCGCCACGCTGTGGTGGTGATGGCCGCCTCCCCTTCGGCATTTAGCGAGCTGTCTCGCATGTGGCAGCCGGCCTCTTGGAGTCTACAGTTCCTCATGGGGATTTAGCATGGTAATTGACATAGGATCACCACCACAGAAAGTGAAAACACAAAGCCTTGGGCAGTGACGGGGAACTCGATAGCACCCAGGTGTACACGTAGTTGAGGAGAGACTGAGCATAATCCCAGGAGGGCCTGTGCCCTTGTGCGTGTCCCCCTTTGGGGTTTGATCCCGAATCGAAGGCTGGCTCCTTCCTGCCCATCCTGCCTTCTCATCTGTTCCCAGGTTTCTCACCCCGTGTCTCTCTCTGCCCCCATCTCCCTCCCCCCTAGCCGAGCCTCCCTGTAACTGCAGCGGAGAGGGGGCTCTAGACCCTGACGATTGTGACCGGGACACGGGCCAGTGTGCCTGCCTGCCAGGGTACGCCGGGACCCAGTGTGACGTGTGCGAGGACGGCCACTTCAACAATGGCTCCACGGGCTGCCTGCCGTGCGCGTGCGACTCCTTCGGCGCCGTGGACCACCGGTGTGACAGGTGAGGACGCCCTCTGACCCTCAAAGGGATCCTTAACACGCAAGCTTGCATGCATTCTACTGAAGAAGTACAAATTACTAGTATACTTAGGAGCTTGGAGCTTTTCTGCATGTCAGTGTGACCTGTATGTATTTCGGGCTGTAAACGTGTATATGCTGTAATGTTTTTGCTGTACATATGGTTGATGCTGGGATGCTGGGGATGGGGGTTGTAACTATTAGGATATGCATCTCACTGCGTAGCAGCTGTCCAGTATGTGTGCACTTGCTGTATGATACAGTAGCCTTGGGCACAACAGAAGATATGGGACTCATTAGCCACTATGCCTCCTATTGGAGGTACCTGGGCTTTTTTCTTTTGGGTCCAGTCTGTTCCTTGCCTTCTGGTTTATTTGTACTGGCCAGTTTCTGACATGTCTGTCTCACTTGTTTGAGACCTCAGTCGGGTGGGGGGGGGGCATGAATATTTGTGGTATTTTTTTTCCTGCCATTACGTTGCATTTTAAAAGAGACAGGTGTAAGCCCTCAAACCCCCTGACGCCCCCCCCCCTCCCCCCCAGGAAGTCTTGTAACCGTCGTGTATTTATGGCTGGCTTATCTGGTGTCAGTTTGTGGTGGGTGGGGTCACTAAACTCTCTGGCTTGGAAGAGCTGCTGAAAACTGGGTTCTTTTCATGGCCTTGACATGTCTCGGGTTTTCACACGCTGTAGACATAATCGCTGGTTACGCTTTGGCTCTGTCGGCTCGTGGGCCCGCAGCACAGCACTCAGTTTCACACAAACCCCCAGAATTGCCACCGCTGATACTCTATTCATGTATTTCACCTGCATCCTCCACTCAGGAATGAGTCAGCATCCTGTTCCTCTGAAGGTCGGGCCGTCTGCCGCCGCACAAACCCGACATCGGCGGGGCAAATGGGGAAAATGTACATTTTGTCTCCTCCTGAGAGCTGTCCTCTCTTAAGGGCCGTGCTGGCGGTGTGTGCGTTTGCGTCGGCCTCTTTTTCGGAGAGTCGGGCCTTCTATTCCCGACCTCCGCCGCTGCTCTGTGGGTTTTGTTCTGATCGCGGCTGGAAGCAGGTCGGGCAGCTGAGTCAGTCCCCCGCAGGGCCCGAGTGCCACTTCCCTTGGAGCCCCGTTGTCGTAAGCAGTGAAAGCCTCAAGGCGTGCCTCTTTGGGCCAGGACCAGAACAGTGGGAGGGAGAGTTCTTTGGCATTCGCTTTCCCTGTGAAGTGAAGCTGGTCGGAAACAGGACGGCTCGCCATTCCCCTTCTTATCCTCTCTGGTGCCCTAGGTCTCCTTTGCTCATTGCTTATAGTTCACGCTGTTCACCCTGTTGACCCCCCGCATACGGCTGGCATTGGCACCCCCTGTTTGGCCATGCCACAGCATCTAACTAGAGCAGAGTGGTGAAGACTACGTGTGATTGTGACATTTCCATTGGTACCCGCAAGTTACTGTCCTGGGAACCATCTAAATCTGCCAGGAGGTGAATTGTACAAAAACATCAGTGTAAGGGCAGCACAGGTTTGGGTCAAGGCTTCTTCAAGACCCAGAAGTAGTTAGCAGGTAGATTTCTTGTGGCTTGCCTCCAGAGAGCAGCTCTGGCAGCTCGATGGGGAGCCAGCACATGACTGGTGGTGGTTTAGCACTTCTGCTCAGCGGAGCGCCGTTCCTCAGTGGCGATGCGGAAATTGCTTAGCAACAAGACAGCCCGGCCTTCATGGGCCCCTTGCTTCCTGCTTCCACCGTGGGCTTCAGCTGCATAGCCGAACCTCAGCAAGCCTTCATTTTATTCCTCATCTTCCCTCGGGCCTCTGAGATACCAGTCACCACAAAAGGACTGGGACATTTCATAATTTAGGGTGGTGTAAATTAAGGCTGTTGGAATATAATATTCCACCTCTGATGAGACCTTGCCCAACACTCAATTCTTAATCTGGACTCAGACTCTCTTTCCCATGAAGGTTCTGTTTATGTCACGGTCGGGCATTTCTCAAGTTTGTCGAGTTTGCCGAGCTCCCCGCGACCCTGCAGAAGGACAAGTGGGTGTAGGAGATGGATGAATGGATAACATCTCTGTTTTTGTGTCATGAAAAAAAAATGTGCTGCCAGAGCAGTGTCTCTATGCCTGCACCTTCTGAGTGAGCGGTGTGCAATGGCTGACAGCCAGAGAGATGATCAGCGGGCAGGACGTGCCACGGGGGCCCGGCCTTAATGTCAGAAATCGAGAGACGTGTATGCAGTGGGCCTGGTGCCCGCAGGGTTTCGGAATCTCACAGGAGCACCAGAAATGTCATAAAGAAGGGCCGTCCCCACTGGCTAATGAGACGCGAGTAGCAGACATGGGTGGCATTCTGCTTGCTTGGTGTAGCTCACCCACACCTCCTGATTATCAGATTCAGATGTTTGTTGAGTCTCTCTTATGCCTTTAGATCAGTACACTCTAGAGCAGGGGATGCCCAATACGTCGATCACGATTGATCGGTAGATCGTGAAGGTAGTGCGGGTAGATCACGTAACATTCAAAAATATTTTTTTAGATGCCTCTTGATAGACGTATAGGGCGGTCAGATTGCTGTTTCTTAATTAAAACTTTGTTACATTAGGTTTCCATAACATCTACTTAGATAACTTTTCTTCTAACGTATCTTGGATCGCAAGGGTCATTAGACAAAAAATGTGAATTTATTGCAAGCTAATACAGAACTCCAGCAAGCAAAGTGACCCAGCTAGCCTCCCAATTTATGTGTCTTAAAAGAGATATAAAAAAATGAGTGGTGGAGCTGGACCTAGTAAGAAACCAAAAACTTACCAGTTCCATGTGGGATGGGAGGAGGACTTTTTTTATCACCATGTGATATTCGACCACCATAAATGTATTGAATTGTATTGTGCAGTAAGGGTCCATACAATGGAAAAGGTTCGGCAGCATATACTGCACATTTAACCCTTACGTCGCAATAAGATTTACATGCCCACCATTAAAACATGTTCTGGGGTCTAACAGACCCCAAATGCGACGTAAGGGTAAAAGTGTACATTTAGCATTTTTAATGTGAGTAGACCATTTTGACCTGGTCACTTTAAAAGTAGCTCGCAAGCCGCGAGTGTGGGCACCCCTGCTCTAGAGTGTCAGTAGTGTGCATACAGTCAGCTTGGACAGAGCCCTGCATGTACCCAACGTCTTTGGCCTCATGGATTGAGCCGTGTTGACCTCCCAGACTTCCTTCCCCCCCATCTGGTGGGGATCCCAGTGGCTTATACAGATTAGGCCATAGTCCTCCCCTCATGTGATTTGTGGGTGTGGGGAGATATACAGGGAAGCCTTGTGATAATACCGACCAGCACTGTAACTGATAACTGTAACTGATATCTCTCTGGAGGAAATGGAAATCAAATTACTGGCATGCTGTAGGGTGTCACTCAAGACCAGATTTTGTCGCTCAAGACCAGAATTTTCCTACACGATTTGCAAGAACATTAGTGTGGGGGGGGGGGGCTCTGGGTGAAGCAAGACCAGTAAGCGGTTAGTAGGTAGACTTGACCATTTCCTGCTGCACGCTAGCAGTGAGTGGAAGCGTTAGCAACTCGACGTTGGGGTTTGGGAAGCCAGTAAGTCACTAGTGGTGCCTTAGAGTGGGAGGAAGTGTGGAAGCCCTTGGAATTTCTGCTCCCCTCATGATGCTGTGGAATTCGGGTTAAACCGAGCAGAAGTCGAGCCCTCATGTGTAATTACAGCCTGGAGTGGTGGCGGTTGCCATTGGCTTTAGTGTCAACAGTGGTGCTGAGGCTCGCTCTGCAAAGTATAGCCCAGATAACCCCTTCATAAACTATTTCTACAAACATGCGTCTGTCTTTGACCACCTACTGTGCTGGAAAAATTTACACGGGACATTGACGGTGTACTTGATTCCCGGCATATCAATAAACTGCCCCTTGCCTGCTGCCTCCTTGAGGGCAGAGTGAGGTACTGCGCCGTGTTTGTGGCGCCCTGGAGGCCCTGGTCTGTTATACTGGAGGTGGGAGGATGCTGAGGACATGCCTGCGGTGAAACAGCTTCTCTTTTTAGTGTGTTTTAGTGCCTCCCATATCTCCTCTAAACCGTCTCCTGGGCTTCTGTCTCTCCACTTGCACTTAATTGAGAATCTCATTCTGAAGGCAGTTGGTCGGCTTGGCTGGGATCTAACATGAGGCTTGACATACCTGGGGACTTCCCCTTGGCTAAAATGTTATTGCCAATCTCACAAGCGGAGTTTGCCATCCCTGGCCACCCCACTAGAGAGGCCCCCATGCTGGTCTGGTCAGGGCCTGTTGCTCTGGCTCTACCCGTTTGTTTGGCCTGTGTCTTCAGAAACTTCCTGCATTCTGTGTGTGTGTGTGTGTGTGTGTGTGTGTGTGTGTGTGTGTGTGTGTGTGTGGGTGGGTGGGTGCGTAATTAATTACAATGTGGGGACTTTAATTATGGTTAAGGTTAGGTCTGGTTAGGGATTAAGCCTGTCATTGTTGAGGTTAAGGATATAACTATAGAAATCAATGGAAAGATATGAGCTCATGGTCTGTGTCTGTGTGTGTTTTGCTGTTCTGCCCTTGGTTTTATCTCCTTGTTATGACCAGTTTGTGGAGACACATTGCTATTGGACCAGCGCCTGACTAACACTGAGCCCCTTGGCATAAGAGGCGTGTCGCCTTCTGGCTGACTGGCTGAGGGCTTGGTGATTCGGGGATCTCCTGGCCTGGATGGCTCTGAGCTCTGGTCCCCCTCTTCTGGCTTGGACTTTTTTTTTCACCCCCTTTCACACTTGAGGGAAGTCCCTCTTCCTCTGTGGGCCTGGCCTGCTTCACACCTCCAGCTGTTGTGCTGCTTCCAGTGAGCCGTGCAGGACTTTGATTAAAGACGGGCCATCCGCGTGCTTTTCATTCTGGTATCAACGAGCGCCGGAGACTAACGGCAGGTCAATGAAACATTAATGAGCCTCCACCCTGGAAGACGCTGCCCCACCCCCATGGCTAGGGAGGGGGCAGCGAAGCGCAGGACCTGCCGCTGTTAGCACCTTTGCTCCATAAGTACGTTGCCATTAGCCTAATTGCACCAGGCCGGGTTATTTTCGGCTTTCTTTCTCCGGCCCTTTTTCGAGAGTCACTGAGAGCATGTGAGTAGTCCCCGCCCCCCCCCCATTCCCCATCAGGTCTCTCCAGAGGTCAAGCACAACATTATAATTGAGCTTCAGACCATCCCCCTCAATCTTATACACACACTCCTCTCCATGCTAGTAAAAGTATATTTCTTCATTTGACCTCTAATCCTTGTAATCCCGAGAGTGACTGGCTACATGGGAACACGGCATGGGTGAGATCCCAGTGCATGCCAATGGACCTCCACTACAGTGGCGGGCACCAGAGAAAACAAACATGGGTCGTTTGGTAATGAAGCTCAGGATAGGCACCCTGAACACGCAACCTTTAGATACAGGCCATGCCTGTGATGGAGATTCTGGGGATTGAGGAATAGGCAGTAATTGGAAATGTACCTGCACTTGTATCAGTGCAGATCTTTTCAGAGACGTGCTTGGCCATTAACTGGTAGGAAGCTGTGTGTTTAATCTGGCAGGTTGCAGCTTAAGCAATAATGTTGGTGCCAAAAGGCACAGGTGTATGGGGTGGAAAACTTGCCAGCCGGTCTGTATGGAGAGCACTATGAAGGCTGGCCACTTGGATTATGAGGTGTTCATCTGTTTGGTTCGCGATCTGGATTTTCCGAGGTGACCTTAGCGATGCTGGCGAGGCCGGATAAGGCGTGTCGGTCAGCGAGAACGTGCCGCGTCCGGCTGTCACAGCCGAGACGAGAGTGCAAAGCGATTCAGGTGCTGCCGAATTGGGATGGCATTTGGAAATGTACTTTTGTTCCGTCTCCTTGGGTGATGGGATCCACGGGGAAGGCTCCTGAATCGAGGGCTAGGCTGCATGCACGGTGCGATGGGGAGCCGTCGCTAGGCAACAGGAGCCGCGGGCACCACGGAAACGCTGCTCTGAGGCGTTGGAGGAAAGAAAAAAAAAATGAAGAAATGAGGACAGGAGAGACTAATGGGGCTTCCGAGGGTGGGGTTGGGGGGGGGGGGGTTGTTGGCTGAGAGATGGCGAGGTGATGGTGATCTCCTAACAAACCAGATTGAGGTTATTACCTTGTCTATATATAATAGCCATAACAAAGCAAAATGAGTCCATTAGCCAGAGAGAGAGAGAGCGTGTACTTGTATGAGGAACAGATGAGACGGGAATAGAAAATATAATGGCTGTCATAAAGTAGGCCGTTTTCAGGGGGGAGGAGGTGTCCGCGTAAGAAAATGGGGAGAGGAGGAGGAGGTGGGAGCCTGAGAAGCCCTTCTTAGAAGTCATCTAACATTTCCATGGCATGCATCATGCCAGACAGTGGCTGCCAGCGGGCCATGTGTTCATAGGGCAAAGCGACGCGGAGAACCCGAAATCAGCATCGACAGACGTTTCCCGCGTCACATGCGGTGACACCGTTTCCAGATGTCGATGGAATGTGTCCTTTCTACTGTTAATTGTTCTGTTATTAATGAAACTCACAAATGGCAGATTTGTACCGCAGAGGCTGTGGGCTCGGGGCACCAGGTAGCCGTTCACTGCAGACAGCCTGCTGTCACTTGGGGGGGGGGGCATAGGCGGCCCATCACAGTGTTCCTGGGGCAGAAGGCAGTCTTTCGGCCTGTCTCCGCAGGAGGGCACGCCGGTGGGTCTGCGACCGTGAGGGGAGTTTTGGTGTCAGGGAGGAGAGGTGGGGGTTGGGTGGGGGTTCTCTTTGAATCCCAAGACGAGCTCCGCCCTCCATCCCCTCAGGTCAGATGAATTCCAGGTCTCTAAATGATCTTCCAGTTATCCTGTTCTCACAGGGTTTTTTCTGTCAGAAACCACCCCCACCCCAAACCAGTTCCCCTCTTATCAAAACGGCAACAACAAAGGCTTTTCCCTTCAATGGGGGCTGGGGTTCAAACAATAGAGCATGCAGGCCGCAAGTTTTGTCATGGAGACCCTTAATTCGCTACCGGCTGAGGCACAGCAGATGATCTGAGCTTAGGGCTGCTCATCATGCTCCTGGAGATCTACCACCTTGCAGGGCTTAGGTGGAGCTCTAATGTAACACACTGGATACAGATAACCAGGCTCTTTAGTAGTGTTGCAGTATTAGAGCAAACTATGTCAACATCTAAAGGAAAGGCCCATCCTATGAGCCAAGGGAAGTCGATGGAGGCGGAGCGTCCTGGAAGTGTCCTCGTCCTCTCGGGTTCAGCTGTGATGGGGAGCCAGCCGACTGCCCATTGGATTTGCTGTTTCCGTAAGGACAGGAATTGATTGGAATATTGATGATTTCAGACCGTAAGCCACGGAGCTACAATTTCAGACTAACCTCCTGACTGTTCTCTGGGGAGATGGTCTGGGGTTAGCTTTGTGTGGGGGGGGATTATCACTACGGCTGATTGGATTTGCTGAGAAATTTGAAGGCGTTATTATAGCAAATTTGGACGAAGATACGACTGTAGACTTTAGCCCGTTAGCATTTTAGCTAGTTGGCATTTTACCTTGTTAGTGGTTTATCCACTGTTGCCTGTTGGCTTTTAATATCGCCGGTATTGACTAAAACATCTTGCGTCCCATGTCCTTGCTCGGCGCCTGTACTACCAAGCTCCCTGATGCTCACCCGGTGCAGAGTGATCTGTGTGGGCGTTCGAGATGCAGCACCACGTTACGGCCGGTGTTGCGTAAGGCGCCTTGTGCCGGCTGACGCAGCCGCTCCTGACATGTGTGGGACGGAGCTGGGCAGACAGGCGTGAAGCGGCCGCGTCTTTCCCACGCACGAGGCTCGGGCGCCAGCAGAGCCCAGGTCCGCATTTAGGGTGTGAGTGTATTCTCCCCCTCCCTCAGAACTCGCCATTCACCTCAAGATGGCTTTTAAAGGGCCGGAGGGGAGTGCCTCGTGTGGGCCGTCCCGTCCCCCGGCATATTTTACCCCCTCCCCTGGCTCAGCTTGCCCGGATCCTTGCGCGGTGTCCCTCCTTTGGACAGAGATGGTGTCACCTCGGCGAGTCCTTGAGGACGCAGAGTGCTTATTGTTCTCTCGGCGAGCGCTTGCATTCGGACGGTCTCGAGTGTATCCTCATTTATTACCCAGACTATTCCGCTTGCGAATCGCAACCTTCTCATCCTTCCGCTACTCATAAACAACACAGCAGTCAAAGATGCTCTGTAAAGGTCTTGGGAACAACAGTCGGCAAAGACCTGAGATGGGAGGCTCAGTCCACCATCGTCAGACGAGCTCACCAGAGAACATTTTTTCCCCAGGCTGCTGCGGAAACTTAACATCTCTCCTAATGTCCGAACCCGGTCCATCAAAGCCAAGTGTCCTCAACTTGTCTATTGCTGTGTTACGCATCACTACACACTGCTACAATAAAACGGGCTGGAACGCATCCTGCTAACAGCCTGGTGGCTCATAGGCCCAGATCAGGCACCTGTGAGTATGCTGCATGACGTGAGACCCCCAAAGCGGGCCAGCGGGATTAATGGCCACACCTTACCCATCCCACTTCCTCTTCAGCAGGTGAAGGCTCCAGGCATCTTACCAGCTTCTTTCCCATGGCCATAAACCTTCTCGACAACCTTACATGGACCCGACAAAAGACTGCTGAATTCACACCGTTATCCAAATTTTTTTCAATTTGTTATTGCTATTTATAGTTTTTTTTTTTACCTTTTTTGATGATTTATTTTTAACCCCTTAATGTATCACCAGGTCAAATTCCTGTGTACTCTGTGCATTTGGCGACTAAACGTATTCTGATTCTGATTGTGCATTACTGTAGGTACAGCAGCTGTACCTATCCTGGGACAGGGACCCGATTCCTTCCAGCTTTGCGTCTGCTCCCATTTCAGGTTAAGGTTTTGATCCGGCACCGGCAAATCCTTTACCTCGGGCTACTCGCAGAAACCGATAAAATCGCTGAACTTACCGTCATTCTGCCTCCTGGTGTAGGCCATGTGGTCTAACGTCAGGCGCTGTGCGGTCCGGCTCGGGTGATGCCTACGTATCTCTTTAAGAGGCTTTTGATGTTCGGTCGCTCTGATCTGCAGCCGTCTCATTAATGCTCGTTAAGAGGAGCGCGACTGAGAGAAGGCGGCTCCGCGGTGGGAGCCGCAGCGGCCCGGGGGACACGCCGAGCCGCTCGTGCACTGCGGTGCCGCCATGTACTGTTGCCGTGGTTTCATGAATATTCTATGATGAGTCGTCGCGGAACGGGATTACCGCCTCTTATTATTCAGACGCTCTTCTCGCTGTGGGTTCGGCAGGTGCTGATTAAGTACCGGGGTGGGGGGGGTGTAGGGCAGATGGAGGCCAAGGTGGAGAATATGCAGTGTTAGCGGGCGGGGTGGTTCTGATGGTCCACAGGCCTGGTTGCAGCCATTCCGGTCACGGATCCTGATCACGAATGGCGAGACGGAGAGGAAATCACGCAGTGGGTCGGCAGTCTGTTGCCACAGTGAAGCCAGACCCCATCCCTGCCAAGGAGAGAGCAGGGCAGTTTTTGGGGTGTGAGGCCAGCTGGGGCATCCTGCACCACTCTGCTGTGATGCGTCTCCATGTTCCTCACTGCTCCAGAGCGGCGCCGGGCACCCGGGCCCCTGGTCTGACCGGCCTGGACTGATCCTTTTGTGTGGTGAAATGTCCGAAGGTGGTCTTCACTAATAAACAGTGCCGCCTTTAGTTCGCAAAATGCATTGGCGTAAAGGTGCTTCAGCTTGTCATTGCGCAGTGAAGAGGTGGAAACTAGTGAGGTTGGCGAGACCCTACTGACTGTCTGCTTCCTGAATTTCCATCCAGTGGCTGGGGGGGGGGGGGGGGCTTGGGGAGGTGTCTGGACCCAGCACATTGTGTGATGCTGATTAGGTCAAGGCCAACCTTGTACCATGTGACCAACCGTTAAACAAGCTGGTAGCACGGGTCTCAGTGATCCCCCGGGGTGTAGGGGAGGTTCCAACGGAATACCCTTAAAAAGTGATGGGGGGGGTGGGCAGTGTTTCCCTGAGAGGAACGTGTCCCAGTTTTGAAATAAGGCCACTTTCTGCATTAGAAGATCACTGCACCGGCACGCACACACACACGCACAGATGTGTCTTGTTTATATAAGATTATCATGCATCTGTGCATTTTGCTTAACTGTACTGTTCTGCATCTGGTTGCTAAGCAACAGCTCTGGCCAGATCGTGTGTGTTGGGTGGTGTGTGTGTGTGTGTGTGTATTGGGGGTGTGTCGTAAGGCCAGTAGAGGGAAGGGATGGGGCCTAAAACCCCATCTGTCACACCTTGACAAGCATACAAATGGCAGCTGTGCCAGCAGGGGGCGCCGTGTGGAACGGGCCCGCTTTGCTGTAGGCGTTATGAATATCCAGCCTCTTTAATGGAAGGTGGGGTGGGGTGGCTAGTGTAGAATAGGGTGAGCTGCACAGCAGGACGCAGGCAATGGACAGCAGATGAAAAGATTTATTGAGGAATGTCCCCCTTCCTGGGACAGAGGCTGTCGGCACGCAGGGAGAAGCGGGAATGAGCCACGGAGCAGCCGGTAGGGTGAGGGGTTGCCATGGTTTCTCCGTATGGGAGTCGGCAGACCAATCGAGAAGAGAGATGGAACGGGGGGGGGGCAGGGGGCGGTGAAATGGAGCACACCTCCCTTTTTCGTGTTACACTGCCCCAATTCTGCCATAAATGTTAAACATTAAATGCAGACCTGTGACATCATATTTCACCCACCACTCTTTAAGGTGCGATGACAATGAGCTGAAATGCAAGTGTGTGAGAATTATCCGCCCCTAAGTTGGGTACCCGCCGGCATGCAGGGCCGGGCCCAGCGGGGCCGTCGGCCGCCCCGGTCCCTGGTACCCGCCGGCTTGCAGGGCCGGGCCCAGCGGGGCCGTCAGCTGCCCCGGGCCCTGGTACCCGCTGGCGTGCAGGGCCATCGGCCGCCCCGGTCCCTGGTACCCGCCGGCTTGCAGGGCCAGGTCCAGCGGGGCCGTCGGCTGCCCTGGGCCCTGGTACCCGCCGGCGTGCAGGGCCATCGGCCGCCCCGGTCCCTGGTACCTCCCGGCTTGCAGGGCCGGGCCCAGCGGGGCTGTCGGCCGGCCCGGTCCATGGTACTCGCGGGGGTGCAGGGTGAGGTAGCCCCACAGGCTTCGTCCTGAACATACCCCTTGTACTGCAGCGCTCTCGCGGTGCCGGTGTTTGTTATGGAAATCGGGGGGGGGGGGGGGTGCGCTCCCCGGGGACCCCGTCATCCCGCCGCTTTGGAGCCGGGCGGCATGGCTGCTGAATGCTGATGCCGTGCTCCGTGTCACTCCAGCTCGGTCACCGACCCGCTGTGCTCCTCCGCTGACTGTGCCCCCGCACTGATAATGCCCGAGTAATTCCCTGGCCAGGAACAGCTGAGTGAAAGCAATAAATCATCATGTGACGGGAATCGGCGGGAAGGCGCTGGGAAGCTGACGTCCCACCTATTCGGCACGAGTTCGATTAGCTGCACGTCCATGTGGTGTAATTAATTAACGGGACAGCTGGAACAAAGGCAGGGAAATGCGACAGGTCCTCAAGGCCCCCCCTCCCCTCTCCGTTTGCTCTTTTGCAGTGTGATTATGATGTTCTGCTGGATATGAGGCTGGTACGGCTACCCGTCTGCCCATCAGCCTGTTTGGCACCAGCCCCCAGTCTCCCTGACTGTATTGTGTATTCTCCCCATCTCTGCCCCCCGTGATCGTTTATCAGCCACGACTAACGCGGCAGCTTCCTGTAATGTAAGCGCCCCCCATACCCCCCCCCCCACACCTTAGGTTTCGGCAGCCACATCAGCGGATATTGATGTGCTGGGACGTTTCCATGGAAACAGCCACTGGTGGGGTGTCGCGGGAGGGCGGGGAGCAGCGGCGCGCTCGCTGGCAATTCACCGCCGTGACCGTTGCTAGGTTTTGCCATTCAGGAAATGGCACGATGGCGTCGCCACGTGAGGATTGGGGCAGGGGGAGTGAGGATTTACCCCCCCCCCACCAATGATGGGTCACAGAGGTGACAACACACACTGTCACTATGGCAGAACACAGTCGGTGACCCATGCACCAGCACAGGAAACCTGGTGCCCGGTATGGTGTATCAGACCCCCCCACCCCGGCCGCTGATGTATAATTCATCGTCTGTAGGCCGGGTCACACTGCGGTCGTCTGATTGGACCCCCCTCTGCTCTCCTCAGACACTACAGGGGTCTGCTCTCTGTCCCCGGGCTCACGCCCACCCCGCCCCGCCCCCCGCTGATCATACCACCCCCTGCTGATCATACCGCCCCTTAATTATTACCATTATCACTGCGGTTTCCAGCTGTTACACTAAATACACAGACGGAAGAGAGAATGCACCCTTTGCAATTTTAGAATGTCATTTGCTGTGTGTAAAACGGACACACGCCGACAGAGACGGACACTCAGATACTCCCCAGAGATGCCGAAATGTAGCTTTCCACCGAAACGCCCACTCACTTCTTCATTCGCTCATTGCTGTCATTCATGGAATCCTTACCAAGTAGTGCTCCATGTGTAGTACTCGTTCATGGTACTTGTCCATGGTACTCATTAGTATCTGTCATTGTACTCGTCTGGTCCTCCAAATCTCTCCTCCGGCGGTGTCCACCCACAGCCAAGTGCCTCAGGGTGGGTGTGGCCTAGCCCCGCTGCTTCCCAAGTGAAGCTGGCCATTTATTGGACGACGCAGAGCAAATCCCGCCCGCTGTGGGTCTGTAGGAGCTGTTTGGATTGTGAGTCACGACTAAGCACGGATGTGTGAATGGACGGGCAGAGCCGTGAGCGACCAGACGGGAGAGTTTATAGCCGCGAGTCCGAGGTGCGGGGTCTTCCTGTTCTACCTTTTCTGTTATGCCAGGCATGAATAACTGTGAGGTATTTCAGGTGATGCAGCTCTTGGCATAAGAACATATGATTTTTCTCCCATCATGCTGTGCGGTGGTGCCCCCCCCATGACTCTGTTTTATCCCCCTCCCCCCAGCTCTGGCGCCTGCACATGTAAGGTGGGGGTGTACGGGCCGCAGTGTGACGAGTGCCACCCAGGCTTCTACCACTTCAGCAACTCCGGCTGCCAGCCCTGCCAGTGCCACAACCACTCCAGCTACTGCCACCCGCAGTCCGGTGAGTGAACTGCACCCGTCACCGCAGCCACAGACACGCGCTTCTCCCCAGAGATTCCTGCACAAACATGAAGTATATTTATCCCCCAGTCCTGCCCATCCGCAGGTCTTGGACCCCCAGGTGCCCTTTGACCCTGCCATCCCTATGCCGTCTTTGGGCTGCCTGGTTAATCTCATTGTATTACCCACTGTGCCTTCCTCTCCTGTTCCCGTGAAGCATAAACACACCACCTCGTAATCGATGATTGCCGTCTATGCAACAAAAACGTAGCGCCCACCCCGCTCGCTGGAGCGTGACGGTTCATTTCCATTTGCGCTGGACGGTACGTCCTGTGAGCCCAAGGGTCATTATGAGCAGCGCGGCTCCCGTCCGCGCCGCTGCTGACTCCGTGCTCAGCCTGAACGCCTCTTTGTAGGCCACAGAGCGTGGGGGGGACTGCACAGGGTGCTCAGATTTTCTCCAGCTATATATAAACCTGCCTCTGCTTGTACCGTAGAATAGTTTAACTCTTGAATGACCGACTCTAGAGGGAAAACCTGCCGTTGACAGGCTGTCTGTTTTTCTGTCAGGCATCTGCTTGGATTGCCAAGGCAACACGCAAGGGCCCAGCTGTGAGGAGTGCAGGCCGGGATTCTACAGGCGACCCGATGCCGGCCCGTTGGACGTCTGCGTGCCCTGCCCCTGCGCCAGCACCACCTCGACGGGAACCTGCCACACTGGTGTGTGTTCCCGCCATTAATGCTCCGAGGTGGCTTCTTTGTGCATCTGCGTGTATGGCTGTGTGTGTGTGTGTACAGGTTTTGCTATACTTCTGATGACCAAAGGACTTCACAAGTATGGCACATCCTGGAAAAAATGGTGAATAATGAGGTCCACGGCCAGACCTCACTACTTCATTATATAAAAATCCAGTAGTCCTGCGAAGCTCTTCCTGAGGAACACTGAGGCAGTTCGTCTCAAGGCGACGTACCAAGCGAACACCATCGTCAGGATCCAGCGGCGATCTGCTCACCTGGCAGGCAGGAGCAGCACCTACAGGCTGATTCGAGCAGCGCCAGCGTGACCAATCCGGTGTCCAAGTTTCATAGATGCATGAATACTGGGGGTGGGGATTGGCTCGAGCTGGCGATGTGAGAATAATGGCTCTGGTGGGGGGAGGAGAGGTTTCCTGGGCAACCATGGCGAGTGAGGAGGAAGTCGCTGCTGAATGATATAATTCAGCAGCGGACTTGTCATGGTGAAATGCACTGATGCTCCCAGAGAGGATTCTGGGAAACTGCTCTAACGGTGTCCCATTATAGGCTCCAATGCAGTGTCCAGTCGGTTGGGGGTGCGCTTGTGTTAAGGCAGTAGAGTCTGTGGCCTTTGGTTCATTCGATCGGTTCGGCCCACTAAGTCACTCACTGGAGGATCACTCGCACATTTGATCGCTCCTTCGATCGGCTGAGTGCAACAGCGCGCCCTTGGAGGCAACGTTACCCAGGCAACGAGCACCATATAGTTCCTGTTGCCCTAGTGATGGGTAGGAGCTTGTACCTAAGCTGGGGTTAAAGGGTACCTCATGTTACTGTATCCCCATAGGCCTTTTGTGTGTAGCTCAGAGAGTTAGGACACGCTGCATCTGAATCAGAATGTCACAGATTCAAATCCCAGGGTCAGCAGAGTGACTTCACTGTTGGGTTTTTGAGCAAGGCCCCTGTTCCCCCAATCGCTCTGACCCTGCTTCCTCAAATGTACGTTGTTTTGGATAGTAGCATCTGCTAAGTAAAAGAATTGTAAATCGTAAGAATTAGCCTATGATGTGCCTGTAGTCAGAGGTTTGGGTTAGGAGAAAGACCACTTTAATTAATGATTAAACAGGTGTCCTTAGCCTCAGGAGATGACCTGAATGGAGTGACCCCCCCTCCCCCACACGCACAAAAAAAATCAGAAAAATAACTAAATTAAACACTTTTAATGAGGGCCGTGGGGAGCGCAGATGTGTTAAATTATGAATTAATTCCTCATTCACACGTTCTCTCATTAACAGTGTCCCTGGGGACTTGAAGAGTCCCAGCTGACAGATGAGGGCCAGCAGAGGCCAGGTCCGTGTTGGGGTGGGCTGGGGGGTCGGGGCTGTCCCAAGAAGGTTTGGGGCAGTGGCACAAGTGCACAAAATAAAGCTCTGAAAGTCTGTCTGAGAAATGCTCATTTATTGGACAATAAATTATATCTTTTGTGAAGGTCTGTCTCAGCAAGGCAGAGTGATCTCCTCTGAGGGCACTGTGACCGATTCCTTAATTACATCTGCTGATGTTTGTTTTAATGGTCTCCTGGGAGGCTTATGGTGTCTCCGATCATTAACGCTCAGTCATCAGACACATCCAGGCACATGAGTAGGCCTACACCCCGTCCCTCCTGCTGTGAACTGTGTCCTCAGACTGGGTGGAAGTGTGTGGCTCCACATGTTGGGACACTGTACCTGTAATCAAAAGGTTGTAGGTTCAAAGAAGTGCCTGCTGAATAAATAAAATGTAAAGGTAAGTTCGGTGTCTTGTTGGCAGGGCTTTGAACCATCTTCACTTTTGGAGCTGGGCCAGCGAGGCGAGGCTCGCCTCCTGTGGGGGGAGAGGGTTTGGATCCTCGAATTGGTCTGACTCTCTGCCAAGGCCACACCCTGATCACAGGCTTGATTAAATGTTTTCTTTTTGGGCAAATCCGCCCTGGCCTCAGGCGTCGGGCTGTGTCTGATTCCTGATAGGCTGGCTCGTTGTGTAGACAGGTAATGGGGAGGCAGTCCCTGGCAGGAGGCCCAGCTGTAATTCCTCTGCATTGATTGATTATTCAGTGTATTTGACTTTTCAAAGATGGCCAGCACTCTCCTTCATCTTTATTCTGGATGGTCTGTTGGGTCTTCCAGTTCACCTCCTTACTGCCACCTGGTGGACAGTTGACCAAGTCGGGTGTTGAGGGGATAAAGTCCTTCAGGAAGAACTGGCTGCTGTAACGGGCTTGTGGAGGTGCTGACATCGAGTCGGGTCACATGCACCGCTACGGGCCCTGCTGTACAACTGGACTTGCATATCCCAGAAGGCACTGTGGTCACATCCCTTACACTAGGGGCTTCCCCAGTCATGCTGAGCATATGCCCTCAAACAGGCTTTTTCCGCAGGGGGTGGGGGTCGGGGGATGTGCGGTTAATCCGGCTGGGAACTGGATTGTACGATTCTAGTTTAGTTTAGTATTGTTTTAGTTATGTCAGCTTTGCTTTAAAGCCTTTATAAGATATGAGGAGATTAACTTAATGGGATCCCAGGAGGAAATTCATGTGCAGTGATGAGGTACCGCAAAGTGCAGCCAAACAAACCTATAGTGCCTGGCTGTGCCAGTGAGCTCCTGGGCATGTGCAGTTCTGTCTGCGAGTCCTCAGGCGTCTGGCTATCGTGTTCCGGTGGCCTATGCAGCCGTCGGCCCCGTGGCCTCTGAATAAGCTCTCTGTCGTCCTGCTGCCATTCTGTCGTTCCCCGTTTGAAATTCCGGAATTTCTGCCCCAGGAACATCCAGGAATGTTTTTGTCCTTTGTGTTCCGCCGGCCGTCCTCTGCGCCCCGTCCGTTATGCCACAAACCGGAGGCGGAAATAACCGGTCCTTCTCACGCCACGGGGCACCGCGAGGGGCCCTCGGCCGCTAGGGGGCGCCAGGCATTCCTGGAGTGCCATTGGTGGGGTGGGCGAGCGCTGTCTAGCTTCCCCTAGCATTCTGGGATTGTCTGTCTCGTTTGGATATAGGGTTGGATAGAGGCAGCGAGGCAGCCCGCCTTTCGCAGATCAGCACCCCCTTCTGACATGTGACCTGTACCCTTCCAGATCCCGACGGGTTCGCAGCCTGTGATCAGTGCCACCCTGGTTACGCCGGCGCCACCTGTGGGCGCTGCGCGGACGGCTTCTACAACACCGGCGATTCCTGCCGCTCGTGTGACTGCAGCGGTAACGCGGACCCAGGGACGGCGCCCCGCCTCTGCCACCCCGACACGGGCCGCTGTCTGAGCTGCGCCAACAACACGGCAGGAGCGCACTGCGAGCTGTGTGCCCCGGGGTACGCGGGTGACGCCCTCGCGGGAGGCTGCACGCCGGCAGGTGAGGCCCGTCTTCCTCTGGCACCTGCAGCTGCTCAGCATCCAACCAGCCCCCTGTTCCTGGATGTTCCCTCTTGGCTAAATTTCCCAGATTAAATCAAATCAAATAACTGTATTTGTGTTACACATCAGCAGCAACATCGTGGTGCAAATGAAACAGTACCATTAGGCAGTATGCAAATCATGAGGCCGGCCCAGCCCTTTTTCCGGGGCCCTATTGAAGTTTGATTTAATCTATTTGTCATTTGCCAGGTTCCTTCCCATTCTAAGCGGTCAGATAGGGTGCCCCCTAGTGGCTGCTTCCAATTCTAAGCAATCAGATAGGGTGCCCCCTAGCTGCTGCTGCTTCATTTGCTTTTGCCTGTGCTGGCCAAATTGTTTGGCCCAAGTGCCACATAAAATGATTTTATTGTAAGGGGAGCACTTCATTACAGACTGCCCATGATAAAATTTATCTCCAACATATGTGTACTAATATGATGAAGGAAAATACATGGTGCGCATAGTCCCCATAGTCTAATGCTTAAAGTACCCTTTATTGGGCATCTGTGTCACTTAGTTCAATAGTCATTAGTCGATTTATTCTACCCTTTGTAGTTTGAATGGGCACAGTGCAATTATTCCTAAATGTATTGCAAAATAAACAGTTTGAGAACACAAAAGTATCGTGAGATCTCACAAAAATTGATCAGGAAAAACTAACAGCTAAAACTTTTAGATTTCTCTTCACACAATGAAAGCAGTGCAGCTGTTTACACAATGCACTGTGTGCCATCTAGCAACCATGATAACTGTATATAAGCACTATATCAGCAAATAGAATAAAGGAATATTTTTTGATTAAAGCTGATTGGTGGGCCAGTTCTGGCTGGTGGCCCATAGGTTGCTCTACCCTAGCTTTTGGCCTGGGCCCACCCTGCAGATTAGCATGGTTTTGTTAACGTGGAGCAGAGTAAATATGAATAGCATCATTTTAATGTGAAGATTTGCCCAGCATAGGGGAAAAGTCCTGTGTGGATGGTTAGGGTGTTACAGAGGGTGGGCTATTCGGTGTCGGACCTTTGCTTTGTTGAGAGTGGTTTCTCAGACATCTCCCTTCCCGCGATCCTGAGTCTCGTCTCTGTGCTGTTCGGCAGTGAGGTCCCCACCTACGTCCCCACCCCAAACCACGACCGTGACGTCGACGCCACCCGTCCCATCGCCTGCCTCCCCCGGCGATCGCCAGGGGGGCTCCGCCAACTCCAGCGACTCTGGCAGCCCAGCGATGCCCACCCCACTGAGCGGCACCACGGACAACTCCACAGCGACCGTTGCCGCGGTCACCTGGGCCCAGTTCAATGTCATCATCCTGGCTGTCATCGTGGCGGCAGTAGCCCTGCTGATGGGAGCCGCCGCCGCGGTCTATGCCTACCGCGAGTACCAGAACCGCAAGCTGAATGCGCCATTCTGGACCATCGAACTCAAGGAGGACAACATCAGCTTCAGCAGTTACCATGACAGCCTGCCCAACGCCGACGTGTCGGGTCTCCTGGAGGATGAGGCTGGCCAGACCGCCCCCAATGGCCAGCTGGCTCTCAGCAGCCCTGCCAGTGTCTACAAGGTGTAAGACGGGGGGTCATTCCCTTGGCAGTGCCTCACCCTGCCCTGTCACTGGGCAAGCGGAGACTTCCTTGGGATTAGTCTTTTGATAAATGTCAGGTGGGGGACCCTTGAAGAGAAGCTGCCTAAGGGAGGTCTGTGGTTGGGGGTTGTTTTTTTTTTTTTTTTTTTTAAACATCCTGAATCCCCCACTAGGGGGTGCACCAGACTAAGGATATGCACAGACCTCCGTCCCCCAACCTTTTAGATCTTTCCCTGACCGGAGACCTGTGGTATGCTCACCGTACAGGAAATTTGGGGGGGGCCTGCCCATTGGCTCTGGGCTGGAAATGAACGGCGCCCCCATGTGGAGAGGCAGGGAACAGACAGTGTAAAGTACAAAGGACCAGCTGGAGATGCACATGCACGCATTCTAACATACACACACAGACACACTTATTTAAAACACAGGAATATTTTCCTCTTGTCAACTTTGAACTTTTGAACTTTGCGTTAATGGGAAAAGGGCAATAAAAAGGACAAGCAAATAATGAAAATGGATGAAGAAAACATTTTAAAGCCTGACTAATGTACTGCACTGCTGAATCTTTTTATGAATGTCTTCATCTGAACTTTTTACAGGTATGACTTGGGCCGATAACTTGAAGGTTATAAAAAAATTCATAAACCACCGGACTTGCATTTCAGCGGTTTGACACTGGAGGGCAGTGCTGTCTCAATGCTCACGCTGTCAAGCTGCGTCGCGCATTCTGTAAAAGAATCTTTAACACGGAGGAGTGACTTTTGAGGGGGGGGGGGGATCTCAGACATGTCCATTACACTGCAGGGACAGTGCTGTCACCAGAGGATAAATAAGAAGACGTTGAAATTGAGGAAGGAAAAACATGTTTTAGTGTTAAAGGACTGAAAAGAACTGGCACAGATAGTAATTTTATTAGCTTTATTTTTATTTAATTTATTGTGCTTTTTTTTCGTTTTTAATCTTTTTCTTTGGGAGAACATGTTGCACATTTCTTGTACTCTTCTGATTTTTGATGTCGTCGTTGGTTAATGAATGTCCGACACTGTGCTGAAGGCAAACTAAACTGGATATGCCCTCCTCACTGGGCGCGTTGTGTGTGGTTTGTGATGGCATGCGCACACGCACACGCGCGCACACAAGGCCCGTTCCTGAAAAGTCTCTTTCAATTGACTTTCTCACTTCTCACTTGTACCGTTAGCTACGCCATAGGCCGTGTGTGTTGGGGGGGGAGGGGGTCAGGCTTCGCGTGCTCTGCAAGTCTGAATTGCCCTGTTTCTATGCGAGTTTGTTCGTTGGCAGGGTGTGAGTGCAAGGTAGGTGTGCCCGATGTCGTTGGTGTACAGGTCACGTCCCCCTGCCTGCCCGCCCCACCGGGGTGTGTGCGTGAGATCACAGCCACTCCGAGTCCCATTACTCCGGGAGATGTCCCTTCTTTGTTGTACTTATTACATTGAATTCTTCAGATGTTTGGGGTTTTACCAAGACTGTCTGGCATGATTAATATCATGCTGGTATCTAGGTAACTATGATGATTCAAAGGTGAGTCACTGTCTTGCTAGATTCTGCTCGAACCAGCGACACCCCTGCCTCGCCGACACGGCGTCCCGTGTGGCCCTTAGTCTCCGCATGAAATTCCTGACCCCAAAGGGTGCGCCGGTGATTTCACGGCATCTGCTTTCTCTTCCTGAGTGTTCAGGCTACAGTCGACTTGCGTGAGTGGATGTGGAGATGCAAAAGGACGGTAGGGGCCCTCCCCACCCCCATGGCTGGGTGGCTCGCCATTTCCCTGCGGCGTGGTTCGTCTGTCAGCGTGAAAAGGCACCATCAACCTGTCTGTTCTGTTTTTGGGGGTAATCATACGGGGCCTCCTTGATTTGCTGAATGTTGATTCGGCGAATGACATTTCAGCTGTTGATGTGCACATTTATCCAGAAGAATGCATTTGAAGCCGTGGAAAGTCTGAACAAATATTGTGCGAAGGATGTATGGCATTATAATGGTGAAACTCGATAAGACGTGGGATAAGCCTTCAGTGAGAAACTAGCTTATCAAATGGTCCATCAGTAATGGCTTATGGCCAGTTCTGAGAACTTGCACGGATGTCTTGATGTCATTGGGATGTGTTGGTAAATTTGGATGATAAAATGATAAATCTCAAAAACAAAAAAAAACTGGAACTTACAGGGTGAAATGATGATATTCCATTTGCTGCCTGATTTTTTTCATAAAAACAAGGATTTTGATTGGTAAAGAATGGTCTTCCATATAGGCAAGTTGTTACGTTTAGGTGTTACCGAATTCCCTCAATTGACATCTGAACCAATCATCGGTTCCCAAAATTCTATCCTCTGTTCACCCTCTCTGTTATAAGGGTGTGGTTCCTTGTGTGTCATGTAGGGCTCAGGGAGCTGGAACACTGGACCTTTAATCCGAAGGTCATGGGTTCAGATCCCAGGGTTTGAGCAAGGCCCTTAACCCTCAATGCTCCAGGGACTGCCTGACCCTGCTTTTTGAAAAATGTACGTTACTTAGGATAAAAGTGTCTGCTAAAAAGATGCAATGTAAATGTATTTCTGACCCACCAAGCCATTAAAGGCCAATGACCCCCCTCTGCAGTGTGGGGTCGTGGATCACTTCAATTTGGCAAACTTTCCTACTTGTTTAGCACTGTGTAAGATGTCCACGGAAGCATCTTCCATTTGTTTTGGGCTTTGAATTGGGCAATCTTGCAGGGAAACTGCTCCCCCTTCCCCAGTCACATCAAAGAGTTTATCATCCTCTGTCCCCCACCCACTGTGGTTTCGAAAAAGGGCTAAACCTCTGCTGAAAAGAGCTCATGTTGCACAAAACGCGAATTGTGAGGTAGTGTTTGGGACGGAGCTTTTCAGCCATTTGATTAGAAATTAACAGATACCAGATAAGCGTTTCCCAGCTGGTGAATGTCTCAAGGCATGGCAATTCCGCAGGCTACCAAAAAATGCAGTGAAAATATAATTCAACCTGGGTGCAGAGAAAACTGGTAAACTGTAATCCAGACACCTACACTACTTCTCAAGTTATCACTGTTAACTTCCTGTTAATGTGATTTAAATGCATTTCCCCCTCCTTGTTCAATATTCAATTTTTAAATATTCATTTTAACTGGGAAATCTCCAGTCAGTCACAGTAGGGTTTGATTCAGTGGAAACCAGTGAAATTTCCAACTGTAATTCTCCTGGGGGAGGTGTGCACAGACAAGACACAGTGCAAAGTAAAAGTATTACATACAGATTTAAAGAAATACACAGTACACAAATAAATTAAATATTCTGTATAAAACCAAATGTTTAACTAGAAATAAAGATAAGTGTGATAATAGTGTGCCAGTAAATTATGTGCAGTTATGACGGAATAGGAACAGTAATTATATGCAAAAGAATGATGAGTATTCAATCTACCTGTGATTATCCCACCACTACAATAGGTTATATTTATGTGGCAGATTCTGTAATCCAAACCAAAGTGCACTTTGTAAAACAGTGTCAGAGAGCTCTCTGAACAATTTGGTTAATGGCCTTGCTCAAGGATCCAATAACAAAGTCACTCTGCTGACGGCAATCTCCAGAAGAGAATCCTAACCCACTCAGTCACAAAGCACCACCCAAATGGTCGTCGCCACATGACATCAGACTCCTTGTTTCCCCGTGTTCCTATGCAAGAAAGCACAGTTACATTAATAAGCACTATATACGTGCAATCAGCAGTTCAAGCAAAATTTAGAGTAAATGCCCCATCAACCCAATAGAACCCATACCCAGGCTAATCAAACTGGGAAAGCACCCAGTAGAAAAAGACTAGCCTCCTTTGGTGGTTTCCTCCGACTTACAGTCCTCGATAAACAGACACATTACTCATGCAAACAACCCATTACTCCTCGATGTGTTGATCCAGAGCAATCAGCCGAATTACTGAAGGAAAATGTATACACAGACTCCCCATGTGAGCTGGCACCGTGGAACACCCATCGGCCTGACAGAACCAGACTGGAATTCCTCAGATGCATGACTTTTTGCCAAAATACTGTGTTTATCTACAATGCTGGCTTAAAATTTTTCAAAGGCCTCTCCTTTTTCACACTCTGACACCTACACATGTTCTAAGAACAAGATATGGTGATCATGTCCATCCCACATAAGTCACTGGATTACACAAAATAATTCGTAATTCTACCCCAGAAGGGTGTTAGACCATACTCACAGCTGAGAATTCTCACCTTTTCGTTTTACTGCTTAAGAAAGCAGAACATCTTAATATGGCTTTATAGGATAAAGGTCAAAGTATGTTTTAGTGGCACACTCAGAGGGGGAGCACGAATCGTGTCCCAGTTTCCGATTCGCTATGCTCTACATTAGGAAAGCTGTCTTGACGTTCTGGCATCCTCAAAGGCCCTCAAAGTCTCCAGTGTGGCAGCCTAAGCGCCTAATGTGTCAGGGAACGTGACGACAAGCCGTTAAAGGAAGTGCCATAAGAGCAGCAGCCCTCTCTTTCAGTCACTCCCACTAAAGGGAGCCTCGTTTAATGGGGCATTGTGTGGCAGTGTGAGTTTGGCCTCTGATGAGAAGGTTGCTGGGTCACTCCCAGAGTGAGCAAGTAACCCTAATTACTCCATGGACTGCTCCATGGAAAAAGCTGACCCTGCTTTTCCACACGTGTATTTAAGTTTCACAGAAGAATATACAGTATGTGCCACTGACAGTTTTTAATCTACTGGTGTCTGTTCACCTGTCAGAGTTTCACTTTTTCACCACTTTTATGGAAGGTAACATTTTATTGTTATTTGGTACGGATATGTTTTTTTGCTCAGTTCATTCAGATGGTGAGCCTTGCTTAGAGGCCAGACAGAAAACTCGCCCTCACTGGTCCTTGCATGCCATCTACCCCTCTGCATGATGGCAGCTGTGAGCCATCCAGGGTCAGAGTCTTCCTGCTGGCTGCTATGCTGATGCCCGACTGAGCCAGAAACAGAGGCAGCCAAACAACAGCCTTCCTTTTGAACTTTAAATCACAGGCGAGTGATTCTGTCCCTGAAAGTAGAGCAGAGAACCTCGTGGCTCCTCTTCTCGAGAGAACCGCTTTCCCTCCTCGCTGGTGAGTAGGCTGATGGGCCACACGCACCCTTTCATTGTGAAGGTCAGGGGTTTCCCGTGCGCCCCAGATGGGAAGGATACAGATCCTGGTACCGCTCTTATTTTCCCTCTGATGCTGACTCAGGGAGTCACTTTGCTAAAGTAGCACAGGAAAGTGAAACACAAAATCAGGTCACATCAGGTGAGACATATCCTCTGAGTCACGGCTTACAGTGGCTCACAGTGACTCCCAGTGCCTATCGACTGAGATTCCAAAACGGACGAGGTTTCCACCCTGAGTAGTACTGATGTATTGCTTTATTACTATCATTATTTTGCAACCTTTGACACTCTGTCTGTCCTCGCTCAAGGCTGTGTCAAGCTTTTAAGAAACCAGACTCGTGATGGTGCCCCATGCCAATGCCTGAGTTCGTAGAGAGTCTTTTCCAGTTTCTAGTGATTCACAGGCAGACTGTGGTGCATCACACCACACAGAACAATCAGCCCAGACATAAAAGCGGTGGAATAAGGCCAGTAGGCCAGATGCTGTTAGGAGCCTGGGAACTGAGGACAAATAGGGGGGGGGGGGGCTACATGCTTGATCTTATACACCTGGCAATGGGTCTGAATGAAACACCTGAATCCAATGATTCAGAGACGTCTCCAATACTTTTGTCCATGTATCAGCCCAGATGATTCTCACATGTGGTTGCTGAACGAGCCGAAAACCACATTCAGTCATCAGATTATATAAGAACATAAGACACTGAGAGAGGCCATTCGGAGTTGTTACAATGTTATCCAGCTCTGATTTAAAGGAACCCAAAGTTTTACCTTCTACTACACTAGCAGGAAGACCATACTCTAATTCCATACTCTAACTATACGCTGTGTAAAGAAGTGCAAATCCAGCTTAAAATGTTCTCCTGCTAATTTCTACCTACTAATTCTTTTATTTGGACTAATATTGAAGTAACTATTTAGTTGAACAGCATCCAGACCAGTTAGAATATTATATACGTGGATCTTGTCCCCCTTTAATCTCCTTTGCTTGAGGCTGAACAGATTCAGCTCAGCTAACACCTCCTCATAAGACATTCCTTTTAGCCCAGGAACAATTTTTGTAGTCCTTGTAGGGAAAGGTTCCCTGTACACCTTCATGAAATGCACCAGTATTAGGAATTTTCCGATCTGGTTCTTTCTGAGGATTCTCAAAAAATACAGGCGCAGAAGAGGCTGTATTTTCTGAGAATCCTCAGAAAGAACCAGCTTCCCAAAAATCTGCTCCTTGCCTTTTATCATTGTTCCATCTGTGTGTGTGGTACAGCAGCTGCACTTCCTCAGAAAGAAAAGCTCTCCCAGAAGGTCATCAGCACAGCGGAGAGAACTCTTGGCTGTACCTTCCTCACCCTGGAACAGATCTACACCTCCCGATGCCGCAAAAAAGCAATGAACATTTCTCAAGACCCATCACTCATCGCCTCTTTCAGTTTTTGCCATCAGGCAGGAGATACAGAGCAATGAAAACCAGGACAAGCCGCCTCAAAAACAGCTTTTATCCCAAAGCAGTAATGACCCTGAACTCAAAATAAAACTGCTCCATATCTCTATTCAAATGTGCAATTGAAACTGACCTTAAGTCAATCAGTGCGGCTGGAAGACTTACTAAGTGCAATCTGTAAATACAGCTAGTGCAATTTTGTAAAATTTGTAAAATATTTTTTTGGGTAACATTTCATTACTGGGTAATTTTACTATTTAAATTTATTATTATTGTCTTTATCTGCACCTTCAATTTCGTGACAAAAGTGACAATGACAATAAATATTTCTTATCATATCTTCATAGCCTGATGTCTCTCTATGCCACTTGTATATTCTCAATGATGTACTTCTCATTGAATTGTCTTATTAGGTTCTCATTTTGTTAGAAGTTTTTTGTGTACCTCTTGCTCCTAAACTGCTTTTACTTATCTTTGTAATGTGCAATTTGCCTCACTTGTAACTTGGCTTGGACAAAACGTCCGCTAGATAAAATAAATATAGATGTAAATACAATCTTTTTGGAAGACCATACTATCCACATCATCCAGAGTTAAATAATGCATTTGTATAGATCAACAAGTAGCATAAACCGAATTTTGCAATTATTTTGCAATAAGCTGAAAAACAGGTAGCAGCTGAAACATGAAATATTAAATGGTGTCACTTTCTTCAGCAAGTCTAAGTCATTAAGTCACAAGGCTTTCTATTTATGAGAGGTGACCACCCATCAATCCATCTAACCATTTTACAGAAAAGTCTTTGTTGCCATCGTTTTGTAAATAAGTGTTCTACATCTTTTTTGTAAATACTAACTTGACTCAGAGAGTTCTGCACAAGGAATTCCAATGTGTCTGGAACGTTGGTTTTTATGCACAAATGGCAATTAAAAATCTCAATCTCAATCTATCTACCACAGCAGTCTAACTGGGTATGCTCAGACCTCCCTCTCCACAGGCACCTCCTCCAGCACCAGCGGGGGAATACGATGGCTTTCACAGGCCAGCTCAGAGATAGAATCTCTCCGGCATGTCCTGGGTTTGTCCTGGGGCATCTTCCTGGTTTAATATACCAGAAATGCCTCCCCAAGTAGGTGTGCAAGAGACATCCTGGATAGATGCCTGAACCACTTCAACTTCAAATGCAGAGGAGCAGTGACTCCCCCAAGGTATCCCAGCTTCTCACACTATTTCTAAGGCTTAACCTAGACACCTTAAGACTGAACCTAGACACAGTACCTATGGTACTGTGGAGAATGTTCTGCCACAGAACATCACCTCCTGGTTTGGGAACCAGGACATCAAGGAACTACAGAGAGTAAATTGGGTGGCAGAATGCTGCAGTGGATCAACTCTACCGTCCCTCCAGGACATCTACACCAGGAGATGCAGGACCACAGCAATCAGGATCATCAGAGACTCGACTCACCTCAGTAACTGACTGTTTGTTCTGCTGAAATCAGGCAAACACTTCAGGAGTCTTATGGCCATAACAGCGACTCAGGAGGAGCTACTATTCAATTCAGTTTATTTTTATATAGCGCCCTTCACAACAGAGTTGTCCCAGGGCACTTTACATGGGTGAGATAGAAT
>JAODKL010000118.1:2723408-2768867 GCA_026780765.1 Petrocephalus schoutedeni | reverse complement strand
TCACAGATCACAAAAAAAAAGGATTACTAAATCCGGATCAATTTTATCCGGATTAAACCTTTTGAAAAACCGGGCCCCCGATATTTATCGTGATTATAATAAGACAGTGTGGCATTTTGAATTGCGAAATGCTGTATGGATAAAAAAAAATGTGTGCGTTTGGATTAATTACAACATCATTACAAGCAATGTGCTCGGGCCTGGCGTCTGAATTCTGATATCGGGCGATTGGTATTTTGTTAACCCACTTTCTGATCAATAAAACGCATCCGTCTTCGTACCTTTCTCGGTTACTTCTCCAGAAATGGCCTTGTATTGTTTCCTACATCAGCAATCCAAAGCGGCGCCGAATTCCGTAAAAATTCCGTTTCGATTTAAGCATAGATTTTGTCATGACAATAGGTACAGATGAATAGGTATTGCCATTTTATGCTTTTAAACTCCATGCCGCAACACGGCAAGCCTTAGGTCTAGCGTTAGATCGAAGCGTTTTGTCGACTTTTGTACAAACAAGCGAAACACGTAACCTTTACAGTAAATTTAGGTTAATGCGTATAAAGCAGTTGATGTTGTCAGTGAATGCAGGTCTATGTTGGTATTGGTATTTAACAGCGCTACAGTTGCTTTCGTGCAAAGCCTCCGTTTCACTATGACTGGTCAAGTCGCTGCGCACACTTCAGCTGTTTTCCCCTCTTGTACTTATCATATTTCGCGCTGATCTGCCCCCGCACTTTAGCTATACAAGGTTAACTAGTTATTTGCCCGCCTGCGCGTGTCTCCACGTGCCGTGTCATCTACATCAGTACTCCGTTACTTCGGTTGCCATGGCTACAGGCTCACTGTCGCAGCCTCGCCGCTAGGAAGCCGTACATTTGAAATATGCATTTTCAAATATGCAACCAAGTAGTTGAGTTCTCTGTAACTGAGACTGTCTTGAAACAAAATCCTGGTCTGGATTTTTACTTTTTACTCTTATCTTGCCCACCTCTGCATTTAACATTTAAAATACGGCATTTTAATTGTGAATCGCCTCAGCTGTGAGACAGAGCGGTGTCACTGCTGTATAGCCAGGGATTTGTGTTAGTTGACTGTAATGGGGTAGACAGTTCACAAAATACAGCAGTAGTAGCCCGCCATCAGCAACGTGTATTGATCTCTGACTTTCAAAGACTAGTCCGATTTGGCATGACCAATGTAGTATGTAGCCTATAAATGTAGACTGCATTACACAGTGAAGTAGAGAAATGTAGCCTCGAAACCAGTAGTGGGTAGGCGAGATGTGTGGTGCGTTGTCAGTGACTGATAGGTCTACCCCACCCTTTGATGGTTACTTAGTGAATTCAAAGAAAAAAGCAGAAAGGTACTTAAAAGCAGGCAGTGATTACCTGTGCATCTTTTTTTATGTACATTTTTGACATGTTGTAGTGATCATGTCGCTATAGGGCTGTAATTAGAGAAAAGCATTCTGGGTGTAAATGTTTTGCAGAATTACTTGTGTTGAACACTTGTTTTTATTGCAGCCCCTGTAAATATTTCGTGCGGGTAACGTAGATTAAAGACGTACTCAGACTTGGGCCCGTTGTTTCATATAGTGCCCGGACACGAGTGCCCCCCACGCCACTCCCCCGCTGTTCTGCGCTCACATTGCACTTAACCACCCTGGCTCAAGCACGCTTTCGTCACTTCCGTGCCACTTTGTTTGGTCTAGAAGAAAACATCGGCTGGAAAGCGCGGTCACAGCGGAATAGGATTCAAGATTAATGTCCTGATTTTGCGGCTTACTTGGAGTCATTTGGGGCACGATGACACACATAGGTTTATCATGTATGCAGCGCCGCGATTTTTATTGTTTTTGTATTGTATTGATTTTTATGTGCTGGACGTATAAGAAGATAATCCCAGATTTTGCCAAATATCACAGTTTAGTAGCACAGACAAGTGTTGCACTGGATACTGGTACTGAAAAGGTACCCTGGTACAACATGTTTGAAAGCTGTCCGGTTTCTTTAGTACAGGTGTTACACCATATTTTGTGAGTGTTTGACTCTAGGGGCGCTGTCGAGCGAGTTATCATAAGGAGACATAATCCTGGAAATAATTAATTGTTGAGATGTACAGTTTTGCGCTGGCAAAGGTGGTGACATTTTCTGACATCTGACGATAGATTTTGTGATCCCAATAACACATCATTAATGACCCACTTGCACACTTCTAATGTTGTCTTTGCATTATATCGAACATTCGTGATGTGTGACCACAGTACACGCCATCGCACATCACAAAACTGGGTAAATAAACAGCCGTGTAAGGATCAGAACGTAAGAAAAATTAAAATAAGTATTATGTCTTTAAACTTTTATTTGAAATCTGCACTGACATACATTAATATATCCTTAGTTGACAGTTCTATGTAGCTTGCACGCATCCCCTTTGAAAGTTGAAAGTAAAAAAAACCGAGCAATCTTGGAAAATAGTCGCAACATCGGTTATGTTTTGCATCTCAGAAAAACCCTCTTTTAGCCAGCCATATAACATCGCGAATGTTGATTTTGAAAGTACATGCAGAAGAGTCATTTCCGTTCATGGTTCCGGAGACAACACTGAGAAATACAAATAAGGGGACGGGCAGAAAGCGGAAATGCCGCAGCCTTGAAAAAGTCTGATGGCTAGAAAAAGTTACAATGATTACAGTACAGAGAACGTGAACTGGAACCTCGCGTTCATTCCCAATTATGTGTGAAACAGCGCCCCTAGAGTTACACATTACGACGGTCACAAAATTTGGTGTAACACCGGTACTAATTCAGTTATACCCTATGTCAGAATTGCACGCATCATGCTATTTGGAATACTAAAACGTCAGCTATTTAAATATGATTGCCCTAGCTTCAAGTCACTGATTTATGTAAGGGATCTTATGATATAAAAAGATCTTATAGTAAACAGACTACGTTAACATCAGCAAACTAGCATCTGTACCTACAGGCTATTAAGCTATGCTGTGTCAGAATGTGGTGTCCTATGTGGCTGCCTGTCGTCTATATGATTGACTGGCTCAGAGTGGGTGCCACCATTAAAGTTTGTTTGTTGCGTTACTGAAGGTTACAATATTCTTAAAATGCTGATTTTGAGTGTAGGTTGCTATCAAGAGTTGTTAGTTCTGTGTGGAAAATGCTGAATATGGAGTAATTCTGGAGGTGTATGTGTAACATGTACCCCCGCAATTTTCCGGAACGTTCTATCTTTCTGCATTTTGCATGTTTAATTTAACCTCAGTGAAGGACGAAACGGTGGCTTCATTTCACAATATGATGGTAATTTGAGCTTGAAAGCATTTCCTGCACGGTTTACACACACGTAAACAGAATCAACAATTTATGCAGACATGGTTAAATGCTCTTACCATGACATTACACTGGGAGAGCGTACTGGTGTATTGCCAGCGTGTGTCCTATTGGCATCTATGACTGAGCTTAGTGTGGCCACACAGTAGCATTAGGCCTCATATTTACATTTACATTTTGCACATTTAGCAGACGCTACTATCCAAAACTATATAAAAGTTACACAAAGAGCATATTACAATGAATGAGCTTCCAATGAATGCCCTGGTACAAGTGTATGGAATAGTCGCAGGTGAAGAGAAACCTAACAGGAAAGTCCACAGATGTATCATTTGTTGATCACTCAGACTCCGCTCACCCCCTGTGGGAATAACTGTTGTCGCGTTGTAGCACTTAAACTAGTGTACTGTCTGAACGTCACAAAATCATCCATGGGCCCGCATCTCAGTGCGTTTCGCTTTCAACCAGAACGCAACTGAAATTCTGTCATGTCAGGGCCAAGCCTGGTTACTGTAACAGCCAGCTCCTGCGTGACACATTCTATCAGTCTCACATCAGACAACCTTTCACTTTCAGCCAAAAGTGACAGCAGTCTGTCCGTCTGCCTTCCAAATTCCATTGAATCGGCATCATCTAACCAACCACAAATATCTTAAAATGAAATCTCCCCGTACTCACACCTTGATGAGGAACCATTCCTGCCTACACAGCCGATGTGTCAATAAATGAAACAGTTATGCTGCTACATTTATAGAGGCCACAGCTACACTTAATAATACGCATAATAATAATGATGATGATGATAATGATGAAGATATGGTTTGACGCCTGTATGTAGTATAGGAGCCGTTAAGTAGTCTTATGGCTTGTAGGAATCTGAAGGTGTTTGTATGCCTCTCACACATGGGCCTTGATAAATCAAGGCAAGGCATTATTATTATTAATAATAATAATAATTATTATTATTATTGAGGTTCACTACAAAAAGGAATGAGTTCTACGTTGATGTACGCAGCATTACTCTAAAGGTGCAGTAGACCGAAAACGCGACTTCTTGAGAGATTCGAGTCGAGCTGCAATTTGTAGACCTGCGGGGGCCCAGCTCACACCTCCTCGCTTGGATGCGAGGGAAATATATCAGGCACTTGGAGGCTGTCAGATACCGCACAAAAGAGACACCTGTGGGAACTCTGAAACCCTTTCATCATTTCAATTTCCATTGTCATGGCATTCTTTTGTTCGTATTGCTGTGTGAATGGAATTCATGATTTTTTTTTGTACTCTCCGCTGCAGTACTGTGATATTTTGCTTTTGCTAAATAAAATATGTGCATTTAAACAGGTTTGTGTGTGAGATTAATCAACAGTTAAGCTTTTAGAAAAGCTGAACTTCATCGCAAAACAAAGTCAAAATAAATAATTAAATATATACTTCACCACCTGTAGAATTATAAAAAATATTGGCCAAAATGCACATGCGCAGTGTAGGCTTATATGTGTCATAAGCTATGTCATTAGCCTTTCACATGGTGCAGTGTGAACAGAAAAGTTTTCTTACAACACTAGTAACAATGGTAGGGTGGATGCAGAGCTTTTCCTTTGGAAACCCCTGTAATAAAACATGTAATGCATTATTGTGGACATAGCCGAAACTGTGCATTTCGCAGTATTTTCCTGATGATGTTTTTGCAAGCGCCGCATTAGATTTGTTGTATTGACTAGGGGCTGGTTTGCTTGATCATCTGTTATCAAAAAGGGAACTCGTTAAAATTTGCCAGTGGGGGAGGGGTGAGGAGGGGCGGTTCCCTTGGTAAATTTTACTTTGCCCCCACCCCCAACCACCTCCTCTGCTTGCTGAAATCTTGATAGTTTGAAGGAAGGTGACAGAACCTTGTGATCTAGGCAAGTAACGTAAAATAGGCAGTGATGACGATTAAATCAGGCTTTGGCAGCCAATGCAGATCAATTAAAAATGCCTGGATTGGCCCCAATTCCAAACTTTGATATCGGCTTGGGTCTTTACTGGATTTATCCATTGTGCCCTTGAACCAGTCCCTTAACTCCAAATATTTCAAGGACTGGCTGACCCAGCTTGAGTAATAGCATCGGCTAAATTAATAGATATAAATGAAAGCATGTGAGATGTTGGCTATAGTGCATGAAGCCCAGCATTAACATGTTCAGAAGTGAAACTCAGACATGAAGTTTATTCATCTCGCCAAAGGGCAGACACAGAGAGCAGAATAAGGAGGAGCTGATTAAATATGCTGAGGATGCAGCTGTAACTGAGGCTCTTTTGAAGCCATCAGCAGGGGTATCTGTGTTGTTTCTGGGGCCCACTCGAAAAGTTTCACAATGTGTCAAAAGCTAAATACGAGCAGAGTTAGAAGACGGTAGCTAGCTGGAGAGCAGAATGCGCTGATTCGTTATCTCCTAAATAAGGAACGCTTTTTAAAATATCTAATGTAGTGACTCGCCTGTGGCCAAGATGCGTGGTTTGAATAGTCGTGAACACTGCCTCTTTGCAGATGGAACAGGAGCAAAGTCTCCTCACTCCTTCTGCATTCTTCTGTGGAGCTGAGTGGCTGCTTTTTGGCAACTGTGAAAACTATTTGACCCGGTTTGCTCTGAAATGGTTGCTGCTCATTTGCTTTGGCACGTGGAAACCAAGAAAAGGGTGATCTATTTTAAAATGATCTAGTGCTGTGAAGGTTGAGTCTAAGTTATTAGCGTCATATATCAGGTGTCTGTATGAACACCAGGGCTCATGAAACTCCAGATGAGCCAATTCATTAATGATTCATTGATTAATGATTTGAGATTAGATTCTAGAAGGTTTAATTTTTTAATGATTGGTTTATAAATGGAGAGGACCAGGGAAATCAGTAATGCAGAGGCCCTAATTCATTTAACATTTTGATAAAAAAGCGACAAAGGAACCATGTATTTTTACAAAGTGAAAAAGTTATAAAATGTCCTAATTCATACAAAATCCCAGACCTGTGCAAAAGTCACCCGGACAAATTATAGTACAGCAGTATTACTGTTAATTAACCTGGTCACTGAAGCACATTTGTAGTAAAAATTTACAGTATGCAAAACTAAATATTTTATTAATCACTGCATTTTATTATAGTCTTTGTAATGCTGATGTCATAACTGCTATTAACATCCCCTTTCATTTGTATTTCAAAACAGGAGGCAAGGATTCAGAATGACCACTGGGAACTTCCAAAACTGAATGGTATTATTATTATTATTATTATTATTTTAATTATTATATTAATGTTTTCTTGGAAGGGGAACACATATGGTTTTAGCACTGGCCTGCTGCTGCAGACACTTTCCTGTTAGTGTGATAACTCAACAAGTATTTGACAGATCATTTTCAACTTTCCAGATACATTATATGAGTAGAGGTCAGGAAATTTTTAGACAGATTACACCAAAACTGAAGTGGTGATGCTTAGTGGCAGCTAAGGGAGGTGTGGCTGCAGAAGACGCTTGACCATGTGAACAGGCAAGGGCGTAACTTTGGTTTAAACATTGGGGGGGGGGGTGAGGTCAACACCCATTTAGGGTGTGACATGATTGTTGGGGGGTTGTAATTAAGTAAGTTTTAATTATTGGGGGGGTTACAACCCCCCCCCCCCCGTAATTTATGCAGCCGTGAACAGGATACCCCACTTTGATCTTTGATGGATATGTTCCGCTTCACAAAAGCATTATATGAATGAAAATCTACTCCTCATAAACCTGAGACAAGTTGCCCCAAAACTGCTGCAGGGGATGGAAAAGGCGGGTGCAGAAGCCATCTCGTGAACAGTAAATATGAAAGGTTAAGACGGATCTTTTCCACACTTCCCAGGAACATTGTATGTAGGTCAGTGGTTCTCAAACTGTGGGGAACAAGATGATTTTTCTGAATATTTACATTTTGTGACGTTGTCCATCCCACCCTCCCTCCTCTTGGTGGTTCTACAAATTTGTAATACGTATAAAAGATGTTTTTCTACCTCCACTTCCTGACAGCTTTAAATCCATTACAGCACAAGTACATTGCTCCCCCCAGGCTAACAGTCCAGCTCATTCTGCAATGTACCACCAGCTCTCCATAACATATCACTGTCTGCGGCACGCATGAAGGGCCATGTTGTCTGAGGCTTCCAGTTCAGCCTACTTTTTCCTTTGTTCACACTTATTTATTAGCTTTGCTCGTTTGTTAGTAAGGAGTGGGACAACTCTGGCGACAAATGAGATTTTGGTCCCCCTCTTTTCACTGCTACATCTGTCCAGCTGATCCATGACAGAGACTCGCGATAAGCTCGCCCCAGAAGCCCCCATCCATGCGCGGTGTGGTGTGTGGGCTTGCATGGGCAGGGTATCGCCCGCACTTGTTGGCCGCAGGCTGCGGTGGGGGGTGGGAAGGCTAGAGTTTGTTTCTTCTGTTTTCATATGGTTGTTCAGGCTTGAGGTTGAGAGCAGGAAGCGGCGAGCGACGCCGGTTCCCGTAATGCTGTCACCTTGGGGCGTGAGTGTGTGTCCCCACTGCTGGGCTCCTCGCCTCCTCCGCTGGTGTCTGTCACACACGCACGCGCCCGTGCTGACGCACGTCTCTTTGTTTTTTGTTGTCGTCTCCTTTTTCTCAAACATGATAGAAAATACAGCGAAACGGCATGACGTTATGGAAGAACTTTGTTATTGAGGCGTGCTGCGTGGCACTGAAAGGCGCCATGTTGGGAGGCGGCGTCACTGTGTGTGACCCTCCGTCACCAAGTCTGCCTCTGAACTAGTGCTGTGTTGACAACCCCAGTGGCAAACAGCAACACAGGGCATTTTCCAAACATCATTTTCAAAATTTCAGATTCATATAAGTGATTTGCTGCCTGTCTGGCTAGAACACTACAGACAGTCTCCCCGAGAAGTTTAATGAGTGGTGACATCTCGACATCTCTTTTATTCACTTTTGACTTTTTAGGTATTTTCAGTGTCCCTCAGAAGCCCTGAAACTCCTGAGTTCGGCAGCCAAATATGGAGTCATTTGTTGACTAGTATTGCATAGACACCAGAATCACAAAATTCTGATTTTAGTATATCTGGGTTTCAGTTTAGCCACAACGCTAAGTGAGAACTTTCCTTTAACATCACAAAAACCTTGCATGAGCAGCAGTTTCTGTAGTGGTAGTAAAGTGAGAATAGCACCTTGGTCAGGCTTATGTCTCATCTTCTGGTTTCCATCCATAGCCACCACCTTGCCGAAACTCTTCCAGACAACGTCCAGCAGCTATGTGTTCCTTGCAGGTATGAAACCGCAACTCAGCCGCCCCAACTTTCTTTCCTTTTATTTTGCTCACTTCCGGGAATGCTTGAATCTGGTGAAAAGACATCAAGTTTTACAAGACGTCAGGGATCAGATTCTCAATGTGCAAAAACATGGACAGTGTAGCAGGGAGCTTGGAAAGAGCAAAAACGTGGACCGGGTGTGGGTCCCCGAAGACCGGATTGCTTAACTAATAAAGAAATAAGCATTCTGTACAGACCTGTGTTTGGGTTTGTGAACAAATACGTGCAAGGTGTTTGAAGGTACCATCTACATGAGGTCATTTTGTATTTCTTTTTTCTTAATGAAACATTAGTGGCTCCAGCCCTCCCATTTACAACTGCAACGGTGAACAACACATTGCTGGGACGCCTCAAATGGGAGGAACAAGGGCTCCTTCAGAAGAACGTGCACCTGGACAAGACAAAGACCATGATATCTGTGACAGAGTCGGGCATCTACATTCTGTTCATCCAAGCAACCTTCAAGCTTCCAGCAGGATACTGCAAAGACCTGGAACTCCGGGTGTACCATAAGTACAAGGAGAGAGAGGACCAGATCACTGCCACAATCCGCAAGTTCTGTGACGCTAGTACAGAGATGGATGCAGTCCTCAGCCACCCCGTCCTGCTGCGCATTGTGCGGGGCAACCAAATCAGCATCTCGGCCAATCCAGGTGAACTGGTGGACCGGGAGTTGAACCCTGCCACCAGCTTCCTCATCCTCCTCAAGGTCGCTGACCTGTGAGGCAACAGCCGCCCCTTCTTGCTTTGCTTCTCTGCTTCACTTCAGCCTGACGGCCCAGATGTGCAAGGCAATGCTGGCAGAGGGGTCACAGTGGTGACGTGCAGCCCAGGTTTGATATGCAGCAGCAGGACTATTGAATTTTTCTCTGAACACTGTCTCGCACTCTGGGCAACACAGCCGGATGCTGATCACCTCTAATGCAGTGAAATTGCGACCTTCTTCAGTTCTTCTTCATGGCAAAGCATCACTTCAGCAAATATTCACATATGAATATATTCCAAAGTGTTGCACTAGAGGGCCCCCTAGTGCCTCAGTTAGTGAAAGGCATGCTTCCCATGCCAGGCTCAAAGACATCACCTTACTGGAATCTTCTACTTTAAATGTCAGCAGTTACTCAGGGGTTTCCCCATTAAAGGAGAGCATTGTGGCGCCTCCTACAGGACCTGCCAGATGCTGGCAGCAACACAAAATCAGCCTCAAAATGAATGTTTAGTTTAGACTTGTAATTATGCTGAATGAGCATTGTGTGTGTCTGTAAATTAGCTGTACATTGTCCATAGACACTACTGTGCAGAAGTCTTAGGCAGCCAAAGAAAATGATGTTTAAATTATCATGTTGGTGTAGAACTATGCAATTATGCCTGTCAAACTCTGTTTGATATGCCTTTTCAAGACCTCTGCTAAAATCACACCATTATTTTCAGCAACCACACTATACACCCATGTATTTTTTTACTTGACCACTAGCACACTCACTTTTTTAAAACTAATTAAGTTAATTAAGTGAGCTGATGGTGTTCTTCTAGCCATCCAACTTTTTGGAGAACAGAAAAAAATGGTAAAAAAGGTTTTTATTATGTTACTCTTAATTTTCATATGTTCTAATGTTACATTGTTTTGTTCTGAGCAAAAGTGCACTTACTATCCAGATAAACAGCTTTAACATTTCCTTTGACTGCCTACTACTTTTGCACAGTACAGTACACAGGAATCCACATTTCATAATTGCACCCCCTCCCTCTACCTCCTCCCCCTCCCATTTTAAAAGTTCTGTGGGTGTCAGTATGCTATGAATGTTTCTATTCCTCTATTTCTCATGGCCAGATTAGGACAGTGGGGAATGCATTTATGAAGCGTGTAAGCAAGGAACTAAAGCTCACAGAAGCAATTTGAATGAGCAAACCAAACTTCTTAAGTGTAATATTATGTTGTGAAAACCATATTATATTATTATTGTTATTATTATTGTTATTATTATGTTGCTACTGATAAATAATTTTATATGTAATGAGCTACTTGATGAACATTGGAATTACTGGTCACACGTGAATCCTTTTAATGTGGGCAAACCAACCACACTCCTCACTTAATGCACTCATTACACAGGACAACAACATAAAAGAAAAAATTCTGCTACTCGGCAAAATTTATGTTTTATACTAAATGGAGTGTGCTGAGTCCAAATCTGAAGTCAGATTTATTGTAGCACGTCAGGATTTAAAGTTAAGTCAACTTGTTTAAAAATTAATCTGTACATTATGCAAAACTAAAAATTGGTAAATCATCATCCCATTGATGCATTCAGAGTAACAAAACTGCTAAAGATTCAACTTGGGCTTATTGAATAGGCCTAGTGTTCAAAAGTGCTCAAAGCATTTGCCTTTGCATTTGTGGATGATAGTAGCATCTCGTTGTAGAAACCAACAGTAGTCGCCCATCATGTTGGGATTAAAGTGGCCTTGATATCTTGTTTCCATGAGCGAAATATCTTGATGGAATCTCTCTCCATGTTGATCGCTTACATGACCTAAATTTGGTGGAAAGAAATCCAAATGGGAGTGTAAAAAGTGCATTTTTAGAGACATCTGGCTACCGAGTTTCTGATATCACTGCAAAAAATACTTTCTGCCTGCTATTTTGTCTAATCCATGTGTTCTACATTAATTCCAGTGCACTGAGTTGAAATCTGAAAATGCATTTTGTCTATCACATCAGTATCTTAAGTTATGCATGCAGGACCAAAAATTACTTTTTTTGTTGTAGAAATACCATACATAAGGAAAGTTTGAAAAATGTATTTGTTGTGACACAATAGTAAAAACAGAAGTTCACCTGAGACTTAAAGATAGACATAATGTACTGTTCAAAAGAGCTTTAGACACATGCTTTTGCACTTGTGAGTTGTTGCCCGCTGCAGAAACCAACAGTAGTCACCCATCATGTTTGGGTTACAGTAGCCTGTGGCCCGTCTTGACTTAAATTGAGCTGAAATCAGCTCACCGACATGCCTAAACCCACACAGCACATGATGCCAAGCCATACACTCGGCGTGAGCCATGTGCGGGTTGTGCGATGGCGGCCCTGAATCTTGCTCTGTGGGAATGTGCACAGATGATGCAGAAACATGAATGCAAGCAGGAAACGTATTTCAAACGAGGCAATAGTGGACACACACGTGACAAAAACAGCTGTTATGTTGCCATGCAACAATACGTGCATCAAAGTAACAGAGTATCGCAAAACAGTACTATGCCTGTAACTTAGAATCTGGACGTGCTAGGAAAATTCTGAGTGCAGATCTGGACTCAGGACAGTTGATTTCATGTAAATCACGTCTTACTTCCAGTAGCAAAATCTTTGTTGCCCTGTGTTATTATTGTTTCTCATCTAATGTCATTTTTGTTCATCATCATTGTCGATTTTTTGTCATTATTGTAGCTTTTTAATGTTTTAAACAGGTGGGAAATTACAGTAACCCCTTCACATTCGCGAGGGCGGAAGATGCCCGCTAATGTGAAAATTCGCGAATAATACCTGGGCCCACTATTAAACATACCGAGTTAATGGTACTGAAGAGTTTAAAGGTTGCTGCGAGAAAGGTGAGGTCCCACGGTCACAAAGGCAGCTGTAGGTCTGCATGAATGAGGCGCATTGCCAGGACTAAGATGTGTGGAGTACCCAAGCCATTTTTTTAAACCAAAAATTACTTTTAACATGAAAGATACAATAGGCTGTGCACTTACACTAACAAATATTAAATAACAGTAAAATGTATACATTAAATAGTCTTGTGTGATTCAAATCATTTTCAGTATTGTTTATGTGGACCTAATTTTTGTTTTGGTGTCTTCTGTGAGTTTATGCAATTTTTTTTGGCAAGCCCCAAAAATATTCCCATTTAATTGTTCACGCCCGGCTTGCGAATAACCAAAAACGGGAATGTCGGAATTCGCGAATCTGGAGGGTTGACTGTACTGCTTTTTAAATTGATTTTACCTATTTAAGCTGTTTTGTGAATATTATGTAAGATATATTTATAATTATGTATAATAATGTTCTTACATTATTGTTGGTTTAATATTTGTCAATTTCATATGCTAGGCCGATATGAAATGTCAGAAATACCAAATTTCACTGAGGTTTTTTTTATATTCTTGAAAGAGCTACCTACACACAAAGAATGTATAAAATTAAGTTTTTGTGCCCGAATTACTTATTTGTAGTTTTATTATTCTGATTAAATGGAAAGATAAGATAATACTGATCATGAATTGTTTTTAATGTAGGCTTCCTGATTTTCATGCGAAGGCCAGTGATTCTATTGTGGCCGGAACAGAGGAAGGCGTCGGGGCGCTTTCTCTGAATCGAAAGGCTCCTTCCCAGAAGATAAGTTAAATACGTTTTTTTCATCGTTGTTGTTTCTTGGAAGAACGCGCTGCAGCTTCCTTCGTATGGGCTACACATCATGATCATTAGTTCACTAATCCTGCCATAGTTTATATTCTCTGTTGTTTAATTAAGATTAAGGTGTTTTTTTCCACTGAGATTACAGCGGAGCTGCTGCAGACTGAGCACATCTTTTAACCCTTAAAAGATGCCTGAAATGTCTGGGGATTTCGCTCCATTTCTTTGTGCTTTCTGCGTGCATACTTACATCGCTTTGACGCCTCTCTTTGCGTCCTATCGCTACTGTCCTCTTATTTGCAGAGCAAAATACGGTCACCCTCCTTCAAGACATGCAGCATAATTGTACCCGGATTAAGCTACCATTTAGAAATCTTATCTTTTGTTGCCAAATATAGCTTTCCCACACCTGGTAAATTGGAGCTATTTTTATCGCCGTCGTTCGTAAACGCCAATTCGTCTTGTGTTAGGGTTAGCTGGCTGTTTCCTTCTACTCCGGCGTACTTTCACTCAATCTTAAAACCAAAAGCAATATTAAACTAAACTTCAATAAACATAATCTATTACTGGCTTTAAAGGGAAGCGCAGACTATTTTCCAACAGACCATTCATTTATGGAGGGTTTTTTTTTCACATGACATTTACATTAAGCCGAAAGACATAAATGACTGCCGAACTTTCGCTACAGTTTCTCATCCGTCCAGTAAGAACAAAACAGAAACGTAAGAAGAGAAAAAAAAGATGAAAATTGTTTTTCCTATACGTCATCAGCCAATTTCCGAGACAATTCAACGGAGGGAGATACAGATATACAAACATACAAACATGTGGACAAACACAGGAAAGCCGACATATTATTTACCAGCTGATGTAAAACACGAATGATCATTTTATTGGGCGTAACAGTGTTGACCAAGTTTCCGAAAACATAAGTGGACTTTTTTCATGCATAGAGGTGATATGATGAAAACCGGGTTTCAAGCAGGTATACTCAAGCATATACTTGAAATTATGCACATATATGATCATATAAACGTGTGAAATGACGTGACGCAAGAAGATTTCAGTCTTTGAAGCTCAAGTCAAAGTCTAACCCCAACCTTAACTCCAAGAATAAAATACCTTCGTTATATTTCCTCTGAATTAACTAGCATCTTACCTTGCTGACGTTCTCTTGCAAGTTGGCACGTGAGTGTTCACGATCACTACACTGTGAGCAGAATTATTTGGCAAGTACTATTCCTGGTTTTTCAGCAAATGTTGGGCAGACGTATAAAAATGAATTCAGAAGATTTCTCTAGCATCAAGTAAATTTTACAGAGAAACATATTAGACTTTCACAAACAAAAATGAAAAGCACTTGATTATCAGTGTGGACAATTATTAGGCAATCAGAAACTAATTGGATTTTTCTCTCCATCATCTACAGAAATAATAAAACACAGTTTTATCCATTCAGTGTTTATAGTTTGGTCTCGCAATGTTATGTAGCACACTGTACCTACTGTAATACTTCCAGAGACTCCCTTCAGATTGCAGATTTGAAAAATGATGGCATTTGATTCTAAAGTTATGTCAGCTGTCATGAAGGACTTATGTTGGTGTCATGTAGTTGTCATAGAGCACCAATCTCATTCTGCAACCCGCAGTCATTTGGCACATCCTGACACTTGATATCACTACTTGAATTAACATACACTGTGTGCATAATTATTAGGCAAGCATAATTCCTGGAGATAATAGCATAAGTTGGGGAGACTTAATTCAGAAGTGTATAAAAATTCACAGAATTCAGTCATTTGCTCCAAGAAAATTTATTTAGATGTTACTTATATACTTATAGACTATAGATAAACACTTGATTATCAGTATTCACAATTCTTAGGCAATCTAAGTGGATTTTCTCTTTTCATCATCAATAGAAATAAGAAACAGTTTTTGTTATTCAGTATATATAAGGAATAGCAAATTGTCCATCGTTCTATACAGTAAACTTTACTAAGTTTTTGATTTGATCTATGTTATATTGGCTAACTGAGGCAGCTAGGACTGCCTCCCAGACGCTGCTCTGAGAAGTGTACTGCTAGCCACCTTGGTAAATCTCATACTTTAGTAAGGCCTGGTAGTTCTCAATGCATGTTAAATGAGGTAATGAAGGGATGCAGGTCATAATTCAACCACCTTTCAAGCCTTTCTTGGCCAATCTATGGAACGCTTTGATGCATGGGAAGGTACACTGTCCTGCATGAATATCATAACCTTTTCGAAAGCTGCTGACAACCAGTATTTGAAGAAGTTATCTTCTAGAAAAATATCTTGTGGTTAATTCTTACATCATCTGAGAGTCTGAAAGGTCTGACAAGTTCATCTCTGATAACTGCAGCCCACATTAATGAATGAATGTTGCATTTCACCACCTTTCTGGTGCTTGAAGAAGGTGTCCAACCACTGGCCCAACTATCTGCTCACTCTCCTCATCTGTCCATAAAATATTTCTAACATTAGTTTTGAGATGTGTCTATGCCCATTCTTAATGCTTTAGCTTGACTGTCTCATTGAGTGCAGATCATGCTTCAGCCTTTGTGACCTTTGGGATCCCACACTGCACCTAGTACTTCCAGAGATACCCCTCAGATTGCAGTTTTGAAAAATGGTGGCACTTAATTCTAAAAGGTTTCTGGGAGTCTCCCCTTTAATCTGACACAGATCTTTGGCATTTCATTTGTGTCTTCTCTCTACATGCTTCTTCATTCCTCTTTGGCTGTTTTTCACAAAAAAATAATTGTATAGTGACCGTCTTTCAAAAGTTTGGCAATTTCAATTGTTTCACATTCCACTGACTTGCACTTTAGAATTTAGATTTTTGCTGCTGTCTTTAAGGTCCTTTTTTGGCCCATTTTAATAGTAATAATAATTTGCTTAATAATTCTACACAGGAAAGTATCTATGTTTTCCTGCTTCTCTCCAAACAGAATGTACTCAGACCAAATACTGAACATGCTCCATTTTAAACAGCTCGTTCTTAATAAGAGGATGCAAGTAAAATACACACTTGCCTATTAGTTCTGCACACTGTGTAGTTTGCTGAAACTATTTCCATATAGCCTCTAAATATACAAATGGGGTCTCTCTCCCGTAAAATCATAAATCGTAAAATCCGAAACGGAATGAATATTTGCATAAAGCCGTCAAAGTGTTGGTAGAAAAAATATATTGTAAAAGTACCATATGACACATCGTAATAACTGGTAGATGTGGGGGTATTTTATTTTTGTTCCTGAAGCAGCACGAGATTTCAAATTGTATATGTAATAGGTTTGTATCTTATATCTATATGTAACGTAAGACAAACTTGTATTATTCTTCAGTTACCCTTAACCTAATAGTCGAGTTAACACGTAGAACTGACTGGAAAATAACCTGCAACAGGAAACGGGACACACATAAATTAAGTGGCGACTCCACCTAGTGGCGAAATACACATACTACAGGTGAGAGAACCCACTGGGTATACAGAGGCCCGACCGCTTGCTTTTTTCCACGGCTTCGTTTTATCGACTACAAGTTAATTGCATTTCGTTTTATATCTCATACGATGTCCATTAACGAAAAGTCAGGAGTATCTTAAATGTAATTATTAAATACGGACACACTGAAATATCATCTGAAAAAATACTAATTTATGTCAAAATGAAGGCCTAATTACGTGATAAGGCCACCTAGATATTTACGTTCAAATTATTCCAAAACATTTAAATTGTTCAAAAGTACCAAAACATAATTAAAACCAACACGATTTATCAAAACAGTTTCCAACATACCAAGTATGCTAAATTATTTCCTATTTTGCCCAATAATATTATATAGAGATAAGTGGATGAAGCGTAAGAGTGTGTGTGAGTGTGTGTGTTTCTTAGGATATATGTGTTTCAGCTGAATTAGATGTTTGGGGTAACTCAGTTTTTGAATGCATTGAAGTGTCATTGAAAGCATTTTGAAGAGCACGCTTTAAAGACACTCTAACGTTCTTCTTAAAGTCCTGCCCTATGAACGCGTAGAGAAGAGGGTTTAGGCAGCTGTTTAGATATGCAAGGATAATGGATGGTTGATCAAGATACACTGCCACTGATGTTCCGCCTTCATACTCCAGCATCATCCCAACAACATGGTATGGAAGCCAACAGAGACAAAAAGCCAGTATGACTCCCAGGATTACTTTCCTTGGTTTCTGAGAGGTTGAGAAACGGCTCCTGTTGACTTTCCTCAGGATAAATGAATAGCATAAGACAATGATGAAGACAGGAATCAGGAATCCGAGCACAAACCTAGACAGGCAAGCGGTTTCCCTAACGGAGGTATTGTCTATCTTGCATGTTGTTTGGTTTGCACCATTGATAATCTCTCGGTAAATCACATTTGGTAAACAGAGAAGCATCGACAAAAACCAAGAAACAGCACAAACCAGAGAGGCTAGAGTTGTCGTCCGATGGTTCTGTGACCAGATGGGTTTGATGACCTGCAAAAACCTGTCTATGCTAATCAAGGTGAGTGTGAAGACGCTGGCGAACATGTTGAGCACGATAACTGAAGGAATTACTTTGCACAAGATTTTGCCATATGGCCAGTGGTGGTTCAGAAGTACTTCCGTAATAGAGAAGGGAATAGACAGGCAACAAAAGAAATCGGCAATGGCCAAATTAAAAAACCAAATGGTGTTGACTGTTCTTTTCATCTTCATCCCTGCTATCCACATGACAAAAGCGTTGCCAGGGATACCAAGGACACATGTTATCCCATAGAAAACAGCTACAATAATATTCATCTGTGTTTCGAAGCTAGGGTCAGAAGTAACATCTTCATAGTAATCATAGTACTCCTCCAGAGAACTGTTTGGCATCTGAGACATGGCACTAAGGAGAGAATGAAAGGATGCCATTAAACTGAAACTTATAATAGAAAGTATGTTTAAATAGGTGATTAAACTTGAAAATATAAGAATCAAATGCTTTAAAAGTATGACTTTCAGAATTTTATTAAAAACACATTGCATGACTTTAAAACCAGGTTTCCATAAAAAAAGTCGTTAAGCTTTTTACAGTTTGCATGTGTATATATAAATCTACACACATGCAAAGAGACGGTATATTAGTAATACAAGGATATACATCTATGATCACCAGGTTTTCAGCCAACTTAACCAATTAAGCATTTGACAACATAACCTTTTTTTTCTAAATTCTTAGATCTTGTATAGCTCAAAGAGCTGAAAATTAAGGACACACCGCAGCTGCTTTCAAGCAGGGCTCAGTTAATTTTCTCTGCTAATGTTGCTACCTTGGGGAATTCCTGTGCCCCGGACAGTGTTGGAGGAAACCAATTTCAGAACGGAACAGAAATTGATTTTTCCAGCAGTCTCACTTACACTGAAGTGCTGTACTGCTTTCAAAGTAAAAAATTGATTTTCTACCTTACCAGGTTATGCTCCCTCTCTCAGTAGCGAGCTCTGGGATGGTTCAGCCATAAAGAGAGAATGAGAAGTGAAATGCTCACCAGTTTGGTCTGACAGCAAACAGGAAGCACAGGCTGTAAACAGTATCTACCAATTAGTCCAAGGGGTTACCAGGAGCAAATAAAATAGTAAAATTCTATAGCCATCCTTTAAGTTAAAAAAATAAGACGGCATCTTAGGACAGCAAATAACTCAAAATTATAAAGTGTCAATCCTTGCACATTTTCTATTTAGCAGTTTGACAGCCGAACATAGTGTTGCAGTAATCTTTACTTTAGGAAGCTTTCCATATGCAGGATGAGCAAATTGTCAGAGCGCACAGGGCTGTGCACAGTTCTGCCCTACAACGGCAAAACATAGTGTTGGTGTATTTATCAAAATTTAGTGACAGCTTTAGTGAAGCGATTAATCGTCATTGTTGACGCACTACAGCACGCAACAACGAAATATGTCCTCTGCATTTAACCCATGTGACATTGTGACACAGCAGGGGGCAGCTACGTGAGCGCCCGGGGAGCAGTGCTTGGGGGTGGTACCTTGCTCAGGGTACCTCAGCAGTACTTGCGGGTCGGGGACTCTAACCGGCAATCTTTCAACTACATGGTTGCGTCCCTAACCACTACACCACAAACTGAGTTATGCCCAACATCCGGAATTTTGCATATTGCATGTTGACATTACTTACTTCATGTCTTACTTCAGCAATGCCCACTATTGCACAAGTACACATTCATTTACCTACTTACGACAGATATGGGTAGACAGGTGGAGAGCTCCTAGCAACTGCTAATGAATGCAATTTAAAGCAGGTATCCATCCTCAGCATATGACAAGTACTAGAATGTGTGGATTCCTCCTCTGACCTGTCCCCAAGGTGGCAGAACGATATACCGGTCAAAAGAATAACTGAACCTAGGCTTGAACTATAAACAAGCAGAATTGCACTCGGCAACCAATGACCAGCATCTGTCCACCCAGCTCAACCCCAGGGTCGGCCACCATTGGGACCTCGAGCACAGCCCTCAACCTCCCAGATGGATGCCAGATAAATGGCACACCCAGTACTCAGATGCCACGTTTCATTCAAATGCCATCATGCACACAGTGTGAATGCATACTCAAAAATAAGCATTCCAATGTACCTCTACTTGTGCAGTTTTTTTTCTGAAGCAATGTGCAGTGCTTAGTCAGAGAGCAGGGTCAGCCAGCTTCCAGGGCCCCTAGGGTAGCAGTGCTTAGTCAGAGAGCAGGGTCAGCCAGCTTCCAGGGCCCCTAGGGTAGCAGAGGTTAAACACTTTTCTCAATAGCCCAGCAGTGGGACGATTACTTCTATTTTACGCAATGGCAAAGGTTTGCTTTCCACATTGGTAGGGATCAATCAGCCCCAAACCCCTCGTCCCATAAACACACACAGTAGTCCCACAATACTGGTAGGGACACATCCCTATCGTCCATATCCAAATCTATGCCCTTGATTATATGTTGCATCAATTCATGCCTTTGAATATCAATTCCAGGCATATTCCAGAATATTGATACAGAAAAATAAAATTGTATATATAAGCAAACAGTCAACTACTGTTTATGGTACGAAACCTTGTTAAAACACATCATTAACGTGAGACACAAACCATGGGTCAAATATGAAACCGTTTACATACGCTGTAACTATGAATGAGCAGAATTACATTTATTCCCATAAAAATGTTTAAAAAAATTGTTAAAAGTCCATTTCAAACGACAATTCACGCCAGCCAGCTTTGCAACAAAAATCTTAGTGTTTATTATGTCGCTTTACAATTTGCACTAATTCTTAAATAACAAACCATCCACGGTATTGCATAAAATAAAAAAGTGAACACCGTTACTCATAGAATGTAAATTTTTTTGGCAAATCACAATGCATTTTCTGGGGTAATGTGCCATGACAAAACAGTGACTTGAAGGCGAAAATGGCTTTTAAAAATCAGTCCAACACTAAAACCTACTGCAATAATTTATTCTTGAAATGTTAATCTAGTCCTGAGACTAAATCATCATTAAGACTTAATTTTTCACCTTGAATTACAGCATATACAAGTTAACAGCATAGCAAGTGGTCTACTTTCTGATAAAATCTATTTCCATCATAAAATCTTAAGGGTGCAACTCCATACTTTGAAATGGACACTGATAGTGTAAATGGTTACACAGCTACCTATACACAGACAACTTGGTTGTTGAGGAAACATACTAATAAAATTAAATTCATGCAATATAGAAAAGGGACAAATTTAAAATTGATAGCCATAGCCGTTTGTGGATAAATTACTAGTCTTCAAAATCAGATTAGTTTCAGAGTTCAATAAGTCTGGTACATCATCCAAAATTTATTTTTGGGATTCTGACAGGCAAAACACATGATCATAAAAGGGATTTAAATTAAATGTAAAATCAAAAGCTGTACAGTACAAATTACAATACTCTCATACAATATGTGTCAAATGAAACCTCCCCTATAAAGTGTCACATTTCCACCAGCACTGTGCCTTAAATATGCGTTAACCCGCAGTAACCATCTGAAAATAACTATTTACATATTTCATCCTCTCGTTTGTGGTTAAAGCAGGTTTAACAGCATACACGATTAAATTTACATACATATCTGACTTCTTCCTTTGAAAAAGCAAAGTAGAACGTGTTCTTCATGGAACCAAGATGATGTGATCAGGACACAGTTTTAAACAGATGTGACAATATATGACCCACTGGGCTCAGCATTCTCGCCTTTGGAGTCTCTCTTCTTAGAGCCGCTGTTCACTGGCCCCGGGATCTGCGATGGTCGGTGTGTAGCACCATCAGCACTGCTCTTTCTAGGATTCGGGTTATAATTGAAAGGGGTCACCCTCGCTGCCACAGTGCCGCTTGGAGAGCTGTGCTTGCTGGAATTTGAAGAGCCGAAAGGAGTACGTTCTGCAGTTGAAGTCTCGTGAGCCTCCGCTGTTGCGCTCTGACTGCCTGGCCTTTCGAGGCTCATGGTGCGAACAGGTGCGGTTTCACTGCTGGTTAACTGTTTGGCCTGCATGTCACTCCCATCAGGATCTGTGGCTAGTAGACTGTCAGACACACGGTTAGTAAGTGTTGCGCTTCCAGTGGGAGATTTCCCCGACCTGGGGCTATTGATGGGACAATCCTCAATTCTTACCCATACATCCTCAGTCTTGGAAATTGCTGCAACGATCTGATGCCCCTCTGAATCTTCATCCAGAGATGGATCTTTAGGCCCACTATCCCCTTCACGTTCCTTAATTTTCCGCCATGTTCCTTTTAAGGCCAAATTACCATCACAAGTTTGCTTTTCATCTTCACTCCTAGTCTTTTCACTTGATTCTGATGAAGCGGATAGAATGGATGAGGAGCTCCCCGTTCTTTTCCATGTGCTCACTCTTGGGAGGGAGGAAGAATGCTTGCTGTGTTCACGCTTCCACGTTCCAGACCTATTAATTGGGAGTCTTGAGGGGCTCTCGGAATGGGAACGTGCAATGTCGTGTCTTCGAAGACATCGCCCATCATTTTCAGAAGAGTTCCCGTGTGGAGACTTCTGCCAGCAGCTACCCTGATAGGGCAAAGCCAGAGACATATCTGGTAAAGAAGGACTTGATACTGGTGTGTGAGATTGGGATCGGCTAGAAGATGGAGATAAAGATTCAAAAGAGGCAGACTCTTCCAATTTTCTCTTTAGAGTAGGGCTGGGAGCTTCTTTAATAAAAGTTGATTGCCGGACTAGCCCAGGTTTTTCTGATCTATCCGACTCGCTTCCACTCGACTTTGTGGATGACATCCTTGAAAGTTCTGCTCTTTTTGAAGGGCCTGCTGCTCCTGACTGATTCAGACCTTTCGAAGCTGACTCACTTCTTGGAATACCACTAGCACTTCGAGGCAAACCACTCTGTTTTGCAGAAGATTGCTGACCTAAGTGTCTTCCTGGGGAGGGATATGATATTCTAGAAGAGCCAGACTTTGTCGAAGACGTGCTTGGGGACACAGTACTGGGTAACTGTGATAACTTGTTAGACGGACTAATACCATTTCTTCCAGGTGACACAGAAGTACGACCTGGTAATTGCATAGATTTTGATAATGGTTGTGGAGAAGGTCTAGAAGGAGTGGAATCTCTCGAAGCAGACTGAGAGGGGGTCTTACTTGGGCAACTAGCTTGCCTTGTAACAGGACTAGAGTCTGACTTTGCAGGTGTTTTCACATTTCGTGAGGAGCTGCTGGCATTTTGACCTTGTGATGATGCTTTTGAGGTAGCTCCCTTAGGTGGCGTCTTTTTTGTAACCGGACTAGAGCTGGGTGAGCTGCTCCTCACCCCTGGAATATGAATCATTGTTCTTCCACGGGAAATCATTGGACTGGCATTTTGCCTCTGTTGAGAGGATGCACAATCAAGACTTGTTCGTGCTTTCCCAGTTATGAGGCTCTTGTAAACTTTCTTACCCCCTTTAATGCTTTTAGTTTGTTCTTCTTCCTTCTTTTTAGTTTCTAAGGAGCTCTTTTCACCTGGCTTTAATATTCTGGGGCCTTTGGTAATGGTCGTGTTTTTTTCCTCTTCATCCATCGTTATATGGAAGGGAGACCCAATTGAGAAACCAGACTTGAGAGAGAGGATTGAATCGGAATCGGAAGAACCTTGTCGAGACAGGCTAGCAGCTGCTTGGTGTAGACTGCTAACTACAGAATTTGCGCCTTCTTGAATAGCTTTCCAATCGAACGACTCTGAATCAGGTGAAAGAGCTTGTTCGGAGACAGGACTGTGAGTGTCTAATGTTAGATTTGGCTCTTCAGCTAAAATGCCATCCATAGTTTTATCACACTCCACATGTTCATCTGACTTACCTCGAAGGGGTTGTTTCTTCTTTTTTGGCATAGCAGAACTAATACATTCTTGCAAAAGATCATCTTCGGAATCAATACTAAGAGAGCTAAGTGAACTATTTCTGGAAAAACATACTGGAGTATCTTCAACATGAAAGGCCTTTGGAGCATATCCAGAGGCCGGAGGCCTGGAGGTTTCCACCACAGTTGTATTTTCTTTTTCATGAGACTCCCTGTTGTTGTTTTCTTGATCAATGTCACTCAATGAACTAAGAGAGGAATTTCTAGAAAAACATACTGGTGTGTCTTCAATAGAAAAATTCTGCTTCTCATCCGAAACTGGTCCAGTAATTTCTTTTGATGTTTGAGGAAAACTTTCTTGCTTTTGTGGAGATTTTGACGTAGGCACCTGAAATGCCTGCTTTCTGTTTGCAGCTTGAAGACTAATAGTACCCTCGTTAACAGTTTTATTAGGTTGCTTTTTCTGCTCTTTTTCTTTTCTGAGCTCAGCCTTTTCCTTTGAGAAATCAAGATCATCCTCCTCAAAATCTAAAGAACTTAAAGAATCATTGCGCGAGAAGCAAAATGGGGTCCCCTCTATTGGGGTATACTGATGTGGCGAATCAAAAGAAAAACCAATGCGTACTCGCTCATCAGCATGTGGAGGCTTGTCAGCTGAGGGTACTTTAAGGTCCTGTTTTTTGGTTTCATTTTTACCTGTGCTTGAGGCTCCCCGGGCAAAGCCACTTGCTGTTTCTGGACGTTTTATCACCCGAGCTCTATATTCACTGCTTTGTGGCATTGGCTTTACTGGAGATGTAGGTTTCTTCTTTTCCATTTCTTGTTGGACTAAAGACCCAGGAGATGGTGATAGATGCCCTTGGTCAACTTTATTCAATCTAAAAGGCTTATGAGATTTACTTTTTGGCATTGCAGAATTGATACATTCAGCTAGGATATCATCCCCTTCGTTTTTCTCATCGTCCACAGATACAGAAGGAGACAGACTCTGGCCAGTAGCCTCTGCACTCTTCCCTTCTGGACCCATGTCTTCCCTATGAGAAGCAGAAGATTGCATGGTAGGCGCAGGTGTCTCTGTATTTGCTAGCTCATTAGGAGGGGAATCAATAGTGAGATCACTAAGAGATGTTGCAGTTGAAAAATTTATGGGGGTCCCCTCAACACAATATATTCTAGGCATGTCTTCTCCATGGGTAAAGCTCACATGTTTCTGTTGTTGCCCCCGGATTTGCGGAGGAAGCAATTTATAAACAGGCAGCTGGCTTGGTTTACGAGCTACAGGTGGAGGTATTCTTGAAGTGGTGGTTGGAGACTGCTTTTTTGGTTTTCGTGAAGATTTAGTTGGCATTGCAGAGTTTATGCAAGCTTCCAATATCTCAATATCATCATCATCAGAGTCATCTAATAAGTCTTTTTCCGGTTCATTTTGTAATTTGGCTACATCTGTGTTCATTGTTTGTATAGAATCATCCTTTTCAGGCTCACCATCAATTCCGTGGTCATCTTCATGAACTGGGGGCATAATTTGAAGCTCAACGTCTTTCTGAATGAAAGGTTCATCGAGGCTGAGGGCACTCAGACTTGAAGCACAAGAGAATCCATCTGGAGTACTTTCTGTGGCAAAATGTAGGAGTGTGTCATTGTCTGGAAGTACTTGAACTTTCTGCACAGCAGAAGTCACAGCCGCATGCCTTGGAGCCAAATCCCTCTTCTCAGTATGAGGAGGTACTTTCATTTTGTGTTTTACTTGGGCCGGATGTAATGGAGGTGGAGTTTTACATCGACTTGGAGGCATTGTTTGTCCAGGACTATCAGGAAGATCACTTGGGCTGATAATTCCACTAACCATGCCACTGCATGGTTCACTCTGCACAGAGCTAGCTATAGAATGACTCTCAAAGCTATCAAGGGAGCTCACTGAAGTACACCTGCTAAACATAAGAGGTGTCTCCTGCACATATTGTTCTGGAGGACTTTTAGGAGTTTGAGCACCACTTTTGGAGGGAGATTTAGCTCCAGATGAAAATTCAACAGCTTTATGTCTTGAGCTATCAGACATGGAGACACCAGCACCTTGATTTCTCTGAGGTTTCATTTGGTTATACTGTGAAGTGCCCTGGTTTTCAGCGGTATGCTGTTCTGCAACTAGGATACCAGAAGATTCTTTTTCTGAAATAGCTAGATTTGGATAGTTAGTTACAGCAGTCATGGATCGCTTGCGACCTTCTATTTCATCTTCTTCAGATGACAAAGATGACAGAGAACTGCCTCGCGAAAAGCAGATTGGCGTGTCCTCAACACAGTATGTTTGCAGAGTCTCTTGATTAATTGCAGGAGACTTACATGTCGAATTCTTTTGGATAACTCGACTCGGTCCAGATCTTGCTTGAGGTGGGAGAAGCTGCTTTTGTCTGCTGGAATTCTTTATGGATGCTGTCATGTTTCCCTGGCTTAGATGGTCCTTTGTTAAGCTGTGAGATGACGACGACTTTGGATGGCTAAAAATGGCTTTTGGGGAACAGTTTTCTGAATATTTTAAACTGTAATCAATTGGTTGTTCCACATGGTGCTCTTCATTATATTTCATGCTGTAATTGGTTGGCTGATCTTCCTCCTGTTGTTCTTCTTCTGAGTACCGCTCACTGAAGTTGGCTGGCTTGTCATCACCATAATCACCAACAGGGCAAATGGTTTGGCTGATCTTTTTAGTCATTCCAAGGCTAGAACTACTTTGTTCAGAAGAATTGGAACTCCTTGACCGGAATCCAGCAGGACACTCTGGTGCTACAAATCTCGATGGATATGTGGTGTGTGTTTCCTCACTGGCAACTGTTGCCTCTGTGTACATAGGATAACTTGGGCTTTGAGATTGTACCGGTTTCTGATCAACTCGTTTCACGTCGTCCCCATGATGTTTGACTCTTGCCCACCTTTCATTCTGGCTCGGACTCTGTCGGCCAGAATTCAGCTGTTCATCTGAGTATTTTAGGCTATAATTAATAGTAGTATCCAGGTCCCCATTATCGTCCTCCATATGATTGGCACTGTGAATCTTATGGGCAAGGTCAGCTGGATACTTCTTGTAGATGCAGCATTTCCCTTCATCCTCAGAGTAAGACTCAACTGAAGGCTTCATCTGACCCCTTTTGCCATAGCCATCAGTACTGCTAACACTGTTCAAACTGTCATTGGAAGCCCTGTATTCAATTTTTAGCATGGGGCAAGGTCGATTTGAGTGCTCAGATTTGGCAAAGTTAAAAGCATTTATATGACCATGCATGGTTGGTGTATGCCTCATGGCACTCATTTCATCTGGAACACACTGAGGGTCTGGTGTATTGCTGGCACTCCTGTCTCCTTGGCTTATATGCATGCTTTCTACCTCTTCCATTACCTTGGCAATTTGCGCAGATGTCTGCATTCCAATTCTCTTGGAGGGGTCATCCGATGGGTGAAATCCACCAGGTGCAGCTCCTTTCCGCTCCCGATCAAGGCTCCGATCTTTCTCAGCTTTGGAACTGTCTGAACTATCTCTGTTTTCTCTAGATGAATTAGGCAGCACTGGGGACTTCACATAAGGACCATGAAGAGGTATACTGTTGGGGCTTAAACTCTCCGACCTACAGTTATCATTATGATGAGCAGAGTCCACAACAAACTCACTGTACACATTCTGCTTGTGTCTTGGTTTGGTCTTTTGAGGGGCTTTTGGACTCAAGTTATCAATGTTATCAAAAGTCTCCGAAAGGTGCTGTGCATCGAGTTCTTCAATTAAAGCTTTCTGTTTTCTGACATGGAGGGATGGCAAGCTGGATCCGGGAGACATGATGTTGGCATCCTTGTATTTAGCTGGTCGGTTAGCCATGAGGTTTCGTAATGCCGCTGCACTGCCCATAGCTATCATTTTGTGCTTAGAGTGAATGAGGTTTTTCAACATACTGACAGCCCCCATGTCCCACAGACCTTCTTGGTCCTTTGCATTTCGAGCAGAAAGGTTCCAGAGTGTTCCACATGCATTACTGACTATTGTTAAGCTGTGGGACTTTAGATGCTGAAGTAGAGTCTGGAGGCAGTTGTTTTCTCTCAGAATTTGCCTATAAATACAGGGAAGAATATTAAATTAAGACAAGCTGGTTTTTTGCAGGAAAGGAATTCAAAGTAACCAACACTTTCACTCATAAATTATTTATTCATTTGTATAGATCCCCCAAATGATTGTTCAGCACTTTGGTCAACCTTGGTATTTTTAAATGTGTTTCATAAATAAATTTGACCTTGACCAGATAGTGTAGGGCTGGGACTTAAACACTGGAAAACACTAAAACTTGGCCCAATGAATTATTGCCAAGCAGAACATTTTGATTGATGTTAATTGTAAACAACAAGATATCTTGAGCAGTGGCCCTTCTTACACATTCAGTTTTACATTAAGGCATTATTTATAAATCTACATGCCTGTGATCTTCATTTGTAGCGATGAGACTTGATACATTACGCAGGATGCCTCCTCCACTTTCAATAATCGCCAGGGTGTTGGTTTGACTTCGGTATGTTAGTGTGCTGACTAAAAAGGCCAGAGCACCATCCACAACACATATATCAGCTTTATTTTCAGTGCAATGTGCTGACAAGTTCCACAGGGCACTTAGAACACTCTTTAGTGTTGATTCCTTGAGGAGAAAGGGAAGATGATTACTCAATTTTCATCCCTTTTTGAGAAGACATTCCTACACAGAAATATCAAAACCAGTCGATCAATTCAACAATCCATCAATTCTACAATGTGAAAGCAATTTTTTATTAAATCTTACTTAAAAGGGCAAACGAGATGTAATAAAATCTGGGTGTAGCTACATTAAGGATGCTAATAATCACAGAGATACTTTGATTTTTGAGATTCACCTTTTTGACATCCAGGGCACATTCCATTAGAGCCTTCACACTGCCGACCTCACGAAGCGTCTTCTTACTGTTGATGTCAGCACGCCAGGACAAATTCCTCAGAACGCTGGCGATCACCTAAGTAAATAAAGAGAGGGGTTTGTGGGTGTACACTTCAAATGCATTCACTGTAAACGCTCGGGCAGATTCCGCATTCACCAAAGGGCTACAGCCCGCACATCTATGCAGCTACTCCACCTGCTGTAAATCCTCACTGTCGGATTTCAGCTGGGCCACCATCGCCCTCATGCAGCCTTTCATGGAACACAGAGTTGCCTGTAATTAAGAAAAAAATAATACAAGATGCATTTGGGGTCCTCATATAGTGATACATATTTTCATGCAAATATATATTTTTTTATTTTATTCTAAATGGGTAAACAGTCATTAATGAGTATAAAGACATTTTTTGAATGCATTCAATACATTCTACACCATTTTATTTGATGGGATAAAGAGGATGTCCCAGGTGGCACTTGCTCATCTTCAATATGTAAACTATAAACTACACATTTCTCCTGTCACAAGGCATTTCAAGTCATAAGATATGTTAATTTTTAATTGGAATATTAAACATGACCCTGACCAACCTGTCACATTCCATTGCCTTCATGTTTTATCAAAATAAATCAATTTCCACTGCTTTCTGCGGGCAGAAGGCGTGCTGGGAACACAGATTCATCTCCGCATGTGTTCTCAGTATGGGGATAAAATTCTCTCGTAGAGTGGCCTATGAGTGGATTGAAATGTTCGAGAATAGCCGTACTGTTCTGATGGAAGCAGAGCGCTCCGGACGTCCAGCTACAGATTTTCATGTGATGATGACGTGAAAGCAGAGGCGCATCAGTGGCTACCCGCTCAACCAAAAACATTTTTGCGGACTATACCATACCATACCAAGCACTTTACCAACCCACACTGGACCCAAAGTGCTGTACAGAAAATAAATAGAATAGTTACAAGACATAGCTAAAAGAATAAGGAAGATAAAAGAGAAGTAAAGACATAAAACAAATAAGAGCAGCAAATATGAGATTAAAGCGAGTAAAACTAAGTGGTGTACATAAATACATAAGATAAATCAATAAAATAAATGAATAAAATAAATCAATTAATAAAATGAATCAAATGCCAACATCTCACCGGTCATCAAAGGCCAAGGAAAAAAGATGGGTTTTAAGAAGAGATTTAAAAGCAGAGAGGAAGAGGCCTGACTAATGTGCAAAGGCAGTTCATTCCACGTTATTGGAGCTGCAACAGCGAAAGCCCGATCCCCTCTAAGCTTACGCTTGGTTTTTGGCACACACAGGAGCAGCTAATCAGCTGACTTGAGAGAGCGGTTGGGCGTGTAAGGGTGTAGCAACTCAGACAGGTAGTGCGGGGCAAGGCCATTTAGTGCTTTAAAAGCAAACAGAGTTTTAAAATGAATCCTCAACTGTACAGGGAGCCAGTGGAGTGCGGCTAAAACTGGGGAAATGTGCTCATACTTCTTGTGTGGAACAGAAAGCATAACTGTATTAGGTGAAAGGAGTATTATCCTTCAATGCACAAAGATTTTCACAAATACAAAAGTAAAAATTACTGCACAAAAAGGGAAACCATCTCCCTGAAAATGGCACTTCTGTTAAAACAATGCAATGCAGATATTAATGGATCAAACAGACTACACATGTAGCAAAATAACTTGCATGACTGTTGGATGACGCACCTTATTGGCCACATCTCCGAACGTAAGGTTTGTGAGGGCCATTCCTGCGTATCTCCTCAGAGTTACACTGTAGTGGTCACTCGTCAGCCCATATATCTCACAGTCCACCTGCAGCAACTCCCCGATCGCCTGGAGGGCACCTAGAAGGTAACCACAGGGAAGGTCTCACCACCTCCTTTTAGCACATCTCATTTTAAATGTCTACAAATTAAATAACTTCATAATCACATCATTTTCAATGGACAATGTGGTGTTTACTCAAGAGCTGTGTTTTACCTTTACATTGTTTCCTTACGTGCGTTTAATGAATAGTGAATGCTCACCAAGCTCATTCATGGCGTGCCTGTGCTCCTCGTCGAAGGACAGCTTCATGAGGACGCAAACGGCAGGGCAGATCTGATGCTCCACTGGCGAAGGCACTGGTACCGGGAAGAAAGTGAAATCATCAGGGCTTGTCAACTCTAGTGTAAGACAAAGACCCAAGAACAGACAACATCTGAACGCCGAGAGACCCACTGGGGTTTTGGTCCTGGTCGACCCCGCGCTCGTGGACCTGCTGCCACTCCCAGCATGTCTCGCAGTATCCGCGGTTCTGCTCCAGAAGGTGCAGCACGCGGATCTCCCTGCGGCCGCGCTTGTCGTCGGGCTGCGAGTGGATGATGTTGTGCAGGGCGGCGCTGGCCCTGGCGCGTGCCTCCTTGCTGCCGCGCGAGTTCCCCAGCAGCACCGAGTCTTTGTCGTTGCCGTGGAGCAGCTGGATGAGCAGCGGCAGGCAGCCTGATTGGCGCATGGCGATGCAGCTGTCCTGAGAGCTGGACATGGCCAACAGGGTGCGCGACATGTCGTCCTTGTCATGAGTGCCTAACATGGACAAGAGGGAGTAGACCATCTCCACCTACAGACAGACAAGGGACAGGTTCCTGTGAGCTGGTTCTGCTGGATAAAGGTGGAGGCAAAGAGCACACACAGGGATCATACATTCTATACCAGTGTTTATCAACACAGTACACAGGCACCCCAGAGAGCCCACATTTCTGCTCCCTCCCTATTCCCAACACAACTGAACCAAACAATGAAGTAATGAAGACCGCTGAAGTAATGAAGACAGATGTGCTGGGAGGGAGCAAAAATGCAGACTGTCTGGCAGTCTAACAGCTGCTCTAAACACTTATATAGCCACAAAAAAGAGACACAGTTGGAGAAAATAACATGAAATGAAAGCATGATGTTAATATTAACATTATGTTATGCACATGCATCCCACTGATAGAGATAGCTGGATTGTGAATATGTTTTGTTAAAATATTTTTATTCTGTTATGGGAAACAAAACTTTGCAGAGCTTGCTATGTTAAGGATGGTTCCTTCTCAATATTATGTAGTATATATTTTTAAGAACAGTCTAAAGTTTATCACCTGATTTTGCATGAGCTCTGCAAGTGCTTTACGAGCCAGTTATAATCATTCTCAACCTTGTGCTTGGATTCATGCACAAAGAGTGCAGCATGAGAAATTTAACAAATGAGCGTGTAAAAGACAAGCGAATAAGAATTCGTCACTAAAGGGCATTTGTCTTCCGCTGTATGGAAATATTCTGTATTGCATAGAGACAATACTGAGCAAAAATACTGACCGAAAACTCTGTGTCAGCATAAGACACAGCATCGGCAACAGATATGATTGGTAGATCTGTCTGGCTATAGTTTATTTCAGGTAAGTTTTCAAATTTGATTTATAAATATTGCAATATTTATGGCAGAAATAATTATTGCAATGTAATTTTTCCCCCCAATATCGTGCAGTCCTAGAGGAAAGCAATATTTTCTTTCTAGGGAACATTGCCCCATTTTTAACAGGCGATTTTTAAACGTCACAAAATGTTGCATTTAAAGCAAGCAGCTTTAAGGGGCCCCAAATAAGGACAGTCATGTGTATGATAAGTAAAAATGAGATGCGGCGACCAGGGGTCTGTAATCTTTGGTTACCTTGGTACCCAGGTGACTGGTCAGTCTGCGTGGTACAGAGTAACTACCAGCACAGCTGAGGTCACTGACTGCCTCATGGTCCAAGCGGCCATTTGAACCCTTAAAAAGGAAAACAAATGTACAGTACACTTTGCAAAGTATAAAAACTGCTAATTCAGACCTGGAATATTGAGTCTAACATCCATTGAAGGTTAATAATATAAAAATTTCATTTAAATATGTGCAAAAACATACTGATTAAACACATTGCCTCAAGTAAAATGGCAAACTCTATGTTCAATATAAATTGTAATGTGAAACTGAAGTCGATGCTTCAAACTTCTCCTGTAATATGTCCGTAAATATGACAAAACCTCATGCACCACAAAGGGGAGATTTAGAGATAAAAATGCCTAGTCTTAAGGGAAGGAACTGTGTCATCCCCATAGAAGCGGAACAAGGGTGGCTATTCTGCACGATGTTTCCTAATCACCCAGTGCCATGACTAATCTAGTGGGGGTGGGGGTTCAATGACAGTAAAAGTTGTATAGGGTAAGCTCTGGATCCATAGACACACCCCTGACAGGGGACGGGATGAAGGCCATGATCGATGGCGGGGGAACATGGCTGCATGGCTACCTGGCTGCACCCTGGTGGGGCCAAGGCTGGCTCTGCAGATGCCTGTGCTCCCTGGCCAGCTCTCTCACACTCAAGGGAGGCTGGCTTATCTTTGCTCGGCATCATTACCTGAGTACAATAATACAGAAATGGGACAACTCGTCAGCATATGGGGGTGCAGCTGGCCTCCTGCACAACACCTCAGTCACAAATAAGTTTGCTCCGGGTTTAGTAAAAAAATAAATAAAAGGAGAGAAGGCATTGAGAACCCAGCCGTGTGCTTCCAGGGTTGCGCTCCGGGGTTACATGACAATATCACTGTATGTACAGTATGAAAGCTGGGTGGGTAGGTGGACGGATATCTAATCATTTTAATTTGACTATGCATCTCTTCTTTACGCCAAAAACAGGGAAAACATTTTGACATAGGTTTAGAGACAACTTCATTACAATCCTGAAAGTTTTAATTACGTGAAAAGGCATCAAAATAAAAGGGCCAAAAAGGCACAGATGGGCTTGATTTTTGAAAATCAAGTTCAAGAGTTGCTTATCATCACATGTGGGAATATAAAATAAAGAATAATATATGGTTATGTATGTATTCCATCTCAGAAATAGCAGTATGACTGGGGAAAGACAAAATTAGTATAAAGGAGACTGAAGTGTAGGCTTCATTGTTATATAAGAAGCTTCAGAGTAAATGGGCATCTTTGAGGCCAGAAGCTCAGTGAGTAAGCCAGCTTCCCTTTAGGGTGCGCGTACCTCGGGGTCTGCTGGCTGTGCCTGGAGATGCTGCCGAATATGCAGTATTTCCTTCTCTATCTGCTGAATCCGCGCGATTCTGCTCTGTAATAGAAAAGACATGATGTCGGAAAAGCAAACTCTGAGCATTTTAAGTAGGACCTTAGTCATTTAATAACATTCAGCACTTATGAGTGACCAAATCCATATCGCTCATGCACAAAGGGGAAACTCACATACAGTACTGCTTGAAAGTTTGTAAACTTTCATATTTATTCATATTTGTAACTTTCATATATAACTTTAATATTTTCCGTAATTGTATATGAAAGTGACCTAAAACACATTATTTTCAAACAACCCCTAACAGAATATCCTACTGAACCTAATGGAACAAATGATACATAACCAAATATAACCAACCCACCCACCCACCCACCTATCCATCCATCCTCCAACCCGCTTTTCCCGATCGGGGTCGCAGGGGGTCCCGAGCCTATCCCGGAAGCTATGGGCACGAGGCAGGGAACAACCCAGGATGGGGGGCCAGCCCATCGCAGGGCACACTCACACACCATTCACTCACACACGCACACCTACAGGCAATTTAGGAACTCCAATTAACCTCAACCCGGAGTACCCGGAGGAAACCCCACAACGGCACAGGGAGAACATGCAAACTCCACACGCATGGGACTGGGCAGGATTCGAACCCCGGTCCCAGAGGTGTGAGGCGACGGTGCTAACCACCACACCACCATGCCGTCCCAAAATATAACCGTTTTTGTATTTACTGAAGAAAAAAAATATCCAATAACATATCTGCATGTGGTGAAAGTAAGTGAATCATGCTCTCAATATCTGGTGCGACCCTCTGGTGCAGAAAAAACTGCAACTAAACGTTTGCAGTAACTGTTAATCAAAAGGAGGAATTTTAGCCCATTCCTCCATACAGAATGGCTTCAACTCTTGGATGTTGGTGGGTTTCTTCACATGAACTGCTCACTTTAGGTCTTTCCACAACATTTCAATTGGATTAAGGTCAGGACTTGGCCATTCCAGAACATTCACTTTATTCTTCTTTTACCATTCTTTGGTAGAACTACTTGTGTGTTTAAGATCGTTGTCTTGCTGCATGGCCCACTGTCTCTTGAGATTCAGTTCACGGTGAGATGTCTTTACATTTTCCTTTAGAATTCTCCGGTAAAGTTCAGAATTCATTGTTCCATCAATGATGGCAAGTGTTCTTCCTCCTCCAAATGTAACGCTCCTCATTTAAGCCAGGAAGTTCCATTTTGGCTTCATCCGTCCACAAAACATTCTTCCAGTATCCTTCTGGTTTGTCCACATAATCCTTTAGCAAACTGTAGACAGTCAGCAATATTTTTGGGGAAGAGCAGTGGCTTTCTCCTACCCTGCCACACACCATTGCTGTTCAGTGTTCTCCTGATGGTGGACTCATCAACAATATTCGCCAATGTGAAACAGGCCTTCAGTTGCTTCCCTGAGTTACCCGGGGGTCCTTTGTAACCTCTCAGACCATTACACACCTTGCAGTTGTGGTTACCTTTGATGGCCGACCACTTCTGGGTCTTGAATTTCCTCCATTTGCACACAATCTGTCTGCCTGATGATGGGTGGAGTCCACACTCTTTAGAGATGGTCTTGTAACCTTTTCTGAGGTCCTTCGTTCGAGCCATGATACACATGCACAAATGTGTTGTACGTGTAATCAGGCTTAGCTGGATCACTGTTGTTTAAATAAAATGGGGTCTCCCACACACACACCAGATTGTCATCCCATTGATCTAAAAAGCACCAGACTCTGATTTCACCTTCAGATTAAATGATAATCCAAAAGGATTCACTTACTTATCTTTTTTTTTCCTTTTCAATAAATAAATGACCAAATATAATAATCTTTGTTTCATTTGTTCATGTTTTCTTCTGATTCTTTTACGATTTGTTTGAAAATCAGATGATGTTTTAGGTCACTTTCACATAAAAATACTGAAAATTTTAAGGGGTTCACAAACTTTCAGGCACCACCATATTTCCGCTGTGACCGCGCCCTGACAGGTAAGACAGCTCAATGCTCTGACGTTTGCCGGCACAAAGATCAAAGATGAGGCATTATCTGATGTCTTTACAAAGTGGAGCAATCAAGAATTAAATTCAAACTAAAAGATTTTGCGCAAGGTCAATGTCACCACGCTTGGGGTTCCTGTTTCACTCTCACCAAAACATCACAGGTCAGATTGAACCAAAATAATACCCAAGAAAAATAAGAGGAAGGCTTGTTTTCACATCTGCTACGGGTCATCGCCGTCAGTCAATAGATACAAGCCAGTGGACGTTATTGCAGGGGCCGCGGATGGAAAGGGCAGTAATAGCACACCTGTGCTCGCTTCTCCATGTCCTGGCAGGTGCCCAGCTGCTCCTCCATGGCGGCCCGTATCTTCCGGGCATCGAACTCGAGCTGCCGGCGGGTCATGTCTGTCTGCAGGGAAAACTGCATACGGGCAGAGGGTGGGCACATGTCCACTAAGAACAAGGACCCCCAACCAGGTACAGACTAAGGCTCTCTGTCCTTCACACGTCTCTCCCAGCATGCCCCTGGCTGCCCGTCCACGCCGGATGCCCCCCCACCAGCTGACCTCCTCGACCCTGTGGCTACCCGTTGTGTCCTCCTTGCCCGACAATATGGGCACGGCAATATGAGTAGCTCTTAACTAAAACTCTCACAGAGATTTCATACAGATCATCTTGTGGAGCGGCCGCTCACATTCTCCATGAGGGGCAGGCTGTCGATCCTCTTGGTGAGGTTCTGTAGCTGCGTGTAATACCAGTCCTTCTCCGCTTCCTCTTTTTCCAGCTCGCTCATCAGTAAGGACCTAAGCAGATAAAAATAACCCCAATTTGAAACCAACGCAAGAAGCGCCAACAGACAGCACTTTCGTTTTTCACCATCCTGCTTCCCAGAATAACACCCAAAAATAAGCTTTATTCAATTACGGGCTGGTGGCTTTCGTCAGGCTATTATAAGCTGGTGCTTTGCACGTGCCTATTCAGATTGCCAGCCCCGTGAATAATACGGTTTTACACACAGATGACTGATCACTGACTGCAGCGTTCCAAGCTTTGTGTGCTGATTCATGGATTTCATAAATTCAGCTGCCCGTAATGATCAGTCAAATCAGAAGGAAAAATGATCCAGTGAGCGGGTGTACAGGACATTTTTCCATGCATTTTTCCTGTACCATTTCATCGTTGACGGATATCAGTTGTCAGTTATCAGTTGCCTCCTAACTGTTGTCAACAGTTAGGAGACCTAAGGCTGTATCACTACATTTGTACTTTGGTTAACCGCAGGTGTTCAGTTCATACAGACCATAGAGAAGTAACCGGCATATCTGTACAAGTGATGATATTATTGAGGACTATTAGTGCATGGCCAAAGAGTTCAAGATTCATGGTTGATTATACTGGACATGCTAGTTAAGGAACTAAGAAAATACTGTGTAGTCACAATGTAGATGTAGTATGTGAAGTACAGTGCCTAGTCAATGTGAACGTTAGTATGTTGAAGTATATTGTTCAGTAAGTGTAAATATCTTTCATCCCAGATGTATACATGAATATTGATGGGCTGACAAAAATCTCTTGAATCTGGAAAAATGGTCACATCAGGCAAAAAGTATGTGAGCTTTATTCATCTAGTTTTTAAAAAAGGCTAAAGGAAGACTCCAAAACATAACATTAACAGATGAAGCAATATTTCCTTATTCCTGATATAGTTAAGATAATGATACACAGGTACAAAGAATGCTGTCCATAACAGCACCAACTTGTAAATGTACAATTATCTGGACTGACATTAAAATGGCCGAAGGAGCTGCAGAAATCTGCACTCGCAGAGAGATGGTGCCAAAGCCACCTGAAGGAGGCGCTGCTCTCACCTCTCCTTCTCCAGCTCCTCCAGGTAGCCAGCACCCTCCATCCCCCCATTCAGCATACCCCGTCTAGGGAAGGAGCCTGCAGGGACGGGGCTGCTGTCCCCGGATCTCGCGGACGCGGCGCCCTCGCACGCGTCGTACAGATGCGCGGGAGCTTTGGGCCTCAGCTTGACGCCAGGGAAGGCACTCGAGTCCAAGCTGATCTCTGCAAAGACAAACATTATATACAAAGATTCACCACCAGCCAGAAAGGCTAAAAACACTCCTACAGGAGAATGGCGATGCCTACATGAGTTCTGCCATTTATCTGTCATTTATACAAAGAACCCAAGAATCCTTGGTTTTCACATAACTAATCCGGTTCTCACTGAGAGACAGACATATTTACAGGTGAATGCTAGTTTGAGGGTCTGAGCACAGGATCAGCCAGCATCCAGCGTAGTTAAGGGCCCTGCTTATGGGCCCAACTGCGATATGTTTAATCTACTAGTCACAGGATTTGAATGAGCAGCGTTTGCTGTACCACTATCAAGCTCAAGGAAAGTTTATTTCTATAGCATATTTCACACAATCGTAGTTGAAACAAAGCGCTGTACAATCAAAATTTTAAAACCCCAAACACTTAAAACATCAGACACCATACACAGCTCCTATACAGAGTTAAACGCCAAGGAGTAAAAAAAATGCCCAGTTTCACCTACGCTTTTGCCTGGATTTCTGAACCAGTATTTTTGTATCAGTATCGTGCTGCAATAGCAAAAATTCAAAGGTGTACATAGGAATCGGCGATCTGATTTTATATCATGATCAATCTTAAAGGCATCCACAATCTACTTTTAATGCATAGAGATTGTGATCTTTTATGTCCTCCTACTAATGATTCCAAACTTCACATAAAACTTCAATCGCCAGTAATAACATGGAGGACAGAATAATGTGCAAAGACAGATAAACTACGAGTTGCGCATACAAAAATTTTTCCATATGCATGTGATGGACTTTCACTAGACGAAACATTGCGTGTGTTTCCACCCTTGCATGCAGAAGACTGGTTGCACTTGTGGCAACGAGCATTGTCAGCATTGACTCTCGTGAAGTGTAACTGCACTTTTGAACTTCAGTTCTCCACCAGCTGTACTAAAAGCATGGTGTCTGTGTGTGAGCTGCACGTTGCTGCACATGAGAGAGAGAATGAGAAAAAGTGAAAATGAGTGAGCTGGCCCATACTCAACCCATCACAGCCAATCAGAACAATGAAAATTAGAAACAGAACTGGGGAGAAGAGATATGTACGAAAACTTTTAAGCAACGATAATAAGTACGGAATTATTTTCTTAAACCCTTTGAATACTGCTGAAACAGGCAAAGGACAGCTGCACCTTTCAGCCTCTCCAGGAGGTCGATCTGCCCCGAAGACTCCATGGACTCCTCCTCAATGCTTCCCTGCAGCTGCTTCAGTACTTCCTGGGAGAGAAAATAAAGACATAAAGCATTAGTGTGACAGCGTTATGACAGGGTACTGAGGATGGCTGGCTGGCCTTCTCATAGCACAAATGCATGCATGGAGGGGCATTTTTAATGTTTTTTTTTACCAGGGGGCCAGAGGCTCCCTCGCTTTCCTGAAGGCCATGGGGCAGGATACAGACAACATAACAGCGCTGAATACAGTGAAGATATATAAACATTTCACCTATTCCACAAAATATTCAAATCCATTTAAAGTTATATAATCAACTATTAACAAACAAGAAAAAAACATTGAACTACATGTCTGAAAATAGCATATGTAGTGCACTATTTAGACAAATGACAAACTGGAGATAATCACTTAGTCCATCACTTAGGTCGCACATAAAGCATGATAAAGATTTATGATCAGACTCAGTTCAGCCTTCTAGCCTACCTACCTAATGCAGTGAAAAAACACTTTTCGTAAGGTGTGCAAAGTTACCAGTGTATGTAAATATTAGCTACAACTGTGGTACAGCTAGGGCTTGCCTTAAGTTTGTGAACTACTGCTTTACACTGTCTTGGACAATCCGCAACACCTTTTTAACTGATACTTAAACCCGGCCTGCCAACGCTCCACAGAAATTTTAAAAAAGGTGATCAACCCTAACCCTAATCAGCAACCCCCCCCCCCTCCCCCCATGTCAGGAAGTCTTAACACCTGCTGTTAAGCAGATAATCAGTATACTAGTTTAATGCTTTCATGTTTTTTATTTTGAATTAATCATACACTGAAAACCTGAATGCTCCACAGCCTAGTAGGGTTGCAAGTCTTTAGCTATAAACACTCCCAAAGCTCTAGTTATTGCTTTGAGTCTGTCTGGCCCACTGCCAAGCAGTTGCTTAAAACAACTATCAACTGCAAGGAGAGTTCGAGCTGCCTTCTTCTGATCGCTGGCTGAGTTCTTGTGGTGGCTGCTAGTGATTAGCGAGGATAAACGTTTAGCGATGTTAGGTTTTGCTGCTGCTAAAGCCTGATTTATGGTTGTTCGCTGGCTCTAAACAGAGCTTACACCGGGGCATATTCAAGTGGCTTACACCATTGTGAGCATTTAAATGTGCAGCATGTTGGCGCAACATGTCATTACACTTCTGGGGAGGTATGCATCAGGAGACGATGTAGGCTACACAGCTTGTTGAACAGTGCTTACGTATTTTTTGTCAACATCCTTTCTCCGGTTGCTGCTGTAGGTTATTTTAAATCCAAAGTGATTCCATACACCAGACTTGAGACTGTAGCACATCAACTGATTGTGGTTCATGGCCAGATTGCTGAGAGCTAATTGAACAACTAGTGCAGGCCTACTGGAAACACCAATAACTTTGTGTGCAGAACCGAATGAACTGCAGAGCACATTTGCCAACCGTGGACTGCAAACCAAACTATAATTTTCTTACAGTAACCGTTACACTCCTAATTTTAATTTTCATAATTACTACACAATACATTTTATACATTATGTGAATAGATACAAAAAGCCACAGCTTCAAAATGTCTTTATGAATCTTGAGCATTCAGCAAACAGCTTTAATGCTAAAGCGCCCACGCATGGTTCTACATTTGCGCACAACGGATGGATACACACTTCATTATCTTTAGCGGCATCTACTTTCTTCCATGTACTAAAGCATGCGGCAGCAGCCTCCCTTATTATTAAATCGGAGAAATGTCAAGTGAGCACGAACCACACTTTCATGGCCAGTATTGTGCAATGAAGACTTGAGACTAGCTAAACACATCTAAAACATTACACTCGTGAAGGTGGCAATCACAAGGCTAAGTAACTGGCAAAGACTCACACAGAACCTACTGAGGCTTTCTAACCAAAATGTCACTTCCTACAGCAAATACTGTCACCCCATACACTGCTAATTTTAACAATATGCCACTTATCTGTGTTTTTTAAACAGTGAACAACGATTATAATGATACATCTCAAATCTAATCATTTTATGTAGCATGCAATAGCAAAGCAAAACAACATGCTCTCTTCAAAAACCATCTCAGCTTTGAACTGATGACTAATTGCAAAAAAATCAACTTATCTTGCCCTAAATCTGACTTGTTCTGATCTTAATTCCTAAGTGCATTCTTCATTCCAGCTAAATTAACCAACTGTTTGAAACATCCTCTTTTGACTCCCAAACAGCCTCGGATGCTTTTGATAAGTAGTAATAATAAATAATCCTGTTAGCTTCTTTATGATCTAGGTTAAGAGTTTTATGAACGTTACATCTTTGCCTGAGAAACACGCCAAGTCCAAACCTATAAAGAAAATATAACAGTCGTTGAAAACGTTTTCCAAAAGTGTTTTCCAAAAGTACAAAACTTTCCTGGGAACTAAACCCTAAAAGCATCAAAGAAACTAGTGTCTTTCCTATTCCCAAAACTAATCAAGTCAAACTGTTCTACTGCTCTACTCTTCTACTGAGTTGTACATTTACCACAATAAATTTCACTGGACATTGGTTTCCTGATCCTGTTTACTGTATTTTAGCTCTCCTTCATTGCACTATTTTGTATGATAGAAGTTTCCCAGAAGAAAATGACCTGATATTGCAGTCTTGGCAGAATGTGACTGCTACTTTGATATATGGGGAAAAAAGAACTACTAGCCATATAAATGAAACTTCTGAGGAGACATTCACAACTTCAGAAACAAGCCACCACTATCACCTAAATCTCCCTGCTTGATGCTGCGTTTACTTTTGCATTACCTTAGTCTTAACAGCAATCATTAAATCAGCAATATGCATCTAGAGAAAGAAAAACCTAATTCAACTATCAGAAATTTGTCATATGACAAATTTAAGTTCCTTAAACAACTTATGACACTCAAAAATGATTACTTCCCTTGTAAGATTCTGCCTATCTGATCTGCTCAAATGATGACGACGGGAACATACATCCCGTTGTGACTAGATTTAGAATTATATAAACTACATTTGATAAACAGACATCTGACTCACCAAAAACATGTGTACCAGTAGCAACACTCATTGCTTAAAAATAAACAAAGCTCATGGGGGCTGTCATCAGGGATCCCATGGGCCCAGATGCGAAACCGACAAGCCCGAAGACCTGGCCGAGTAGCGGCCCACCAGTGGTGTCTGGTGGGACCTCAGGAAGCAGTCTGTCATCACGCCCAGCTCGGCACAGAGCTAGTGCCCCAATGCAGCCCAACAACAGCGGCGGCGCGGCTGCTTACTATACGTACTGAATCAACCGCCTCTGAGCTTCTCCCCTGGGTATAAGGGGCCTGACAATCTGCAGGACGACCCCTGCTACCTCTCTGCCTCAGCTGCCCGAGACAGAAGCATGCCAGCCTATCTTTCTATGGCATACAGTGCATAAAACGCCTTTCCGCTGTGATTAAGGACACAAGAGGCGTGACCTTGTTGTGTGGCCCAGTCAGACGTCAACTTACAGAGAAGAGTCTCATACTGAAAAGTTTGAAACAGAGCCCTTGTTATCATCTCATCATTATAATGGATGACGAGGACCTGATTTCCACACTGATTCATGGGAGCACGTGAAAAATCAGCCATTAAGAAAAGCAGCACCGTCCATACAACTACAAGCCACCAAATATTTGTCATGATGCCTGGATCAACCCCAAACTAATGAGTCAGTAGGACCAAACAAAACCCTTTCTATGAGGAGATTTTTGTAAATTCCTATTTTTAGCAGTTTTCCTAACCACTATACACACTACATAGCTAAATAGTTTCCTTGTCCATTTTGCTTTGAATTAATAGATGAATTACTTCCTACAAACCGTCAATTTTGCAATTCTAAAATAAATCACAAACAGCTGGCATATTCTGACTGATCAACAAAATGAGTGCTTATTACCCACTGCTCATATCAGAATTTGCCTTCTTTAAGAACTTGCAAGTTAGATTAAAAAATGGAAATTTAAAAAATTGTTTCACTCACTCAAGCCCAAAATCAAGAGGGACAAGGAGCAACCCTCACAATGTGCTATCTGTGAACCTTTAAAGTAGGGCTGGGCAATATCATATCGATTCTATATCGCACATGTGCAGTAATCACCAGGGCTTCATGCAACATTTGTCCGGACGCCAGCTTTTCGGTATAATACGGACATTTACTTACGCCCCCAATTTGTTGAACAGATTAGTAGTATGACTAAAGTATTAATGAGGCATTTTATGACGCCCAAAGTTAGTAATTAGTATAAATTCAGCATATCCTTATGTTTAAATAAATGTGTCAGACTTTAAGCTGCAAAAAGTACTGCCTCAACTCCGGTATCTTTTTTTTTTTTTTTTTAAATCTTGCTTATCCAGATCTCCTCTTTTAAAAGATGTCATAGCTGCTGAGCTGTTCCTTTCTTCATCGCCACAACCATAGTATACCAAAACAGTATTATGTGGCATGCTCCATTATCCGAATTTAATAAACAAAGATAAGCCCCGTTTATACAGATTACTTACCGTTTTGTGTCACAAAACGCACTTCATTAATATTTTAGCCCTACCATTAACCTGCTTAAGAAATTGTGGCCGTAAATAAACACCCGTATAGTGCCGAAAAGCTGCCGTCCAAATGTTTCGCATGTCATCTGAAGCCCTGGTGATTATTGTGCATGTTTAAAGTCAAATTCATTTAATAATAATTAAAAAAAATATATTCCAGTCATGACAGTTTCTGAAGAATCTGCAGTACTAAATAAGTTGGGTGGTCTCAGTGTGCTAACTTTCAGGCCACTGTTTCAATCGTTCAAGTGATACTGCACAAAATGTATAGCACTGGCATGCTACCAATGCACGTCAGCCGAAACCAACTGCCAACGTGCAGCGATACTCAAGGTCTTTCATGGCATCGATTTAAGGGAGGGCAGCCAAGAAATGGTGCATTTCTGTAAATCGGGGGCTTTGTGTAGAAAGCACTTTTCCGGCCCCCGAAACAGCAAGCCTTACCAATGGAAATTCAGACAAAAATTTGAACTGCAGCAGCTGTGAAGCACCCAACAAATGGTCTGTTAGAAGAATAACGGGAAATCAATCAGGGACGGATCTCAGCGGCATTAAACACAATAGCAGGAAAAGCCGGCCTCTAAAACAAGTCACTTCAGGTTGATGGTTCAGGGGTGACATTCCCAGATTTCTGATGTCTGCAACCTTTTAGCCAGAGGATCTGCATTACTAGGCACTGCCATCTGGCCCTCTTCAAAGTTCGATATAACACGATGCATCGACATTCACCACACTGATCAACCCATTTATGTAATCAATTTCATTGCCACATCGGCCCAACATTTTTGGTGATGACGTCCATGTAAGAAAAGTCTTTAGAATCACTGGTTTACCATGCCAGTCACCCTCTCTGCCGTGCAGTTCTCATCCTTAACCGAGTGATGACCTACTTTCAGTTAACAAAACAGAATAATTAGATCATCATATTCCAGATGTTTAAAAAAAATCTCCATAAATTTGAACACACCAATCTACAGCATAGAGCCCCTTCGTCACTGTCCCTCCATCACGATGGCCGACAGCTGCCAGATCGGCCTTCGTTCTGCATCGGCCAGGAGTCATTTACACAGAGAGTGGAAAGGAATGTATGGGGGGGGGAATCCAGCAGGGGACACCTTCGCTTCCGGGATGAAGTGGACCCTGGCAGTGTGACTGGCAGCCCCACTGCCCCCACATTAGCATACCGGAGAGGGGGGTACAGACAGGGCTCCTCCATTGAAAGCCTGTCTAGGGGAAAAAGAAGCTAAAGCAGAAGAGCTTATTTTCTGGTGCGGAGGGAGCGCAGGCACTTGGCTGACACACTGAATTTCCACGCCAAGTCCCCTTTTGTCAGCAACTTAACAGAGGGCTGTGGGGAGGGGGAGGGACACTGGGACCATAAATGTTCCAAAATTACCTTTTAAAAGTAGAAAATAAATTGCCCACAACAGTTCTGAGAACAGCCACATGAAAGAGCTGGGGAATAATGAATCTAGGCAACCGTCATTGCGAGTAAAGCAATTTAAAGCAAATCGAACAAAGAGTTATACAACCGAAATGTGAGCACACAAATGTGGCTATGGACACGCATTTCTGCAAAAATTATAAGCCACACACTACAAGCCTGCAGCCCAGTGATGACAGCTATTCAGACGAGCAAGGTTTGGGAAATCATTTCAGTTCACCTCAGTTTCTGCAAAAAACCATGCTGAGGCACATTACCCAGGATCTCAGCACTCCCTTGTGGTGGGGGGAGGAATTTAGGCTCAATTTAGGATCATGAGCATGAAGACTCCCTATGGTAAGACCTATAGTTACTCGATAGGTATATGAGCTCCTCACAAATTCAGACTGAGGGTACTTTATCACCAAAGGGAAAATTTTGGGTGTGGGAAATAAAGGTCATGGATGACAGCTGGCAGCCAGAGGGGTCCTACTTCCTTTAGCCAGTTACACACGTGGACAAAATTGTTGGTACCCTTCGGTCAATGAAAGAAAAACTCACAATGGTCACAGAAATAACTTTAATCTGACAAAAGTAATAATAAATAAAAATTCTA
>JAODKL010000118.1:2693382-2721324 GCA_026780765.1 Petrocephalus schoutedeni | reverse complement strand
TAATGTTATCCCATGCCTTCTGCAACTCAAGCCAAAGGCTTTCCTTTAAATGTACAATAGATCTGTCCAGTTTATTTCCCAACTCATCACAAATGTGCTTGATGGGGTTGAGGTCCGGACTTAGCACAGTGATTCTCCTTATGAAGGCTCTATTCTATTCTATCGTTTATAGGGCATAATGATCACTTTGTAGATATTTCATTTGTTTTATGGGTATTTTAATTGCCAATTCAACAAAAACAACTGAAACCTTTTTAAATATGCCAACTGTTGTAATAATTTTGGCCGCCACTGCATACACACACACACACACACACACACACACTAGGGCTGAATGAGTTATCGGTTTCAAATCGAAACAGCGGTTTTAAACAATGCAATTAGCAAATTGGAAAGGCTGCTATTTAGGATATGCATTGTACAGCATGTCTGACCCACAGTTCAAAACTGTTGTGAGAATAGTTTTGTAAATTCATTCTGTCCTCCTGGTGTGACAGTCAGTCTCACCAATCAGAAGTGCCGTGCTCCTCGTGTGCCAATCATGCTCACCAATCAGAAGTGGCGCAAAGTGACTGCATATACGCCCACAAACAACAAACATGTGAAACCCAAGGAAAACGTTACATTTGCAGTGTAAAAAAATACTGGTTCCGCTGCTGAATTACCTACCTATGTAATGGTCAGAGATTGTTCACAGAAAGGTCCTATTATTAGCAGTAAAAGCAGTGTTATACATTACTCATTTTATTTTCATTACTTTATTTAATTTAACACAGTTGCGGCTTTGTGATACTGGTTTTATGCGTCATGGTTCTCTGTTAATTTGACCCTTGTGTACGTGGGACTTTCTGGAAGCATGTTACTAAGGGTAAAAAAGCAGTTGAGCACTCTTTGCAACCACGGCACTTAAAATGTAAAAATACAATCACTTTACCATGTTCAGGTTGCTAGAGAATTGTTCTATGGTTTATTAGGTGTATGTTCTATATCATTTTTGCTATAATAAATATATTTTGGATTCAATTGACATTTACATTCTTAATGTACAGCACAGTTCAGATTTCAATGTACGGTTGTGATCAATTACAGTTTTTATACAGATAGAGCGAATACCGAGTTAAAAAAAAACACAAGTCAAATCGCAATTTGACATTTTCTTGAAACCGCTCAGCCCTAATATATACACACACACACACACACACACACACACACTGCCCCCCCCCCCAAAGGCTTACTAGTTTTAATGCCATCTTCCTGTCCTTTTTAACATCATGTATATGCATAGACACCAGACTATTGTCAGTGATATAAAATTATAATATAATTTAGCAGAATCTTCCCAGACAGACAGACCTACCCTAATATGCATACATTTGGTAAGAAATTTGGCAGAAATATATTAAACTTAAGAGTTTAACTACAGCCAAGTAGCTATAAATATATAAATGCAAATATGTGTTCAAAGTGAGGTGCTAGTGGTACAGCAGCATGAAAAAAATCACAATGCAACATAATGAAAAATGATCAGTGCAGAAGACACATATACAACGTTCTGTCGAATACGACTAACGGCACTTAAAAATGATTTTAAAAGGCAGCAAGCCTAACAAAGAGATTCAGGGAGGGGAGCTCAGGAGCGAGCAAGGCACAGCTTCATAAATAACACATCAAGATTCCCAAACCAAAAAACCCCTGACACCTAAAAAAAACCCTAATTTGTGTACAGTGTATAATTATTCTGTGTCCAGTAAAATCCCCGACCTCACAATCAGCTCCGGGCCGACACGCAGCCCTGACTGGGCATCTTCACCATGATCACATTCTCTGGCGCCGATGGCTGAAGGCAGCATGCGAAGGACTGCACTGCTCTCACAGCACCCAGCCCCAGAGCCAAGCCTCTTTTCAGTCAACACAGAGCACTGATTTTCTCAGGCACCACGGTAGGCACCACTCGCCCGTATCTACTCGATGGTCTGCAGGCATACACAGCCGCTGTCATCGAGATTCAGAATGCCCTCTTAAAGAGGCGTAGAAGCCTCAGGTGTACAGGGAAGCCTCCTGAAAGACGGCATCGCCCGTCCCTGCTTCGTCTCAGTATTCCCCAGTGCACGACGAGACCCAGCTGAACCTTCACACCACAACTAAAACGCTGCTACTAATACTGTCAGCCATTAGCAGCTTTTCTCCCACTCTGGCCTTCCTGGTATTTTCTTTACCCCGAAGCACAATGCACCCTTTTTATCATTTCTTTAGCTGCTCATAGATAAAGAGCAGACAGGCACATCCCCCACACCCTCCCGTAGCCCCCATTCACATCAATGGAGACAAAGGGCTAAAAAGCTCAGCTCTGACACTACGATAAACCTAATGTATAAAATGTTACCTCATCAGAGCCATTCGCTTGTAATGCTGCACATAAAGAAATATTTAGCTAGTTCTTGAGATGCACACCTACCCCATTTCAGTGCTTCTGTCAGCATCCATTCCTTCTCTCGTTCAATGTGTCAGAGCAAGACCCTACCCAGCCACTCGTCACATGGTTACCACCCAGACCAATCGGAAAGCAGAGTAATCTAAATACATGGTGCAGTGGCCAATGCGGATTGGCCTGCTTCCAACCGATTACACAGCTGCTTCCTAAAGTCAATTACATCTCAGAAGCAAGGGTGTGTGTGTGTAGGTGTATGTAGGTGTGTGTTCTCCCTTGCTGATGACAAGTACAGCCTGAAGGTCATGCCGCAGGGGGAAAAAAATGGTCAACAATTACTATTCTGTTTTCCAAAAAAAATGTTTTTGACTGGAAACAAGCTCTTACTCCCAGTAATGAGCACCAACCATTCATGCCAAATAAGTCAGGATGTGTCCCTTAGGCCCAATTCGCAATAAGGACGTTTCTTTCTAAGTAGTTTCCTGTCAAAAATAACCCAGTTTCATAGTGCGGAGAGCGTCGGTACTGATCTGTGAACAGGAATACAGAGGAAGGTAATATCAGGACAAGCCGTGAACAGGAATCAGCCTTAAATGCACACATGAGGATAGCTGGCCTGCTGACGCAAGCACAGAGTGAGCAAAGGCTGCACCCAGCAAGAGCTGAAGCAGAATCCTGAGTCCAGACTGACCAACAGCAGCTGAGGACCAAGCCATTGCTGTTACAGAACTCAGTTAGGCACTTAACCCAGACAGTAAATATAAATAGGTATGTATGTGTGCAGACTGTGTTACATTGGACAGTTTACTACATTCCTATACAAGAACAAATAGAAGAAATTCTTTCAAATTAAATTCATTTAATAAACTATTTGATAAAGAAATTACTCAGCCATATACAAACAGAACATAAGCAATTATTCCCAGCAGGCCATTATCTATACATAATAGATACATAATTCAAGGCAAGAAAAAAACATTTACAACACAGTTCCCGTTATAGGTCTCTAAGTATATAAGGCAATAGAATAAAGAAATAAATCAGTATTTCTAAATCTGAATATGTAACAATCAACTTTTAAGAACCTCACACTGTCTTGCACCTAATGAATAAGGCTGCCAAGGGAAATGATGCATCCAGCCACAACAACCGTACATCCTTCGGAACTAGAAACCACATATTTTAGGTTTCTTTAGCTGCCGCATACCTCAAGTATGGAGGTACCCCAGCCAGCCAATCACATTAAACTGTAACCTTGAGGGGGTCTCAATGTAAGACAACCAGGAAAACATGATGGATGTGCTTAGGGCTGGGCGATATCACGTCGCGATTATATTATGCATGTGCAACAATCAGCTTTTCAGTGCTAAACGGGTATTTACACCTACAATTTGTAAAGCAGATTAGTAGTACGGATAAAGATTAATGAGATGCATTTTGTGACACCCAAAAGTAAGTAATCTGTATAAACTTAGCATATCTTCATGTTTATTAAATTCGGTTAGCAGAGCACACCACGAAACACTGTCCCGGTATACTATGGTTTTGTATACTTCAGCGACAGTGAAGAAAGGAATAGCTCAGCAGCCACAACATTAGGGCAGTGCGATATGGCCTAAAATGCATATTGTGGTATAATTTGAACCACAGACGGAAGACGGTAGATATTGCAGTATATAATTTGGTATGTAAATTTCAATATAACTCTTTTTGAATGGGTAATATATGCCCATAGCAAATGCACTGCAGCAGGAAGTTGTATTCTAAACTGTTAACACATTTCAAAGTAGTGGTGAATGTTACTTTAAGAATATTTATTGTGCAAAACTGCAATTATAGAAACAATATGGATAATCTCTCAAGTAGCTTTTCCCTGGTTTTATCGCCAAAATATCTTATATTAAAAATACAGGTTGGTTTTGTAAACAGAAAATAATTAAGACAGAACCAAAAGCTATAAAATTTGACAAATTGCATGACTACATCCCCTTTCGGATGAACACCATCCGATGTGCATACTTATGTAAAACAGATTGCTCCTGTTACCTCTCTTTTCAATCACTGTTGGCCGGCATTTTGCAGATTATGTTTTTCTGCTCAGTATCCGAGACCTTAAATCCAAGCCATGTCCATATAATGGACGTTGCACCAGTCTTTGTAACGAGCTCCTTCAATCATTAAGACATCGTTTACATTTAGCTTGATAGTGCAGACGTTTCATTACATCATTAATGTATACTTAGATCCACAACGAACAGTTTTATCAATTATAATTAATTTTATTAATCGTGTATATTACATTCGATTTTACTGATGTATATTCATTTCTTTACCGATGTTTTCTTAACTGTTAGGGCTTTATTGATTATCATATCGACACTGCACATTCACGTGGACAGGCCAACTTCAACTGTAAGGCTATTGCTTCAGTGTGCCGGAAAATGTAAAGTACGTGAAATCTAACTAGCCCTGCAATTAAATGCATAATTAAATGCATAAAGTAAAAATCTTAACATTGTAAATTTCTCAAGGCAATAATTATTTAGATCATACGGGCCCAGAAAACATTTTGCTATAGAGATAAATACGTAATTCATATTTTATATGTTATGACCAATAAAACATGTCGCTTTCAAGATAAATATACGGGTATAATCAACAAGACATGTCGCTACCGAGCTAAATATACATCAGTAATCTCATAAAGCGTGTCGGTTATAATGGATAAAACACATTGCTACAGAGCTAAATACACATTATCTAATGAAACACGTCGATTGTGCTATCAAACTAAATGTGAATGATCTCTTAATAATAATGAATGGAAACACTAAAAAAAACATTTCAGAACGTTTTTAATTGAGATTTGATTTCTTAATGATAATTAATAATAGCACACTTATAAAAAAAACATCTGTAGGCATATTTTATTGGTTTGGACACTTGCTACGGCCGTAATTATGAATAAAGTTGAAACTGCCGTGGTGCCTTGAAGCTGCGTCATCACGGCGGAGCGCAGAGCAGTTTTTTATTTTAACTCCGATACGGCTCACACTGCGAGTCTGATGCCTAAACCAGAACGTGTGTGGGGCGACTTGACTGGAGCGGGATGAATTTTAATGGATCACGGAGCCAACACCCTAGGAGCGGAAATTCTCACCGCTCCGCTCACATGCTCTGGTCATTAACAACTACTACCGTGGTCGGCCGGTATAATCAAAATCTCTCTCACTGGCCAAATTTACACCGTATACCGTTTATACCGCACATGACATCATTCAAAAGTTGACAACTTGTGGATAAACAAGGCAAAAAGATATTGGTGGTACCACGGTCGTCCATCGGAAGCACTGGTGAATATTGTGCATGCATGATATAATTGCGATGCGATATCGCCCAACCCGTACTCTGCAAAGCTTCAGCTGTAAACAAGGGTTTCTAGCAGGAAATATTCATTATTCTTGGTTAAACAAATGAAAAATCTAGCCAGTGAAACTAACCATGTGTATATTTTTCCCTTAATAAATACTTATCTTTAAGAGTTTAATTCTCAGAGTTAATTTAAGGGTGCTTATCCACTGCACCAGGTACAGTACTTTTCATACAGCCCTTTCAGCACTTCCCCATTTCCAGTGACTTCCAGTCACGTACCAGTACCAAAAGTGCAAAACCAACTGGGGTACTTTGGGATGGGACTTGCAAATGTGTTCACTGTCAATTGTTTACACAAACAGTCTGCCTCTGAAACGCTATGAGCCATCTCCCTTTCACCATATTGCCAGGTAATCGAGAAAGAATTTGATTCAATTTGATTCAATTCAATTTGATTACTTGATTATTAAAAAGCATTGATTACATTTTAATCAATGCTTTTTAATAATCAAGTAATCAAATTTAAATCAAGCAATTGTGAAAGAACTATTGATATTAATGAGGCACATCACCCAGCCCCATAGTATACTATAGCCATTTTTTGAATTCAGTAGAAAATACCCTGTTTCGCGTTCTGACACCATTCAGCGCCAGTACCAGAGATTATGCTGGTGGAAACCCTATACCTTGAAGTGCCGTACTTTTGGTACTTTTTTGAAGCACTGGTGAAGCACTTTTTCCACTGGTGCAGTGGAAAAGTGCCCAGTGTTTCAACACCCAGTTTGAGCAAGAAATGCTTGCTGAGAAAATAAACCCAATTGCTACAGGGAGCCCAGTCCACTTGCAAGGTTTCGCTGCTCCCCATCTGGAAGTTTTAAATGCCAGTCTTTGTGTGGACCAGCATCTTATAGTGTTAAATCACAGTACAAGTACCGAGTACTGCAAGTTAATCTCCTGAATGCATCACCAGTATCACAAAAAAGAAAACCTGAATTTGCGCTGTTTTCATGCAAATTTGGACGTTTCTGAAAGACACTGCGGACAGACATTCAAGCCTAACCTCATTTGTTCCTTTTCCTCACACATTTCCCAATTTATGTGGGAAAACGTTCTTTGGATCCTATCCAGGGCTCAAGTTCCTGGCAACAGGAGAGAGACACTTAAATCCTGTGACATATTTTGAGGACACTTTTACACAAGTCTTTTCTTCACCTACAACATTCTTTTGGCCTGAGGGGAGCTATGCTTGAACGTCAATGAACAAAGAAGCTTTCTGTTAGATATTCTGGGTTTTTACTGAGAATTGCAACATGCATATTAGGCAGAGGACAAAAATAGTAAACAAAAAGATTCAAGGATCTACCAATGTCCCATGGAATTGAAATCTAAGCTGAAATAAAACAGAAATGCTATGTACTTATACATAGTAACACCAGTGTGCTAAAAAGCTTATGTCTGAATGCAAATAATCTACTGCTGCTATGTATGTTCGGGTAATAGCAGCCCCCACCCCAAAAATGTGATTTAATTTGCATTATACCAAATTTAGAGAATCAGATGCGTGAAATTTCCTATATAAATATTTTCATTACGAGATTTCGCAAATCAGTACTTTTCAGATATGTCTATGCCAATTGCCCGTATTACAAAGCATCATCAGGGTGTCAGTCAGCTTTAGCATGAGTCTGACTAAAATGGCATATAATTCCATCCACAGTGCATGTTTAAGCAAGTTCAGATTTACAACAAATATGTAAAATATCATTCTTTCTATACAACACATACAGAACAAGATCAAGTTTAACTAACACACTTAAAAAGATTATGCAGGTTGATCGTTTCCCCCAATGGATTTAGGTCAATGCCATTTTACTGCTTGACTGCATGGCTAGGAAGACACAGACTTGCAACCCTCAAGGCTGCCAGTGCAAATCCCAAGACAGGCTCTGCTCTTCAAATGCATTCTAAATTTCTATGCAAGACTCCAAGCACGGACTAAGAAATTTAATATTACAGTTTGTGGGTCACTCTACAACTATTTTCCTGAGCCATTTTAATAAAAGCTTTCAGTCAAAACTATGAGTCTGATGTTGTCAAGTTATGGCCTGCCTGAGATGTAAGCAAGTTTCTGGCCCATAATTTGAAGTGGAACACCAGCCCCAAAACTCATAACCCAGTTCCAAAAATCAATACAGCACAGAGACATAGGTCTACATACACCCTACTTTGGGCTACTAAAGGTATGTTTGCTGGCATTACTTCTTTAACAGCAATTCACGTAAATGTGACTAAAAAATGCCACGTAAGGAAACCTATAAAATGCAGCGAGTTGTGCACAAATGTCACCATCACCAGAAATGTCTAATATACAGCAATAAAACAAAGCTAAAGAAAAAAGGCTGATGAAAGAGAAGCAGGGTGGCAAATCTGACTGAAGCGAGGATTCAAGCCAGATTGTTTCACAGCTCATCTTTATCTTATTTCACAGCTTGCTTTTATAGGTCATTTTTGTCAGTTTTGCTCTGTCTTCCATTGTGCTTTTTTTACTCTTTCCTAAGTATACATAACACCAGAAATGAGATACAAAAAAAAAAAATCCTGAGAGAAAAGCCATTAAATTCTTAAGTTATACAACTTCTGGGTAAACAAGAACCACCACAATTATCCAAACTTCTGCCTCCACCAACCAAAAAAAAAAAACACTGATGGAATGCAAAACACGAAAATCCACTCACCACCCATCAATCACTAATATCGGTGGATAAGATCCATCACTGCTCTCGAATGACTAAATTTTAGAGGCAGAAACAAAACCAGAGCTGATTCCCACTGCAAACCTCCCAACATAAGTCTACATAAGTAGTTTCCCCACAAGAACTTTAGCTATTATGGATTCACGTTCCTATATGTCCATTTTACCTCCTACAGCTAGTCCTCACATTACAATCGCCCAGCAAAGGGCTTTTAAACGACGCAAACCTGGGCTTTTACGGGGACAGTTAATGGGGAGATACAGGCGGTGACCGGGGGGAGATACAGGCGGTGACCGGGGGGAGATACAGGCGGTGACCGGGGGGAGATACAGGCGGTGACCGGGGAGCGATACAGGCGGTGACCGGGGAGAGATACAGGCGGTGACCGGGGAGCGATACAGGCGGTGACCGGGGAGCCCCGACATTCCTCAGAAACAAACGCCGCTCCAGTCCCAGCAGCCTGGCCGTCTTGCACGCAGCCTCTCGTCAAATTGTCCGCTTTTTACTTTAGCATAAATAAATAAATAAAAACCAAAAGAGACACAACAGAGTACAATGACTTTGTAACGTTATAATCAAAGGTTACTGTAAGCAGCCTTACATTTTTAAATAACACCGGGGCAGTGCGACCGCAGCGCCCGCCTTGCTAACCATCGGTTTTGTGGGGACGCTTCCCAATGTTTACAGGCGGCTCGGCGGACGGACCCGCTTCGGCTGAGGACTAAACTTTGCTGGTTATTTAAATACCGAAGACCTGCAACGAGCTAACAGGTTGTCATGTTAGTATTAAGGTTTAGTTTGACTGGCGAGCCAGCGTTAAGCATAATGTGTCGTTATCCAGTCGCCAGATATTCGCGACGACGTGGCTACCGGCGATATTTTAGTCTTAAAAAGTTTGTCAGAGTGCTAATGCCCAACAGGCAGTAACAGTTCGCTACGGCTAGCTAACACGGTCAGGAGGCACTTCGGGCTGTTTCACACAAAATCAGTATTTACCTTATTCGCAGCTCAACATGTGTACTCTCGAAGATACCGCCAGATTAAAAATCCACATGAGAGTGATTTCGAGGGGACACCTCTCCCCGCCGCCACTTACAGACATGGATAGAGACAAGTGAAAACTTTTCTTTCTTTGTCTCCCTCCGGTGTTCCTAAGCAGCGGCCGCCATCCTCAGGCCCGCCATATTGTGTGCACTGCCAGTCAGTGCGCATGCGCTGGTAATGAAGGGATGCCCTAGGGTCACTTACGACTGATCTGGGATCAGAGAACCTCTTAACAATCATAATACTGGTTATTCTGGGATAGATAATTAAGCTGATCCAAAATAACAGACATTGAGCGCTTTATTTCTGCAGAGCAAATCCAACACCCAGGAGGAGCGTTTTTTTCTACCCGTGTTCAATAGTACCAGGGCACGAACTGGATCACTGTAATCCATCCAGCTTCCAGCAAGTCATGTATCCTCCTAAGGGTTGCAGTGGCTTTCCTAGGGGGCAGTGTATGGCATGAGGCAAGGGTACATCCCCTGAATGGGATGCTGAGACCTAATACCCTATCAACACTATGGAGACAGCAATTCAGTGGAAATACAAGAGGAAACCCACATGACATGTGCATGCCAACTTAACTTAACACAGAGACGGGATTTGTATCTGAGGCCACAGAGATGCTAACTCTATAACTGGCTCAAATAGGCCTATAATATGAGAAATGCCACAATCTTACATTTTTTGGCAAGGCTTCAGTGTCTAATACAACTGCCAATGTTTTATTTAGGTAGCTTACATTTATTTCGTAGTTACTATTTCTATTGAAAACATAAGATTATATACATGACAATGTGTAGTATTTTGAACATACTTTGTAAAACAGGGTGGTCCAAGGTAAAACTGGCAGTGGTAAACTCCACACCTAATCTGCTTTTAGTTCTGACCTCCAGCATTAAAACACATGCATACAAAACCTACACTAGCAGAAAAATCACAGCTTTCCACTTGATTTGGCAGAACTGGGTAGTGCTAGAAGTTTCCATAAATAGCAAACCTCCCATCTATGGATAATTTATATACAATTGTACGTTTTGCAGGTTCTAGCATTAAGCTGTAAGTGCAGCATAACATATCTGAATGATTCTTTTGAAAACATGCTGGTGCTTGCCGTTTGAGTTAAGCACCACCTTCCTCAGGTGATGCAGTTCTGCCGAGTTTTAGGTCCAGTTTCCAAATGTCTAGATTGTAAATAGAACATGAAGTTACAGATCTGAAAGAATGCTATAAAACATAAACCAAATATTCCTACTTTGTTCTCCAGTTAGTCATCTCTTTAGTACTTAACCCTTCAAAGGGTACAAAGTATACATAGAATGTCATATTTGGAAAGTTATTATAGTTTAAAAAAACTTTATGTCCACAAGAAGATAACATGAAATGGAAATCCAAAGTACTTTATAAATACCTCAGCAAATGGCAGTTTAGAATACAATTCTTAAATGAATGTCATTCAAGTGTATTGACTTCACTGCAGGCATGTGGGAATGGTTAGCCAAATAACAGAAAAATACCGCCAGTGTTGATTTTTTTAATTAAATAGGCCTATATATGACACGAGAATTGCTTATCAGAATTGCTTATTCGTTATCAGCTAACGAATTTGATTTGCTATTCAGAAATGGAAATTAGAATATTTCTAAATAAAAAAAAGCGTAGAATATACTGTACATTCAGTGAGCTACAGTGAGAACATGAAATGGCCGAAAGGGGGCGTAATATGCCCAGGCAAAGAGTAATGTGCCAGCCCCCTTGTGAGCCATAAATCACCTTGCAATTACTTGCGTGGGAAAGTAGTGGTTGGGATGTATATTGATACTGAAGTAATTGGAAAATGAGGTATGTTGATATTGAGAAGATGGAAGAAGGTTTATGTTTTATTAATGAGTGACTAAAATTAATTACCGGTGTACTCTGTTGCAATTTAGTTTGCCATTTTCCTCCTTCTGTGTTTTATGTTATATTTTAAAGTATATCTTTCTGCCTTCTCTTTACATATACATATACATATAATAAATCTTTATTTCGTGGTGTAGTATATCTTTCTGTCTTTCAGTTAAATTTCTAAGTAGCACAAAAATTAGGCCACCCATCTGTCCAATTTATTTGTCATCCGGATAGGTTAAACGAGTCTACTTTAGTCTTGGCATCGGCTACGACTTAAACTATATTATTACCAAATGTGCACCGTATATTGCACCGTATATTTCAGCCTGTGTATTCATCAATTAGGGACTCGGAAAACAAACAGCGAGTGTTTCCTCCGCCTGTGGTCTGTAGTCCCCGACAGGTGGCAGCGCGATCTATCCCACCCGAGTCCGCCGTGCCAGTAGACCCCGAAGGCGGGGTCAGGGTGCGAGGAAACGCAGTCCGGGGAGACGGGCACCGCTTCTTAGCAACACGCCTACCCGAAATACAGAAGAGGGATCCTCCACGACCATTATCCCGCGGATCAGTAACCCGGACGAGCCCCGTTCATACTCGCAAGAATACAACGCTTGGATGGTATTTGTGAAAGAAGTGTGGTTCTCCGTGCGAAATGTAGCGATCGGAAAGCCTTACCCAACACCGAGGTGCTTTAAGGCAAGGGACCCATGTGCCGATGGCATAAAGAATAAGGACTTTGGGAGAAATTTCGACAACGTCTTAACGGAGAAAAACGGAAATCCATGTTTAACATTAATCTGGCATTAAATAAAAGCAGGAGAGGCGATTTCCTGGTGCTGCGCTGTGAAATATATCCTAATTGCTGTTGGAATTACTGGATGTCCAGCCGAAGTTAAGACAAAGAATTTCTGTGGATTTCTGCAAGGTGGGAGTAAAGAAATACGGATATAGTTATTTGGCCGTGTGACATCAGCGTAGATAAAATTAAAAATATGGAAATACATTTCAGTGTCGATATGATTAGTATTTAGATTTGTGTGTTTTGTAAAGTTATACGATCAGAATATAGTTTTCCGCTGTCTGCGGTCTCATAAATACAGGAGGCTACAAAATAAGTGCTAGAGATAAAGAGCTAACATATAGCTGTGAATATCTTAGTCTTCGACTAAGAAGCAATATTTAAAAAATATTTTTCAGTTTGTATTTAATGATCTACTGTTTGGGAGGGGGGTTTGCAGGTGCCCCTTCCGTGCATTAAAAACAGCCCAAATCCACTTTGTTTCGAAATGAGTTGTTTCTGTGCCGCTCAAGAAGAATTTTACTGCGAGGTTTTACTTTTGGATGAAACCAAACTGACGTTGACTACTCAGCAACAAGGAATAAAGGTGAGCAGATATTTTTTCCATCCCTAGGCACCTGTCCCCTCGAACATAAAAATGATGACATTAAGCGTATTCGGCATACTATGTTTTATCTGAGTCGTGAACGCCGAATTGCTTTGACTAGCTTACTACTCCCCTTTTTATGCGAATTGTCAAATATTTTAAGGTTATATTGTTTGTTGTTTGAAATTAGGAAACAATGACAATTGTGGGACGGTCAAGGCCATTACAGAATAAGTGCTAACAACTTTGTAAATGCACTTTTAAAGCAACAATGGAATTGTCTAGTGAATGTAGAGTCAGTTCAGGTCATTTTAATGTCCATAATTATGCGTTTTTTATTTTTAAATGAATTTTAAATCAGGGTACCCTGACAGAATATTTAAGCTATGAGACATAAAATATTATCTTGAATTCATATTTGTAACACGTCTGGAATTTGTGGCTCCTTCATTGATTTTCATAATGGCTGTCTAGGATATTTGGCTCAGAAGAGGATTTTTTGTTAAAAATGAAAATTGTGCATCGATCTATTGAACCGGTTGTTAATTTAACCAAATTAAGCAGAAAACTATCCTATAAGGAACGCATTGCTGCAGTTATGTTAATGACTGATAAATCTCGTCATCGCGCTTGTTCCTGGTTGTTCCGGACCACTTTCAGCAATTCGTTGCTTTGAAATTGGACTCGATGCAATGCACCGCGTATTATTGTCTGTCTGAAGTATACGTTCGGTGGCTGAATAGAGAATAGTGCAGGTGGCATTAAATCAGGCAGACAGTCTGCAGACCAAATGTTGCTTAAGGAACATATGAAGCTATATTTTACACTTGCGATTTATTAACACAAAGGACTGCTTACAGGTGGAAATTTCTTATAATAATAATAATAATAATAATAACAACACAGTGAACAATATTTCAATAACAATATCTATCTATCTATCTATCTATCTATCTATCTATGTGTCATGAAGCCAAACATTTGTGGTAATCTGAAGATTAGAATGTTTGCAAGACCTTCTTACTTTATCCATCCATCCAGCCATCCATCCATCCATCCATCCATCCATCCATCAATCCATCCTTCCATCCAGCACAGAGCTGCTTAGAGCTTGGAGCCTCTCCCAGGAATCACAGGTCTCAGGGGGCACCTTGGATCTCATTATATAGTGACTTTTTAGTTCTGAATTAATTCTCATTAACAAATCGAGCAGGAGGCTGTGAGCAGCACAGACTTGTAACCTGTAACGTGTGAGTCTCAGAAGGTGCATTACTGCAGCAGCCCTGAGGAGTAGCACCTCCCCAGCTAAGCCTCCCCCCATGTAAATGCGCTAAATTCCAAGCGCCCTTAGATGAAGCCAACAACAAAGGAGTCAGATGTAAATGTACTCTTCTGTGTGCAAGCTGTTTCCTGTTTGTCTAGAGGCTTTCCTGTACTCGCAAAAAGAAATCGGTCATTACTAAGCGATATCAGGCCTCAGCTTAGTCTGGTCATATTTTACATCTGAAAGGAACAGATCTGAACTTATCCCTGCACCTGCAGCTGAGTTTCACACATTACTTTATGCATAAAGCCACCTATTTTGAGTTCAAGCTGTTAGTCTTGAACCCTCCTATCTTTTCTCAGGTGAACTTCTTATGAAGCCATAGTTGAGACACGGAGGGGGATCCATGCCTCAGTTTCTTCATACTGACTTATTGCCATAGATGTATAAAATCATGCCCCCAGAAATGCAGTCAGGTTTACAAATATTTATAAAAGAATGGATCATTCTGAAGCACTCAGTGAATTCAAGCATGGAAATGTCATAGGATATGCAAAGTGGAAGTGTTTTGGAACAAGAGAAGTTGAGCCACAAAGTGGCAGACCATGTAAAGTAACAGAGCACTGTCTCTGAGTGCTGAGGCACATAGTGAATAAAAGTCGACAATGCTGTGTTGACTCTATATCTGCAGAGTTCCAAACTCCCACTGGAATTAACCCCAGCATAAAAACTGTGCACTGGGAGCTTCAGGGAATGGCCTCACATCACCAAGTACAACGCCAAGTATCGGATGGAGTGGTATAAAGCATGTCGCCCCTGGAAACATTTTCTGGGGAGTGACAAATCATGCTTCTCTAAGTCTAGGTTTGGCAGATGCCAGAATAATGTTACCTGCCTGGCTGCATTGTGCCAACTGTAAAGTTTGGTTGAAGTGGAATAATGGTATGGAGGTGTTTTTCAGGGGTTGGGCTTGGCCCCTTAGTTGCAGTGAAGGGAACTCTTAATTCTTCAGCATACCAAAACATTTTAGATAATTCTGCTTCAAGCTTTGTGGGAAAAGTTCGGGGGAAGCCCTATTCTGTTCCAGAATGCCCTGTGCACAAAGCAAAGTCCATAAAGACATGGTTGGGTGAGTTTGGTGTGGAAGAACTTGACTGGGCCACACAGAGCCCTGACCTCAACCCCTTCGAACACCTTTGGGATGAACTAGAAAGGAATCTGTGAGCCAGGCCTTGGTCCAACATCAGTGCCTGACCTCACTAATGCTCTTCTGGATGAATGGGCAAAAATTCCCACAAACGCAACAGAATCTTATGGAGGCCTTTGCAGACAAGTGGCAGCTGTTATAGTTGCAAAGTGGGGACCAGCTCCATATTGATGCCTATGGATTTAGAATGGCTCCTATAGATGTAATGGCCAGACGTCCAACAACTTATGTCCATTTAGAATATGTATCAAAATTTAAGAACATAGCGTTTTTAAGTGAAATGCCTTCTACCAGGGGGTTGCTCCATGTATTGTCATGAAAATGAAATAGATTATAAGCAAGGAATAACCATGCATTTTCTTACACCACTTGCCCAATTCAAGGTTGTGGGGGTCTGGAGCCTATGGATGCAAGGCAGGGAACAACTCAGGATGGGCCGCCAACCCTTCGCAAGGCACACTCACACATGCAATTTGGCAACTCCAGTTCACCCCAGCATGGTTTTGGACTGTGGGTGTAAACTGGAGAAACCCCACGATGACATAATGCAAACTTCATACACAGGACACTGGCAGGGTCTTGAACCCTGATCCCAGACGTGTGAGGTGATAGTTCAAACCACTGTAACATCATGCCACCCCCAAACAAGGAATGAAAGCTCTCTAAAAGAAAAAAAGAATCCATGAGAAATGAGCACTGCATGAACTGGGCATGGGCATGGCTCTGTAGACATGCCTCTGGAGGTGTGCCACTGTAGATGTGCCTCAGTAGATGCTCCTCCATAGATGTGCCTCTGTGGATGTACCCCTGTAGATGTGCTTCTGCAGCCATGACTCTGTAAATGTGCCTCTGTAGGTGTGCCCCTGTGGATGTGACTCTGTAGGCATGCCTGTATAGACATACCTCTGTAGATGTGCCCCTGTAGATGTGACTCTGTAGGTGTACCTGTGTAGATATGCCTCTGTAGATGTGTCCCTGTAGATGTGACTCTGTAGGCATGCCTGTATAGACATGCCTCTGTAGATGTGTCCCTGTAGATGTGCCCCTGTGGATGTGACTCTGTAGGCATGCCTGTATAGACATACCTCTGTAGATGTGCCCCTGTAGATGTGACTCTGTAGGCGTACCTGTGTAGACATGCCTCTGTAGATGTGTCCCTGTAGATGTGCCCCTGTAGATGTGACTCTGTAGGCATGCTTGTATAGACATGCCTCTGTAGATGTGTCCCTGTAGATGTGACTCTGTAGGCGTACCTGTGTAGACATGCCTCTGTAGGTGTGTCTCTGTAGGCGTGTCTTTGTAGACATGCAATCTGTCACCTTAATGAGTCATCAGAGGTGGATTAGGAGAAACTGAGAAAATCCCTTTTCACTTTGCCAGCTCAGATATTTAAAACTAATAATAACACTGACATCAGCATTGGAGGGCTTATACTTTATGTACATATGTGCGTGCATGGATGTATCTGTATGTATGCATATATGTAAGTGTGTTTGTGTGTATGTTAATTAAATGTCACACATAACTCATACTTTACATTAATTCAAAAGTTATTTCATAGAGCTGGGTATTTTCCCAGGCTCTTTTGGCTGATATAATCCAGCACCTTCACACTGACCCTCTGTATCTATAACCCGCCTCCATCATTACTGTTTCCCAGCATCTGGTGAGCATGCTGTCAGACCCTAACAATCACTCCCACATCTCTTTCACACTTACTTCGAATATACTTTCACCATAACAGCTTGCCCCTTTATTAAATCATCTTAATCATCTTATTTCACTAAGCATTGTTCTGATATTTATTGTAATATTTTATTTGCATGCGCAAATTTATTTGCTTTAAATAAATTCCATTATCTGTTCTATTAAAGCTTAATGACACTTAAGGAGGAAACAACAGTTCTGATCCTTAATCGTTCTGCATTTTATGCTGCTGTTGAAATAGGAATTGAAAGTTGAATTCTGATCGGGAATTCGTACTGATGAGACTGAAGTCATAATGCATTCAACAAAAAATAAAGAGTAGGGAGCACTGATCTTGTTATGTATAGTGTGACCTCAGAGCATGACTGTTTAATCGCTACATGTAACATCACTCATCTCATGAAACTGACCTGACTTTGGATTTGGTGAAGGTGTGTATTTGAGTAGGACGAGGTTCTGAACTGAATCTATATAAAACTAGTCAAAATACTTATTTACAAGACAATTGCTTATTCAAAAGAGCTACTTTGCAGTTCATATAAATAGCTTTCAATGAACTGCAAAATCAATGATGGGCAAATTGATGAGTTTGTTTTATGGGAAGAGTGGTAGGTCTAGCTTTTGGTATTGACTGGCACTTTTGCATTCTGTACTGAGGTTAAATGATTCACTTCTCTGTCAATGTGTGACTAGTTCTGTCTTTCACGCTAAGAGGATTTGAAATATTACGAAATCCCTATAATGCTGTAACTTAAGAATCGCTATAATGCTGTAACTTAATATGAGAGGCTAAACATGAAATCTGGAGCATCGTCACATCTGACCAAGCTGGAGTAGCTTGCTGTCATTCTGAATAGCTTTTTTAAAAAAAAAAAACAATAATTGCAGCACGGCTGTTTAACACAGCAGAAGTTGAATATACCCACAAGTTCCTCCTTACAGTATGAATACCCCTGGTATTGTTTTACCAGAGGCTGGGGGTGAATTCGCCAGGCACACACTGCCTCTGTGTCGGCCGCCAGGTCGGAAACAAACGCCCCTCTGTGTCCACCACTTTCAGCCGCCGCTCTGACCTCCTGCCGCCAACAGCGGTGCCCCCCCCCATTGTCCTGACAGCTGATGTCGCCAGGGTTGAGCGAGCGGCCATGTTGGCCACCGTGTCATTAATCTTTGAGGCTCCTGCCCTCGGGACAAAAGACTGTCAGGGGAGATCTGGTTGCTTTTTTTTTTAAATGTTAATGGGATGTGAGGCAGATGGGCCAATGAGAGCCAGCAGGAGGTAGACAGGCCAATGGCAGCCAGCAGGAGACGTGTGTGCATTTCATCAATGTTTCGCACACTCCTGTCACATCTGAATGATCTTCTTTCCTGGTGACAGCTTCCAGTTTTATTTTACATTTTTGCTAGACGCTTTTATCCAAAGCTACAGTTGAGAAAGCAAGACTAAGCCATCCCTGGAGCAACTGTGGGTCAGGGGCCCAACAGTGAATCACTCTGCATCTTATTGGGTTTGAACCTTCAGATGACCAGCATGGTATCCTTACTGGCTGAGCCACACACTGCCCCCACTTTCACTGTTTCACTGATACCTCTGGAAGTTCTTCAATTATAATAATCAGAGGTGGGCAATTCAGGTCCAGAGAGAAAAATCCAGACTAGGATTTTGTTTCAATCAACCAGTTGAGTCCTCTGTGATTGTGACTCTTTATGGTCAACTGGTTGGTTGAAACCTGAATTACCCACCTCTGATAATAATACTAATATAATAATACTAAAAACGCTTTCCCCACATGAAGATCTTCAGACTATAAGTTCTTTGATCTTCTGTATAAAAGATTCCAAATAGAAAAAAAAACATAAATTAGCATGAGGAATATTGGTAAAACATCAGCAAAGACTACACAATTATGCTGATAAACTGTATTCTTGACTCCTGTATAATATATACAATAACAGCCAGACAATGTGAGTCTGGAATATTTTTCCAAGGGTGCCCAAGGAGTAACACCCGTATTTGCACTCATTTTCTGCCTAATGTTTGTAATATAATCATATAGCTATAGTCGGTACATAGTTGCTAATTCATAGTTTTTTGCATGGATGTTATTCAGCAAAGGACGTGTAAGCCCGGAGAATAGATCACTGGTTGTAACATCGCACGCACATGACCTCACCATGTCAGTTTACACAAAGCCAAATAAGAACACAAGCTCATGTACTCAGGTGAAAAGTGAAACAATAACCACAGCAGGAATGTCATGACAAAGAATGTCTGCATTCAGGTGACGGATTTCTCCGGAGAGGTGGGGTCCTTGGTCAGGCAGATATGTTTTTAAAACCTCTGGGAATGCTGCTAGGTGGGGTCTGGTGTGAGCCAGAATGCTATGGCGAGTTTGCACGGTTTGAACTCTTCAACTGAAGATAAATAATATCGCCTGTGGTCGTTGGAGCCAGGTCAGGATTTTTTTAAATATTGTCCGCGGTCGCTGGAAGGGTTGCTGTAATGCAACACGACATGACGCAGCACCGTGTCATGCACACAAAGACTCCACAGAGCCTGGCCCTTGGCTGTGTGGGAATGCGCATAAGGCAAGGAAATCGCTCACGTGTTGCTGCTGTAATGTAGAAAAGCAGCCTAGAAGCAATGTTTCTCCAATAAGAGTTTTGTCTCTCTTGCTTTGAGACAGCTTATCCGTTTAATACCTGAGTTTTGGTCAGTGGAAACAAGAGCAGTGTTTGTACATGAACAAAGCACATGCTGCAAAGACCGATTGAAAAGATAATGTTTGTCTTTGGAGTTTCGATGTGCAAAGATCTCACCGAAAAGTAGGCGTAAAAATACGACTCGTAGAGTGAGGTCAGGGAGTAGAGCAGGAGTGTGGGAGGATAGCGCACACATCAGAACACACACACACACACACATGAGAAGTAAGGAGTGTGTCTCATTTAATTGTTGCCTACTGGGGTCACTGTGAATAAGACTTACAAGAGGTGCTGTGACTGTTAGCCTGCAATTGTAAACATTATTCAGTCAGTTGTAAAATGTCACCAGACTGAATTAATAGAAAAGGTAAATTGGGCACGTTTGAGCCCCAAACAAAGGATTGCTGAGTTATTCTGTGAATTCACTTGTGCTCTAATCATCCCGTTGGCGTGGTTTTCAGAAAAGATCATGACATCAAAGTTTGCTTGGAAAGGGACCTTATGGTTAAAGCTGTGTCTGTGGGCTGCCTGTCTGCCTCAGTTCTTCTGACAGCCAAGGATTAAGGCAAATTAATTTGTTATTATATTCCGGCTTCATGCTCTTTGTGGTGTTTTCTTTTGGGGACAGTGGAATTCCATTCCGGTTTGGCATTTGCTTTAACATTTGGGGATATTTGTAGAGCAGACACACATGACGGCCTTCCTTATTGTAATATTTGTTTCTTTCTTTTTAAATCTGAGCTTGACATATTTTCCCTTTTGTCTGAGAATGCAGATTGCGGCTCTGCCATACTCACACACAAAGTCAGCTATAATGATCTTGGTTCAGTTCTCCGCAAGACAGGAGGGCGTGGCATACTGCCTCTGGCATTTGGCCAAAATGCACCCCCCAACAGATCTGTAATGAAAGCATTATTTAAGAGGCATTAAAGCTAATTGTAATTCCCATGTGCCAACCTTGGTAAATCACACGCGCATCTGCTTAATTGCTTGCTGCATGTTTTAACTGCAGTGTTCAAACATGGCTGAATGTCTTCCTTAGACCTGAATGTGTTCCTGTTGAAAACATGGCTTAAAGCTGTAATTTTTCTCCAGAAGTCAACATCAGCTTCACTGCACCTAATAATGACCTTGATGATAATAACAACATTAATAAATTGATTCTTAAGGCTCTGATCATTTTAGGTGCATAAGGCTGTCATTAGATAAGTAATGAGCCAGTAATGCAAGATATTTTACAGTGATTCACTGACAACAGCTCAGTTATTACCTAAACATAGTCCTATCTAAGTAAGTCCATTCAGTCCCCTGACTCATGCATTACTGTCCTGAAGCCCTTAGTAACTCCCACAGTTATTAGTTGGACCAATTAAATGCTGTTTCATTACTGGTTGGTAAACTAATAAAAGTCAAGAATAAAGAATAAACGGTTTAATTAAGATGACTCTGAGGGAATATGACCTGCTTATTACTAAACATGGTTCTTGATAATTGTCTCTACTACCGAACTGGGCTCTTTAGTCAAGTTTCTGTGGACACAACAGTTATCTCTGTACTGTATATCCATGGCAGGTGGGACTTTGGTAGGATTTTCATATCAGAAATGAAAGTAAACACCAGTTTGCTGTTTTAGCTCACTGAGGGGACACAGTGACCGGTCTGCTCATTCACAACACTCGGGATTTCTCGGGGCAGTGAATTCGGCAGGGTTTGTGGCATCGCCTCCAAACTGCAGGAAGCCTCTTATCAGTGCCTAAGGAATCTGTAGAGCAGTAGTGGGCGTTGCCGCAGGGCTGGGGTGCCGCCCCCATTGGCACGATGCAGCGGCAGCTCCGCGGAGTCAGTCCGTGGATTTTATGCTGGTAGGGGCTTGGTGTTGCGGTGCTGATTTACTGCCATAATAAGCAGTGAGGGAGCTCAGCACTTCTGCTGGGGCCTCCTATTGCCTCAGGCGCGTCTCCTTACAGGTTCAGGTTACTGTTGCATTATGGGGGCAGCTCTTCACTGACAGCTCCTATAGTGTCCTAATGATGCTAAGGCACCCATCTTTAAGTGAAATTCTCACTGTTCCCTATGGAGGCAGTGCTAGCGTCATGGTTTCATTGTTGTGTGCTGCGCTGTGGTGTGTAAGCAATGACAATTAATCACCTTTCACTTTTTTAACCATTTAAGTGTAAAACACTGAACAGTGCTCCCAGAATTCTTTGATTTGAATAGTCATCTTATTCTGATCTTGTTTGTTTGTTCTCTTATACTTGGGCATTCCCCGGAAGTTGAGCCTAGATGCCTCACTGACTCCTCGACAGCCGTATGTTTATAATGTGTTATTTACCTCACTTGTATGTCGCTTTGGAGAAAGCATTTGATAAATAATGCAAATGCAAGACAATAAGACAGCGTCTTTAGGTGCTGATCATTTATTCATAAATAAGCATCACATTAGGAAATACAAAGAAATTAAGAGCTTCTCCCCCCACCCCCTAAAACTAGTCTCTGATCATTTAGTCTGAATGAAACATGTTAGCATGTTGTTTTAGGCTTGACTGTAACAGATGCAGACTGCTGTGGGAATTCTAAACACCAGAGGCAGAATTCAATGAGAGTAGCTTCCTAATTATGACCGCTCCCACAAGCACTTTCCCGTGAAATAAATTTCAAATTAAATTATTTTAGACAATTTTTGATAACAAACTGAAAATGTTTAGTAATAAAATTAAAAGTATGACAGCTTGGGTGAATTAAAAAGAGCTTCCTCCTGTGATTTTTTTATTTTTAACAAGAATTATTATCCAAGTCCAGTAGGTTTGCTGAAAACAACTATGAAATCATTTCTGTCTTTCCCAACCATTCACATCTATCCATCCATCATCCACCCATTTATCCCGTACGGGACTGTGGTGGGGGCCCAAAGCCGATTCCCGGCAGCCGGGGCACAAGGCTGGGTAACACCCTGGGCTGGGTGCCAAAACATAAATGTCATTTCCTATTTAGAAAAGATATTGTGTTTTCACCCAGTGAGTAAACAAAATGCCTGTATTATTTCCTGCAGAAGTCGACCAAGGGGCTGGTGGTCCTGGAGCATGTCTTCAGCCACATTAACCTGGTGGAAACAGACTATTTTGGCCTGAGATACTGTGACCTGAGCCACCAGACGGTAAGTAAGAGGTTACTGGAAGCAAAGCCAGGCACCTGGCCATAGGACGCCTTTAATGTTTAATGTTCCTTTCAAGTTATTCCACATGCGAGCGCTTAAACGTTTACGTGATCATAATTTATCGCAGTCAAAGAACAAGATAAGACTGAAGTCTCTGTGAGGGCCTGGCAAGTTTCTCGTGAGCTGCAGAATTGTTCAGATGTCAGATGTTCTCCAGAAGGTGTGGCACTCCTGGGATGGGAGAAGATTGTGTTTACCCCGAGGCTTGAGAGAGGTTAGACAGAGTGCAGGGCTGTGGAGGCACACTGCATTACCAAACGTCTCTTGGAAGGACATTATCACCCAGAGGGCTGTAAAGGGTTCTCAAAGGTCTACAGAGCCACAGGTCACAACAGAACCACAGAGAGAAACACCAAGAAGCCCCTGCATGAATAATCATTGCATTTTATTCCCTTGAATTAATTATTATAATTTGCCTGCAAAGGTCTCTGCTAATGTCTTTGCATGCTAATGAACAATATCTTGTATGGGAGGTTAATTCAATTCTCAGGTGAAATGACTGAGAATTATGTATGTTTGTCAATTGTATGAGAATTTAAGAAGGTATACTATGTATTATGAACAAAAAATTATATTTAGCATGTCTTTACTGTCATACTGTAATAATTAAAGGTGCCATATAATACAAAACGGCGGTAGTGCAAATTAGTTCTTCTTGCGTTGTTTGTTATGCTAGGATGTAAGCTTGGTAGATCATGTTTTATTTAATGATATTAGATTTGCGTCTGCTAAATAGTTGTGGGGGAGGATTTGCAAGCTACCACGTAAATTAGGTGAGATTGCAAACGGTTATTTTTGAATAGATTATTTATATATGCAGAAGTGTACTGAGGATGGTAATGCAAGTAAATGTAGGGCTTTGGGAAACATCACAAACTGCCGGAAAGGCAACAGCGCGCAAATGAAAGAGGTAGGCTGGTAAGTCCGTCTGTTAGAATCTGAAAAGAGCCCAGGCCAGTATTTGTGTTCCTACAGTTGACACATGCTAACACACGAGTATGGATTTGTTGATTGTTATCTCCAGCTTTTACAAATTTTAAAGCTTATAAGATGATTCCAGTGCAGTTTGATCAGCTGTTCCTCGGACTCAGAGCTGGTGCGGCCTTAAGAGAAAATCGTGCAGCATGCTTACATATCCAGCATTAGTCTGGTGTTGGTCTCTTGGGCACTTTATAGATTAAAGTCTCTCTAATGAGTGACTTGCATTCCTCATTCACTCCATTCCTGTGGAAGACTGCACTGTGTGGGGTTTCACTTGGTGCTCCTTAAGCGTTAAAAGAGTAGGTCAATGAGAAGATGGGGTTTGGGCCCCCTGCTTTCATTAAGGATGTTAAGGCCCGCCTCCTTCTTCGTTTCATTTACATTCCTCTCTGCTTTTTACTGAGTAGAATTAATTCGCCGGGAAACGGGAAGGCTGAATGGGAAACCGCTCGTTAACGTAATTATCCATCAGCTCCTGCAGCTCTTTCTGCCTGCATAGGTCTGGTAGGCTTGCTTGACACATATTCCACGGGACACTTAACAGAGGTGCTTTGCCGGATCGTTCTAGGTTAAGGGGGGTGGGAGCAGTGTATTGATGGAATAAACACACCCAGGGTGGCACTGGGGGGGTACCAGCCTGTGACTGTGAGCCAGGCTGAATCAGAGCCCTAAGGAATGCAGTTTATTGTCGCTGGGGGAGGCCCGCAGTCACCCGTGGTTACAGTGCACGTGCCGTCACGTCACTCTGAGAGACGCATGCAGAACTGAGGCAGCTCAGTGTTGGTGCATCACATGCATGGTTTGTCGGAGAAGTGAAGTGGAGCGCGCTGATGGCCGCCCCCCATGTGGAGACCGCCGTCCGAGAATGTGGTGCTTTGGTGGGGAGTCAGTCTGCCCTGAGAGGGGTGGAGCTGTCCTTCACCCAGTGACCATTGCTCCCTACATACACTGCCTGGCCAAAAGAAAAAGCCGCACACTTTAAAATTGCCTTTAGCTTTGATCACGGTGCACATTCATCAAACCTTGTTTCCACGTGCTTATGCAAAATCTCAGCATTTTTTTTTCCCATCCAGTTTTGCATCCCTTTCTTGTCGAGATTTTGTATCTATGATAGGTGAGTTGAACCATTCCATGAAGTCACAAGACACACATCTGAAGGACTTTCAGTTGGGTTAAGGTCAAGACTCTGTGGTGCCAGTTCAAGTGTGAAAATGATTCCTTGTGCTCCCTGAACCACTCACAATTCGAGCCTGATGAATCCTGCCATTCTCCTCCTGGAATATGCCCATGCTATTTGGGAAGAAAAAAATCCACTTGTGGGACAACCTGGCATTCAATAGATTCAGATAATCAGCTGACTTCACTTTATTGCTGCACAGTGTTGCTAAGCCTTCATTGGCTCGTAAGTACCTGTTGATTTAAATTCAAACGGTGACCTTTTTTTTGGCCAGGGTATATATATTTATTTATATGTATTTATATAGGAAATAGGATAGTGATACTTTATTCTTTGTCATGGGGAAATTCTCTTTTTGCCAGTTCTGTCCTGCTCTCTGTGAAGCACATGTATAGGTGAGAGCAAGCTTGGAGGTCAGAGCACAGGGTCAGCCCTGGCGCTGGGGGTTAAGGGCCTCGCTCAGGGGCCCAAAAGACTATCCAACTGCCACTCACGGGGTTCAAACCGGTGACTTGCTAATGATTATGCACCACCCCATGTGTTTAGTATGACTGGAATCCCATTAAAATGCATTTCATTTTCTAATTAAAGCATGATTGAAATACCCCGCAGTCCTGATAAGTGGTTGGAAGATGTGCAGAAACAACTGAAATAATCATTCTCCAAGTTATTTGTTCAGCGAGAAAGTAAAATCTCTGCAAACGGGAAACACTGAAGCAGAAATAGCCAGAGGCTAAAGTGTCAGGAAACATGCCAGTAAAAAGCGCACGGAAGGAACAACCTGCCATAATAAAGATTATGGGGAAATCACTTCCTTACCAATGCATGACATTTCCCATTATGGCATATATTTGTTTTAAGTGTTTGGTGAATTCACTTGGATTCTGTCTACTTCACATGTACAACACTGTGCAGTGTAACTCAAACAGACTCCTGAAGGCAATGGTTACTAGCCACTAGGTGTACCTATACCATCATTCCAGTTGTGTTTTACATCTACTGTTGATACCCTCGGCCTCAGAAATAGGAGCTCCCAAATGGGGTGGCAGTCAATGACCACAGCCTTAAACACAGTAATTTACTGACCATGTGAAAACTTCTGAGGATGTTCAAAGTGCACGTCTAGTGCATACCTGAGGTGGGTGAGGGAAGAGCCGTTAACGGTGCCTCCACACCCCGTGGCGTGTTAGGACTCTGTTTCACAGCTATATTCTGTACAATACCCAATAAATAAAAAGCACAGCTAACGTTGCCTGTTAGTAGGCTTTTTCCAAGCACGTTCTTATACAGCAGTGGTCTCAAACCTTCTTTACAGTGCAAGCTAGTTTTTTACTGATAAGGAAAATTATCAGTAAGATACCACGGGAGATCTTGCCAAATGGGGCGGGGGTGCCCCTCAGCAGATTTTGCCAAATGGGGCAGGGGCTCACCCTACATAAATTTTACCATATGGGGCGGGGTGCCCCTTGGTAGACTTTTCTCAAATGGGGCGGGGGTGCCCCTCAGTAGACTTTGCCAAATGGGGTGCATGTACAATCGGGGATGTGGAAGGAGGGTCAAGAAGGTGTCATGATCGCCTAAGAAAGTACAGTTGGTCACCACTGTCTTACAGCATCCCAAAGAGAGGGATTACTCTATGCTTTGTCTTGTATATTTCACTCTAATATTGGGCTGAGCCATTATTTTTGTACTTGCGGCCTTCCTGTTAGCTTTAACGAGTCTGGTCATTCTCCTCTGACCTCTCCAGGAAACAAGGTGTTTTCAGCCACAAAATTGACCCTGACTGGATGTTTTTCTTCATTGCACAATTGTCTGTCTAGAAGTTCTAGACACTGTAGTGTGTGAAAATTCCGGGAACGTGAATGCTTATAGAACCATATGTCTGATTCCATCAATCAAACGTTTGCAATCATTTAGATGTGGACAGCAGAGGTGGATTAATGAACAGGCTCTCCTAGGTTGCAGCCTAGGGACCCACAGTGACCTGGGGCCCCTGTTGGCCGTATATATATTTTTTAAATTACTATTTTATACATGACCCTTTATTTGTCCTTTAATTGTTTGTGAGTTGATGATTGGTTGAAACTGGATGGGGAGACCAATTCTTAATGTATCGCTTGTCAGTGCTCTTTTTAAACCATTGCGTATTTTCTAGTCTGCGTATGTGTCCGTTTCCTCTGTAAAATGGCCAGTTCAATGAGTTTTATGCCAGGAAAGCAAGAGGAAAACATTATAATAGTACTAGTGTAATAGTAGAACTTGTTTTATATTCTTTTGGGATTGGCTTCCCTCTGTAAAGTTGTCTGTGGTCCATGCTGTCTATGCAGTTGACACGCACTGGATCAGACCGTGATGTTTGTAGGTTACTGCTATTGGGATGCGTTTCTTTAGTGAGATCTTTCTGGTCGCTGCATATGACAGATGTGACAGTGTAAGCTTGGCCTGTTTGTTGTTCTTCTGATGTCATTGCTCTCGTTTGATACAGTGTGCAGTATTCACCAATGGAGTCTTTAAGCACTTACTGTATGTAAGTCGCTCTAGCTAAGGGCGTCTACCAAATGCCGTAAATATAACATTCTCTTTGACTTTATAGGAATTATTTTATAATTTCTAATATCTAATAGTTTTGTAGTTAATTGTTGTATCGTTTTGGGGAGTGGGGGCATAAGAGGGCCTGTGTAACCAATGGGCCCCTGAATTCTTGGGCCCCTGAATACTCCGCCACTGTAGAATACTCCAATGGGCCCCTGAATACTCCGCCACTGTAGAATACTCCAATGGGCCCCTGAATACTCCGCCACTGTAGAATACTCCAAT
>JAODKL010000118.1:2633954-2651600 GCA_026780765.1 Petrocephalus schoutedeni | reverse complement strand
TTAAAGTTATTTCTGTGACCATTGTGAGTTTTTCTTTCATTGACCGAAGGGTACCAACAATTTTGTCCACGTGTGTATGTTCACGGGCCTTCAGTAGTGACTGAGAAAATGAGATTGCGGATACAAGCGGCAGACATAAGTTTCCTCCGCAGGCTGTCTGGGCTCAGCCTTAGAGATAAGGTGCGGAGCTCAGACTTTCGGGAGGGGTTCAAAGTAGAACCGCTGCTCCTCTGCATCGAAAGGAGCCAGTTGAGGTGGTTGGTGCATCTACTGTAGAATGTCTCACTGGATGCCTCCCTGGGGAAGTGTTCCAGGCACATACAACTGGGAGGAGGCCCAGGACACACTGGAGAGATGATATCTCTCAGCTGACCAGGGAAGACCTTGGTATTCCCCCAGTAGAGCTGGAGATGGCTGGTAAGGAGGTCTGGGCATCCTGGCTTAGACTGCTGCCCTAGTGACAGACTAGCCATTTGATTTAGGTGCCGGTTATGTATTTCAGCCCAGACTTAGGTTTATTTAGTCTTAATTACGCTCATCTTCATGGTTGGAATGAAACTGAACATTGTGTTCTGAAACCTTTAAGAGAAAATAAACAGCATTAAAAACTCCACTTAAGTATTTCATAAAGGTTAAAGATCTAGCCAAGGATAATTGACAGTCATAACAACAGACACTACTGAACCTGATATACAGATTATCACTATCTGTGTCCTCCAACCCAAGGTTTTACTGGCTATATTGGTGAATTTATTGAAAGATAAAACTGGTTTTATCTGAAGCTTATATGTGCAATCAGCAGAAGTGTGACACATTTGGGAAGGTATTCCTTCTATTATACTACAGAACATGGAAATCACAAATGAAAGCTACACTTACCGGTCAGACATTTATATATATATATAGCACTGTCACCTCACACCTGTGGGACCGGGGTTCGAATCCTGCCCGTTTCCTGTGTGTGGAGTTTGCATGTTCTCCCCGTGCCATTGCGGGGTTTCCTCCGGGTACTCCGGTTTCCCCCCCACAGTCCAAAAACATGCTGAGGCTAATTGGAGTTCCTAAATTACCCATAGGTGTGCGTGTGTGTGTGAATGGTGTGTGTGTGCCCTGCGATGGGCTGGCCCCCCATCCTGGGTTGTTCCCCGCCTCGTGCCCGTAGCTTCCAGGATAGGCTCCGGACCCCCTACGACCCCAAACGGAAAATGCGGGTTGAAAAATGGATGGATATATATATATATAGAAAGTTTTAAGGACACTTAAGTCTCCATGCTTAATTGGAAGGATAAAACCAGTCAAGAACTGTTGTAAGAGCTTGTATATTTATTGATCTATTACTAATATAGCCAAACGAGAATACGTGAGATACTATAGTGCATTATTAAAGGTCATGTAGTAACAAAAGCTGGCATTAATCAATCATACACAATTGTTGATACAATATACCTCAACTATTGCAAGATTTGCTTGATAATCACTGGCTATGTACAAAACAGCTGGCATTCCTATTCTAACAAAGGAAATGACAATTGCAAGGAACAATTACAAATGAGAATGGGAAAAAAAAAACATGCAGTTAGTAGGAAAACAGAACTTTGGAGATATCAGGACAGGCTGGGAGGGTCCCCACTAAAAACACAAGGTGACAGAGAGGAAAGGTGGGCTTTCAGGTTCATCCTCATATTAGAATAGTATATGGTATGAATTAACAAGAAGCAAGGACAAAACTGCAAATACTGCACGGTATCGTATTTAATATTAAATCACTAGCAAAGCAAAATTAAGCTTTTTGGTTTGTTTTCCCCCTTAAGGACACACCCAAGATTAATTACAAAATTATTCAAGTAGTTTATCCATGGAATTGCAGATAATTGGAAACATGGTGATGAAAGCGCTGCACTGTGTTGTTCCTCTCTGCACCTTCACACCTCTCTGTTCTGACATTGCCTTCGGACAGAGATTCAGATGCGTCGTTATTATAGTCAGATACGGCACGACACGCAGCTCTGCGGCATCAAGCTGTAGCACTAGCGTGAGAGGTGGTGCGACTATTTTGAGAAACCTAAAACCCAGCCGGGCCGGGTAACAAACAGCATTCTGTTCGCCCCCGTCTAACTTTGGATAAACGGCCTTAGTTTAGAATTTTAGTACACTACTACATCGCATGAACGAAACAAATTAAATGTGACTCCAATTTCACATCCTCCTAGGGTCTGGCCAAATCTCCCCGATGACCATGTTCTACCAAAACAGTGTGCTTCCGTCCCATTAATTTCTTGAAATGAAATTCAACAGAACAAAAAAAAAAAACGTACATTTGATGTCTTACTAAACATCTGATCCATGATGAATGCTAAGGTCAGATGCTGCCCGTTTTTTTTTTTTAACCCAAGTCCCTAATGCTTGGGCCTAAAGGGAAAATATTAAGATTGCAGTTTTGTGATTGCTCCTATTCATATTTCACAAATAACCTTGCATGGTTGTCTCTCCTCAACTTTGTTGTTGTTTTTTTGGTTCCTTGTTTCTGAATCTTACACCCAATAAGAAAGCCACACAAAAAACAGCAGAAAAAAAAGTCAATCCCGACCAAGTTACGACAACCGGACAACAAAGAACCGATACCTTCTGAGAACATGAAAATATAAAATAAAACCCATCTGAGCTACCTTACCAAGGAGCAGATAAAATTCCAAAATAGCACCATTTATCAGTGTCTCAAATCCGTGGCAGCATCTCAGTCACTTACCACAAGGAAACAATGCATTTCTACAGCTACTTCTATACATCACAACATACACGTGTACCATATGGATTTATACAGGCAAAAGAAAAAAAACTTAAAAGCAGAAATACTAACGACGACAAAAAAAAAAAAAAGAAAAGAAAAAAGGAATTAACTACGAAGCATTTTGTTAATTACTGGAAGGTAGGGACTCTCAGCCTCAGTAAAAATCCTGTCAAGAGTGAAACTGGAGAGAGAAAGACCCAGCCATTCTGTTGTGTACAGTGAAGAAGTGGAAGACATGCTGCTGCAAAGGTTTACAGGCCCCAAGGGGCCACCTGTGGAGTTTGTAAACACGGACAACTGGTTCAGTCATTGCTGTAACTCAAGACTCCTGCCTCGAGTCACCTGGTGTCGTTGAGTGTTTGCCCAATGAGATTTACGCATCATCAAGGCTTAGAGTCCCAAATATACCTACAGGTTATCAATTACATTAACTGACAAGGGAGAAAAGACCCCAAATGTGTCATGATTTGAACTAAATTCACACACCAATATCTATCAGAATGGAAGATACATGATTGGAAAAAAAAAAATTAAAAATATACAGAGGGTACTCCCCCCCCCCCCCCCCCCCCCCCCCCCCCGCCCCATCCGTCGATTTGGTTGCACGCATGTTCATCCAACGTCAGTTAGGAGGAAGGTTGACTCTGCATCGCCGCTTCTCTTCAATGAAGAAAAACTGCGGAAGCATCTATAAAAATAAAAACAGATCTGATTTTTAATCACGTTAAAAAAAATACGTACTGTATAAATACTGGGATGCCCACTCTAGGTAAAACAGTGTATTAAGTGAATAGAATTCTCCAACAATACTGTGAGAATTTAAACACCACAGAAAATATTCAGACTACCATGAATTGTCTTCAGAAAGTACATAGTTGGCATACAATTTAATAAGCTAGTACCACGTATATAATTATATACATTATATAATGTGGCCTGTTTACTAAAGCTGCTAGAAAGAACAACTGTAGTAGCAATGTAATTGTACACTGGTTGGTGGATATGCCTGGCCACCACAAATACAGTACTACTTGATTAAAAGCAAAGGGGAATCAAGATCAGTAACAGGTGGCATTTTTCACAAGGGAAATATACGCTTGTTAGGCAATATGGAGCCAGGAATACAAGTTTTTAAATACAGGTTATACAATTTCTTTAGCTTCATTTCAACTGAAAATTTCTTCAATTCGTTAATTTCGGTTTGCTTTTACATAAAATCAAATGGTTGTATGAAACTGTTTTCATTCACAATTTCAATACTGTGCGTCTTTAAAAGCTTTCCTTTTTTGTACAAAACTAAAACAAATTTTTCACCCCAGTTTAGTTTCTTCTGACCTGACGCCTCTATGGAGATGGCAGATTTCATTACGTGCTTCAGGTCAGCTGGCACCATGTGGCAGAGTCAGAGCGTGCTGGCAAGCAAACTATGTGCTAACTGCCGGAAATACGGCTTTCTGCGGATGAATGAGAGACTGACAGAAAGCACCTACGCTCTGAGACTGACTGTCTATCTGAACACCATCACAAAAGCCAATTATGCCACTTTTTCTGAGGAACTCCTAGTCACAATGAGAACATAATGCACATTAGAGATAATAGACCAATGGCAAGTTATATAAATTCTGGCACATCATTTCTTTTTTTTAATAGCTAGCAAACTCTTTTGCATTTCTGGATGTTCTTGGCCTATTTTAAAGAAAAGATACAAAAACAATTAAGCAAGCTAGGCGTTTACCTCTGTGAATTCTTCATTATGAATGCTGGTATCAATTCAAAGCAGAATCTGTTACCTAGAAGGAATCATTGCAAACTGTAAGTACTTATCAACGAATATTAATTTTCCTTATGAAAACTAGCATAGAGTATTCCATTTGCCTTTACAGAGAGACTACCAACACTGTCCTAGCCATGCCTCTGATCTTTCATGCTTGTTGTACAGAGATGGAACAACCTCAAAGCAGTCGAGCGTCAAGAAAGAAATTATGGCAAACACTGGGACATGACAAAGCATGAAGCAGTAAAGAGTAACATTACTTTCCCCTTTCACATATATAGCAGCCAATTAGTAACTTAAGTGTTCCATGGACTGGGAGTGGCCTCTCAATCCTGCCATGTATGTCAGAACTGGCAAATTGATTGAGCTATGAGATTACTGACACTCTACAAGCCAAATGCACCCACTCCATTGGCTAGTCCTCAGGTCTTATCATGTACAGCACGCAGCAGAGAAAACACCAGCATTTAAACCACATTATAAAATGCAGATATGAATTATGTACAAGTACGATTGGGGTGACAGAGCAGTTTTAATTAGGCCGCCAAATGCCCGTTGCTTGGGGTGACTTAGATTCTCCCCGACTTAGGACACTGAAATATTCCACACGAAATGTGGCCAGCAGGTTGATCCCTTTTCATCCTGCCCCCCCAATTTTGGTACAGCACTGTATTTCAGCAGAACACACATGGTTGCATGCCAGAAATAAACTCTCTCGAAGTATTTGCTAAATTATGTACATACATTCACCATAATATTATGGGGGGGGATTCTTATCAAATATCCCAAGAGAACGGTTTTTAAAAACATCCCGACGGTTTTTGTTTTTAATCAACAGTTTAGCCAGAGGTAAATTAATGGCCGCTAATGCATTAAACATGCAAACAGTCATGTTCCCCCGAAAGTCTTTTGTAAACTGATGCAATAGTACTCAGGTGATTAGCTGGCCAACCTCCAACAGTCATCCACCCAGTAAAAACAAAGTAATTAAATTCTGGCAATATTACCAGAATGCGATTTACGTGCCAACTCACAATAAACCCCGGGAAACACCTAATGATGACTAGCATTGTTTTATTGCGTTTATATTTTTAGGAGAATCTCCTGACTTTTTTTGGCACTTCAGCCAGTCATATGCATCTCAGTATACCATCATAAGGCCACAGAACACTAAGCTTAAGCAAACCTGAACAGCTGATTCCATTACCTAAGTCAAACCCAGTTGTGATCTTCTGAGCCACTAATAACCATTACAGATGCATTGAAGCAGTCACAAAAGGTAAATGGACATGTAAAAGCTACTAATTTCCCCTCCGGTTAGCTGGCTGTGAGATCTACAAATGCATAATAATAATAATAATAATAATAATAATAATAATGACGAACTAACCACTGAACTGCGAGCATAGCTACATTACTTGGCTAAAGACATTAGCAGATACTGGTCCAAAAAATCCTAAAAAGCATTCCAGCGATAAACTTCATTTCTCTACCATATGCAACTGCATACTTGAGATACAATTTTGCTTCCTAATTTAGGAATCCAATGTCGATAACCACACGGTCAACGATACAACCCGAAAGGAATGCGAGTGCCGGACTCACACCTGTAGAATAAACATGCAAGACATTAAACATCGTACACTCATCAGTTTCTGTTTATTTAAGCTTGATAGTTCATGCATAGAAATTGAACGGTATGGTTACACTGACGGATGCCATTTGATCGCAGCAGCTGTTAAAGAATATGACAGGACATGTTCATCCCTTGTTTGGGTGAGGAGACAAATTCTTTTTGTAGTACTATATTAAAATACCAGTAACGATACACAATTTAAAACAAATGTGGCAGGATAGACCAATTTAACTTATGGACTTAGTGAATAGAGAAAGAAAAGCCAAGAAAAACCATTTTAATACCTTTAAACTGCATTTAAAATATGTGAGGACCAATTCTTATAGCAGTGAATCATGTCATGTGGATTAATCGTGGCTTGACCTTTAAAAACACTTTCTCCAAAACAGTTTTTTAAAATTAAACAAAATGAACAGCAAATGATATCATTTAAAAAAATCCATAAGAGGTAATCAAGAATGCTTCAGTGATAAAAACACAAAATGCAAAAAAGGTGTTTAATAATCGTCATGCTTCAGCACATAAAAATGCAGTTCATGATTGTACGGAACATGCAGTCTTATACAGAATATTCCTCAAAGTAAACCGCATATGGTCATTACAGTAGGCAGGCCACCTGTTAGGAGCCCATCCGCTCTGCTGTTGCAACTTGGAGTCACTCCAAACCCTGTGAAACAAGGTCATTTTTTCCCCCCACACCCCATCGCTCCCCTCCCCTCCCCTCCCTTTCCCCCACCTCGCCAGAGGCTGCCTGCTTGCAATTGAGGCCACATGAACCCAACGAACCCCCCAACCTACGACATGGGCCTCGGATGCGGGGGCTGGCTTGCTCGGCTGATCCCGGGCAGAGACTCCAAACACGAAGACCCCATTGTTTTCGTGTCAGTTCCAGGCAGACTTTGCCATGTTGTTTAACAGAAACAATAAAACAAATGAACAATCAAATTACACTACTTTTATGTAATGCACCCATTCCAAATAGTTGTATGTAATGGTAAATTACAACATAGCTTGCCCGGTGGATTATCTGAACCCCTCACAAAAATCATTTCTCTCGAGACAAAAGTATTAAAAATTAAAACATGACTGTGGCAAACTACTACTGAGTGCAGAACATTTTCAGCAAGTTTCATTACAAGGCCATGCTTCTGATAAAGAATGTTTGGAGGGTCCTCTGACAAAGAAACAGGACTGCACGATATCACCTCATGATATCTCAATGTGAAATATAAACAAATAATATTGCAATATTTATAATACAAAAAGGGAGACAAAATTGTTTTAAATAAACTATAGCGAAACAGAACTTACCAATCAATAGTGTCAACTAAGTTGGTGGTGTCGCCTTGAATGGTGTCAACAGGCATAAAGCACGCAAACAAATGCAGTGCGATTATTGCACATGTGTATTTCACAGTGACGATGCTGAAACGATACATTGTGCAGCCCTGATTGCAAAGTTAGCTTTCTAGATCAATCAATTTAATATCTCCCCTCATTGATAGGTTAAAAAGTATTTCTTCGCCACATGAACTACCAACTGAAAGCCACCAAAAAAAGCTCTGCGCCTGCAGCGGAATTTACAAATATGCATGGATACACATCCACACACTAAACACACTCTGTGCCTTAAATCCTAAATATAGCCCTGAAACCATCCAATTAAGAAAAACTAGTGTTGTTTAAGATGCCTGGTTGCTTAAGAACAACCAGACATCTTAGTATGCATTCTATTAAAAAATCACCCAGTAATAATTTCAGTAAAACTACACAATTACAGATTAATAATAATTCATTTCCAACCATATGAAAATGTCAAAAGATCAACAGACTCTTGTGACTAACCATATTCAAAATGGGGTGACAGTGTGACACATTAAGCTTTTTAAGTTCATTTTTGCTCACTTACTGCTCACATTTTTGTCTAACATGTTTTGAAATGCCAGATTTGTTTGCCAGACAAAAATTCCACCATGAACACTGGACTATTTTGGTTTTTGTCTTTGTGCTTGTTGCCAATTGCTGCCTACTTTAAAAGGCACAGCAGAAACCACACAAAGCAAACAAGATGAAAAAAAATTAAAGAAAAATACATTTACAGAGCCTGTGTGCACATGTCATTTTGACAGTTTGTGTGGACCCATTCCTATAAGGTCATTTGAAAATTATATTCACAATCAAATCTGTGTAAAAAAGAAAGCGATATATTGACAATAAACATGGCGGAGGGGACTGTAGTATGAAATTTAATGTAAGGTAAAAGTATGGGATGTAAAAACGTCCTTACCATATCAACCTTGAGAAGGAGCAGAGCCTCTGATCGCAGTGTCTATCGATTGCAGAGGGCAGACGGCTGAAAAAGAGCGGCAGTCATTTTCAATTAATTATAAAAGTAACATTCCTCCTACGAATGGGCGCCTTTCCGCGGAAAAAGGGTGCCCGATCTGCGGTTACATGCCGCCAGGTATCGGCCGACGGACTGGCCATTTCTGGTGCAATAATCGTTACCAAATAAAATGGTTAGAGGTGAGGCATGACTTCATCTGTTTTTGCGTCTAAATATAGGACAAAGCAAACCGTGCAAGCCCTTCCCCATGCTCATGCCCTGCATAATAAACCATAATATTAATACTAGTAGCAATAATAAGAATAACGTTGCGACACCTAAATGCAATGCCAGTGCGGACAGCGGGCACTACTCCCGCAGACGGTTATCAATTACCGACTACATCCTCGCTGAACCCCAGTCTGAGGGCACGGCCAAATACAGTAACAGCGGCTATGCAGCCGCTGACATCACACCGCCCAGTATAGGCGTCCAGCCGGCGCATATTTAACCCGATTACTTATTCAAAGCGTGAGCGGCCAGCTAGCCGGCTAAGCCGGGCGGCTACACGGGCGCACAGCCCGCTTAGCCCGGATCGGAGCTGGCGACTGTGGCCGCTGTGTGCGGGGCGGGCAGGCGGGAGGAGGAGGAGACACGGAAACCACTCCGTCCGGGCACAGTCCCCGCCTGCAAGCCGCCCGGAGCCCTTTCTGTGAGGAACAAAGGAGCCCCGCCGGCTGGCTAGCTTCAAAGCTAACGCCACCCCACCCCCTATCCGGCTGCCCTTTCTGCGCCGAGCCGCCGCACACGACCCGAGAAGCGGTTACAGTATATATGTGCGAAAAGCGACGCCTTACGTTCAGCGGTATAAGCAGACTGAAATACCGAGCGGGGGTAAAACGGCGCCGCGCAGCACGACGGCAGAGAGCGGCCAGCTCAGCCGGCTCCCCCGCGCCGCCGTGCAGGCAGCCGCCGACCGCGCTCCGGCGTCCCGTCACGCAGCAGTCCGGCGCAGCGCTGGAATGTCAGCGGCCGTTACTCGCGAAGAAAGGCGCGCCGCCGCCGCCTGTCCCCCCACCGCCCCTCCCGCTCCCGTGACTCACGCCCGGGGCTAACGCACCGCGACGTCGCGCTTCACGGTGGAGGGAGACGGACTACGGTCCGGAGAGCTAACCGTGCGGTCACGAAGCGCAGCCCGGGGGGGAGAGTCCCTCTCCGAGGCTGCGTTAGCCGACTGACCGTGCCTGAGCCGAAGCCTATAGGTAACAATGAGCTAATTCTGATGGCTGTTGGCTGCAGGCCACCCCCCTTTCTTTATTTCTCCCTCTCTCCCCGCCTCCCCTCCGCCCCCCGCCCTCCCCGTCACTTCGGCACCTCCAGACTGCTTACTCCGCAATATCCGCACTCGAGGTCCCACACCGTCTGGGACGCGCCAAGCGCTCCAATCAGGCCCAGGGCCGGAGCGGCGACCTCCTTCGCCCCAAGCACCACCCGCGACGCGCCGCCATTGGAGGACGGCACCAAGGCGCGGACCAATGGTGGCGGCCGGGACTCGCCGTTCCTGTGCGCGTTTCGGGCCTTTCGCGGGCGCCCCGGTGTGTCTTTGGCTGAGGCGTGGAAGCAAATCTGGTTCGTGCGGAACATTTCGTAAGAGCTAACGCCCGTTGGAAGCGTGGAAACAGCTAATGGGTGTATTTATGGGCGAAAAATATTATTGCGTGTAGGTGACCGTAGAGCAAAAGCGGGGCGTGAAAAGCAAAATTCGCCATTGTTACACAATAGTCAAAGCATTTCGGGTTCTCCCACTGCTTTGGTAATGCACCAAGCGCTATATATCCACTGTAAGCGTCTGCAAAGGTTGTACACAGTCTGGAAATAAACAAATGATGTTTTTTTTTATTTTTATTTTTTGCAGATTTTTTTTGCAACTTTAGTAAAGTTATGTCATTGCTGAATCAGAATCAAAATCTTTATTTTTAATTGTTCAAGTACGACGAGATTGGATGCAGTCCCTTTCAGTGCAAAAGATTATTTTAAAAAGTAAAACAATGAATTAAAAAAGCTACATTTCTCCATACAACACAATATATGTATATGTTTATACACATACACACACACACACATCTACAGTGCTTTGTGCAGCAGCTATGACAGCTACAAGAAGTTGCCCTGTAGTCCATATTGCCCTTGGAGGTAATGCATCTCTGTGTGCAATATGTTTGTAAAGACAGCCATGCATTGCAGTGGAAGCAAGAACATACTGAGAAAATAACCCAGGTAGTAACAATTAATCAAGTCATTCATGCTCTCTGTTGTATGAAAAAGTGGCATTTGAACTGTGCAGTTCATATTAAGAAGAATATATCTAAATAGACCATGTTTTCTCATTTGGTAGTGTACAAAATAATGTATAAAACTGTATGATGCATTTACAGCTAATTCAAAGTTTGCTTGATATGCATTCCGCACAAAACTGGAAAGCATGTAATAATTATCCTGGTGTCATTTAGGTGTAGCAGTAACAGTAACGGTAGCACCCTTACATATATGCATAGGGAATATATTGTGGTGCTGGTAGCAGGCATGGTGTGCTGAAATAATACGCCAGACGCAAACCAATCCATAGAAATAGCATTTACTGGGCTTGTAACAGTCACTCTAACAACACATACACATGCACTCACTGTGCTGACCAGCACGGCTACTCCTACTGCGTACAGTGGGTGCACACATACACAAGTATAACCTCCCTTCAACTTTAAATAATTGAGGTAATGATTCACACTAAATATTAACAATCTGAAGAAGCATAATTATTTTCGTCTAACTGATGCCATATTTTTTTAAGTGGAGGCAAATCATTCTAAGCGAGTGGGTTCAAATCAATAGGTTTTTAAGTAAAGTCAAGTAAAGTTGTTATAACTTAAAATATTGATTTTTTTTTTGTTTTTCCTCCACATTTCATGTAAAAAAAGAAATTCCAATGCATTTTCTGCATTTATTGCATGAAATTACAACCACATATTAAAACATGTTAAATTTTTTCAGCCTTAGAGATAATTTCAACATTTTTCTTATTGAACTTATTGATTCTGGACCCTGAACATGATCCAGTACACCTTTAAAATATGAATATGAATAACTGTCACTACGTTTTCTTGATATCCTGCTAACAAATGTTGGTGATCACATTCACCATGGCAAATGTATAACATCACATTATGAAATGCAGCATAAAATACCTTATGAAGCCTGTAGTTTTGCATAAAACAGAACATGAACAAATATGGTTGTAGGCAAAAAAGAAAACCATCTACATTCACATACAGGTAAACTGTATAACTATCTATGATGCACTCTGTAGTGCTGAATGTAGTTTTTTCACTGTTTGTATCAAGCCCCATCATAATTTTTTGAGCAACCTCAAAAGTGTATCTGAACGCCTTGGGGTACTGGAGGTTTAGTGCATAGCCCTAGCAACATGATGAAGGCAGTTGTAACTGTAGGCAACCCATTGAGAACCTTGACACCTTCAATGATGACCCCTACATCATGTCTCTCGCTGGATTAGAGTGATCTTCATCCTCCCTAAAGACAACAATGGCCATAGTTTCCTGCTGAAGTTGAGAAGTCAATTCCGTCTCTTGTGAAACCCGTCAGAGAAATCACAAAAGCAAATTCCATTAAGGAACTGCTGTACTAGCTGTGTGCCCCCTACATTTCATTGAGTACCAACAACCATAAATGTAATCACATAAAAACACTGCGACCTTGGAACTCGCAAATCAGCGGTATGCAGTGTTATTACTAACGTGACGATGTTTAGTGCTATGAAATTTCGCAGTTTAAAACAATGCATCGTGCCTATGTGGATGTGAAGTCTGTTTCTCTAAGTGCTAATAAAACGTCATTAAAGGTTGCAACCCGCTTTTTCTCTGGTAGTTTGTGTTTGTGCTGCACAGGAACCGTAATTCTGCAATTGCACTTACAAAAATGACAAATGCATTACATTTGTTTTAAAGATTAATTATTTTATACTGTTTAAAATTTTTTAGATAATTTCAGTCTCACTTTTAAGAACATAAATATAAGAAAAAAAAATAAATACAGGAATATTTTAGTCAGTTTGTCTGCAAATTTGTCAGTTGTTACATCCCTAGTCATTAAACTATTTTATCACATTTTACCTGCAATGCTGCCAGTGCACCACATATTAAATCTGTTTATTTTAGATTAAGCTTTTTTTTGTTCAGTACGGTTTATTCATTAGTTTTAACAAGAGATTAATAAAATTTTAAAATATCAAACGATATTACAAGTGCAATAGTTAAACTCATCAAGATCTCTCTGATCAGATTGTCTCAGATTGACTTCTCTCCCATGTAGATGATGAGGGATTTGAGGATACACCTTCTCTTGGTGTTGATGTCCATGTCCTGTGTGAAAACTCAAATGTTTTTATGGAGGTACTGAAGGATTATAGATCCAACAAGCTCTATTTTCTAAAAAAAAATGCAAATTGATGTACTTAAATACCCAGATTTTGTTTGTTAGCTTGTGAAAATACATTAGGCCATTTATGATGGTTACAAACTGTTACAATATTGATACAAAATTGATTAAAATTAGATTCACTGAGAACTGTTGTGACATTTGTATTTGTGGCCAGCATCTCTGATGGTATGGGGGGTGTACTAGTGCCTGTGCAGTTGTCAGCTTGTACATCTGCAAATGCGTCATCAACGCTGAATGGTTTATACAGGTTTTAGAGTAACATATGCTCCCATCCAGACGATGTCTTTTTCGGAGAAGGCCTTGCAAGACAAAGCAAAACTGCATACTGCATTTATTCCAACAGTGTGGCTTCGTAGTAGAAGAGTCCAGGTGCTAAACTGGCCTGCCTGCAGTCCAGACCTTTCACCAACTGAAAATATTTGGCGCATCATGAATAAAAAAAAATTGACAAAGTAGACCCACGACTGCTGAGCACCAAGAATCCTATATCAGACAAGAACAGGACGACATTCCTGGTTCTTCAGTTCCCAGATGTGTATGGACATGTCTCAACTTTTTGAGATACAATGCTGCCATCAAATTCAAAATGATCTTATTATTTTCCTAAATTCAAAATTTCCTTATTCTTTAATTAAAATTGCAGGGTTTCTCAGTTTAAACATTTTATTTGGTGTCTGTGTTCAATTATGAACAAAATATATTTACAAGATTTGCAAATCACTGCATTCTGTTTTTATTCACCCCAACTTTATTGGAAATGAGGTTTGTAGTATCATAATTAAAATTATACATTACAATCTATAGTACCTGATTTAAAACTCTAACAATGGCGGTGATCTTTTCTCCAGTGGATCCACCCTTACTTCGCATCATTTCCAGTAGCTGACTGGAGTACGTGTCGAACTGAGATATGAATCTCACTTGTAGAGGAATTGCTGTTATCCGGATGAACTCAGCATTGATCTTACATGCAGACAAATAAGAGAGTGTGCAAGAAACTAGTAAATTACTAAATGATCCAGACAAAACCATCATTATAGATTAACAATGCAAGAAACGTTTACAACTTGTGTACTGCCCTCCAATATTAATAATGACATCCTTAGTGCAAATCTGAAGGATACAGACATTTTGCTTTTTTGCACTAAGGGTGCTAATATTACTGAAGGCCACCCACATATGAACAGACAATTGTGTACCTCATCCATCTGGAAAAGTGCTGGCCATCTCTCAACAAACTTCCCGAATCCTGGGCTGTTTATCCACAATCTACTGACGAGGCGGTGGCGTTCGTTAGAAATACTTTTTACTGAGGTGATTCGAGCGGGCGGGCGATATGTACATGTGCAGTATGCACCCATTAGGAAAATACGGCAAGTCTTAAACCAAATCACTGTTAAAACACCACAATCACTGAAAACGGGTTTATACCTACAACGCTTCAGCGAGGCTCCGAGGGGGGAAAAAAAAATGGCAAAATGCTTCCATGCAAGCATCTGCACATACAATGTAGAACTACAGTTAGCTTAGCAAGTTCCTGCCTGTTGTACAGCATCCCCCTAACACAGCTATTTACACCGCTGGCACTGGTTCAGCATGCTGCTGCACTGCCTAGTGGATACCCCCACCTAGGGAGTCACCCATCCCAGTACCCCCACAAAGTAACGATAGTGCTCCAGGCAGTAGCAAATCTGTCACAGCCGCTGGTCCCCAAGTCCCCCTCCATCCTCCTCAGTCCCAACTATCGGGGTACTCATCCCAGGTCCTGGAGATGGGCGCTCTGAGTGGGCCAATGGCTGGTACAGAGCCAGGTGGTTGCTAGGAAGCAGAAAGTCCTGTGCTGCGCTGGCATCTGCACCTGGTACACCACCTCAGATATTCGCTCCAGAACCACCCCAGGGCCCCTCCAGTGGCTGTTCAGTTTGGACAACAGCCCCTTCTTCCTGATGTGGCAGTACACCAAGTAGATTCCACGGGCTAGATGGCCTGTCCCCAGCAGCGGACATTATACTCTCGTTTCTGGCCGTGGTAGTGTCCTAATGTTGCCTGGCCAGTTCGTGCCTAAATACGTGGCACGTGTGTCACCCGTTTGTCACTAGAACTGAGTGAGCTCAATGCATGGTTCTGGGGGGGGCAGGTGGGGCTGAAGAATGCTTGAACAGTTCAGTATGCTATTTATCATTTATTTTCTTCTTGAAATGTCAGTAATAAATTTATTGACCTTAGCACAACAGGACACAGGCTCCAGGGCACCAGCAGACAATCGCTAATAAGACTTGGAACGTGGAATCAATTATCAGAGTTTCCCCAGAATGAAAACAAAATAGGGCATAAAACTCCCTGGTTGAAAATTAGTGCCACTAGTGCCTGCTAGCAATTCTAACTCAAAGGGCGAACTGAATACCAGCTCCCCTGGGCTCCGCAGTTCAGGGCCAAATATGAGGGCAGCGGGGGTGCAGCCCACAGGACCTGGGCAAGGTGACTATCCCAGTCACACGGGTGCTTAATGAAGAGGAGTTGTGCGGCTAGGGTATGATAGAACCATTCCATCAGCTTATCACTCTGGGGTTGAAGGGAGGTAGTGTGGGTCTTCACGAACGCCAGCCACCATCAGATCTCGCCGAACACCTGTTCCTTGAAATTTCTTCCCTGGTCGCTGTGCAGCTCCTCTGGGGTCCCAGCAGAAAACTCCTTGAGGAGCTTGAGGAACTGCATCCATGGTCATGAGCATGCAGTGGTTCCCAGCCTCGGTATGGGTAAATCTCCAGGGGGGTGCCCACCAGGTATGCCCTTCCGAGCTGTGCAGGCATCATAGCAGTGCATGAAAAGCTCTGTGTCCTTCCAGCAGCTGGCCCTATAGAAGCACTGCTGCAGCTTCCCTAGCATCTTCTTTGCTCTGAAGTGCCTGGCCTTGACATCTCCATGCACCGACCTCAGCATGCCAGGGCACCGCCTTCCAGGGCACCAGCAGCTGCAGCAGCTCCCTTGTGCCATCTGGCAATCACCAGCACCTGAACAGCAAGCCTTCCTGCTCCTCCAGGGTGTCTCACTAGGAATAGTGCGCTTTTGTGTCTGGGTTTCTGGACCTCAAGTCCAACCCCTTAACCACTCTGCGATTATAGCCACAACCAGAGGGATGGGGGTCACTATGTTTTAACACTGTGTGATAAGGTTTATGTGCAGGAAGACATACTCTTGCATTATTTGCCGAATGACCAATACATGCTGATTCTTAGCATGCCTAAGCACCTTTGTCTTCTACAGGTGGTAATTCCCTAGTAAGGCTTCGCATTTCAAAAGAGGAGGAGATTGGAGTTTAACATGGCAAGTGGAATTCAGATTTAAGTGGGGAACCCCACTGGATTTTAAGGACAACCCTTAACCACTTGGCCATTGCAACTAAGGCCAGATGTCTGTGTCTGCTGAGTTTTGAGCAGCTCAAAATGTAGCAAGAAAGAATGATCACTTCAACAACACTTATCTGTTATCCTCAAGATGCATTAACCATAGTCAGAGTCTCACTTCTGACCCATGATACAATTAGGTTTCAGAATTCTACATTGTCCAAGCACCCATATTGTAAATACACAATGATTTGAGGACCACCAATGCACAATGTCTATTGGCATGGCATCATTGCCTCCTAAAGGTGACAATTCCCTACTTCACATAACAAAGGAGGAGGAACATCATACTTCAAAACATGGCATCATACATACATGAAACATGGCAAGCAGAATTCAGGTTTATGTGGAGAATCCCCACTGGATTTCAAGTCCAACACTTTAATCACTTGGCCATTGCAGCCTCCAAGAAAGGAGCTCTCAGGGTACAGATACAAAACATCTGCATTCTACTGATTGGCATTTAATTGAACAGTGTTGAATCAGAATGTTTCTTCAAGGGGACACATGGGCTTAACAATGAAAAATAAGGGTTTTGTTTGTTGGTGCTGCTAGCCACCTCAGGGAGATTTGGAAATAGTTGCTACTGCAACTTGAATCTGTGTGGGCAGACCCCATTGGATTTCAAGTTCAACGCCTTAAGCCGGCTGGCGCTTTGCCTCCATTCTCACCTTCGCCGGGGTCCCCTTTGCCTTCCTCCTCGCCTCCTCCGTCTGTCCCTCCGCCTGCCTCCTCGGCTCCTGCCTCGCTTGCTACCGCCTGCCTCGCTTGCTACCCCCGCCTCTTGCCCGTGGGGGGGTCCCTCGGGCTCCCCGTTTTCCCCCACCCTTTGCTTCTTTGCCCCCTGGTGTTGTGCCCCTTGGTTTTGTCCCTCCTGCCTTTGTGCCCCCTGTGTCTGCCTTCCGTCCCCCTGTGTACGCTTGTCATGACAAGGAGAAGATAGCAGGACAAACAGAATTTGAACCTGTGTGGGGAACCCCCATTGGATTTCAAGTCCAATCCTTTAACCACACTGCAATTATAACCAAGATCAGAGGGATGGGAGTCACTGTGTTGTGTGAGTTTTGAGTAGCTGAATAAGTGGCAAGAAAGAATTATCACTTCAGCAGCACTTACCTGTTATCGTGATAAAGTGGCAACCAAGGTCAGAGTCTCAATTCTGACCAACAATACAATGAGGTCTCAGAAGACAGCTCTTATTTA
>JAODKL010000118.1:2584578-2632775 GCA_026780765.1 Petrocephalus schoutedeni | reverse complement strand
CTATCTACCTCAAGAGTGATTTGGAAACAGTCACCGCTGCGAACAGGATTTGAACCTGTGTGGGGAAACCCCATTGGATTTCAAGTCCAACGCCTTAACCACTCGGCCATCGCAACAAAGGCAAGAGCCATCTGTGTCACTGTGTTTGCTGAGTTATGAGCACACAAATGCACCTGTATATTACAGCTCAATGTGCAGCAAGAAGAACTTTTTACTTCAGCAACTGTTACCTCTTATTCAAGGAAGCACACCAACCAAGGTCCGACCTATTTCACAACAATCAGCTGTTCCTCGTTCTTGTCATTAATCCTGTGTATTTAAGTCCGTGTTTAAGTTTGTTTCCCCAGTCCGGTCATTGACGTTATGTGTCTCAGTGTGCTGTTCCCTGCTTGTTTTTTGGCTTGGAATAAGCCATCATGTGTACCCCTGCAACTTGGAGTCCTGATCCTGCTTCCCCGTGCCGCACCCGGTATGCTTGTCATGACAAGGAGAAGATAGCAGGGCAAACAGAATATGAACCTGTGTGGGGAACCCCCATTGGATTTTAAGTCCAATCCTATAAACACTCTGCAATTATAGCCAAGATCAGAGGGATGGAAGTCACTGTGTTGCGTGAGTTTTGAGTAGCTGATAAAGTGGCAAGAAAGAATTATCACTTCAGCAGCACCTGCCTGTTATTGCGATAAAGTGGCAACCAAGGTCAGAGTCTCAATTCTGACCAACAATACAATGAGGTCTCAGAAGACAGCTCTTATTTAAGGTCTATGTGCAGGAACCTATACTCTTGCATTGATTGCAGAATGACCAGTAAGGCTTTGCATAATAAAGGAGGAGAAGACTGGAGTTTAACATGGCCAACGGGATTCAGATTTATGCAGGGAACCCCCATTGGATTTCGAGTCCTACACTTTAATTGCTTGGCCATCGCAACCTCCACCAATGGAGCTCTCAAAGTGCCAATGCAAAACATCTGCATTCTACAATGTGACATTTAATTGAGGGGTATCGAATCAGAATGCTTACCTGTTTCTCGGCAATAGAAAAGTAAAGGCTTTGTTTCGTGGTACTGCTATCTACCTCAAGAGTGATTTGGAAACAGTCACCGCTGCGAACAGGATTTGAACCTGTGTGGGGAAACCCCATTGGATTTCAAGTCCAACGCCTTAACCACTCGGCCATCGCAACAAAGGCAAGAGCCATTTGTGTCACTGTGTTTGCTGAGTTATGAGCACACAAATGCACCTGTATATTACAGCTCAATGTGCATCAAGAAGAACTTTTTACTTCAGCAACTGTTACCTCTTATTCAAGGAAGCACACCAACCAAGGTCCGACCTATTTCGCAACACACAGCATGAGATTTCAGCAGACAGCTCTTATCCTAGACTTTTGTCCAAGCGCCCATAAATGTACACTGATTTTAGGACCACCAATACATGGTGCCTATGCGGGGGGGATGTGCGCAGGTTATATTCAAACATTACACCATTTTATATAACAGACTTAAGCATCTGCAGATTTTGGTATCCGCGGATGGTCCTCGATCTAACCCCTCATGGATAGCTAGGGACAACTGTATGGAAATCCCCACGTCATCTTCCTGTTATGGCGGAGCATGAGCAAACACACACACACACACACACACACGCACACAATGACAAACTGAGGAAATGGGGCAAGGGCAGGCATATATATATATATATACATATATATATATATATACACATCAACATCAACAATGCTTGAAGTACCCCAGATGGTAGGGATGCTTCCCTCATAGCCACACTGAAGCCCAGGGAGCAAAAGTAAGCACTAGGAACTAATGAACCTGGAAAAGAATGGGAACTAGGATGACCAGCAACATCTGCCGGCCAAACAGGGAAATGACACAGGACAGGGACGGTCCCGACTGTGCCCCACACCAAACGTGGGGACACCGGGCGCAAGAGGGCATTGCCAGGAACACAGAAAGGGAAAAACAAAAACAACGACAGTACCGAGCAAGACATGGGAACCACTAATGAAACCTAAAGAACAGTACATGCAACAAGGGAACAAGGGCAGCCTGGTGGAGGATAAGAAGCGGTCATAGCAGACAAGACAGGGAACACCACAGGGGGTTAGGCCTGGGGACCCGGAAGGGATATGGCAGTGGAAATTATCACGAGGCCTGTGGGCCACTGATCACCCCTGGATGCCAGTGGGGCAGCCAGTGACTGAGTAAAAAATATAAACAAATTATCCTGACCATCAGATTTATTACTTTTTAATTAATTTTTTAATTTTTGATTAATCACTTCCCCAATAACGAGCAGCTGCGTAGTTATCTAACAACCAATTGGGGTGGCAGAACAGAAGCAGGAAGGAAAACGTTTAACATGGTCATGCTTTACTAGCTAACTTTACAATGTATCAGTTTGTTACCCAAAAAGGGGGCAATGACGTAGGTGAGGTAAATGGTAGCCCCCAACCCACACTTAACTGGTAAGTGTGACCCTCATCTAAAATTCAGTGAAGAATACTGGGATATGGCAAAGGAGGAAAAACTAGAAGGCCAACACCTCAGGACATAAATGGGGACCAAGGCCTAGCATGGGGGTACGCGGGTGGAGGACCGAAGGGAACAGGACCAGAAGACAAAAGAGCACATAGAGGAGGAATGAACTTGGTAGTCATAGGGCAAGACCACTGAGGGGACACCAGAGGTCTGACAGACTGGGGAGCGTAGACCGCTGCGAGCCTGAAAGGATGATTGGTTGGGATGAGCAGCGGCACAACAGGAGCTGGAGAGGATGGGACAGGAATGTCCGGTGGGCACCACAGGCTCATGGGAAGTCTGAGGAGGGCCTGTGGGCTCTGGCACAGTTGCTAGCAGTGGGTTTGTGGGGCACCAATAGCATCCATGCCCCTGGAAACCCTTCAGGGACATGGAAAAGCGGGGCCAAGGCAGAGGCCTGTCGCTAGGCACCCACAAACACTGGACGTGCTCTGGCGGCAAAGATGGGTGTTGAAGGAGCTGCAGAGAGGAAGATGATACACGCTCTGGGGACGTAGGCTGGGTGGACCCTTCTGGGCTGGGTACTGGGGACTTGGGCTGGGCGAACCCCTCTGGAAACTCAGACTGAACATCTCCCTCTCAGCCAGGGCCTGGGGACTCAGGCTGGGCGATCCCCTGTGGGTCTAACAGAAGGTAGAATAGGAGGACTAAGGTGATGCGGGTGCGGCCTGCTTCTTCCGCTTCTTTCCGTCCCTGGAGCACAGAAGTACTGGGCAGGGCACTCGGGACTCTGGTGAGGTGGCAGCCCCTTCAAGGCCGGGTGCTGGATGCCTGGGGCAAAATCCTGAGGGAGCAGGAGACATCTCCTTAGCGTGTCTACCTCCTGGACATCTGACGAGGGAGAAAACTGCCGCTGGTCAAAAAGGGAAGTGCCACATGGACTAGGACAGGAAAGGGGCCCATTCTGACACTTTCTAGATTAAACTTTTCTTGTTCATGAACAATTCATTTTTTTATTATTTCTTTAAGAAATTATCTCAGTGCCTGCAGTGATTCAGTTCGTTTACTGGGTGATTCATCATTCATTTTGCTCAGAGTGAATCATCATTTTAACTAATAATGTCGTTGAACGTAACGTACAGTTATTAAAGTAATAGTGGTAAGTAGCAACAAAGAAAGTGGTTGCCACTTTATCACGATAACAGGTAAACAACATATAAAACTATGTAATATGTTCTATGTGTGTGTGTGTGTGTATATATAAATACATTGTAATGATCACGCGACAGGGCGTACCACAAAAAGAGCTTTAATGGACCCCGTATGGCTTTAGCCCACGCCAAACTCAAACCAGAATGCAGTACACCAAACAATGACGGCTAATGTCTTTCTAAATGATTCGCACTCATGATATATAGAGCCGTGCGGGGACCGCCACTTCTCCTTTTTTATCTATATTCTCTATAACAATTTTACTTTATTTATTTTTTGTGCTTTTTGTCTTGGTCTAATGTTCGATTCTACACTGTGGGGCACCACCAACACCAAACAAATTCCTTGCACTTTTTGTACTTGGCGAATAAAGGGATTGTAATTTTGAATCTGAAAGCCTGTGCTGAACCAGCTGATTGGTCAGACTCATCTGTCGGTAATTTGATGTGCCGGGAGAGGTGTAGTGAACGAGCCAATGATTATTCGAAGGCGGCGACAAACGTCAACCAGCTGTTCGTTTCACCGTTTTGATTGGTCGATACAGCCATCGGATGCTACTCACGCTGCCTACCGCTTCCTGACCTGACTTTTCGCAGAGGTGCTGTTTGTTTGTGTGGGAAACCTTGAAACTGAACATTGAAGGTATGAAATATCAATAATTGTTTGATTATATAATGAGACTGGTGTAATACTTATTTTGCTTACTTTCTTTATCGCAACATTATTAAGGAAACAGTTTTATATATAGAAACGAAATAGCGGTTTTAGTGCATGCATATTAGACAAGAATAATTATCCATCGCATCATTCAGATTATATTGGTGTTTGTTTTGGAACAGTGAGAGATCGTCCGCAATTTTCTTTGTTTACACAGTAGTAATTTAAGCAGTTGTTTCTGTTTATTTATAGAATCTAGTCTAAAATATTTTCCCACCTGTATATATGTCTGAACGACATTAAACTTGGTTCACCTTGGACTTTGATCTCACTACTGGGGGTGGCGTAAGGGGGCATCACCCCCCCCCCCCAGATGGAGTACCTTGTCCCCTCAGTTCATATTAAGGCCTGATTTTATTATTTTTATTTTAAAATACTAATATTAATATTATGTTTTAGCCCAGCATAATTCATTGAAAATAAAGTCTCTAGTCTACATTTTCGGTTCCTCTCAAATCCGCTTCTCTGGTTGTCTGGGTGACCCCAAGCTAATTTCGCATAAGTTTCTTGGGTGACGTTGTTTGTAGTGGACTCAGAGTTGGCAACTTTCCCGAGGTATTTCAAGAAGGTAGCTAGCTGCTTTATGTTGGTAAATGTTGTTGGCTCTTTTGATATCAAGCTTAGCGAGTCAATACCATGCGATGGTGTTTGGATGGTACGCATTTCCTGGGGTTTATTAATCGGTGTATCGATGTACTTCTTAAACAATAAAGCTAGGGTCACCACCTAATCCATGTCAGAAAGGACACCTTGACCTAGGACGGGATTTGTAAACTACAATTTCACTTAATAGGACCCGGATTTCACATAAGCCTCAAGTTCTTGCTGTGTGCTGATTGGTCAGTCTCCTACAATTATGCATGTGTCACTAATGTTGATGTGCAAACAAACCAGTCGAAGTGAAAATGAACTGCGCTATTTAGCCAAGCATGCCAAGCCAAGCTGTGCATGCCATGTGGTATTTTTTTGGGTCCACTCCCAGTCCGACCTATTTGTGGTAAGAATGCCAGTTTCCAGACTTAAATTTTAAAAAGTTAATAAACATTGTAACGTAAGAGTTCTGGCCAGAAATAACTTAATTATATTAATACAAAAATATACAAGCATTAAAAAAACATCCAGACATCAAACCACTTAAACTGAAATATTAATAAAATTTCTTAGCATTTCATTGTGGCCACTAGGGGAACGGCGCACTTTCTGTTTGTTTACATGAGTAACAGCACTCACTGCACAAAGTCTGCTGACCTTGGCTTTCGTATCTTTATAAGGGTCCAAAGATTAATGGTCTATGATGGATATGCAGTCTAAAAACAAGCTAAAATGCTCAAAAACGGAAAAAAATAACCCTTGTAACTATGTTGTCCAGGACATCTTACGTTTTCACCTGTGAACTTCAGATAGTACACTGCGTATACACACAGTTCACAGCACTCCGTATGTAGCTCTAGGCCTACTTGGGATGAGCCCATACTGTATACGAGCCTCACTATTCGGTTTACACTGAACGACAAGGGTTTCCAGCCAACCACCTTGTGAAAAGTGATTAAGTGTCACAGCAAAACGTCTCCTTTGCAGGTGACATATATGTAACATAGCAGTGGGCAACTAATTTAGCACCCAGGGAGCAGTACACTCAGGTCAGTGATTTAAACCAGCAACCTTTCAATTACACATTTACTTCCCCAACCATTAGGCCACCACTGCCCCAAACAAATGTGCTCTAGGGGAGGCCCAAACCCACAGCCTCAGCATTGTACTGCTGTATAAGTACCGCACATAAACCAATTGCACCACTGGAGCTCCACGGCAGCTACTGATCCACCCTTTTGACAGACCTCACTGTCACCCAATAATCAGCAGCTGATTTAAACAAGAAACAATTCAGAAGAAGCAACTGCTCAATGCAGAGCTCTACGGGCGTTCCCATGGTGCCTCAAGAGGCGTGCCCCTTGTTGTGCTGCTTAAGGGGCCTGGACCTCCTAGGGGAACCTCAGGGGAACCTCAGTCAATCCGCCCAGTAACAGTTTAGTGCAACAATTGTCTTCTCTACAGAAGCCGAGAACAGGTGTGCTTGCAATTATTTTTTTGAAAGCTCATTTTCTCACGAATATTGTATTTTGATAATTAGATCTAATTCATACTGACTTTTAATGCCTTAATAAATATTCAATTAAATATCTTTATCCATCTATTCAAGCAGTTTATTTCTTCTGTCATTATGTTGGTTTTATAAACGAGACTATCCTCAAATACCCTTAGATGCCAAGATAGTCTCCTTCATTGCTTAGAAAAAGATAACTCCACACACCTGTAGACTGTCTAAATTCCTGTCGCAGGTTACGTTTAACATTTCTACTGCTAGGATTAGATTTTTATTATCCTGAACCACCTGGAAGCTATCCTTTAGCGTGCTGGTGTGGTAAGAAATATTCTACAAAGAATCTGTAATTGTGCAATTGCAGTTGAATTTGTATTAATCACAAATAATGTATGGGGCACGCCACTTGAGGTTCCCCTGGGGATTCCATGCCATTTGAGGCACCGTGAGGATGCCCCTTGAGCTCTGCAACAAGTACCACTTGGAGAAAGATGAGTTCAGCGAGAGTCTGACCTTATTTTAAAGCTGGGCTGCACGATTGCTTCATGGCGCTGGTCACTCTCGCGGCTGGGATATGTGACAACTCAACAGGGAGGGAATGCCAGGAATGACTTTTACAACTTATGATACGAAGCCAGGAATGGAATTAAGCAGAGAAAAAACTACAAACAAACAGTGGTAAGGCACTTTGTCACACTTCTGTTTGCGGTTTTCTGGACTGGATAAGCTGAACGTGCCGTGGGAAAATCTGACCACATGACGCCACAGTTGTTCAACTGATCGAGACATGATTTATATAGATTCTTACCAAGGGCCAGAGCTTTCAAAATAACGTGCTTTACTGAGAACAGAAGTCTCCAAAATGCTTATAATGGAAACGGAATCCTACATTAGTATGTCTGTGGATGCCATGATTTAAACTAGATAATTTTTTTCGTAAGCTGATTGGGTGTTCAAAGCATTTTATTTCTAGAAGGTCTGATCACCTTTGCTATTTTCAATTGGGGGAGCAGGGTAAATTAAAGGGCTACGTCACCTCACCCTCTCCCCTCTCTGCATTTCAGTTGCCACCCCCCTTCATTTTCTACTGACGCTAGCCCTGCTGTTACCCTGAAATGCTGTCATTTTAGTGCACCCCATAACATCTTACTACTATACCGTAGTGTGCCTTGAGTTGGGTAGTAGACTGATGAAACTCATTGAAGAGGGTCATTGGACGTTTTGGCTTCTCATCGAGATCTGGAATGCTGACAGAATGTAACCGACTCAACATTTCATATCTTCAGTTTCAGGCCAGAGATGGGCGGTTTACCGGACGCGAGCCAGCTGGCAGATACCCTTGCTGGATATCATAACACTGACGCAGATGAGTGGAGGGTCGCAAAAAAAATGGTACATTTTCTTTAAGCGCTTATTTAAATTTTTACTCGCATAATAAGACAAACCGTTCATGCAAATGTCTGTACCCATGATTCATTTGAAATAAAATCTGACGTTATGCAAAATCACTAAATGTAGCTATTTGTACACATGCACAATGTTTCAGCTGTCTTCTTCTTCTTGGTCAAATGTGAATAATGTTTGTCTCATGGTTTTTATTGTCACTGCAGAAAGATGTTACAGTTTGGCGGAAACCTTCAGAGGAATTCAGTGGATTTCTGTAAGTGCATCTGTATGGCTGTTATAAGCAGAGTGAACAGTGATACTTTATTATTGCCCATGGGGAAATTCTCTTTTTGCTTTACCCCATGTTGCTCTCTATGGGATACACAAGCATCTCTCACAGTGCAGTTTAAATATATTATTTCGGGTCGTATCCATTGTGTATAGGTTGCCTGTACAGTGTGCAGCCTTTGGGGAACCTGACAGTTGACTAACTGGTACTGTCATACTCAATGCCACTTTTAAACAATCTGGCCGTATAACATCTAAAGTTTGTGTATAGCAAAAATACTCACTCGCCACAGGATATGTCTGGCACAGAACCAAAATCTGCTTTTCATTTGTTAGTATAGTCATGCTGTTCATTTCCTCGTGTGATATTTTCTGAAAATCCACTAGCCTGCTTTCTTAGGGTACAATAGCTCATTAAGTAGTACAAGAGAGGTAAATGTAGCCCATTAACTAGTAGTGGTTGTGCTTACTGAAGGTGAAATGCTGTGTATGCAAGAGGGTAAGAGGACAGGGAGGTCCTAGTCGTTTGAAGTTTGTGGCTGCATTCATTTTGTGTTGGGGATTTCTGTGACATTTTGTTTTACTGTGCTTATAGTCAAAGTAAAGTATATGAACTAGGCATGTAACGATGCACCGTGAATCGGTTAAAAATCGGTGTAAATGTATGACAATTCAAATCGGCTGATGTGGAAAATGAATCGCTACTTTTTATGAGAACAAGTAATTCACAGAAATAGCGATGTAACATTTTATTTGATTTCACGACGTCAGTTCCACGTCAGTCGTCACTGCTTATTCGACATCTATATATAGGGTGACCAGATAATCCATGTCATCCCGGACGCATTGAGCTACTTCAGGTTTTACAAACTACTTTAAACCTGAAAGACTCCTTTGCTTGGCTAAATAGTGAGTGAAAGACTCGTCCAGCCATTTTGCATTAACATTAGTGAAACATGTATGAATATCGGAGACTTACCAATCAGCACATAGCAAGAACGCAATGCTTAAATGTTTTAATTGAAATGGTTTACAAATTCCGTCCTAGCTCAATGTGTCCGGGATGACATGGATTATCTGGTCACCCTATCTATATAGAAATAGATGACTATATAGAAACGTCTGTTTCCCTGGAAGGAGAATGCCATGATGTACCCACTGCTTTTTCCTCTAGCTAAGGCATACCTCACCTCACCTCACCAGCCACCTCTGTCCCTACTGAAAGGGTTTTTTTCGACTGCAGGGGACATTGTAAATTTACAGAGATCTCAGCTTCAGTCTGAGAATGTTGACATGTTAATTTTCCTTAAAAAAAAAAAACTAAATTCGAAGCTGCACATGCAAGCATTAGTTTTATTTGAAGATTTTTTTTATTGAGTTATTTTGATGTGGGATTTGTTTTAAAAATGTTTTATTTAATTTCAGTTGCACTTTTAAGAAGAGGACACAGTTTGGAGAAGGAATATTTTTGAGTTAAAATGTGAGAAAATCGTATTGTGAACTCAGAATCGTGAATTGAGTGTATCGTTACATGCCCAATATGAACCCTTTGGAATTGTCTGTTTTTCTGAATGAATTGGTCATAAAAAGTGATCTGATCTCCATCTAAGTCACAGGTACTGATATACTCAATGAGCGTAAGCCAATAACACACAAAAAATTCTACTATTTCATGTCTTTATTATACAAACAAATTCAGTGCTCACAGTGGCAGTGGAAAAAGTAAGTGAGCCTTTGGATTTAATAACTGGTTGACCCTCCATTGGCAGCAATGACTCCTGTAACTGTAGATCAGACCTGCATGTTGTGCGGGGGAGTTTTAGCCCATTCTTCCATGCGGAACTGCATTAACTCCTCCATATTCTTTGGTTGTCTTCTTTGTATTGCTCTCTTCAAGTCATTCCACAGCATCTCAGTAGGATTGAGATCTGGGCACTGACTGGGCTGCTCCAAAAGGCAGTTTTTGTTCTTCTGAAACCATTGTGCTGTGTATTTGCTGAGATGTTTAGGGTCATTGTCCTGCATCACCCAGCTTCTACTGAGCTTCAGTTGACAGACAGACACCCTCACATTATCCTGGAGAATTTGTTGATAAACTTGGGAATTCATTTCCCCCTCAATGATAGCAAGCTGTCCAGGCCCTGGTGCAGCAAGGCAGGCCCAAATCATGATGTTCTGTAGGGATGATATTTTGATGTTGATATGAAGTGCCCTTTTTACGCCAAGTGAAATTCTGCTTGTTCCTCCCAAATAAATCAATTTTGGTTTCATCACCCCACAAATCATTTCCCCAGTACCACTGTGGAGTGTCCAAGAGCTCTTTTGCAAACCTCAACCATGCAGCAATGTTCTATTTTGACAGCAGTGGCTTCCTTCTTGGTGTCCTGCCATGGACTCCTTTCTTGTCCAGTGTTTTGCATATTGTGGAATCATGAAGAGAGATGTTAGCCAGGTCTAATGACTTCTTCAAGTCATTTGCTGTCACTCTAAGGTTCTTCTTTACATCATTGCTGACTTTGCATTGTGCTCTTGGGGTCATCTTGGCGGGGCGCCCACTTCTAGGCAGCGTAGCAGCGATACAAACTTGTCTTCATTTATAGGCAACTTACCTAACAGTAGACTGACAAATATGTAGAATCGTTGAGATGACTTTGTAACCCTTTCCAGCCTTATGTAAATTAAAAATTCCTGATCTTTTGTGTGAGGCATGATTCCCATCCGTATATGATTCTTGTCAAATGCTCAAACCCGAACTTTTCAGTTTTTTTTTAATCAAAATAATTCTAGGCCACACCTCTGAACCGTGTTAGGAATGTTGGCAATATAGAGCTTACTTTTTTACTGTTAGTGTAGATGTTTTACCCCTGTGAAATTTCCTGCCCTTTTGCCTTGAAGTGGGTATTTTGCCTTCATTTTTTATTTAAAAAAATTGAAAATTTTTGCTGGCAAGTAGAATTACTAACTGTTATACATTGCATGGGTTTCATTGCATTCCCCTCTATCATATTGTTATCTTTGCTCACAGGTATAAAGTTCAAGGTACAGTTAAAGCCAACCCCACCCGAATAATTGACTATATTCGTCCTGGACCATACAGACTGAACTGGGACAGCTTAATGACTTCAATGGATATCGTTAAAACATTTGATGAGGTAAACTTTTCTGTTTCGTTCAGAACAATTTTACTGTAGAGCCCCCTAGAGAGGTACTGTGTACTACACAACAGTGTAGTAAGTATTTAAGGCCTTAGACTCGAAATTGGATGACGTTTCCTTGCACAGGTTTGAATCCTGTTCACTCATTTTAATTGAAGAGGCTGATTTACGATCTCCTGTTCCTTTAAAGACCCGAGGAGGCCTCCTCATTTGACACTTTTAGGGAGTGTGTGTGGCTAAGTGCTTAGGATGCTGTGCCTGGCATTGAGTGGTTGCTCTTTAAAATCCCAGCCTTTGCAGGGTGATTTTTCCATGGTTAGGGAGGCGCACTTGTGATCGAAAGGTTGGTGGTTCGATCCCCCGACCTGCAAGGTGCCACCCCCAAGCACTGCTCCCTGGGCGCTGCCCACTGCTATGTCACAATGCCTCATATGGTTTAAACACAGAGGACACGTTTCTTTGTTGTGTGCTGTGGTGTGTCAACAATGACAACTAATCACTTCACTCATTAACTAAAGTTTTCCTCGACAGAGTAGTGAATGCCAGAGAATTTATGGATTTGTAATTCTCAAAATTACATTTTAGACAGAAAGATGCAATAGAATACAGTTTTATAATATGCAAAAGACTATTTTGTGAGTAAAAATTACCTTTTTTAAATTTGTTTTACTTGTGTTTTGTTGGACAACACAAGTAAAATGCAACTGTGATAAGTTATTAGGAAAAACACTGAGGAAAGATATTCACTTCATAGTTATGCTGCAGGTGGGCCTGAAACTTTTTAATATTTAGATCAATGCTGTTCTTGTGCTACACAGCCAGGTTGCTGCATGCTGCGCTACACGACTGCAGGACAGCTCTGGAATATTATCGCTCCCAGGGAATTTGTCGATTTCTCCTACACCACGGACTACCAAAATGGGCTCCTTTCCTGTGGTCAGTATTCCAGCCAATATTCCTATAATCTTCCATAATGATGATGATTTTTGGACTGTTTTGTAGTTTGTGGCTGACGCGGGACCACTTGAGCCCCGCGTAAGTACATGGTTTGAGAGCCAAATACCTGCACATAAAGAATGCTTTTCTAAGCAGCTCTGAAATGCCTTCTGACAGGTGTCAGTGTGGAATACCCTGGTGGGCTGGACAGCTTCGTCAGGGGCTTTAACCACCCCTGTGGCTGGTTCTGCGTGCCCACGGAGGGGGCGCCGGCGCACGGGCTGCTGACGGGCTACATCCAGACAGACTTGCGGGGCATGCTGCCCCAGTCCGCCGTGGACTCTGCAATGGCTAGCAGTCTCATCAACTTCTTTGCGGACCTGCAGAGGGCTCTGACCCTCTGACTCAACTTTATTACCTTCAGATCGAAACATCGGGTGTTCCTCAATATGCATACTTGACCGTACTTGTGTCCCCATGTACCCGGTTTACCTCATCTTCCATTGCCGAAGACCCGTTCCAATACTCAGAAACAGAAGTACAGAGGACAGTAAAAATCCCCAGATGTTGTTTCTTGCTCCACCCCAAATATCAAGGATACATCAGTTGCATCCTTGTCAAATGAGACCAATCCCATGATTCATTCCACCCCAAGTTCATTCTGGGGAAGCAAGTTAGCAGGACCTTGCCAAGACCACAGGTACAATCTTCACGTTCTTGGTATTGAGAAACACCCATCACTAGCTGCCATTATGAGACACTTTTTGGTACATTTCTCTACAAGATGAATGATATTGTGAATTGTTGGTATTATGTCTAGCTTTTAAATGATGGGCTAAGGCAAATCATAGTTTCTTTTTAATATGTGTTTATGTATTGCTTTGTGTCATCTCTTCATTATGGTGTAATTGGGTTTACTCTGAGGGAAGATCATTTCAGGATTTTGGGTGGTTTGAACCCAAAGCACAGTAAGGTAATATGCAGCTGATCACCTCTTTGGAAGTGACAGTGTAGTTAAGTTTCAATTATCTTGGCACATAATGGATTTTGAGAAAGTACCAAGTCTTTATGGTGTGTATTATAGGAATATATTTAATGACTGCAAACTAGATAAATGTTTGTCTCTGATTTAGCTGGTGCTTCCACTTACATTTGGCTATAGGAAAAATAAGGGGGAAAGAGAAACGCACAACGATTTTAGCCCTCAGTTTGTGTGATTATGACACGCACAGGAAACGGTGACCTCAGCGTTATTAATGAAGACCAACATAGACTGTGTAGTGGGCAGGGTTTAAACCAGGCTTTTATTTGGTTTAATTTCCACCATAAATATGCAATAAATTTAAATGTTGCAGCTAATGAGCATGAGGAAAGCACATTAGCTAGGTATGAATCATTGCAACAAAACACTTTACTGTAAATAGAATAAATATTTAAGTATCTAAGAATTAAGTAGCCTACTGTTAAAATTTAAATAGATTTTTTTAAAATTCTTTTAATATGCACTGTATTTCATTGTGTTTGTATATTGGTTGTGTATGTGTATAAGCTACCTTTAGTTTATCAGCCAAGTCAAATATTATCTTTCTAATTACTTTGTAAAGCATTAAGCTGTTGATCAGAAAACTCGGCAAACTGCCAAGAAAGATTTTATTAGTTTTTAGGTTCTGGTATTGTGTTTACCATGTTGTGATTCTGGAGAAATATAATGTACACTTTTGGGCATTTCAATATGAGGACTTAAAGTAATTAACTTGAGGTTCTGACCTCAAATGCTGCCATTCATTGTATTTGAACATGCAGTTTTCCAGGTGTAAGTTTAGATCTTTTAGATTTTACTTATAGCAGTTACATTAGTTACCGGGAGCCCACTATAACTTTAGCATTACTATGAGCCAGCTGTAACATTAGGGTTACCATGAGCCCACTGTGACTTTAGTGTTAGTGTGAGCCTGCCGTAACATTAGCTGTAACATTAGCATTGCTCTGAGACTGATATGCCCAATGGGGTACATCACCATGTGTCAAAACATTTTTGTGGTGTGATTTTTTTTTTTTTGGTCTTTTTCGTAAATTTGCGTGTATCTGAATTTTCATAAATGCTCCCAGCTTCAACCCACTACCGTAAAAGGTGTGCATGCAGTATATTCGAAACATAATTTTTATACCGACATTATAATGTTTATTGTTCAACTGTGCATTGAAATACAGATTAAATCTCAGAAATGCCATTTAAAGAGTATTCCGTTTTTACTGTTCAAATGCTCATTCATATACAGAAACATACTATCTTTAGATTTATACAAACTTTAAATATACAAAATGGGAATTTCCATATTGTGTAATTATTGTATACTGCAAAATACAATGCATTATTGAAAGACAGTCGCAGCAGTTATTTAATGTGACAGTACGTTCTCACATGCAAAACAACGCCCCCTGGTCAACAGCAAACCTCTGACTTTCTATAGGCTTCTAGCTTAATCCAGCCATTGTTATGGAGGGTAAGAGATATCATCCCTGACTCTGGCCTTAAAAATGATCATGCATATGAATCGCCAAGTTCAAAAATCATACTCATGAAAACATTCCTGCCCAAATCAAGCTTGATATATTCATTTGGAAAAGCTGCATTTAAAAAAATCCACCTGGTACCCAATAATTATTTTACGTTAAATAAGTTTCATACGGCCTGCGATTCTGCCCCTGGCAAGCCGCTGGGTGATGGACAGATGGATGATACATAATATATAATTAATTTAAGCAAAAATCATTTTTCAGTTTAGATGTAAGAGGGAAGGCATATTTCAGACATTCGGCGAAAGCAGTACAGTCTTCAAAGCACAATTTGGCACTAACATAGATTATTAAGATGATACGTTCTTGACTGAGTAAAAATGTAGGGCAACTTTATAAACTGATTATTTTGGTAGCTTGTCTTTAACGTCAGAAGCTCTGTAAACACTACGGAACAGCTTAGATTCTACAAGATACCCTATCTCCTACCATGTGTCCTAAGAATGCGTCTTTTTTCACACATGGATCTTGACCTTATTATTAAACATGATATGTAACATGTTTCTATCAAAGTGTATAAAGAAGTGGATAAGGCATTCTTTTTCAAAATGTAGTAAAGTTACAATTGTATGGCCATTTATTGGTTGGTTTATGCCTGTATTTTAAACGGAATGTATTGCATATAACCCTAAATAAGTTCTGTAAACAACGCCACCCCCTTCCCTACTCATCACAATCGGTAACCCTAGAATGCTGTACCATACCTAACTTACTGTATCTTATTAATGAAATGAAGTTTACTAAAATGCAACCATTACAAACAGCAAACATTATTTCCTCCGTGTCCATTAGGTGAAGCTCCTCAATGTAGTTCATGAAAAGGTGTTTTAGTGGAAGGAACTGTCAGCTTCGCAAATGGCCATTTCAAGCTGTGAAGAGTCACGCTCTCGCGCAGGTTCTTTCATGCGGCTTTTTTTTTTCTTTTCTTTTTTCTTAGTTTAAATCATAAGCAGTCACATGCAAAATTGTCTGAGGTCAGCACTGCCCCCCCGACCTGTGAGACGGTCTTGTTTCATCCGTTAAAATCAGCCTTATTCTCACAAGATGACGGTGTCCTCCGTCCCAACGGAAGACCCAAGACCCAAGCGTCTATGAGTCCCCCTGTTTGGGCTGGTGGGTTTGCTGAGCCTGTCTTTCTGGCGCCCCCTCCTGGACAGGAGAGTGGTTACAGTTGATCTTGCTGCTGTCCGTACTGCTGTGGCTGCCAGCACTGCCGAGCCGAGAGGAGGCCACAACAGCCTTCACGGCCGCCTGCCAAATACACAGAGTACCTCGTCACAAGAATCCACTAGTACTGCCCGACTTCAGGTGCATGCAGCTACTCACAGCGAGCGTCAGATGACGGAGGCAGAACATGGTCCTTCAGCCATGCTCCGCCCGGTTCTCAGCCCAACAATAATAACCCACACCCGGTATGAGAGCACGGAGTCTGATGTCTCAGCGATGCGTGGTCAGGCTGCTTGGTGTTTACTTGTGCATACGTTAAAATGTGGCGAGGGAAATTTGAAAGTGTTTCTCTTATTTGCTTATAAATAAAACAACTGCAGTCTATCATAATTATGAACCCGCAACACTTTTCAGCATGATCTACATTTACGATTTACTTGCTTTATGCCTCGCTAATAACAATTTCTAAAATAAAATAAAACAAGCCAAACTGCAGCAGTACATGACAAGGAGTGCCCTACAGAAACAGGGTAAGTTAAACCATATTCATCACCTTTAAAGAATAAAACAGAGGAATAAAATAGGGGAAATGTGAATTAAGTACATTCTGTATTATTTACTGCTTTACTCCTGCAAGCACTTTGCGAACCCACCCAAAGCGCAGTAAGGATGGTGCAGGCAGAGAGGCTGCTCTGATGGGCAGCATCCCACCCCAGCCGTGTGTGAGAGTGGTGGGTGGGACAGGCACAGTGATGCCCAGTGCTCTGCTGTTCACAGCGGGCCCCGCAATGACGCGTGGACATGGCAGCACCGCACACACAAAAGCGTCCGCCGTCTGTCCTGCTTTCATAAGCACACGGCACCGTGCGGATTTCAGGCACGCCACCGGATGTCCCCAATTGAAGCCGGCCCACGCACGTGCAGCTGCCAGCCGGGAGAGGGGGGGTGGTGCCCACCTTGAGCTTGCGGCGAGCGTTGAACTCCTGCAGCTTCTTCTGTGCCGTGTCCATGTGGGCGGAGTTGACGGCCTTGCCTGTCACCCAGGGGTGCTGCAGGGCCTGTGCGGTGCTCAGCCGCTTCTTTGGATCCTGGACAATCAGCTTCCTCACCTACGGCACAGAGAAAGGCGCTCAGCCCGCCTGGATTATCCCAAGCACCGCCGTCTCTTCTATTACATGCAGAATTTCTACACTATTAGATGTAACACTGTGGGTCAGGCAAAGACAAATGCCATCTTGGTGTGTAGGTGATCTTGTTCCTATCACACAAAATGAACAACAACCTTAAACGTCCACTTTAAATAAACATTACACTGTCAAATAAATGGATTATGTGTGTGTGTGTGCGTGTATATATATATATATATATATATATATATATATATATGTATACACACACCCACACATATATATTAAAACATTACATATGATAACCTCAAGTCACCAATGAGACTATACACAAAAATGCTTTCAAAAACTGAGTACATTTTTGTAACCTCTATTCATAGAGAAGGTGTCATTTTATTTGTCAGATTGATAATTACGCATTTCATTTACATTCAAGTGACTGCAATGTTGATTCCAATTATTTGCAAATTATTTATTATTAAATATATGCTTATTTAGTTACACTAGGCTTGCCTCTAACTGGCTGTAGAAATGTCTTAACTAGCCACACATTAAAAAACAATTATAAACCGCAGTCAATAACTGACTATACACTATACTAAATACAGCGTATTAGGCAATAATACTAGCTTAAGAAAAGTGTCTTACATTTTCTGTGGCCATATGTAAAAAGACCATATGTCATGTGACACAGCCGACAGCAGCCAACAAATACAGGCATCATGCCATCCGTCGTGAGCTTTAATGCTGATTTCATGTGCGGCTCCAAAATGACACGTTAAAGGTGAACGTCGTCAGCTGAAATATGCAACTGAAGGGCAGGAAAGCTGCGGTGTACAAGATCAGCTTTACAGTTTGTTTTTAAGTTTGTGAGAACAGGAAGGGAACTGATCCCCGTATAAACATGACCATCACTCACCAGGTCCTTAGCGTTTAGAGACACGTCATCCCACCAGGGGGAGACAAACTCATATTCGCAGTTAAGAATCTTCTTGAACATGTACTGGTCACCCCGTTCGTCAAAGAATGGCTCGAAGCCACACAATCTGTCAGGGGAAAGGCACAGGAATGGAATATTTGGAGGTGTGTTTTGTTAAAAACCACGACAGTCAATACAGAAGGAGGCAAAGCAGCCGAGTCTGTGTGTAACAGCAGGTGCGTACTCAGGCGTCCACGAGGGCGCCACGCGCCGAGCTCTGACTTCCTGTCAGGCTTGGCAGTTTACTGCCAGGTGCCATCTGTTCAGCTGCAGTCTTTGCTCTGCAGGGTTAACACCAAGACTACGGCTTCACAGAGACAATTTCGGGGGCCGCCTTTCAAGTCAAGGTTAACAGCACACGAACAAATATTCACAGTCACGAAATGCCGACGCATTTGACATTAATTGCAGGACAGAACATATTCTAAGCTGAAATCATTCTCGAATCCTCAGATTTGGAAACAGTCTGAGACCCTCTCATGCGGATGACCACAATTCCTAGAGACGCAAATTCTTAGGAACATGAGGTGGACAAGCATTTGGCCCAAGAGCGTAGCGGAACATGAAGAGGCGAGGTTAGGGACTCCGAAGGATGGAATGGAAGAGCAAGCTGATGTTCCACTGCAGTTTGGATTTTTCTGAATGAAGGAATCATTTTGGCAGGGTCTCCCCGAAGTTTCACTTCTTCCGGATTCCGTTCATATTAGGATTCATTACACATCTCCTTTTCTTATTTTACTCGCCTCCATCGATTATATAGCCCTTCAAATTCCTGTTATTTCTTTCGAGAGCCCATTGCTGAATCGTACTTTTATGCTGCAGAGATTTCATGGGTAACAGTCTAGAAAGTGGCAGTGGTATGTCCCAAATTAAAACAAGATCCAGTGCTTCTCTCAGGAAAAAAAATACAAATTTAAATAATTAACACTTTTATTCTCTGAGTAAAAAACACAAGGGTATCTAAACCTGTGCTATGGGTGTCAGTTACATTACAAGATTCTTTATGGAACAGGTCAGGAGTTCTTTCCTTAAAACTGAGCAACCATCTTTCAAAACAAGCAGTTAACAATCATTGCTATGCTGAAGTCTGTGTCCTCATCCTGACAGCTGGATATTTTGCCTCAGTTTTTCTGCTGACTGACATTCATTTCCCATATATTTCAGTTGCAGGGTTTTGACGCTGGGCCAACTGACCGAAACAGTTTCCTTCTTTTTCAGAAATGCTGAACTCTATCAAACAATTTCCTCTCCTTCAGCCACCCACAGTTGGTCACTAATGGACATTGTAACATAATGTGCTGCTAATCATTAGGAACAGTAAGGTGCCTTGTTGTAATTAACTTAACCCAAAAAGAAAAGAAAAAAAAACAAAGTGACTAGTGAAGGAGCACAGCATTTTTCTAACCATCATTTAACAGTTGTGTTATGTTTGATCTTAATCAAGAAGCAATTTGCCATGAGGACAGTATTACACGGGCACTGGGAATTTAAATTATTATGAAACTCAGTTTTTAATGCATTTAATGCACATATTGGTTTTCAACCAGGGGTCAGTGGAACTGTTGTAGATGGCCCGTTTAGTAAAAACGGAAACTTTTAGTAAATTAGCTAAATGTCATTATTAACAGGTGCTTTACACAACCCATATGAACAAAAAACATTCAGTGCCGCCCCGGATAAAGAAATATTAAAGGCACCACTGGGCCTTGGTCTTGGTTACTTATGTGATCATGCATTATTACCCCTAGCTTGGGTTAAATTTGAAAATCCCTGTTATAAAACATGAAGATGATTGATGATTAAATTACTCCATTAAATAAACTATACTAACACATACAGTAATTTATAATTTTTATAATGTTATAACATAGACTGCCTGGCCTTTAAAAATGAGAATACCGCTACATTGTGTCAGATCGTGGTCTGTTTTAAGCATGCGTTAGTAAAATGGTAAACTGTTACACATTGGTGGAATTCTTGGTTTTTGTAATGCAATCAATGCATTTTCTAGAATTTACAACAGATGCAACTTACAAGATGTACGTAATGACTCCCACTGACCACATGTCCACCTCAGGCCCATAGGCACAACCCCGAAGGATTTCAGGAGCTGGGGAAGACAGAGAATATGCCAGGCTTATACATTCATATACATGTACTATGCATAAACTGTACATGTATACTTGTATTTTTACATATGCATGCAATTACATAATTTATTCCTGTTTATTACTGTCTAAATGACTTTTTCCAGTCTAAATGTGTGTGTTATGATCTATCTATCTTATATGCAAATAATCTACACATACAGTGCTCATTAATATTAGCATGGGCAAGTAGGTTAGCAGTCTGCTGTTCTGCATACATTAACATGATCCTGCGATCGCAGTTTGGGCATTCGACTTTTCTCAGGCGTGCCTGTAATGCAAAGCGAGTGCTGCTTTGTTGCTTAGCATGGAGGACAGGCTCCATCCATCACGCTTTAATAGAGCGGTCAGCGTTTCTGCAGGGACTCGCGTCCCTTAGATACAGTCCGCGCCTTAATTAAAATTCTCACTCGCCGGCCATGCACAGACGAGGCGTGCGTTTATATTGGGCTTGCAGCACCCGGGAGCTTGGGCACAGGCAAACGAATCGATTGACGGTGCCCGGCTACAGCCGAGCCCGCCTTCTGGTGGCTCAGTGACGCAGAGCTAAGTTAACTGCTCGCCAGTGGCCCAAAGAAACCATCAAAACATGTGCTATCCTCTGGGCCCCTTCCATTCGGCGAGGTGCAGGCTATGAGCTATATAGCCACAAATAACTCTACAAAGCAAAACAACATTGCTACTCAGACAAGAATGGCTAGGAATGAACCAAGGGGTCACAGTAATTTTGGCATTGGGCAGCAACAAGATTGACCATGAAGGGTTACAGTTCAGGGGAACTAGAATGTTTGGTATGAAAATCCATATGTTTTTAACAAAGCCCTACCTGACATGCTTTATGGAAGCATGCGTTTATGACTGATGCATAAAAAAGCTAAACTTCATACATTCATTTGCATGTGAATATGTATGTACAATTTTCGCAAGACATATATAGCCTATACGGTTGTGTGCATTGACTGGGAAATATGTGAGAGCTCTTTCTGATGCAATTTCTGCATATTTGTGGTAGTTAGCTCCCTTGTATGACGTGTACTTTCCATGTGTGCACATAATGAAAATATGCTTCAAGTTGCCTTTGTCGCTCTTTCAGAAGAGTACCAGTTGGCAAAATCAATGGTCATGACAACAGTTGCAAAATCTGCAACTTTCAGGAAGGTCAGTGGTCACATACGAATCCTGTAGCACACAGGAGATGCTCAGAATCGCTGTCTTTACAGTAGGAGTCATAAGGAGTCATTATGTGTTAGAATTAAACTAAATGTTGGAAAATCTCTGCTTAATTTTGTGGTGTGTGAATGACCTCCATATGCATTTTATGCAATAAGAGAATAACCTAAAACAAAGTGAGAATGTTTATAGTCATTAATGAAATATGCAAATGATGCATGTTTTGAGGAAAGTTTTAGGGCATCAGCGATACTTTTCTTAATTCCGATGAACCGTTTACAAAGCCGGATAAAAATAAACGCAGCAACTGAAGCTGTTCTCCGCACGGCATCCATACGCGGTAAACAATGAGCGGGATCTGATGAAACCCTCCGTCACCATCTGATGCTGGTTTAACGCTCCATGGATTGAAATATCCCCACAGAGCACATGGGCAGGTTGGATTGTTTATTTATAAAGGTGTCAGCATTGTCACAGCTCAGCTGTTTGCCCAAGATCACCGGAACAGTGCCGAAAGAAAGTGGCAGAAGGAGGAATGATGTGTATATCCCTGGTGCAAAAATGCAGTGAGCTAAATTCACCCACTTTGACCCATTGGGATCAATGGTCATTTGGCATAATCACTGGCGCAAAACTTGGTGTGTGCATGCAACAGTACCGAGTCAACATAATATAGTGAAATTAAAGAGACATTCATTACGGTGAAGTACTGGAAACATCAACTGACCGCAGTACCCTGGAGTCCCGCACACTGTCTTCATAGTGACCTGGTCATCCACGATTTTTGAAAGACCAAAATCAGCTAGGAAAAAAACATCATTAATGACATTCAAATCCTTTATGATGTAACATGACGTAAATACCTAACCTATCTATCTATCTCTTTTTCTCTCCAACCTGGTCATGGTCTTATTGGTCATGGACAAAGGACAAAGTGTGATCTCATTAATGTCTTGCTACACAAATTACTGCGTCTTGCTATACAGAAGACAATGATCATCAGATGAAGTTATACCGCACGTCCAGAGAAAAGACGGACCCTTCCTTCACTCCTCCCCACCGTGCAGGACCCACCTATTTTGAGAGGAGCATCTGGAGCTGAAGTGGCATATAGGAGGTTCTCGGGCTTCAGATCGCGATGAACCACTCCGTTCTCATGCAGGTACTGCGCAAGGGAGGGGGACAAAGTCTCAGAGTGAAAAAATAGCTGCCCGGCTTAAAAAAAGGCCCTCTGACACCTCCAGGAAGCATTTTGTGTTCCAGCTTGTAAGGGAAAGTCTACAGAGAGTAAAAGTCACACACTATTTCTATCATCTGAATGTCACGGGTACGACGATGGCATGAATTCCCTGTTGCCACATTTACAATCAGAGGGGCTTCGCAAGAAAGAGAATGAATGTCAAACTAGACAGGGGCAGGAGGCGCGTAAAAAACCCTTTGAATCATTTGAAGACTGGGAGTAAAGGCCATCATCGCCCCGAGGAAGGCGCTTCAAATTTCTAATAATAAATAAAAAAATAAATAGATAGATAGATAGATAGATAGATAGATACAGTAGATAGATAGATAGATAGATAGACAGATAATAGATGATAGATAGATAGATAGATAGATAGATAGATGATAGATATATAGATAGATAGATAGATAGATAGAAAGATAGATAGAATGAATGAATGAATTAATCAAATCCCAATGGTACTTCCCCACGTATTTTTCTGTACGGCTACGTGCTTAGCTCACTGGTACAGGATGCACAGGCAGGGCATTTGCACTGTACTTTTCTACTGATAGTATTTACAGCCTAATAGCAGATGTAGGTCACCATGCTTTGTTTTCTTACTCAGGCTGTGAAACACAGCTGATCGGGTCTGTTTTTGACTCCACTCTACTAATGTAAATTCCTCGGGCAGTATCCATTCTTCTGCAGAATTTTCCCGATTTTTAAGCATTAATAGCTGCCCCTGCTTTGCCTGTCCACCATCCACCCACAGACTTCTGGTAGATTCAGCGATAGGGTCTGCATTTTACTCTCCTATCATTCCACTCAGCTCTCCAGAGCTTGTTCCCAGGTAAGAATGTTTTGAAGTCATGTGAAAAACCAGGAGCTTCATAACTCTTTGAAAAAGACACTACAGGGTCTCCCCCTTGAGGAATTTCTACCTACTGGGTTTTCACCTACTTATGATTTATTTATATTGTATTTTGTAAGGAGCAGTGCTTTTGTGATCCCTTGGAAAATCATTTAAATTTGCCTTAGTGGTAAAATACCATAGTAGAGTGAAGCTCGGCCACTGGCCAGCGTGATGGTGATGAGCTCATCAGGGAAGAGCATCAGGGAGCTGTACACGAGCAGGAGCATTCAGCAGACAGAAGCACACGATCACAGATCATTAAGCGTGGCGGGATGAATGAGCAAAACAAAACCACTGCAAACAATGCTCTCTTTAATAAAGCTTGTGTTCGAATTTCTGAAGAAGTTGAAATGGAAGACTTTAAAAGTAGCTATTTTATATTTATTTAGTCGCTTACTGAAACTGTCAACTGGTATTTTGCAATATTAAATATCAGTTTCTTCATATTTGATTGCATTTTTAATTTTTAATTTGCTGGATGCACGTTTCCCCTTGCAGCCTTTAACTATATTTTGAGCCAAAAAGACTGAAGCATTAATCTGAATGTTTGTTGGCTGAAATCCTGCATCTCCTGCTTTTGCAGGTTTCTCCTGGATACTGCACATTCCTTCCAAAAACACACAGCTGGAGAGGCACTGCTTAAAAGCCCAGTGCGTGTGTGTGTGTGTGCGCGCGCATGCAGTCTGTCCCCTCCCTGCCGCCCCACCCTTCCTGGGATGGGCTCCTGGTTCCCCTTGACCCCCTGTTGGACAGCCCTGGTTTGAAAGGTTTTTGTTTCCTTCATAATTCTTGGTGTGTCAGATAGACTTTGTGATGCTGATCAAAGAAATAGCATCAAAATGTTCACATCACTTACGGTTTTTGTGAAACAGCTAATTTTGTTATAATTATTGTAAAATGTTTAAAACACAGTTATTTGAGTATAAAACAACTAAGGGCTATCTTTTATGTACTTTTTAATGCTGATTTAAGAAATGCACTCAGAATTTTGTCCCACCCATAGTTTTTCAGTGATGTAATAGTTAGGCTATATTGATAATATATAATTCCTCATGAAGAATGTATGGGCATATATCAGAGTAGTTTTATTTCTGAATGTTTTTAGGACATTACAGAAGGGAGCAAAGTACTGTAAGTCTGTTTTGCCAGTTTACAGGCTGCAACATGCTCGGACATGTTGAGACAGGGTCTTACTCTCCATCTGATATGGATAAACAATATCAAGCCAAGAGGAGTCCCAGTCTGCTTGCTGACTTCTGCTGATGAGGGATGTTCCTGCCTAGTACAGCATAAAATCATACACCTCTACCTTTTAGATGAGTCACTTACAACCTGCACACATACTGTAAATATACGTGAAGCATAAGGCTTAATTGTGTGTCACTCAAAATCCTTGTGTGATAGGTAAATTCTGATTAGATATCTGAATTCAGCACAAATAATAATGTCAGATTAACCTGTTTTGATTTCTGAAATAAAAGTAAAAATTTGACGACCAGTACGTGTGTTACAAACTGCGGGGATCGGGCGAACAGGAAAGACTCCAAAGACCAGAACGTGCAGGGAAACACATGTAACTTTAATGACCGGACTGGGGAAACAGACTTAACGCGGACTTATATACACAACACTAATGAACAGATAACAAGATGCGGCTGGGGCAAACGCTAGAATTCCACACGAGGGTAGCGAGGGGCGTGGCACACAGGAGGACCGGACGGGAGGCCGTGACAACGTGCAGTCATGAGAAATGCGTACGCTTCACAATAGCTAATTTTATTACTTGATAATGTGCTTTTTTCTGTTTGATCTCCCAAACCAAAACATCACAAAACAGCAGCTCATCACTTGATTCAATTATCAGTTTGGACAAATGTTTCCATTTCACAGCTTTTATTGCACTTACAAATGATAATTAGAATTGTAAGTATGAGAAGCTCATCATTATTCTGCAGATATCTTTAAAAATACTAGGCTGTATATTTCATAAATGCGTACCACCACGACACATTCAGACACAGTAGTCCACACTTCAGTCAATTTGCTTCCACTGTTGAAAGAGTATCATTTATGTTAAGTGTAGTTTACTTCAGACATTAAAAACGTGGAGGAATAGATTAGCCTGAATTCCTTACGCTACTGTGTAGGAGGCTCTGGGATCACATCATCATCTCTGCTAATAACAGGTCACATGACGGTAAACGCTCCCCCTCGCAATTATAGCACCATTACCCATTTCAAAGGCTTATATTTTAAATTATGTCAAGGGGAAATACTTTTATCCCTTTCGGAGGGACTCGGAGGAGCTGACACAGATAAGTTGTCCTATCTCATTAGATGAGTACAAAAAAACTAAAATTCCCATAAGCCCTTGCTGTCAGATCATTCCCCTGGAAGAGACTCGGTTCCGCAAATAACCCAGTTTTAGTCACTGCGCTCACGTACTTAGTAAACATGAGCAATACTATGACATAAAACTAAAAGCTGCCAGTTAACGTGCATTTTCAGGAAAGCAAACACCTGCAACGCATCCGGTACTATAGCATGTCATTTCAACAATTTAAATAATAAGCTATTTCATCCTAATTTTATATGAAAGGCCATTTAAACATAATGAATAAGAGCCTTGGTGGAAAAAGGTTTAAAGAGGTTTAAAATTGGTCACAAAGTATCTCTAAAATGATTCATATTCGTATCAAATTGATTTAGCAATTTATCAGTCCAAACCAATTGCTAATTGATTGCTAATTTATGCAGGTGAGCCTGGAGTCTCCCTCAGGGGATACCCCAGATAGGGGGCCAGACCACTTGCATGCCATGGGAAACACACAGGCACAGTGGAGCAACACGGCATCCCCACATATGAAGAGTCGGACCTGTAACCCTTGAGCTTTTCTCAAATTCAGCACGCCCCCTAGTTAAAAAAGCGGTTTGAAATCATCTCCCTACCCGTTGTGACTAGAACAAAGCACCCGCTATCATACATTGCTGCGCATGCAAGGGACGCCACGATCCAGCGATCAAAGTGATGAATATTTTTGCATAATGATAAACGATTGCAAACATCCATTGCACAAAAGCAGCACAGCGAGGCTGCCTTTTATGTTGTTTTTATGTCATGATGCCCTTATGGGTCCATTTATTTATCGTATGAGCGTCCTATTCACTCACAGCCATCAATATCTCAGACAGTGACCCTGGCTTAGAGCAAAGCAGTGGGATTAACATAGTTATTATTCTGCCCAAGCATCTGACATCAAAGGCATCTTAATGTCTCACATTATAGCTGAAGTTTGTGCACTATTAAAAGAACTATACGTAAAACACTATTAATATCTCTACTGACATGTATCTACATATGTTCTCCATTTGATTTTGGTAGCCTGATGAATATACATCCAGAGATCTTTTGCAATATCACCATGCAGGATAAAGTGCAGTTTGATTTTCAGATTTGTATATTTCAGCACCGATGCATGCGATCACTGCTTTACAACCAAAAAATTTTTATACTCTTTATTTGGCACTTTTTTTAATCACGAGCCCTGACGTGCCCAGCCCAAATGACTAACGGTATTACCAACAGAGTCTGAGGCATCCACGAAGATTAAAGTGGTCCAGATGGCTACGGTTTAAAGACAGAGACTGTCAGCTCCAGAACTGGAGTTAACCTCAATCCCAGCGATTCAGTGCTGAACAAAGGCGTCGTCGGCTACACCCACGACTTCAAAGGGCGCATTCGACACTCCAAAAATCCTCTTTTCCTTTGTTACTCGGTGCCCCGTGGCAACCCCATTACCCGTCCCCACAGGCCATCGCCCTCAGCCTCGATCCCTCGCATCATCTTGTCTCCTTCCCTGCGTTGCTCCGGAAGACAGGCCGAGGGCAAACGGCGGCCGCTTCCAAGCCAGAGGGCTGGATCCGCTGTCTAACGGCGACAGCTACCAAGACGCAAGTGTGAGGGTGAGTGCCTGATTAATCGGACAGACTCAAAGCAGTAAAGGACACAGGTACGCCGTCTTCGACTTCATCTCATTAGAAGAGATGAAATGGGCCAAACAGTACTGCGGCTGTGTCTCACGCGCGCACACACCAATGCGTACATTTAAAACTCTCGGCCCAGAATCTGCAAACCATGCCAGATTTGTCACAAATAACCTCGGCTCCTTCTCATTATATTACTGAGGCTTTGATCTCTCACTTCTAAATCCGTCCTGACACATCTGGTTGGAAAGGGAGTCGATGGTAAGTCTCTGCACCCCGCGATTGGCTGACATTGCTCCCTTCCCAACATCGAGGTGTTCCCGGATCTCCGTGAATCAGCCTTCTGCTTTGTGACACAGAGTTCCCTTATCGTGAGGTTAGCATCAAAAGAGGACAGTGAGCCTGTTCTTGATTAATCCTCTTCGTTGCTATAAAGAGACTGTAAAATGCTGGCTGGGAATGAGCCAAGGGCCAACCATGACCAGCAAATAAGACTCCTATTGGTAAAACAGGATTATGAGAATCATTTGAGCAGACGATTCTCATTCTTGACGAGCGGAATACAACTGTTCTGACATGAAATGTCTCATCATCCGTCTCTACATGGAAATGTGTCATGTTTTTCAACAAGTACATGACACAGTGCGAGTAACAGAAATTACAAAGACCATGTTCAAATGCTTCTAAACATATTGTGTTACTATGAAGACCTTATTTATTTAGGCTAGATCCAGCCTACATTCCATGTTGGGTGTCTCAAGCCTCACGCCCTCCACCTTCCTGGGTCAGGCTCTAGACTCACTATGAGTGCACACTGGATAAGTGGCTATGTGTGTATGGATGGATGGATAGATGAATAGACGGATTTGTTTTTGGTACATCAGGACACCATGAAAATAAAATAAAACAGCCTTTTAAATTGATTTCATCGACCATTACTGCTCTTTCACAGTCATTAGTCATCAGTAAGGATCTTAGGCATCGCAAGGCATTGAAGCACATTGATGCCAAAACATACATCATTGTGGTCGACCCATTATGATTTTTACTGCAATCATACTGCGTCATTAAAGAGTAACACACAGGTTAGGGATGTCTGCAATAATGTTGTGAAGATGAAACACCACATCTTGGCCCACTTATACAATACAGGAAATCAAATCAAGTGAAACACATCAACATATTTTGTCTTCCTCTTATATTTGTAATGTCATCATTTCTGAATGATGACATTACATGTAACGTGCAAACCTGTTTCCCCTACATTCTCAACATACATTATTAACTGCAGATCTGCATCTGGTGCACAGTCACACACCATTCGTTTCCCCAGCTGCGACTTTGATTGGTCCTGACATGGGCAGGATGAAGGTATATTAAGTGCATTATACTTTACTATAGTCTCAGAAACCTAGTGCTTAGTAGAGGCTTAAATTAGTCACGTCCTATAAATCCTCCTAAGCAGTTATGCAGAATATTCAAATGTGTGTACCACTTATGCATTCATGGATTCCGTGGAATTCATCTGCACGCTGGAACAGTGAGGTGTGAATATGCATTCATTCGTGGCGACTGGCGCTTCTGCAGCCTTCAGGGCTGCATTCCTTTATCCGACCTAGAGAAATGCCAGGTTAAGGAGCTCAGTGTCCCGTCCCGTCCTGCGAAAAGGGGTGCGGCCCGGTAAGTGGCGCGCGATCGGCAGGAACGCGAAAGCATGGGGGGAAAAAAAGTCTGCCCTGCGGAATTAACCCTTCATAAACAACTCAGAAAGTCAGAAATTTATTCCAGGAATGTAACAAAACAACTGCAGTAATATTCTACTGAAACATATGGGGCATGCTTAAAGCTGCCCATTTGATTTCTCAGCATAAAAACAAGTGTCTTTACAGATGGAAATGCAGAAATGAATAAAGTTGCGAATATGGTAAAGGGAACATTGGTTCCTTGGCCACTCGTAAGGTAGGTGACCAGGTAAAAACCCGTAAGCACCTCCGATGCGAGACCTATTTATATGAGAGGCCTATTTTCAGCCACTCACCCTCTTAAAAAGAGCCCAAAAGTCATTTATATTAGTAGGCTCGACCAATGCATTATTAATAGTTGACGGGGTAGCACATAGCTTTTCGTGAACTATTTCAGACTCATTGATTCATCAATCTCTGCCATTACAGTAAGCCACAGAGCATAATGGCTTTTCAGACAAGGAAAACTAGGGTCTGGCCTCTGAAAGTGATTTCATGCGAGGGCATAATAATTCTGCTTCCTCGGAGAAGTGCATCACCGATTAAGATTTCATGCCACAAGCTATTAAAGCGTTGTCTGATAGGCTGGCCTTTTGCTCAAGTAGGAGACACCTTCATTTAGCTGGTGGATTTTGCACAAATTGAAAGATGCAGTAACGTAACCGTTTTCCATCTCAGCTATATTTGGACATGTTGTTCGCATGCCCTAAGTGCTGAGAAGAATTCCAGATTACAAGTGACATTTAATCTAGTTTTAAATATCAGATGCCAACCTGAAATCTGTGGTATCAGTGTTATGTAATTTGCAACGTGACAAAGACAAGCATTTTTGAATATCTTATAGAATATCAGAGTAAATGCGGTTTAAGTGGGTTTAAGAGAAGTGTGGACTCACCGCAACGGCTTCCAGGATCTGTTTGACGGCATCAGCAGCATCCCGCTCGCTGTAATACCCCTTCTCCACGATCCTATGGAAACCGCAGCACACATGTGCTGATATCAGCCCAGTGTTCAAAGCACCTCGCCTGCGATCACTTTGCAAACAATCCTCCACTTACGAGTAACTATAAAAAAAAATTTAAAGTAAAAAATCTACTAAGAAACATACTTACAGCTATTATTAGAGGTTGCATGCGAAATCCTATTCGAAATCCTATATGTTTACGCACAGTAACTAGACTAAGGTGCATTTGATGCCATGCTGAGGATTCTCTTGCTTATTTTGCATATACATGTGTGCGACAACCTGCAAGGAGCAGGCAATTTTAATAGCATTTTAGTCATCTCTGTTTAAAGTGAAAGGTCCCGCCTGGATCAGTGTAATGGTTGCAACGCTGAACTGTATACAATGAGCGCGGGGTAGACCTTCGGGAGGACTGTTACTGCAGTTACCCGGGGGAGATACCACAGAGAGCACAAGGCAACCATTTACAGCTCCTTCAGCACTTATGACATACAGATACATTCTTGTAAATACCATCACAGACAATTTAAAGGGCACCTGCAGGCTAAATAAGTACTGCTCAATTAAAACACGGTGCACATTACTGCATCTTGCTCTGAATCGACCTGCATCCTTTGGCTTTACGGGGTCACCCCAGGTCTCCGCAATGCACAGCAGTCCAACGTTCAGCCTCCTACTACCTCCAACAAGGCAGAAAGCCGACTCATTTGTCATTGATCTGGACGCCATGGAGATATCCAGGAAGATCAACCCTGCCCTAACGTCAGCATAGCCGACACTGAATTGGCAGCAGCAGACATCGCAGAGATGCCAGGTCTCAGTCTCCGATGTCTCGCCGTGCAGAAGCACTTTAACCCACAATTACCAAGACGTGACAGGCGCTCAGGAAGAGAGACAGTGCAACAGCATCATCCCTATTCTGATCTCTCTCTCTGTCATGCTTGACAGCTGTGTAGTGAAATGCTCTACTATTCCATTACGGGCAGACAACCAGCCACTGAACCAACACCTGAAAACGAGCCTTCATGTAATCTATCTGCATTTAACACACTTTTCATGCAGCCCTCACCCTCCCAGTGTAAGGTGACACCATACAAAAATCCATCACTCCAGAATAAGGCACAGTCTGAATTGAATTTGAACCCAGAGTCCCGAGGAATGTTTCCATAATGAAATCTGAGAACTTACCTGTCAAACAGCTCGCCCCCAGTGACCAGCTCCAGAACCAGACTGATCTCAGCCGGGGTCTCAAATATCTCTTTCAGTTTAATCTGCGAGAGAAGCATTACAGCAGTCACGCCGGGAACGAGCTGGACTTTCAGCTGGCGTGCAGATTAACAGCACTGTCACAATAACAAAGCCATCGTGACTTCCCGCTTTGCGGAACCTGGCCAGCGGCTGTCAGTTTCACACGCTTCCCGACCTGCATCTGCGTCTCTCCACAACACTGAGGATTTGCAGCTCAAAAGTGTGCGAGGATTTGAAACTGCGAAGGGGGCCGCACCATACAGCACTCTTACTGGAGACATTGTAATACAGGGACGCTGGCACTGTCCAGACCAGCCGAGCATAGAGACTGACGGGACACAGCCAGGAATGAATGTGTCATTGGGAGGATCAAAAGCAATGAAGTTTGCCAGAGCTCATAAATCTCAATTCCCATCGACGTCTAATACAGGCTGGGAAAAAAAAACAGTCTAATTTATGAAAGAAATGACTTTACTTCGGAACGCTTCTCCGTTTGTGATGCAATACGATCTCACATCTCTGTAACTCTGTAAAATACTGGAATACTTCTTACGAGCCTGACTGATCCTGATACCTTAGGTGTCACAGTGAATGGATACATGCACCAGCTCATCACAAGGAATGGACAAAATATCCCATACTATCCTACCTTTGTCTGCATCTTAGATGCACACATTAGGGCTATATTACTTAAACAGTGCCCACACAAGTTTACAGGTATCTGATTTATCCAGAGGTGCATTACTGAGAATTTTTTTAATAACAAATGCGGCAAAATACATTTTCCCCTGTAATGTCCATTCAGTATAATGTCAATATACCAGAATCCATTTAGTTTATTTACCTTATTATTTATGCAGTATATTTTTTGGTGGCCTTTGCTTAAATTCACACAGCACTCACCCTTTTAAGACCAAAGTAAGGCTTAATTTATGAATCCATTTTATATGCTTTGGTTAGAAATTTGCATCCACAAGCAACAGAAATAAAAGCAGCCTTTATACTTGCAGAAGAATACATTTATTTAATAAGACTAAGTGGTATATCAAGATTGTGTTGGAATATTAACTACTAATCTAAAATACTAACATATGGGTGTGAACAAGAGAGCATGAATCCTTACAATGTTTGGATGAGAAAGCCGAAGTAAGACGCCGATTTCCGTCCTCACAATCTTCTTATCAACCTGCAAAACAAGGCACAGATTAAGGCACAGATGTTTTCTCCATGTATTTATATGCACGTATAGATATGCAATGCAAATTACCCGTCAAGCGTCTGAGTACACCTTCTTAAGAACCACAGGTAAAAGGCAATTTTCAATGGTTCAGTTCAAGCAACAGGGTTGCCAAGCCTTGGCTAGCTGGTTGGCGTGGGATTTTCAACTGGGGATTTTCAAGTCCGCACACACATGCACACGCATTTACATGCATGTTGCAGTTTTATTATCTTGTAAATAGTATGTAGAGCTTGCAAACTACCCCAACACTTTTGCTGTAGCTAATTTTAGGTTTATAATGGAATAAAAAAGATTTGCCATAAGATTTCTTCTGTGACCGTGACAGTCTGAAAACGTGAGTTGCCGTCAGAAACGTGTGAGTTGGCAACCCTGCAACGTTTAGTACTCCATGTGTTTTTTACACTGTACTGTTTTTTTTAAATTTTCAAGTATTTACAGAGAATAATTTCATGCGAGGCACTATAAAAAGTTTCCAGCAAGTGCACGCACTCCTCGCTGGTAGTGTTTTTTTGTTGCTAACATTTTGTCTGGCAGTCATACTGTATTGTGTGTCATCCCCGCAGGAACGGCACACACACTCTCCCTTTGATAAAGTGGGCAGGAAACAGCAGCGCTGAGTGACTGACATGAAATGATCAGAATCTCCTGCCTGTTTTCTAGTTTGAACCCAGAAACACAAAAGCTCAGCAGAAACAGCACTAAATATATTCCAGCACCCCTACAATTTTTAACATCCAATCAGGGAGCTATCTTTCATTTTCAATTAAATGTGCATTGAGTCAATGTTTATTGTTCATGGTAAAACTGCATCATGTCTGGGGGGTTCTGAATAGCTATAGATCCCCAAATGGACTTTTCCCTGATACCTACCACTATATACCCAATGCTTTTATCCAAAGCATTGAGAAAACAGGATCAGACAGTCCCTGGAAACAGTGACATCACTCTGGGCTTTGAACCAGTGAGCTCCTGATGACAGACATACAGTAGTAGAGCCAAAGACCACCCCAAAACTAGCACATCCCCTCCCAACGCCCTCTAACCCATGTCCCAGGAGACATTCAATACTGCAAGCCCGCAAAAAGAGCTGCAGGTGGGCGCATGGTCCATCATCAAAGCGGGGAGCAGCAATCAGATAATGAGATACAGAATAAGTTAATAGATGTTTTCATCACTAGATCTCACCCCACCCTGGGACACATCCCCTCACACACACACACACACAGACGAGCGCACGCGTCTTACTACACAAAAGTTTGCAGCAGAATATGCATCAGGAAGAAATACTCAAAACGAGATAATCTGTGAATTTTGGTTTTAATCCCATTCTGCCCCGTCATGCAGGTATTTTTCATCTGGGCTTTGTTCTTGCTTTCATGACTCGTGTGACTCTTGCGACTCTCGCAGACTCCCAGCCTGGGCAGCTCCGGCAGTCACTGGTGACCCGGGGACCCCAGCCACGCATGGTAACAGGCACTGCTCTGCTCCGCCACTAAGCATAGCTCAGCTACATCGATCAGAGCGTGTCTGGGCCAAGAAGAGGGGGTGTTTCCCTGGGGGCTGAGAGCTGTTCCCTGTCCCCTGCGTCCCACTTGTGGCCCGGAGTCAGCAGCAGTGCCCAAAGTGCCTCAGCCTCACTTCCTGGCACTTGACTGCGGCACACACTTTACACACTTGTGCTGGCAAGCACAAAGCGAGCGTGCCTCTTCTGGGATCCCTTTGACACGCTACTAAGGGGCTTCCCGCTTTGCTATTTATTTAGCACGCAGCAAAATAAACTCTGTGCTGTTGTGGGGGAACTTCATAGTATCCAACTCACAATTAATGCAAAATGAGATCTTTTTTAAATAAGTGGACTTTAATCTAGATACATTAACTCAAAAAAAATAATCAGGCTATTCAGTACTGCTGCTTTTCTTAATAAAATAATGACAATGTTGAAAATCCATCCATCCATCCATCCAACTATCTGCCCATCCATCCATCCATCCATCCAACTATCTGCCCATCCATCCTTGCATCCATCTTACCCCACACCGGGCTGTGGGGGTGACCAGACAACATTTCGGGCCGCAAAATGCACAGAAACACCTTGAATGGGATGCCTGTCCATCGCAAGGCTGCTAATAATACCAGCGTTTGTAAGGGAACAATGTAGCAGGCAAGGCAAAGCGCATAAGCTGCTTAAAGCTGAATTTAAACATTTCCAAGCAGAAGTGGGCCATGGGCGGAGCGGGATCAGCTCACTGTGTGCTCTCTGGGGACAGCGACAGGAGTGAGTCACCATGCCGAGCCCCCGATACCCCGGCAAGCACGAGCCGGCCGCGGCTCCATCTCGCTTCCGATCAATTGGCGCGGGGGATCTTCCCATAATGATAGCCGGCCGGCTATAAACATCGTTAGCCGCACGTCTGGCTGGGGACCTGTTACCAGAAAGCTCAGGTATAAACCGGAGAGCTAATGAGACATGGCACTTTTGTCAGGAAATAAACCCGAGATTATGTGTCCTGTGAATCACAGCCGAGTGCGTGTGTGAATCCAAAGAACGCGTTACGAGCTGAAACATGCACCGAAAAGCCAGGCGTGCTGTGAGATTTCAGGGGGCGGCTATAAGCACAGGTACAGAGGGGCACTTCCCCCCCAGTCTGGGGAGGTGTGCTGCCCCAGCCACTGGTGGCTCTACTGGCACCGCTGCATGTCTGATTTAAGCTCAGGACATGGCTCCAGTGTGGCAAACGTGAGCAAAATGAGCATCGCGTCCCTCCTGCCAGCGCCTGACACGGACACGCCGGCGTTTTAGCCACGAGTTCCAAAGACGAGCCGAAAGAGGCGGCGCTTACGGCCTGACGCTTTTCGGGCACCATGAGGGAGGCCGTTGGGGGCGGGAGCCGGGCCTCCGTCATAAATACCCAGCTGCTAAACGAGGCATGGCGCGGGGGAAAGGCCAGACGGAAAGGTCACGGCGCCGGCCGACGGACCCAGCTATTCCGGAGCGCTCCAGAAGCCCATGCCCCGCCCCCACAGGTGGCAGACACATGCCACATGGCTTCTGCAGATCCTCGGCATTTCATTACACGCTTAGCCTCCACTGGCGGCCGGTTTTCTCAGGCCACAGCAGAACCTAAGAGGAAATAAACATGGACTCATGCTGCAGCCGAGGGTGAAGACCACTGGGAGTCCTACCAGCTCAGAGAAGCTCGCGGAAAGGCCGACCACCTCATAAAAGACACCAAGTCACCCGGGACAGCCTATTCTCTCCCTCCCCCCTTCTGGCAGACATTATAGGACGATTACCGAACACATACCGATCACACAAATGCTAACTGAACACCAAATACACCGTCGCTTCATTCCCCAAATCTCTGCCTTTTCTTGTAAATGTACAGGCTCTTTGTCATTGGCTGTTGTATTTTGTTTTGCATTTATTGTGTTTCATTTATCGGGCAATGTGACCTCCAGGTAGCCCGCGGATAAGCGCATAGTGCTACATACGCATGATGATAAAATACACCGAAGATGAAGACAGCTGATTTTCAGGAATCATAAATTTATGTCAACAAATTTAAGTATGAATTAAGGTCTTGAGTATAGTTGATACGGCTGACGTGAAAATACAGGATGGCACATAATCTCAGTCTAATTATGAAATAATTAGCAGCAGCATGTGGCAGGCAGCCGTGCGTGACGGCGCGCCCTGCTGGTGTTCCCACGCTAGGAGAATAGCGTCCTACCGACTGCGGACAGCAGCACCTACTTAAGCAAGGGGGAAATCAAGTCAAACTCAGTCAAGTTGTGTCAAATCAAGTCAAGCCAAGTTGAATCAAGTCAAGTGGGCTTTACTGTCATACCATCCATATATAGGTAAAGAGCGCCAACATTGCCCAAGAACCATAGTGCAACATACACCACATTGGAAGGCGGTGGTGTGTGTGGGAAGGCCATAGTGCATGTTGAAAGGCCGTCTTGTGCACTGGAAAGCTTTAGTGAGTGTAGATAGGCTGAGGTGTGCATTGGAAGGCGGTGGTGCACGTCAGAGCAACTTACCGTTTTCTTCAACATTTTCACAGCGTAGGGCTTCTGAGTTCCCTTCTGTCTACATCGAAACACAACCGACGTGGCTCCCCTGTGAGAGGGCAAAGAAGAGCGGGGACTTAGCATCCCCAGAAACTCCTGAGGACAACAGACTATGTACCCGCAGTGCCCATAAAAAACACCACCAGAGAGAGAGAGAGAGAGACGGAAAGAGGCTAGAATCAGCCAGGTGTGAACACCAGGACTCTGGCTCGAAGAGATACAGGGAGAAACATTTTAATCCAAATACAACATAAGTATTCATAAAGTATAAATTTGAGCCAGACAAAAAGATCACAAGACCAAATATAAACTAGCAAAATCAGAAAATACTCCACAATGCAAATGAAAGTTCTGCTGACTGCTCATTCAGCTTACGATATGGAGGCCTAATCCAAAACAGAGTACGTACAGTAATATGTTAGACCACTGTACTGCAGTGCATGAAGCAAACCTTATTCTTATGTCATTTTCATATTTATGATAGTAACACACCCATCCCCATGTCACTTCCTGTTTTAGCACGGGTCCTGTGATGCACACCGTGAAAAACAATCCAGCTTACGCTCCAGCAAAAGCACGATCAAGATGCCTTCAATCAATCTCATTCTACTTTCCATGTTTTTTTTCAATCAGTTTCAGACATTACTACAAGCCCCACATACGTCCTGCAATGGAATCTAAAACTTGTGAGATTTACTGGTACTTACTGCTAACAGTTAAAAACTGTCTATACACAGTTGTGCAAGTATGCTTATGGTATTTAGATTAATGCATGTTACACTACTCCAGATATGTTAGAAAGCAGTGCTGTGGCCACCATTAATGCACCCAGCTATTCGTCTGTAATCATCATCCTTGTCATTACATACACTCCCGTATTAGAACATAGCTCAGAAAAAAAGGATCTGGAAAAACAAGATAAAGGCAAATATATTCACTGAGATTGTGTTGAGAGCAGTGAACAGGGAAATTGCCTTCTGGGTAAGCAAGTAACCAAACCTAGAGAAACAGAAGGTTCGTCATTACCACCCCCAGTTAAACTGAAAGCCAAGTCTGTTCTTTTTACCGGAAAATACTTATCTAAAGAGGACAGAGAGAAGCATGAACACACCTAGGAAAGCAGGTCAGTCTCACCACTTTGTCTCTACTGCATATCTGCATATCCCAGTAGGTCCTGGGTGGGTAGTGGGATGGCACAAGGTTCTGTCCTCAGTCTCATTCTCATTATTATCACAGAAATAACAGAGGCGATGACACACCGAACACACTAAAACTCCACATCTAAACAGGTGTGGATACATTTATGGAGTGGGCAGGTATTCCTTAAAGGATGTCGATGCTTTAGGGTAGGTGTTCCCAACCACGGGGCCATGGAAGGCTGGGCGTTTGGGGGATTAATTTCCAAAAGCAAATATAGGTATTGCATCGAAGAAAAAGTGGAAAAGGCTAAACTTCTGGCTCGCTGATCGATCCTGCCCCAGTTAACCCGGCTCGCTCCCAACCCAGTTCATCAAGAGAAATAGTGATATCTGTGTACAAAACAGGCCGGTCCACCATCATCAAAAGATTCGAAAGCCTTAGTTCAGCAGAGTGCCTCAAGAAGTTGTGACATTTCACCACCATCTCAACTGCATGCCTGCGCTATAGGGGGAACACCAGGCTGCACAGCGGAAACCCATCTGGACATCTGAGAATGCTGAACATGCAAGAAGCTGAGGGCAGAGTCAAACCCGCAAGCTTGGAGATGGAGAGGACAGCAACGCATTACCGGCTGAGCCGCCACGATGACCTCTAATGAGAACTGTAAATTCCTGTCTCCGTAAGTCATTAAGTTATATTAACGCCATTAAAACAATAGGCCATCTGCTCATATATTTATCATTGTTTATTTATTGTTGTAATTGCACTCGTATTTATTGCCTCATTGAAGCACCTTCATTTGTATTTTTAATTTGTATTCACTGGAAATATATGCAGAGTGAGATTTTTATTGCGTATTGTGACTGGCAGTTTACTAAGCATATTACAATAAGCTGTGCACAGTGATTGGGCAGCTGGTTGGGCAGCTTCACAGCCTTTCGGTGGACCCATGACGCCAGTGCAGGTCTTTTTCTGCGCAGCCGTTGCCCCCTTAACTGCATCTTAACTGCCTTTATCAGACATGTTCTCTTTTTCATTATCTGAAGTGCCCAGTGGTGGCCAGGAGCACTGGCAGCTAAACTGGCTTATTTGAAGGGCCTCCCAGAAAATTCCAGTCACATTGCACTGATAATATGGGAGGGCAGGAAAAACCCCCCGCTGAGATGTAGTACTGCTTAAGCAAGGCAAGCAAAACAGCTGACTTCCCAATAATGCTGCACTGCTGAGCAGCAAACCAGTACCTGTACCAGTGAGACATGTCTCATGGAACTACATGGAACTACCGAAGCAGTCACTAACGTAGCATTTACCATTACTGGGGATTATAACTAATATATGCAATACAAAATTACAAAAATATATTTTTTTTCTTGTGTTGACACAAAAGTTATTAAAAAGTAATGAAGAATTAAATAAGTAATTATGTGGTAAATAAAAATAAAATGAAATACTATTTGAACTGATAACCATGACTCATCCATTAAAAAACTATAGTAGTGGAGTTTTGGCAGTCCACATGGTATTTGGTAACATGACATTTAAGGAATTACAGAGAATCGCTGAATTATACTACTGTTATAAGTAATATTAATTCAAACTTCAGAAAAATATTTGATACCTTCCTCAAACAGTATTGAGGAATAAATTCCATGCAAGCGTCGGGGAACCACAAGGTTCAGTCCTTGGTCCGATAATCGGTTATACTCACAGAAATTATGCAGAGACAATGACATATAGGACACACAGGCACCACACATCTAAAATGTCTGGAAATGTTCATGGAGTGGGCAGGGACTCCTTAAAGAATATTGCTGCTTTAGTGCAAGTTCAGCAAAGAGCATCCTGAAGTTAGTACGTGAGGGCATTTCTCTCCAGCCTCAAGTAAAAGTTACTTGGAGAGATATCACCCAGCCATCTTCAAACCTTTCTGCTGGAAAGGCTCACAGCTATGGTGCCCAGAGGCCAGCACAGGGCTGTTGGTCATTTTGGGCAAGATGACCATCCCCTGTATCTAACTGTTGAATTCTCTCCTGCCCCTTCACCACCTTAGCCACTGTGTGGTGAGCGTACTGGCGCAGAATGGCTGCTGTTACATCATCCAGATGGGGGCTACACAGTGGTGGTGAGTGAAGTGGCTCCCCATTGCTTCTGTAAAGCGCTTTGAGTATCATGAAAAGCACTATATAAATCTAACGTTCATCATTAATTTGTAAACATTAATTTAAAAACAAGCGTCCAGAACCTAATTGGAAACCAGTTTGGTTATGGGTAATAAACTGGATAAATAAATAAAAAATAGCAGGTTATTTTGTGATAATTCACAAACTAATCTTGCTAATTACTTAACCAGTCTGACAGGGTATCAGCGAATTGCTACCCTAAATAACAGCATTACCTAGACCAACACAGAAAAGAATTTTAAATGCTAAATGAATTTGCTGTTATGTTCTAACAAATAGTTATGGGACTTTCTTTATATAAGATTGCTTTATTTTAAAAATACCTCACACAGGAGAATTGCTGGTGCACTTATTTATAATTGCGGACACAGTAAATGACCATTTTGCCTTTGTCCCATAAACAGCAACATTTTTCATATAGAAAATGCCCCCTTGTTTTGCACATACCTTACATAAAGGACAAGTGTAGACTATTAATTTTATTAAGAAGCTGCACTCCTTATGTAACAAATCTACAGTAATTACCTGACTATGCATCCTGGTGCACACTGTTTGTCTAAAGCACTGTTCTAAAGGATTAACTTCTGCATAAACACCTTTGCATGAAACACAAGCAAATTTTTACACAGTCGCGTTGCTCTGACCTTGCTTGACTTATAATTTCAACCCAACTCCAAACATGCATCAGTTTTTGCTGCCACATGACTGCAGAATAACAGAACCAACTCCCATCTTCTGATCACTTACCCAGGTCAGGGTCATAGGGGATGGGATGGTAGTCCATCACTGCATCACACGCGATGGGCGATTTTAGAGGTGTCAGTCTGTCTAACTGAACTGTCTTTGGACCGTAGGAGGGGATCCACACGTTACAGGAAGAACATGCACACTTCCCACACAGAAAGCAGAGGCAGAATGCGTAGCCTGGATCCAGAAGGCCCCGGGCACCGTATGCAGATCCAGGAACTGCAAACCTCACTCTTTTTACACGAGGCAGGACAGTAAGGTTCAGCTAGCTAGCGGTGCTGCGCATCAGTTTATCTTCCTGGTGGATTACTTCATTAGGTATTGGGAAACGGTTGTCCTCGGCAATTCTGGCCAAACCACACATGCTGACGGTAGGCAGGCAAAGCCTGGCGCAACTCCTCTGCCTACGGAAGGTGGCCATTTCCACCTCCCCTGGAACGCCTCGCATAAAACAGGGATACAGCACTGTGAGCAAGATTCAAACCTACGCACGGAATCCCCATTAGATTTCAAGTCCAAAGCCTCAACCACTCGGCTCTCTCAGCGAAGAAACTCGGCGATACAAAACATCTGCATTCTACAATGTGCCTTTTAATGAAAAAGTGTTGAATCAGAATGCTTACCTGTTTTTTTGAGAGGACAAGAGGACTCAGCACTTTCATCAGCAATTTAAAATAAATGCTAAATCTAGTGGCGTTACTAGCCGCCTCGCAGGTGATTTAGTGGGGAACCCCAACTCCCAAGTCCTAAATGGAACATTTTTACACTGTGTTCATATAGATCTTTATGCCACAACTATCCTGCTCCAGACAAGGGGAATGCCTGGGATGTAAAACCTGCTTCACTTGTACATTACTTTGGACAAAAGTGTCCACTAGGTCTAAACAAACTAATGAAAATGTATCTGATTTTACTGAGTGCATATAAAGTAATAGCATTTGATTGCACTTCCACTCATAAAAAGCAATGCTTGGGACTGAAACACACTATCACTACAGGGCCTCAAACTTTCATAGGTAAAATTCATGTTGATAAAGGGAATTTGTCTTAAATTTCTGAGGTTTAATTAGAGTTTGAGTGGCCAAAACTCTGGTAGCTCTATTTTATCTTTGATACACTTTCTGTGTAGCATTATTCCATGAAGGTTATAGTCATCATCAGCAGGAGTGGACTTTGTTTTAACGTGGCTGGGCTCCGGGGCAGCTTCTGCCAAACGTCGCCCTGCATCTACAGTCAGCCCACGACTGGCTGAATGCTCTGTGGAGCACAGGGCTGCTTCCTCATAGGCAAGTCAATTACAGCAGTGGATCGATACTGAAATACGATACTGGGGGGGAAACGGAGAAGAATGTTTTAAACAATAATAATCAGTGTCTCAGCAGAGATTCGAAATAAAACTGCTAAAATCTAAATTGAATTTATAAAACTAAATCAAATTTAAAATGCACCGGCACATTGCACACTCTCTCATCTAGAGTGACAAACCATCGTTTATAATACGACTAATGAACCAGGATCAACATGGATCTATTTAGTGTGCAGCCATCCATCTGTCTTCGGCTCTCATGCTGAACAGGGTTGCAGGAGAACTGGAGCCCGCTCCAGGCAGCAGGGAGCACAAGGTTGGGGGACAGCCTATATGGGATGCCAGTCCGTCACACAGCACACATGTAATTTTGAGACACCCATTCACTGTTGCTGGGCCTAGACAGGATTCCAAAACATACATACAACATGGAATCGAGTGCCATTTTTATTATGAGAGATAATGTGTTTTAACTTAAAGCATTATTTGTCAATTATATCAATTAAAAACTAGGGCTAGGGAAAAAAGAATTAATCGCACAGCTTTCAGTGATTAATCGTGATTAATCACACCTAATTGTACAACTTCTAATCATAAATATTTATACATTGAATTCCCAAATTAATGTCAAATTAACACAAAGCGGAGTATGTGGGTCATTGTCACAAACTCATTACTATAACATATTAATTTTCTCTAATTTTAAAAATGAGCTTGAAGACAGACTCAAGTTATAATGTCAATTTTGCCTCTGGGATAGTTAATCAGTTTTGCTGTATTACCATTTATTACTGTAATAAACAAAAGCATTTCATGGAATCCAAGAGATACTGAGATGAGAAAAAAATGACAAACAAAAAAAGAGCAAAAAAAAATAAATATATATATATATCTTATGGTCAGGATCAGTCCCTGTCTTGTCCATTCTTTCTGTTGTTTCCTCATTTTGCCAGCAGGTGTCGCTGGCCATCCTGTTCCTCCATTGGTGATTCCCTTCGTTCTAGTGCTAGTTCTTATGGTTTTCACCCATTCCTTTGGCCCCTATGTAGCTGAATTGGCTGCATGTAGCTGAGAGTTGTGCATTCCTACTGTTGCAGGTTTGAGGCTGGCCAGAGGCATTCTGGACAGGACATTTTTTGTTTTGTTTTCCCCTTTGTTAATTATTTGGTGTTCATGTAATTCAGTATTGGTCCTTGTCTAGCGTTTTAGTTCCTGGTTATCCCTGTTTCTCCTGTGTTAGTATTTCTTGGTGTCTTCAGTGCCTTATGATGGTTAATTACCCTCACCTGTTCCTCATAGCCCCTAGTCCTTGGCTGATTTGTTACTGTTCACACCTGTTCATTGTTCAGCCCTCGTCATCTCTGTATACATGTGCTTGCCCACGCCCTGTTCCTCTAGCAGTCATTGTCTTTGTTTCCCCCGTGTTACCCGAATGTGTGGGTGGTGTATATGGTTCTTACTTGTGTTCCCTTAAGCATTTCCCTATGTTTATTTTAGTCTTTGTTAATTCTTGTTTAGCCTACCTACCTTTTGTTTTGACCCCTCAACAACCACTGAAAGTACAATTTACAACATGATTTTAAGGTATAAGTCTTCAATAAAAAAAACATTGAGATGTTAACTGAATGTTTTGATTTTAGCATTGTATTCTGGGATTCTGTGCAAAGGCACAACCTCGCTGTTTACATTACGTCTTATAGGTCTCCATTAAAATCTATGTTCATACTAACAAAATACTGCATGCATTAAGGTGGTAAAACTTTCAAATTAATGCAATGCGTGAACATAATAAGAGTCTTATTATTTTCCTTTCTCTCCTGCTTGCGTGATATATCGGTTAACATATTGGTATCAGCCAATGTTCCTATAAACTCAAGACATTGGTTTTGGTCCAACCTGTCAATCTAGATTGATACTGCCCGACGACATTTAGACTAGTCAATATTCAAAGTTAGCAGCACAAGAGCCAAACACAGCTACCAAAATAATGTAGATTAATACATTGGCTGAACAGCCATTTTGTAATGGAGGAGAAGGGATTTTATTGGCTCATTCAGAACATCATTGCGGTCTCCCATGCCGGCACTGCTTGACTGACATCTCACTGCCTGCAGTATATCATGTGGCTTCTACACACATGCATGGCATATTAAGAACTAACATCAATGACATCAGTTTCACTGCAGATCTGTGGAGCATGGATGTTAGCGGGTCAGCATCGGTTATCAACTTATCGGTAATATTAGACCACCATACAAAAATAAATAAAATTTTCACATGGGTGCATCACTACTTCTGGTGTCTGTCAAATGACCTTTGGGTCCTCAGATCACAAACTATCAATGGCACCCAGGCATCAAAGATCACAAAGTTACAGTGGATCTCCTGTGGTCCAGCATTCAGTCCAAATGGCCAATGCCCATAGCTGCTTGCCGTGTGAGGTGGCCACTAATTCATACAATTAAGTGGAAGAATTCTGGCATCATCCAGGCATGTCTTTGGTATGGGGAACAGGTTTAGAATGTCAGATTAAGAGGGCAGGTTTAGAATTCATAATAGATTCATAATTTTCTGTGTTGTACAGAAATGTTTTACAAAGCTAAACACACTGATTGACAAGGGACAACCAGAAATAATTCCAAATGATGTCACAATCAGAATACTGAATTTGAAGTCTGCTCTCTGCAGACTTCAAAATGCAAACCAAAATCAGAAACCTCTGGCCAGTGCTGTCCAGGCACATCACGTCCATCACAGCTGTGATCCCATCATGAGGCACGCACACACCAACACTCTGATTAGCTTCCCACTATGCATCTCACCCAGGGGATGAAAAAAACGCCTGTGAAGCCGTGGGAGAGCTTCTCAGCCATGCGCAGGTCCATCTACCCACTGCTTCCTGAGCAAAATCACTCACACGCTGGGGCGACACCGAAAAGCTCCCCCCCTCCGGAAACACTGGCCTGATTCACCGTGTGACTGTCGCTCAAATACATCTGGGAATTCACCCAGTTTCTCCTCCCTTACTTACATAATTACTGCCAGGAAAATCCATGGAAAAGGTTTTTGAAAACTACAGCATATATGGGGAAGCAGAGAGGCCGCACTGGCAGTGTAATAAGCAGGTCACAAAGCACGGCAGGCCCGTCCTCTGCTGTATAGCAGAATATTATATAAGCTGATTCAAGGTGTTCACCAGCACTCCTTAAAATTTCAAAGAAAACCTTACTCCTGGGACGAAAATACAATTTGGTCAAAACAATGCACTGAGTCCTACAGGAAACCCCAGAGGGTGAAGGACATTTAATATGGACAATTAACAGGTCGCCTTTCCGGAGAATTCTGGAATGTGTGAATGCTGCAGGCCCGGTCCGACTGAGACAGGCGGCATCCCGAACAAAGCCGAGCGTGCACAATCTCCCAGCAGGGGACGCAATTAGCCGGCTGACGGAAAAGCTCGCATGCAATGGAACCAGTCAGAGCAAAGCTAATATTACCCTAGAGTAATGCTGTTATCCTAGCAGGCAGAGAAAAATCCTCCACATAAGCATACATTTACTCCTTCTAAAGTTTTTCAAGACCGCATATTTTTCCAAAAAGAAAACTAAAATTATGTTACATTTTCTTTCCTTTAAGCTATTAGTTATAGACCTCAATAAAAGCATTACAATAAACAACTCAAATTAATAAATGAATGTCGCTGTGTATTAAAACTCTTACAGTATAATAATTGTAAGGAGCTGTACTTATGATGTGGAATAATATATTACATTAATGTGTAGATTAGGCTGATATGCTGATACCTCATACTGTACATGTTACAGTGTTACGGATTGGGAGGATAAAACAGCTTTCATTGCTGTGGAATACAAAACTACATCCAGAGTGTAAAAACCAGGCAAATTATTCATTCAGCCAGCTCCCGAGTTAATATGTCTGCTTATATATGCACTTCTGAGAGTAATGAAAACATCACACTTTTCCCTCTGTAATTATACTATTGAATCCTGTAGCGACACCCCCTCGTCCCACCTGTCTCCCACACACACCAGATGTTCAGGCTCATTCATCGTTTTTTTCCATAACTTTCCCATCACCGCTATACAGCCCTGCTGGGTCCTCATTACCGCTTCTCCTCCGGAAGCTTCTGGATCTGCTTCAGGATCCTACCAGCCACTCCGATGTCTCCAAAGGCATCTCCTGTCACTTTAACGCTAATGAGGCTGTGCTATTTTCCTTCCTCTATCACTTTTTCCATCTCCCATTTCCCATCTACATAAATTAAAATGACCGTCCAGCATTTGCACGGGAAAAAATGCACAATTAAGCAAATTTATGCTGCGGGAGCAACCTGCAAACAGCCATAATTTAGGTCGAACTATTTTCCAAGTATTTTCTTAATGAGTGTTAAACATAAGAAAAGCTTTTCTTTACAATAGTGCGTGATTGAGGAAGATTCACTCTATATGTACTAATGTAAGTTGCTCTGCTTAAGGGCGTCTGCCAAATGCTATCAATATAAATGTAAAAGTAAACTTAAAACTTTAACTAAAATGTTACAATATTATGAATTAATATTGGTATAAATGGGCTCTGTAGTTTGTCCACTTAATGACAAGTTTTGCTTATCTCTGCCACAAGCTTTGAAGCAGAGTTCGTAGTGCTATTTAGCTACACCACGTATTTGGAATTATTCTGGGGGGGGGGGGGTTGGGGGGGCAAGAAAATGATCACAGAATACTCAGCACAAAAACTAGGAAAACACTAATTCTCCACAAGTATACATATGGTTGTTACATTTTAAGGACAGTACAGAAATAACTTACAGTTTATTTATACAGCAGGCACTTTTATCAAAGGCACTATATGTTTTTTGGAGAGTTAAGGGCCTAGTTCAAGTGCCCCAGCAGTGACATTATGCTGCCAACCATGGGATCGAAACCACCAACCTTTTGATCACAGGCATCTGAATAGACAGAGCCCCACACAGGTGAGGGACACAGCATCCTCTAAGCGAATGTCTGAGATGGGGGTGAAGACGAGTAAATAAAAGAACGGGCAATCTGCGTGGGGTTAGTAGTGAAATACCAGTCCCTGATGGCCCCGGCACGCCTGGCCTCCGGAAGGCACGCCAGCCCTGCTCCCTGGTGGACCGGGAACTCTATTTCAGTCATTAACTCCATGGCAAGAGGCTCACGTCCAATTATTATAAAATAAGGCATCAGTTACCGCGGCTACTGGGATTCACCATTCTGTATTTCCTCCCGAAGCAGATTTACTGGGCTACACATGGTAACTATTTGTTACTATCTAGTATATCATGAATATGTTTATATAATGGCCCTACTAACAAGGCTGGGAATTGCTGTAACTCTGAACCCAAGCCACTAAAACCCACCAACAACTTACTGCTGGTCCAAAACATCGACTTCACCTAACCTCTCACCTAAAGCTGGACCAGGGCAAGGCAGAGGCACAGGGCACAAGGCAGGGTACACCGTGGACAGGAAGCCAGTTCACCATAGGGGGGTTAATCACAGACACACGCATACGCCACACATGTGGAGCCCAGAATTGTCACCCTACCAACCCAATTACTGAATAACCAATTACAATAAAGGACATACCCACTGATTAAAAAATGACAATACAGTATCTACCCACTGAGTAACCAATGATAATACAGCACTTAATATCAAGACTTATTCAGTGAAATGTAGGCAGCGGTATATGATAGAATTGTCATTACTAGAAAATAACAAAAAAGTGCACTCTCTCCCTGTGTGTTTAGAGTCTGCACTCTCTCCCTGTGTGTTTACAGTGTGCACTCTCTCCCAGTGTGTTTACAGTCTGCACTCTCTCCTGTGTGTTTACAGTGTGCACTCTCTCCCTGTGTGTGTAGAGTCTGCACTCTCTCCCTTTGTGTGTGGAGTCTGCACTCTCTCCCTGTGTGTTTACAGTCTGCACTCTCTCCCTGT
>JAODKL010000118.1:2559444-2581287 GCA_026780765.1 Petrocephalus schoutedeni | reverse complement strand
TTCCGGGATAGGCTCCGGACCCCCCGCGACCCTGAACAGGATGAGCGGGTTGGAAAATGGATGGATGGATGGATGGGTTATATCGCTAATGCTTATTGGACTAATGCTTACCCACTAAAATCCCTTAATACACTAAAACGTGCAGGTCATTCAGCCTGCATGGGATGAGTTCATGTATAACATGCATTTTCGCACATATTCAAACTATGGGTTGGTTTCTGCACAGGCAGGACTCCCCAGCCCAAGCCTAGGTCAAAAGCAAAAGCGGGCCAGCTCCTCTCACGGCCCTGGAAAGGGAGACTGTGTGGGACGTCGCTCTCGGATTTTCCATAACTTACTCTTGGAGGCGTCATTTATCTAATTATTATTCATTGCCTTATGTAAGTACACACCCACGTTTGGGATATAAAAGAAGGCCTTTAATGGCTATCATTTTGAAAAGCTGCTGTCTGGCCAATCGCTCCATGCCCGTCCGACTCTTAAAGCCGCGGCAGCTCTTATTATGGTATCAAGCCGTCTCTGCCGTCACTAAGGTGGACGTGTGCCTCACCCGTAACCGCGGCAGCCGAGCACCTAGTAACTAAGCAGCGATGCTGTCCAGGACCGGCTGACTGTGCCCCTGTCATGAATGAATCAGTTTACATACACACTCAGATTCATGCAGCTACCGCTGGGCCGCGCTAATGAAATTTTCTCACTCCTACATACTTTAAATCATGAAACAAAACCGATCGAGAGTGAGGAGCTGCTCAGAGCATTATTCTAAAAATATGGGCGAGTTTCTCCATCTGCAAGCAGATGTCTAGCAAGTCACCAATTTCAACGCAATAAAAACACTAAATAAATAGCATGGACTGCTGACACATTACGTGCTACTGCCCAGGGGCAAAAATCCTACAGATCAACTCACATTCCATCTCCCCTTCAACTGACCAGCACATATGGTGACCAGATGCCAGGTAATATACTTAGGAATTATTTCATATATAGAGCCACACATACACTGATTTATAAACCCACCTACGTACATCTGGAATGTAAAAGCAGCCTTGTGGCCCAGTCAGCCCAACATCCTGCACAGGGCAACCCCAGCCTCGTAGCCTGATGTTCCGTACAGGGCTACCCCGGCCTCGTGGGCCAGTCAGCCCAATGCTCCATACAGGGCTACCCCAGCCTTGTGGCCCAGTCAGCCCAATGCTCCATACAGGGCGACCCCAGTACTGTGGCCTAGTCAGCCTGATGTCCCATATAGGGCGACTCCAGCCTTGTAGCCCGTACAGGGCTACCGTGACCTAGTGACCCAGTTAGCCCAGCACTGTGTCCCAATCAGCCCGAAGTCCCGTATAGGGTGACCCACCCCATTGTTGCAGCCCAATGACTCATACTGGGTGACCCAGGCCTTGTAGCCCGATGTCCCGTACAGGGCGACCCTGACCTCGTGGCCCAGTTAGCCCAATGTCCCATAGAGGCCGACCCCGGCCTTATGGCCCAGTTAGCCCAACATCCCGTACAGGGCGACCCTGGCCTAATAGCCCGATGTCCCATACAAGGCGACACAAGCCTTGTAGCCCTTTGTCCCGCACAGGGTGACTGTGACCTAGTGGCCCACTTAGCCCAAAGTCCCTTACAGGGTGACCCTGTCCTTGTAGCCCGAGCCTTGTAGTCCGAAGTCCCATACAAGGCAACCCCGGCCTCGTGGCCCATTTAGCCTGATGTCCCATATAGGGCGACCCTGTCCTCATAACCCGATACATGGTGACCCAGGGCTTTAGGCCCAGTTAGCCCGATGTCCCGTACAGGATGACCCAGGGCTTTAGGCCCAGTTAGCCCGATGTCCTGTACAGGGTGATCCTGGCCTCATGGCCCATTTAACCCAAAGTCCCATACAGGGTGACCCAGGCCTCGTGGCCCAGTTAGCCCGATGTCTCGTACAGGGCGACCCTGTCCTCATAACCCGATGTCTCATACAGCGTGACCCAGGGCTTTAGGCCCATTTAACCCAAGGTCCCGTACAGGGTGACCCCGGCCTCGTGGCCCAGTTAGCCCGATGTCTTGTACAGGGTGATCCCGGCCTCATGGCCCATTTAGCCCGATGTCCCGTACAGGCTGACCCTGGCCTCATAGCCCAGTTAGCCCGACATGCAAAGAGACGCCTCAGTGCGTAGCACATGGCACAATGCTTCCCAGTACATGGACCACCTTGCCACAAAAACTCCACTGAAAATGCTCTCTGCTATCATAGTGGTACAGCTCGCTACAGCCCTGAACAACTCTAGAAGGCTTAGTTCGGCTTGGTACAGTTTAGTTCGGGTCTGCACAGCCCAATATGGCTTGTTACAGTGCAGTATAGCTTGGCATGGCACAGTACGACAGCGCTGGCAACAGAAGGCGCACCCCCCACCATCTACCAACCTGTCACTTCCCTGCCTTTTGCAAAGCAATGTTTCAGTACATTGTGGAGATGGTCTTTTTGTGAAAACTGGGCTCCACGTGCCTGCGATGGTGAGATAAAGTTAGACGCTACTGCTGGTGGCACTTTACACTGAAAGAGGCCACCCTGTTATTACAGTTAACCTCATCAAAGGGAAGGAGAAAGGAAGAACACAGTCAGGTCCCCATTTAGGGCTAAAACCAAGCCAAGTATGAACACAAGGCAATGCAGTTAAAAATATGACACCTCTGAATGGTAATACAGGACCTGTTTCTAAAATTAACGTGCCAGAGCCATAGTACAAAAGATTAACGGAAACCATTACAGAAAATACAGAGATATGATGTACTTCAGCTTCTGCATTATCAGCTGCGCTCGCTTTGGGCTGGTTCATGGGCTTTGTGCCAGGACCATAAATTTCTCAGGTGCATGCATCAGGCAACTGTGTGCAGTGCTGCCATGATTTGTTATGTATGCCATTTGAAAATGAGCGCAAACAAAAAAAAAAAACACAGGCTTTATTATTCTCACATGACCTAGATGTAAACACACCCCGGGAGTTCAGATCCACAACAACCACAATTTGCACGACATAATTAGCTTTCTATGCTCAAGCCCGCAGTTCCCCAAGCTGCAGTAACTACCGATCAAATCTCCTAGCAGGATTCTCAGGGGTGCCCTCACAAGGCCAAAATATATAAACTGACTTTCAGAATAGGGTTAAAAGCCCAGGTGTGACAGACACTCACCTATTAAGACAGGAAAGGCTGAAGAAATGAAGGACATAAAATGATAATCCTGGATCGTTACTATTCTTAAATAAAACACACAAACTTCAAATGCCCCTGGCATTTTGTCATTGTACTGGACAAGGCATCATTACACACCTGATAAGTAATTAGTGAGATTAAATTCTGAATCGCTTGAGTCCTAATTTCATATCCCAGCACAACGAAACACTTTAAGTGTCAATTAATGTTTGTTTTGAAGCTGTAAAGACCATAACAATCAGCAATATAAGAGCCTCTAATAATGTTTTCTTGTCCTTATTTTAATACTCCATCATTCTTCTTTAAATCTCCCTGACAGTTCACGGAGTCTAAAGGAATGAGTCAGGTAATGTTCACAACAGTAGGACTAAGCGTGGGGATCCCTTTTTGTGCCTCCTCTCTGTCCTGCGCTTCACATTCCCATGCACGCCGTCAGCAGAGAAAAAGCATTTGCAAACTGCAGCAAACACTCGCAGGAAGCTGTGGTGAGACGCGCTGCAAGCGCGAGCTGTGACATTTGAATCGGTACGAGAGCGCGAGCCGGGGGGAGAGGGCGCGCGTGCGAGAGGGCGAGCGGCGGCGCGAGCCGTTGCATCTACAACATCGCATCAAAAGTGATTAACTCAGCAAAGGCATCCTGCAGTAACCGAACGTGTCGGACATAATAATGCGCAGAACTGCTTAAAGCGACATAACACCGTGGCATTCCTGTTCCAAGATAAAGTACCCCGTAACATTACGCATCCACAGAACCAATGGAAATACCTTAGACGACTGTCACCCTGTTTCAAAGTAAAACGTGTCCTATTCTTACTGTTTTGGGGAAAGACGTGTATAAAACATTGTGTAATCACTAGCACTTACCGTCCCAATTCGGACTGCAGCTCGTAGTAATCTGCAAGCGTCTCCTTTTTAGAACCGTCTATCCAGTATTCTGAAGCCGTCCCTGAACTGGAGGAGGGCATGGTGACTTTCAGCATCCCCGGCTTTTCGGTCAGATACACGGAGCTGTGTTTGCACCGCCGGTCCGCGGTCTCACACTTGTGATGCGGAGAAGAACAGCTACCTCAGATTGAGACGCGGCCGACCAAAGGCAAATCTCGTCCAGAAAGAAGCCGGCAAATAAGTAGAATTGCCACCGTGGAGGGAAAGGGGGGGGGACGCCGTTTGTGCACCTAGGAGAATGAAGGCAGGGGAAGTGCACTGAAAAGGGTATTTTGCGATGCTGCCTACCTTCCCATTGCTACTGTAGCAGCACCATACAGCGGCCAGAGGAGCACAGGATCCGACAATGTGAGGAGCTTGAGCCTGCGTTACAGCCAGGCTTCCACCGGGTCTTAAAGCTTCCCATGTAACCACATGGAACAATACAACAAACATGAATATAATCATCACGTCATATTGCTATTATTAAAATAAATTACGCAATTACGACCCACCGGAAGCTAACACCACGCCAGACCGATCAATTATAAAGGTATTGCAACATGTCCATGATCGACATATATGAGTATGCCGAATGCCGTTATTTGATTAATTGTATTATTGATAACGTGATTTACATGGCGACAGGCAAACACTGGTTGCAGAATGAATGAGATGTCACACTGCATTATAGCTATATGTTGTTAACATATGGGTTTTAGACATCTTTATAAAATCGTTTTATAAAATCATTTTTAATCGTCTAGTAAAAAGCAAACAGGTCACACACATAACGATCATATTAACTTAACACCTTAAGCTGGAAACCCTGGTGTTTACCTTCGGTCTCTCATTTTTGGTGTAGTCCTTTTCTTAATAAGTGATTTTCTTCGATGAGAGTGGCTTAACTTTTCAAAAGCGAGTGATCCATTAAAGTGTACACAGGTACAGTGAATTATGACTTTTTGCCCTGTTAGCCTAATTCTCAATATACGTCTAGTGAAAAAAACAGTTCAGGCTTCGTTTCCATTTGTTAAAAAACGAAAGTCAGCGTTGTCTTTTACTGCCAGAACACAAGGTAGGTTTGTGAATTAAAGTAAAATATAATTGTAAGAAAGGCTTGCAGACTCAGGTGTGAAAGGGTTTGATGGCATACAGCAAGTATATTTAATTAGGCCTACATTTCAACCTGAATGTTCACTTTTAAAGCTTGCTTATTTTAAAACGCGTGTTATGGCCAACAGAGCTTCATACAGGCCTCATTGTTGGTTAGTTTCACAATTCCATAGTTCTATAATCACTTCCAATAATCATGGCAAAATATCCAACACACTTACATTTATGTAGGTATTTGTTACCTGCGTAACCACGCACATGCAGCTTTATTATCAGAATGTAGCACAGTCAGTATTTTTATCCAAAATTGTAAAAAGTAAAAAAAAATATGTAATTCACTGATTAAATGTAATTGGGAGCTACAGAACAATTTACCACCATTCAAATCACACATCTGTGCGGGGCCTCTAAAGTTAGCCCCCTGTTGGCCGCAAACAGTACTACACTAAATAATAAGCACGATCCTCATTTGGGAAATGCTGATACAGCGTGTTCTGCTAACGATCTTCCGATTCTGCTTCCACGGGGGACAAAAAACATCCCCCTGGTTTGTGCTTATTTTTCTACTGCAGCCTGTACACAAAGTAGTACTTCCCATGGGGTAGATGGTTTATCTCTGTGTTCCAGCATTCAGCGAGAAACTTGGCGAAGAGTCCAAAGAAACCACGCCTTGCTTTCATTTTGTACCTAATCACCCTCTAATACAATTTCAAGAAGGCTGTTCCACGAAGAATGATTTCTCAGGTAGCTGGGTTAACTTCAGCTAGAAGTCATGATTGTCCAATAGGAATGCTCCTTACCTAAACTCTTGTTGGACGTCTAGCTTAAAATAGCTGGGTTAACTGAGAAAACCTGCTTTGTGGAACACCCCACTGGGCTGGTATTGTAGGTATTTATCATAGGCGTATATAAACAATATTGGTCTGAAAATGTCTCGTTTCCCTGATTTAAGGTCCTTTACATCATTAACTCATCTATCTCACGGTTCTGGGCCAAACATAAAGTGTCAGGATGACAAAGTTGACAAAATGATGCAGCCATATATGTCTTACTGTCAGTGCCAAGCAATTTTCCTGCACACCGTCACTGTACAGAGCTGTTATTTTTGCACTTGTGACCTTCTGGTTAACTTGAACGAGTTTAGCCGTAATCCTCAGACCTTACAGGGTTAGGGTGTCTTTGCCCACCAAATTGACCCTGACTGGATGTTTTTATTCATCACACTATTTTCTGTAAACTCTAGACACGGCAGCGTGTGGAAATGCCAGGAGGGTGAATGTTTCTCAGAAGATGGAACCACTGTGTCTGGTAGCAGCAGTCACACCACGTTTAGAATCACTGAGATCAGGCGTCTCAGCTGTGCAAATACTAATACAAACTAATACTAATACAAACAGACACCGATACTGCTGACCCCACCTGTGATCTGTATGTATTCGGCCAGATGATTATCCGTTTCTGTTAATGGGCAACGCTACCTTAATGTGCCACTGAGCAATCAGAACCTAGAGAACATTCAGCTGAGCAATGTTGCTAAACCGTAACGCGACACTTAAGTCACTCAAAGATGACACCAATACAAGCAAATTCGGTGACCATGTACAAAAGTTTAATCAGTATCCAGGTGGCATGACATTGAGCTTTGGTCAAACTCCTGTGGGAGATTTAAAATGTCCATCTCCGGGTTTTTCATCACATGAAGCATCATTTAAAAAACTACTGCATACACAAAAAAAAAAAAAAAAAAAAACACGAAAGCCCTGAGCGTAAGCGGGGGTGGGCTTCTTCACAGGAGTGCGCTCTTGGTGTAGGCCAGCAAGCAGAGACTCTGGTTGAAGAGCGTCTGCATGTCCGTCCATGTTCCCTCCAGTCTCCGCAGCACATTCAGTGCCTCGTCCATCAGGGCCGACTCCTGCGAGATGAGCCGGAGATGCAGCTGGGGCAGAAAAGGTAACGTTAGATGGGTCGTCTAGATGAAGGGTTACCCTTGACCGGCGGAAATCCTCATGAAGCACGCTGAGGTCACCCTGACGCTGCAAGATGAGTGCACTATCCCCTGCGATGTTTGGCAGCAACAGAATGCGCCACACCCACCACTCACCCATGCAGCCAATCAGCTGCAGCCCGCTCCACTGTGCCATAACAAGGAGATGCTCCAAAAAGCCAGACTGGGAAGGGTTAACAGCATGTGACAGTGAGGACAGGACAGAACGCAAGGGACAGGAGACTGTAGGACAGTGAGGACAAGACTGAAGGGACACGGGAGGGTAGGACAGGACATTGTAGATCAGAATGTGATAATGCAAACTGATACCTACTGTTACTCTTCTCGGTCAGCTTTTGTTCATATATAAAACTGTGAAAACTGTCTTGGGAGGAATTAGCTCCTAGATACCATAGAAAACGAGACCACATATCCAGACAGACACTGCTCTAGCCTTCCAGGGTAGCGGGAAGGTTTTTCTAATGATGAGTGTGCCACCTATCCATTGAACTAGAATGATCTTCTTGGCAAATGTTAAAGTTGTCAGCACAAACAGCTTAGCCTGCCTGGATACATGGCCTTTGCTCGGAATCTCCTGATAATGCAACATGGGCCCGTGTGCTGTGCTAAAGCCTGACGTACCTTAAGGAAGAGGGCTAAGTAGGCCTGTGCGAGGTCAAAGTCTCGCTTTGAGTCCAGCATGGTGCCGACCATCCTCAAGAAGGCCTGCATCTGCTCCAGGGCCCCATTCATATCCGGAGCCAGGGCTCGCAGCTCCATATCGATGGCCGAGGGCCCCATGTCTTTGAGAAGCTGTAGGGGGGTGGCGTCTGAAAACAGGGGAGCATAAGTAAGAACCAGAGGCCTGTGTACAAGGGCGCCCCCATGTCAACATCATGACTAATCCTCCAAAAGAGCAGTGCTAAAAGAGTCTTGAGAAAAGAGTCTTCTGGTGTAAATATTAGCTTACATGCGAAAGGGTTATCAGCCCCAAGGAAGCACAAGGGGTAAATATTTATTTCAAGGTGCCACTGCATCGGCCTACTTTTGACCAAACACATCTGTGTAACATTTACTCTCAGTGACTCACTGTCCCTGCTTATTTGGTAAATGGTATGCACAACACCACTATAATCAAATTCGAGTTTAAACTTACAATCGCTAGTGACCCAGGCGTCTTCAAGTTGGAGGAAGAAATCTGATTTCTGGGCCAGAACTCCAAAATTCACAACTTTTGACTTCAAAGATAGGAAAACAAAACAGATTAAATACATCCTTCATGTGTGAACACCTGCTTTGCCATTCACGTTTATATACTATAATAATTTTACAGACACAGACACCTAAGTGATACGTGAGTTGAACAACTCGGGAGTTAGGGGCCCGGCACAATGGCCCCACAGTGAAATTATTCTGCCGACCAGGGGATTTGAACAAGCAACCTTGTGGTGAAAGGCACAGTATCCCAATCTACTCGGACACACACCGCCTGTTTAGTTGCAGTAGATGGGGCCCATCAGTCAATCCCCAACTTTCAAACTCTCCACACGTCTCACACAAAAACACGATAACAAGCACTCCAGGGATACCACAGCCCATAATACTCTGCCATGCCGGCATTCCCCGCGGGATCACCTTCTCCGATATCAGCTCCTCACCTGCTCTTTGGCACTGGCCCCTTCCGGGGCGGCAAACTGGGGCATGAGCCCAGGAATGGTTGGGATGAAGAAGGGAGCAGCTTTGGGCACTTTGGGAGGCTCCTTGGGTTTGTTACGTTTCTGTGTGGGGGGGGGGGGGGGGTGCACAGTTATTCAGAATATGCTTGTCTGAATAAGACATCTACATTTCATATTTAATAAATGGAATATGACATGGTCAGGTTAAGTCTGGATGTTCTGCCAGATTTCACACTATGAGAATACAGGGAGGGAATATTAGGAGGGACATCATTTTAAATACTAAGGTCTATTTATTGGGGGAATAAATTAATCCAAAATAAATATTGACGGTACGCAGCACCACCTATGCAAGTCCCTGTGAGAGCATGCCCTCAGCACAAAAACATATTCAGATATATAAAACCTGGTCATAAACTGCTGGACGACAGAAAAAATACATGCAAAACAATTCCAGTTAATAAACTCTGGATCTGGATCTTTAAAAACCTTGAGCAAACCTGTCTGACCACTAGATGTCAGCATTTTCACAATTGAGCACCCCCCCCAGCAGAAACAGGATGCATAACCACAGGTACTCATCCTAAAAAAAAAAAAAAACCCAACTTCACCTTAATAATATCGAGATTCAACAGGTTCTTCCATCTGGAATCCGGCAGAAGAGATAGGGTCACCAACTGTTCATCAAGCTGCTCCTTCGAGACGTAGTCCACCATCTCGTTGTCGCCGGGCAAGTCGACGTCTTCATCACTGATGTCATCTGGGAAAGGGAAGAAAGTCAGGGGGCCAAGCTCTGCAGTTTAAATGTCATACCTGCAAAGTATACAATCAAAAGTCTGAAAAATCCATCGCAGTCTCAAGCCAAAAACACCAGTATTAGTGCCATGTGCAGCTGATGCAGGGAGAGTCTGCTTGACATGCTTTCTTGTTTGGAGAAAACGTACTCACTGATAACTTGATTTATTAAACGTTGACATTTCCTTTGTTCATGATATACACAAATGAGCGCCTGCTGCACTGGACCCAATTGCCACGTTTACGTGAATAAACAAAAATACCAAATTTACACATGTAAAGCGGTTAACGGAAAGTTTCAAACCCTGCTCACCTACAATCTAATAATGAACACCTGTGAACAGGTAATTTACCCATTACCCTGTAACATATGTGACCCACAAATACGGCTCCTACAGGGTCCCTTCCCAAAAAAAAAACAGTTTTACTCTGAGAACAACTTAAATCATTCCAAGCTGCACATTTATTATTAAATTCAGGTCTGCTCCTAGTCTAAGGGTAGACACCCAGGCACCAGTTAGAAGGCACATTTATGTCCACACACCCTGAGCGGGGCAGGTTCCGGGGAGCACAACCACAGTGGGTTCAAAGTCGGAGGGCAGCGGGCGCAGGGAGACCATGCCGTACAGGGCCTTGTTGGACCTGCAGCATAAGCAGATACAATTAGCGATATTTCATCTTAATTCACTGGACCTATAGCAAGAGGTTCTGGGAACAAAAAAAAGTTCTGACCGCAAAACTGAACATTATGAAAAAAGCCGCTCCCCGGTCACGATATTTCGACTTTACAATGGCTATTCCCATCATAAATTTACTCAGTAAATTCCATGACATATTCAACACTTCATTATAAAATAGGCTTTATGTTAATGATTTTGCCCAACAGTAGTAAGTGTTCTATGCTTGATTAAGGTAGGCTCATCATGTATGTTAGGTTAGGTGTAAAATGCATTTTCGCCTTACGACATTTTCATTTTACTTTAGGTTTATCAGAACGCAAACCCATCGTAACCTAGGGAGCGGCTGTATAAACAACTGAATAAAATGAAATATACTGAAATAGGAAATATTCAGTACATATACAGAAATCTGGTATCTGCAATGTCATACCATATCCTTTATTGACGTTCATATCCATTTATATGCCATGACTAGGAAAATTCATATTAAATCATAATTCCTTCCAAAACTAATAAAACTACCTTTCTGAAAAGACCAAATTGCACTCTACTCAAGATCTGTAGAAGACACCAAGAAAATCACTGTGTGCTGGGCTGAATTTAAGGGGGGTGAGGGGGGTCTGAACTAGAGTTATGGTTGCCCCCCCCCCCCAGCATAAAATACCGCCGTTAATGTCCAGAAAAAAAAAAACTCTGGGGCCACCTACAACACGTGGCCCAGAGCTACAGCCCAGGTTAGCCCGTGCATAAGTCCGGCATTGGAGATTATTATTTTTTTCATCTGTGCTGGGGAACTTTGCAGATTGCTCTTACCATAAGTATATTCCTAGACTGTCCACATGTGCGGAGGCCAAGAAATCCCCTGTGGGAGACATGCTGAGGCTGACCACAGCGGCATCTACCAGAAAGCAGTCCACCATGCTGAAAGAGGGAGATCAAAGCAGATTGATGGGAGGGGGGGCAGAGAAACAAGCACCATCGTAAAAGACGGTGGGGGAGAATCCCGGGTCGAGCAGACGCACTTTCAAAAAAGTCCAGTCCACTATACATTTACTAAACCCAGCCAAAGTGTCCGAGAAACGCAGCGTTTCATGGTTTTTCCCCCCCTTGAAAAAGGTCATCTTTAAATCTGAGGTGTCCTTTGGCCGAGAATGGCCCCTCGCGGTGTTCTTATCAGCTTATGCTGCGCGTTATCGCATCTCGCTCATTTCCTTTCTCAAGTAGCTAGCTGGATCTGACGTGGAGGAGTCCCCTGGCTGCCAGGTCACAGGGCCGTGGCATTTGGACTTACGCTCCTGTGGGCAGGTCCCATGTCCTGATGGTGCAGTCCATAGCGGCTGTCACCAACCAGCGACCATCTGGGCTGAAAGTCTAGCAAAAAAAAAAAGGAGGACACCAGTGATTGGCCAGGGGAAACCCAGAGTATTCCTGGGGAAGATGACGCACGAGAATAAACCTCACCATATCGTTGATCTGTCCGCGGTGGCCAGGGAACTTGCGAACGATCCTCCGCGTCTCCAGGTCCATGACGTTGAGGGTGAAGTCATCAAGAGCAATCGCTAGCATTGCACTGTTGGAGATATACAAGAAACGTCAACAAAAGGTGAGAAAATCAAGGACGGAGAAATAAAGAGGCCTGAGGATCGTCCAGATGTTTCGGGTAACATCTTGCTCCTACACTTTCTGCCGTCACCACCAACACGCCCCTCAACTTCCAGTCCGAGTTCAACTGAGCAAACGGATTCTACCACTAGATCAGATGTGCCATGTGCTCAGGCCTCTATCTCACCTGTCTCTGTGTAAAACTGTTCTGGAAGGAGAGCAGCCCAGGGTGACCGTGTGAACCAGCTCCTTGGATTTGAACTTCCAGAGCTTGACCAGCCCGTCTGCTCCAGCACTCGCAGTCAGCTGGTTGAGGCCATCGACTGCGACGCCGCGTACTGGTCCCTCGTGTGCTGCGGGGGGGGGATGGGAGAATGCGGGATGGTATTACTAAAACAAACATCACTAAGCCTCCCGACACCTTGCTCAATGTCAGCAGCAAAGCAGCATCGGCCTGGAGAAAACTCTCTTAACGAGTGAAACCATTCAACGGAATTACAACGAACATCACATCCAGAGCGTCCGTGGACATTACAAAACCCAGATGCGACTGCGTATTTGTCAGATGGAACACGACACGACACGACACGACACGACACGACAAAATCAATAAGCAACCTTCGCCGACAGAGCTAGGGCAGAAGTTTGCAGGCCGCCTTAGCGTTTACCTTTGTCGTCACCGTAGTGACCTCTGTGGATGCCGGACTGCATATTGTACACGTCGACATGTCCAGAGGAGAGCCCCACCACTGCAAAGTTACCACAGGATGTAATGTCGACCACCTGTAGGGCACACGGGTCATAAAATGCGCTGTTTACAAAAGGGCAGGGATGAAAACCATATGGTATATATCCCATTAGCCCGTTCGGGGCGCACACACGTCTGTGTCCACCCCTGGGGCAAGCTCACCGTGGCCTGGACGTTGAGGGCGCGGTTTCTGTTGAAACGTTCAGCCTCCAGCTTGTGAGCTCCCATAGAGGTCTTCTGGTAGTTCCAGGTGGTGGCGATGAGGTAACCACGGTGACAGGCTATAATCCCATCCCAGTCGCTCTGACGGGCAGTCTCTGCAAGCCATAGACGGACCCAAATTTCAACCAAGGAAGCAACGCCGTGGTACCAAAATCATACCAGGGAACTTGCAAGGAATTTGCACAGAATTTCCACGGTCACTCATACCCATCAGTGCATTGCATTAATACTCCTATGCCATGGCACTGTTTAAAAGCTATATAAATATTTATAAGCCTAGTTTTAGAAAAACTCCTCTACAACACAGCCAGAAACAAGAGTTAGAGGACATACGTCTCACTGACTGTAATGGTGACTGTTTAGTCAGGTTTCTGTCAAGTTCAGTCAACTGTCCTGCAGCAGAATTTCATTGATTCGTACCGGCAGCAAACGTAGTGATGGCAGGCAGTTTCATAGTGTCCAGCTTCAGCCCCTTTCTCTTTGATTTCTTTTTGTTGATGGAACCTGCCATGATACATGTAGCGTAACCATAACAAATTCCCAAATTCCTCACATACGCGACTCACAGCCACTGCACTTCTTCCCGGGAAAGAAGAAGAGAGGATAACGAGTTTTTAGCCTTTCCAAGGAACAGAATTCACTGGAATTCAAACACACTGCTTTGGAGTCGCCCCTCCGAAACCCATTACGGGAGGGGCTTGGCTGAGGTACCCCGGAGGGAGTACTCGGAATGATGCTTGCAGGATGCTTCCTTACCGTGTCCCAGACACTTATTGAACCTCTCGTGCACACAAGAGAAGGATTGTAGGGTGCCGTCCTGACCTGAAAAACACAAGCAGCAGGAGAAGGAGAGGCGTTAGGCAGTCTGGAAAAAAAACAGACTAGGCTCACATTCCAGAGCAGTGGTTCCCAAACTATGGAATGCGTACCACAAGTGGCACACGGAATGACCCCCGGTGGTACATGAGAAGACCATGGTAATGTGTTAATGGGAATCAGGTGGCGATTTTTGCTTTAGCTTGACTTTTTGGTATTTGGTTCAAAAAGTTTGAGAACCACCATTTCAGCTATAAAACACACACGTTCCCATTCATGTCGGTCAAAATGAGTGATTGGACCCTAAAAATCCAGAAAGCCATGGAGACTGGTTTGCCTGGATCAAACATACCCATGACTGACATAGCATTAATGAAGAATTTCATCCCAGTGAATCAGATAAAAAAAATGGTCAGTTTACCCATATACATCAGGTAACTAATAGCATAAGATAACTGGTAACGATATCATTTGAACAATTAAGAAAAGAATTTTTCTGAGTTCCTCCCATACCTGTAGCTATGAGGCAACCTATCTAAACAGAGATTAAAGCCTTAAATCCCACAGCCTTAGAGAAATACACACAATACAAAAAGAATAGATTTTAGCAGGAACACTTGCACGGCACCATATCCCCACATAAAAGAGGCAAGCAAAGGAGAATTTCCTGACTGCCAGCCCAGAACAGACCTAAAGCAGACAGACTCCATCTTTACTGACCCGCACTGAGAATCTGCTGTCCGTTCTGACTATAATGCTTGATCTTGGATGGCGGGGCACTGTGTCCGGTGCGGCAGCGAAGGAGACGCCCGCCTCCGCCAGGGGTGTCGAATATCCACACCTGTTTCACGTGGGGGGGGGGGGGGACACTCAGACCTCTCCAATATGACACACTCTGGGTCATTCTGACTGAATTAACTCACAAAACTTATGCAGGGCAACAGGACAACTAAGAAACCAATCAGAAACACAAGACACTGACCCGAATGGCATTGTCAGCCCCATTGCTGATGAGGAGAGGTTCAGCGTGGACAAACGTCAAGCCCGCAATGGCTGTACTGTGGGCATCTCTCATCTGACCAATCAGCTTCTTGTCTTCCAAGTCCCACAGCCCGATGTGGCCAATGGGGCTCCCCGCAGCCATCACCGGGTGGCCATCTTGAGGAGAGGTTTTGGAAAACATTTAGAATTTCCTCCATAAATATCTAGAATTGTTATGATGGGTCCCCAGGCAAAGCCAAGGGAGAGAAAGTTTCATGTTTCACAAATAACAGAAGACTTCTTCAGTCTGTGAGACAGGTGAAGAATATTGCAAGCAGGCAGAGACACCAAGTCACCTGTGCGGAATGACAGGGCTGTAATAGGGCCCCAGTCTTGCTGGAACTTCATGAGTGACTCATCGTACTTGATGTTGTGTATCACGATGTGACCGGACGCCATCCCGACGCCCACGACATCCACGGCGGGTGCCTGGACAAACAACACGACCCAGATGAGCTGCGCGGACTGGCCCGTTAGCGCAGGCCGAGCAGCGGCACCGCGTAACGTAAAGTGACATTCTCTGGCATTTCTCTTACTCCGTTACTCATTCCTGCATTAAGACCAAGTAAACATTTTGGAGATAGACAAAACAAATAATCCTGCTGAACCTGAGATGGGGATTTGTGAGCTTCTGCTAGTCTAGCATAGCCTGTGCATGCTGAGTGGGCCAACTGCAATGGAGATGGAGACGCCCCCCACCCCCCCCAGCAGGTCCCCCTTGTCGCATTATATGCACGACGGGCAAACACCCGGCAGGCCATAACCAGTGTTGGGGAGTAACGGAATACATGTAACTATATTACGTATTTAGAATACAAAATATGAGTAACTGTATTGCAATACAGTCACAATTTAAATAGTAATTAGAATACAGTAACATTGTTGAAATCAATGGAATACATTTATCTATTTCACATGTTTATTCACTCTCCAATTAAATTATAGCCATTTGCCAAATTTCCCAGAAGTCTGTTAAATATAACACGCAGTTAGAAGCAGAGGTGTGGTTACGTTAGCTGGCTGCTCCCTCGCGGTGATGGAGCCGTTGAGAAACAGCGGAGTTGCGTTTCCCAAAGGCTTCCGTTAGCAACTTACATAGTTGGATTCATTCAGTTGCATGGGTCCAACTTAGGGTTACCACATTTCATGCAGAAAAATAAAGGACGCCTAACATAGTGGGCCGTTGCCATTTTATTTAATTTATTTTTTTGGTCTAGCTAAAGTCATCCGCAGCTTATTAGTTAGCTTGCCTGTCCTAGCCCTTATAGTTATAGTCAAACTGCCAATCGGCTACTTACCGTGCTATCCTGCAAACAATAGCTCAAAGGCTGTGAGATCCATCACGTTAACTTTGTGCAGTATGCAGTTTCAAGACTGTTAACAAAATAGGCTGCCTGCTGCTGGTATTCATGTGTAACACTGGCCATAACGCACCTGCTGCAGCACTGTCACCTCAGAGCCCCATCCTGTGAAGGTGTACAGGAGCTTGCTGCAAAAGGAGGCACAGAGGTCAGAGGCTCCAAGTACAAGTACAGAGATGCAAGTACAAAACTCTGCTGTGGCATGAAGCTAAAGCAAAGAGCTGTCTGTCCGTCCGTCCATCCATCCATCCATCCTTCCATCAATCCATCCATCCAGCTGATGATGCAGGACAGGGTGGCCTGGAGCCTATCCCAGGAGGCAGAAATAGCATGTCCCCGTGGTCCAGCGACCCATGGGCCAGATTCAGATGCATAATGACACCAGAGGAATCCCAAAGAAACCCCCCCACAGGCAAGTGGACCTTTAACTTTCAATGCACACTCATACATGCTGCCCTGCTTTTTTGTCTGTACTATGTATACAATCTGGTACTTATTGATTACATTTAATCTTCCAATCTACCTAAAGAAGTTCCCAACCCGAAGATGGGGGGGAGGGGGGACAAGGCTGACCCCAAGCAAATGACTTTTCAGCTAAGATGAAAAGTCACACGCACCCATGTAATCACACCCACAGCTTGTCCCACATTTGGTGGATCAGCAGGCTATACCTGGATCATCACATTTTGTAATCACATGTTGTTAAAGTAATTTGAGGCACAACACATAGCTAATAGGGCTGAACTGAGCTCAAGGGGGTTTCTGCCTCCATGGGGAACCTGCAATAAGCTCTGCTCAGTCCAATCGGCCCTGGCGGCCCCCACAAACCTATGCTGACACCAAACAGCGTTTTCTCATAAGCGTCTCTGCCGTCACTGAGCTATTAGTCATCAAAGCCAAGAGCTACGGCAGATACGCAAGTCAGCATCCAGAAACACAGCGGTACTCAAAGCCAGGCCGACAGCAGCCTTTCACCTCCACTGCAGTCAGGGAGGCACAACTGCAGCCTGGAGCTCAACACCGAGAGATTAAGAACAAGTTCCCCCCCGCAGGCTGTCCGCGTACTAAACGGGGAGCCGTAACAGCTGGCCTGCTCATCTTACGTCATGCTGATGTAAACAATCCTAGGTAAATACCGAAAGTGCAGTAACCGATACCAGCGCTTTTCAATTCTACTTTATCACTTTACTGCATTTACTTTATGTCGACTGTTATTCTATAATGCTTACCTTAATATTTTTATCTATCTTTCTGTATTATTCTTTTTTGCATTACACATTTCCTAGCAGGAAGCAGGCGGCAAAAGCACTTCACTGCACACGTGTGCAGAGTATGTTTGGGCGATATGACAGACAAAACCCGAAAGTCCCCCGGCAGCGGGAACCAGCCGCAAGATGGGATTCGCCGCGCACAAGGCACGAGCCTCACTTTGACTTGATGTTCCACAGCTGAAGACTCCCTTGACAGCTTCCAAAGAGGATCTTGTTCAGGTAGGTGCTGGGATGCATGATGGCGGATATTTCAAAGGATGCTTTGTCATGTGCCACCTGCAGGTATTCATCTGGGGGGAGGAAACGGCATACAAGCAGTCAGGAGACTCCGCCCTGCTGTCCTCGTCGCGCATAATTAGAGGGGAGCCACGCCCCTCCTGGTTAGCTATGCCCACAAAATCTCAATAGCCAAAAAAAAAAAACGATTTCCTGCAGATTACCTGTAGCTAATAAACAGTCAGCATGTGAGCAATGCAGCTCTGGGAAAAACGGCATGTCAAAGCAAAAAACATTTGTGCTACGGTCCTGCCCCGTGCATCTTGTTACTGCCAGGTAATAAACAGGGCCTTATGTCAACACGCAGACACGTATCTTTGGAAGATGAGAAAATAGTAATACTTGCATCATTATCTAGACAGGACAGGAGAAAGGGCAAATCACAGGACTTTTCCCATACATCTGCTACTGAAATGGACCAAGAGCCCCAGCATTTCTTTAACATGGTCACATTTCACATATCAGGGCCATGGAAAGTAATACAGTGAAACTGCATCCATCTTCCACCATCCATAGCACATGTCCTGGAGTCTGACCCCAGGCAGTACACACTATAGGTGATTTAGAGACAGCAGCACTTCTAATCACATGATTTTAGACTGGGAGGAATCCTGGAGATAATTTGGGGAGTTGGGGAGACTTATATAATGTGAATTCAGAAGTTTACTTCTGGTCCAAGGGGCTCAGCGGGTCAGAACACTGTGCCAGAGGTCAGAAGCTTGTCTGCTCTAATCCCCGGGTTGGCTGAATGACACCAACGGTGGGCCCTTAACCGCCCGCAAATTACAAATCCCGCCTCATCCTCTCAAAAATATACTTAGTTTGGGATAAAGGCAAAAAAAAAAAAAGTGTGTGTGGGGAGGGGGCTAAAACACTGAACCTGGCAAGGCTAACAAACCTTCAGACTGAATATCCCAGACAATGACAACGTTGTTCCGGTCCACAGAGATGACATGGTCCCCAAGAGGCTGCAGAAGGTGCACCTCCGCACCATGGCCGGTGTAGGTGTGCACAGCCTAGGGAAGCAATAACACCAATGCAGGATAACCACAGAGAAACAACGGGATGATCATCCTGGAGAAGAAATTTACAGTGAATAATTCTTATTTTTACCTTGGAAAAAAAACTGTCACACAAGAACAGTTTGCCGACTGAAATTCCCCACTAACAACCCACACTGTGTGTAGAATTGTTAGGCATGAACTATTCCTGGAGAAACTTGGGCAGACTTAAAATGAATTTGCAAGTTTTCGTTTTGCTCCAAGTAATATTTTAGAGAGCAAACGTTACATTAATCTGTCATAAACGAAAATTATGAGAAAAACACGTCATTATACTTATGTAATAATTATATATAATTATATAATAATTATACAGTTAGACACAGTGGATTTTTCACCTTTCATCAAGAGGAATAATAAGTTTCAGGTATTCAGTTAATATAAGGAGTAAACTCAGGCATTCTGTCTAATCCGCTTTACCAAGTTCAGTGAATAGCCACCGTTATTCTCAATGACCACAGCTGTCCGTTGAGCCAGTCAAGTTTTTTGATTTGATCTTGTCCTATACTAGCTTAGGCATCTAGGAGTGCCTCCCATATGCTGCTCTGAGAAGTATACTGATGGCCACCTCCGTAAATCTCATACTTTAGTAAGGCCCAGTAATTCTATGGAAGTGTCCCTTAAAAATAGCCCATGCAGAATTGGAACAATAAACAGGACATTTACCTCTTTGTTCCTGGCAAAGGCAGTAACTAGTTTTCCATGGGCAACAAAGACCAGCATCCTATCAGCTGCCAAGCAGGCAATATCTTCAGGGAGAGCATTGCCTACCAAAAAACAATGAACAGAAGAGAGTTATGACATTTTTAAACATTTTTAAAACATTCAAATGTTCAATGCCGATCATAGGATCCTGGAAATCTGGGAGTTTCTTCAATATCAATCAATCCATTTTATATTCCTGCCTGTCTTGTGCAGGGCTGCATAGGTCTGGAGCCTATCCCTACCCAGTGCCAATGCATTGTAGGGTGCACACACACACCACTGAGACAAATTCACACATACGGACAGCAACTCCAATTCACCTTAGCGTGCTTTTGGGGAACCAGAAAACCTGGAGGAAACCCCAAAAAGACATGGGCAAACATGCAAACTCTGTGCATGTGGATCTGGGACAGAGATTAAAAACCCTGATCCCAAAAGTGCCAGGCAACAGTGCCAACCACTGTCCCATCATACCCCCCGTTTCTCCGACATATATTTTTTTAAAGGTGCCAGAGAATGCAGATGTGACTTTACCTCGGCATAGCTGAATAAGGAGAGCTTGGCACATGATACTGAAATACCTTGAATCTCAAACACAGTGGTTCTCTCTTTCAAATATAAACCCTGCATACATAAAAGAAGGCGCCAACACAGGCTGATTCAAAAATCCTAGACTGACATGTAACAGTCTTAACTAAGCACCCAAACTTAAACTTGATCCAAGCCCACTTTCAAGTCCAGTGGACCTGCACAACCAGCCACATATCACCTCTCTCAAGGTGCATGCCACAACTATGAGAGTCATGTATTTAGCTATGACCTCAGTTGGCGAAAGGAATTTTCAGCTCTGTTATAATCTTATAGGACAACTGTCATAAACACGGCCCGCCGTTCACTGAAACATGCATGACTATGGAAATGTCCGTGCTGTGTGAACCACTGTAGTGCCTGGCTGCAAAACAGCCAATCAGAGCAGAGCTCAGGGTTGTAAAAGGGTCTGTAAAACCACGTTTGGGCATTTTCCAAACAAACCAAGTTCACATACAATATATGGGCAAAAGTATTGTGACACCTGGGCATTATACCTCGCAATCTCCATTCTAGTTCTTCCCAAAAGTGTTTGATGGGGTTGAGGACAGAGCTCTGTGCGGGCCAGTCAAGTTCTTCCACACCAAACTCAACCAATCATGTCTTTAAGAACTTTGCTTTGGGCACTGGGGCACAGTCATGGTGGAGCAGAAAAGGGCTTTCCCCAAACTGCTCCCACAAGGGTAAAAGCATAGAAATGTGAATCATCACTCATTACTACCAGAGTCCAGAGTTACTGAGCCGACAGAGCATTGGCGACTTTTACACACTGTGCCTGAGCACTCAGTGACCCTGCTCTGTCACTTTAGCTGATCTTCTAGTTCGTGACAGAGTTTCTGTTGTCTCTAAACGCTTCCACTTTGCAGTAATACCACTTACAGTTGACCGTGGAATATCTAGCAGGGAAGAAATTTCACTAACCAACTTACTGCAAAGGTGGCATCCTATCACAGCACCACGATTGAATTCAATGAGCACTTCAGAATGACCCATTCTTTCACACTTGTGTAAACCTGACTGCATGGCTAGGTACTTGATTTTATACAACTGTGGCAATGGATCTGAATGAAACACTTGAATTCAATGATGAAAAGTTGTTTCCCAATACTTTCATCCATATAGCGTACCTTATATATAGCCACCGAAGAACAATCAAAAATACTGAAAAAATGCGTTCTATGGCACCTTTAAATATTTGACAGCGTATTTGTCACAAAACAAACAAAAAAATCGTGACTTACTAACAGCAACGATCCCAAGTTTCTTGACCTGAAAAATGCAAAAAGTTACACTTATTAACACTTACTAAGCAATTCCTCATGGAACTTCTAAAAATGGCAGTAGTCAGCTTTCTCAGATCAGCAGCTTAAGTACTGAATGGTACAGTTATACAAATCAAGTTATTCGCCATATACAACATTTCTTGTTCCATTTCTGCAGGTAATGGCTATTCAGAATCGCTGCAGATGCTTTTAAAATGAGACTATAATTATACACATTGCACACAATGTGTATATAAGTATACACATTGCACTTATGCAGATCGAATGATGCGTTTAAGATTAGACTTCAGACGCATTACTTTCAATGTAATGAATTAACTTATTAAATATCCATCCATCCATTTTCCAACCCACTTATCCTATTCAGGGTCGAGGGGGGTCCGGAGCCTATCCCGGAAGCTACGGGCACGGGAACTACCCAGGATGGGGGGCCAGCCCATCGCAGGGCACACTCACACACCATTCACTCACACAGGCACACCTACGGGCAATT
>JAODKL010000118.1:2516182-2559344 GCA_026780765.1 Petrocephalus schoutedeni | reverse complement strand
CGGCACGGGGAGAACATGCAAACTCCACACACATGGAACTGGGCCAGATTCGAACCCCGGTCCCAGAGGTGTGAGGCAACAGTGCTACCCACTGCACCACCGTGCCGCCCCTTATTAAATATGAAAATAATTATAATAATAAAATAAAATAATTATAATTATAAAAACGATATATTTGGTCACAGTAAAAAAAAAAAAAAAAAAACTCAAAACGGTGCTTCTCTAGCGTTTTTTAGTTTTACACGCATTTTCCCGAGCTGCACTTCATGCCCGCCCTCGGGATCCCCTAATATCCGGCCACGGTTTACCCCCAGCGGTAGCATCCCACATGGCTTCCCTGGCTGCTACGCCAGGAGCACGTCACCGTGACCGGCTGGTTTCCGCGCAGGCTGCCCGTAACTTACGTTATAGGTGTGGAAGCACTTCCCCACCGCCGTTACCACGTAGAACTGCTGGTGCTTCTTGTGGTACCGCACGACGTGCGCCAGGTGGTTGGAATACAGCCCCAAGGCCCTGAAGCCGGAAAAAATAGCACTGCCTTTCGTGCTTCCCGAAGACATTTTAAATCAAGAATGTTAAAACTATGCACCGCTAACGAGAAGTTACACGATTCAAAACAAAAATGTACAAAAAAAGGACAATTTAAAGTTGGGTGCCGGTCACGTTCCGCCAGACGCGTGCACTGTTGACATGACACGCATGTGTTACTCCGTAAGTCTTCCCTGCGTAAAACTTTAGTTCCGATCGAAAAACAGTTCCGACGAAAGAAGTACTTTCTTTTTTTTTTTAGATTTCAAAAGCTATGTAACATAACCTTGGTTTACAGTCGCCCTTGTGGAACCATAATGTGTATGGTTAAGAAATAGGAAAAATTTATTTGTTATTATTGTTCTATTCAATGTTTTTCTATTACATTTTTTGTTCTATTAAATTTTTAATAAAGAGTCAAAAGTATGACTGGATTATGGGAGAAATTCTGAAAAAAGGGTCAAAGAACTTGTATGTAAAATTACATAATTTAATAGATAGAAACATAAATTTCACATCATTGTGCATTAGGAATCTAGACTTTCTCACAGCACGACCTCAGTTGGTTCCCATTGACACCAACATCTCCAGCACCATCACACTTAGCACTCTCCCCTGCTCTTCACCATGTGGACACATGACTGCACTGCCCTGTTCAGCTCCAACCACATCATCAAATTTGCTGATGACAGAACCGTGGTAGGCCTCATCAGCAGCAACGATGAGTCAGCATAGAGAGAAGAGGTCAGACACCTGACAGTCTGGTGGACTGACAACAACCTGGAAGTCCAGTCTGGTCCACATAAATAGCAAAACCGTAGAGAAGGACAACACACCACTGAAGACCTCACGTGGAGCCTGAACTGCTCATCTGCAAAAGCACAACACTGGCTTTACTTCCTGTGGTGGTTGAGAAAGGCTGGTCTCCACCCCCCACCTCCCCCACCCTCACCATGTTCTACAGGGGCACTATAGAGAGTGTGCTGACCAGCTCCAACGCAGTGTGGTATGGGAACTGTAGTGCTGCTGTCCACATATTACTTCAGAGAATAGCCAAGACAGCAGACAGAAGACATCACTGGTATGTCTCATCCCTCCATACAGGACGCCTTCGACACACACACCCCTTCCGCAAGGCGCCCAGCATTGGGGCCGATCCCACACACCCTTAACACAGACTCTTTGCCAGTTTACCGTTCTGCAGATGATGCTGCAGCAACTGAGCCAAGTCAGCCAGGCTGTGTGACAGCTTCTTCCCCAATGCCCCCCTCAGTACTTGCCACTGAACTATGGACTCTGAACTCTACAATAACACCTCCGAAGTACCATTTACATCAAATGCACATTGCACCTTATATCTGCTACCTTATATCTCTGCCCAAGTGGCAGTCACTATACCAACGTCACTGAACTATACTGTATATCTATGATGCAACTACATTACACTATACTGTATATTTATGATGTCGTCACACTACACTATACTGTCTTTTTATGATGTCATCACACTACACTATACTGCATATTTATGATGTCATCACCCTACACTATACTGCATATTAATGTCACTACACTACACTATACTGCTGCTACTGGCCCAGTATAACTGATCTCCTATACAGTGCTCTACCGTTGTCATGTCAGTTTGCTGTTTACTGCACTGTCCTGTCTTTTTGCACTACAGGCTGTGTTTGCACCATATGTTATACACTGCCCCTTTGCACTACGTATTGTATGTTTGCACCGTGGTCTTGAAGAAACACAATGTTTTTTTTGGGTGTGCTAAAGCCATTGTAGAGCTTTAAACATTTGTTACCATCTGATTATTGTTAAACAAGTTCAGGTAATTTGTATTGTTCCTGGAACAAAAGACGGAAATGGTGCTCTGTGAAGCTCTGTCAGTAGCTTAAGTCATGCAGTGTGGCCTAACCATTCACTCTAATATCTACATGTGAGATGTTACTGTTACTTTTTTGGGGGGGGCGGGGGGTCTCTGTAATGGTATGTAATGTTCTGCTTCTTTTATTTAATTATTTTACTGCCATTTTAAGGGCAGGTCAAGTAAATATGTATGTCAAGCGAGTTGTTGGACGACCAATATTAAAGTACACCTGTGGGGGCATCACATTACGGGGATCCTGTGCCGTTTTTGATCTTCAGGTTTTGAGCATAGAATGCAGGAGGAAGTCATTGAATCTTAATGAGTTTGTACATATCTTTGCCAGGAATCATAAGAAACTACATAATTCAGCTACTGTAATCTAGAAGATAAAAGCTAAGTGAGCTAGGGAAGCATGTGTCCAGTGGTGGGGTGGTGTAGTGTAGGTGATTTGGCAACCAACTGGATTTATAATTACGTAATTACATAATTATAAATATATGTTCTACTGAAACTATGATGTTAGTCATTAGTCTTTTATAACCAGCTTCATATTCATCTGCGTTGCTTTTGATGAACACATTGTCAATTAATTGTGATGCTACTCTAACCTACATACTTATTGTACATATTCATCCAAAGCAAAGTGTGACCTGTTTTCGTTATTTTTCATAGATTCTCCATTGCGGTCAGCACTCTCACATACTGCTATATTATCAGAAGTGTAGCACATTTTCCTGTACTTTATTGTACATATTTCAAATGTGAGGAAAAAGACTCTGAAATTGTCATATAAATATTCTTTTAGACATTATCTGCCATTTGAATATGTAATGAAAATATATTTTGGTTAGTCCCATACTTTTACATGGTGTTGCTTTTGTGAATTGAAATAACAAGGTGGACAAGTTGTCTTTTTGTGTGAAATGTCTTAAAAGTGAAATGCTGTCTAACACCAGTGCATCTGTCCTTAGATGTCTCATGTGCATAAGGACATTCCATGTTCTTTGGCAATGTACTGTACAGTCTGATATGTAGTCTGCCTATTGCCATTATCACATTGGCTACCATAAAATTTGAAAGATTGTAAACAGTTTTATATTAATCTGCCAAGTGTCACCCCCAATAAAATGACTGGACCTAGATGCCCCCCCAGTAGAAAAGTGCTGTCTATGCCCCTGCTCTACTGTATTTGGGTGTAGGTGGGGGTGTTTTACCTTAATTATACTACAGAACATATCCAGATGCATTAAGGGCTTGTTTAAAACCCTTTGTTTAAAAGGTTACTTTGTGCAGCTGGGAAGGGTGCTTAGTCCTGATATAATAGCTCAAAGTGGGTAATGTCTATTTTTGAAACCAAGATCCAAATGAGTGTCATTCAAATCCCATTCAATATCCCTTCACCAGTCACACACACACACACACGCACACACACAAATGCAGCATGGATATTTAATGCAAACCGGGTAAGGCAGGTGTTTGCCTTGCTATATTATGCCGATTGTGAACAACTGGTTGGCCAACAATGAAATGAAAAGCAATATCCATGTCTGTTGTCGCTATTAATAGTTTTAATGTGTTGCTGTTTTTTATTTCAGTTTTTGCATGTATTTTCTTTGATATGATATTCATTTATTAATATATTTTAAATTAATTAGTGCATTTGTCAATGTTGGGGGAGTTAGGATGATTTTAAGGGCCCCTGAGCAATGTTGCAGAGGAAGAATACAGTGGGATGAAAACAATGTGATGGAATGAATATGTAAACATGCTAACATGTATATCATTTGCTTAATGACGTTTGCTTTAGCTGGCAGTAAATCTCTGCCAATAAAGGAAGACGAAAACAGTCAACAAATCAGGAACCAGCGGGTGTGATTGGCCATGGCAGTTGACAAATCAAGATCCGATGGGTGAGGCTGGGCATGGGCGGGGCTAGTCCTCTTGCAACCTGCAATGAGGCATAGTTGACATAACCTGCCCGGAGCACCTTCGTGATACCAGCCCATTATCTTTGCATAATGACCACTACTTCATTTTATATTTGTTTATGTTTTCATGCGATATAAAATAACAGAGAGCACAAAACAAAGCTTGAAACTCTTTATTTCATGTTTATTTAAAATTTTTTATTAATTTCACTTGTTTATTTTACATTAATACAATGACTGTCACATCTTTTCCAATACTTCTTGTAATAAGAATAACTACAAAAAGTAGTCCTCTGCTGAATTATGCATGTAATCACACTCATGTCAAGTGCTTAGAATAAAATACTTAGAATAAATATTCTTTAAACATTGTGCTGAATGTGAATATGGATAAGGTTTTAAACAAGTATTATAACAGAACACAATATCCACAAGCTCCCCTAGGCAATTAGGTTGACATTAAGAAATCGACACCAGCAACGTAAAAAAGAAACAGTTTGCTGTTTTGTTTCCACCTGAGTTTCACTTTTCTTGTTCGTCCAATCACATCCCTATAAAAGTAAAGGTGCACAATATTTAATGAGGATGTTGTCTGGTCAGGTAATGCTCATTTTACATCAGACCATGAGAATTCACACTCAGAACTTTAACCATTTCAGTTACAGAGCAATTAAATGTGCAATTTGGGTACATATATCACAACTTTAATACTTTTGAAAGAAAATGTGTTATAGGTAATCAGCACGGGTCTGCTCACCATCTTGCTCCTCTGGAGATCACACTGTATATTATGAATTTCACGAATCTCTGCATCATTTCCAGGAACTTTCATTTCCGGGTCAGGGCATGCCGACCACTTGAATATGCACCAGGGTTTGACTCCAAACTAGAAGAAACAAAACCAAAAGTAAACCACCCTAAAATGTCTATTACATTTACATTTATAGCATTTGGCAGATGCCCTTAGCCAGTGCGACTTACATAAATCTTTTAATATTTTCCCAGATAAATTAGCTTATTTTTTAATTTATATTTCAATTTGTCATTCGATAAAAGTATCCCTTTTAAATAAGCATGTTACCAATTATTTTAATAGGCATATTACAAAAAGTACAAACAATATATACTGGGTATTTCAACAATTCAACTAGATATTTGAACAGGAGTTAATCAAAATGAACAAAAACCTTATCAAAGCAGATTTATAACACCAGTGACACCATATAACACCAGTGAATAAACAAGCGATTTTTCATTTTACCAAACGGCAAAATTAACAGATAAAATATTGACAGATAGTACATTTCCATATAAATTAGCTTTTTAATTGTTCTGATTAGTCATGGCATTAACACAGATATGTCACAAATAGGGTGTAACGCCAGTGACTGTGACACCAGTCATATGCTGATTAAATGGTTAAAATTGTTTTCTTTTGTTAATAGTGCTTAAGATCAGGGACGTGTAGAAGTTTCATGCTGCCTGAGAAGCTTATCGATAATTTTATTTATTACACACAATGAGCAACACTCTTGACTCACGATTTTGTTCCTTTTTCTGTTTCTTCTAGGCTGACCCTTGACCAGAGGACGCTGTTAAAAAATAATAAGAAGAAAAAAAATCAAAAGATATGCGACTTCAATTGCCCAGCCCTTACAGTGCCTAAGGTCAATTACCTGTCGAGGTTTTGTGTTGACTGAGAAAATAATATTGCTAAGTTTATGGACTCACCATCTCATTCCTTGTGCTGTTTCTTCTAGGATGATCCTTGAACAGAGGAAGTTGTTTAACCCTCCTATTGTGGTAGCTTTTGGCATAAACCTCTTGTGTTGGGCGGGTCGGCGCCAACCCCAACACAATAATAGGGTTAACCCATATGTGTAATTGAACTTGTGAATAAAAAATGTGTAGAGATTCACGTTAACGCTAATGATTCTTCTAAACTGATGGTCTTCTTTCATGTCTTGATATATTTGGATGTGGTAATGATTAAGCAGTGACAGGAAAGGCATGTATATATACATAAAACAAGGTGATAATTACCTCTAGTGACCCACTGCAATTCACCTGATATTGTGGAAACAAGCAAAATGACAGTCATGAGCGTTTATAACAATTTAAGTATTTCACATCTACATATGCAATTTTATATGTATCTTACAGAATAGTGTATCAAATGGAGGGCATCCTTCTGGATTTGTTTTAGACACTCCTCTCGTGATTTCGTGGCCCACGTGGCCAGGCAAACCCCGAGGACAACAGTGATGTGACCTGCAAAACGAAAAAAATAAGTAAGCATGAATTCAAAGACATTTGACTTCACCAACAGTAACAAATCCAATCGCACTGCGCGTTAAAAGCATCTGCTTATTACCAATTAAATATGCCTTGCCCATTCTGACCTAGTCTGCAAAAGGTTAGGAGGTACGGCATCTTTTATACCCGTTTTAGCGCCCACATATTTCTTGTATTAAGAGGTGTGGTTAAAAAAAAAACAGACCGTCGATCCAAAAACTTGTATCTATGATGATCGATATTATTGCTGATGTTGTCTAGGTTAGTGGTGGTAGCCGTGTTGTTGTTTTTGCAGTGTTGGGGAGGTAGTACTGACTGTAGCAGTAACTTAACCAATGATTGTTTCATGCCAAAACATTTAGAATTAACATTATCGAAACGATCGAGTGTAATGACTCTTCACCAACTTTGTTGGGGGAAGAACCCGTATATTTACATACAATAGAGCATACCGTTTTGTTTAAACGGTCACGGATGCTTAGCGATCTGTATTGCGTCCAGAAAGGGAAATGGTATCGGATAAACTTATAATGACTCACAACAACATCCATGGAAATGACTCAGCTTCCAATGTGCGCTCCTATTCAAAAGTTCAGTTTCAGCATCCAAGCGGGGATTAATGCAATAAAAACATTTTAAATGTTAAAATATGCTCCAGGCGCAGTGCATCATCAAGCTGGGTAAATGTTTATGGAGGACGGACGAATATAGATAGCTAGCCTCAACCGTAAATGGTTTCAAGCACAGAATCTGCAACCGCATCTTCCAGTTGTATGACAACATACAGATACAGCGTCTTACTTACTCCAACCCAAGAAACCGCAACTGATGCAATTTCTCATCACCCTATAGGCGTTGATTTGGGGAGAGGAGGGTGTACAGTACACGTCCACTTCAATGTTATATTATATTATATTATATGAAAGTTTCACACAATGTCGAGTAATAGAATGCTTGGTGTATAAAAACACGCGGAAGATTATCTCATAATTATCACTTATTTAAAGTTTTGTTACTACCGAGCATCCCTATATTAAAATGGTCTAAACTCCTTATTTTCATGTCGGTGATTCTCATAAAGATTATCTACTGATTTGCTTGTTCAACTAGCTTGTTTATAAGATAATATGATAACACTTTACTTGAGGGGACACAAATAATGTAGTATTATCCTATTACTTATGTATTTATTAACCACAAACTAAGTGTTAGTTACAACCTCTCAAGTTGTATTTGTTCATCTTTAATGGACTGCCATACCTTTTATCGCGAGCAAGTACTATATTTGTTACTATATCTGAATATTCTGTAAACAACTGATGAACAAGTAATGAATAACACAAGTGAAATACTAATCTTTCATCTTTCATTTTTCATCATTAAAGAAATATGACACATCTTTCTTCTGAAGAATATAGCGTATTTGTTCATAATGTGTACTTTGAGTTACTACTTATTTTTACTAAGTATTTGCGTCCCCATACGTAGTTACCGGTAAGAACATAGGACAAACAGCATTTGTCTGTTACAAATGTCATCGTATTGTGTTTGCTTTCAAGACATAAGAATAAGCAAGAAAAAAACTCAGATACCAGAAACTCAGAACCATCTATTCCATAAACAATGCTGGCAGAAAGCTTATTTCTTGCTAAGAATAGAACAAAATCTAATAATAAAAAAAAAGTCTTCTAGTTGCTATTCTATGCGTGCTGTGTTTCTGCTAATGATTCTTTCCCCAGTGTTAGGATGAGTTTGTGTTTTTCCACAGTGCAGGGCCAGACATTCCCGCCTGGAGTCATAATTCCCGCAAATTCAGCGTACATAATGCGGGAAATTGCCGCACTTAAACTGGCATATGAGTGACGATGGATATAAGTAAAAATGCAAAGCTGAATATCACTCTTCATAAATTGATTGTAGCGGTAATCGTTTACGATTTAAAAAATTAACTGATACCGTGCGAGTGTAAACGTCACAGCTCCGATACACCCGTCCCCCGCAATGTTAACATGAAACCTGCGTCTTCGCCCCACTCTTTACTATATCATAAACGGTCATCTAAAACGGAAAATCTTTCCAACTTTCCACGCGATTTCAGGGATTTCAGAAACACAGTTTCACACCCTAAGAATCTCGTAAAACGCGAATTCCAGTTTACTCTGAGGTAGGGTTGCCACATTTCATGAGAAAAATAAAGGACGCCAGAACCACTATGTGCCAGGTGAGCCAGGTGGGACGCGCAATTTCATTCTCAAATACGGGACGATTCCGTATTTTAAAGGACGGGTGGCAACCCTACTCTGAGGTGATATGAGCGATAGCTCTCGCTCTGCCTCTCTATGAAATGCACACATAGTACTGGGCAAACGCCTAAGGCAGTCAAAGGAAACGTTTATAGCAATTTATCTGGGTAAATAGAAACAGAATTTGACATTAGAACGTATGGAAATTAAAGTAACACAATAAAAACCAGCACAAATTTCTTCTGTCCTCAGAATATTTACTGATATCTTGTTGGCTGCCTAGATGAAGACCACTTCAGTCCCCAAACCTCCACAGGGACACCTCACCCTCACCTCATTTATTTGTTATTTGTTACCTTCCACAAGCAGCTCACTTAATGAATTCAATGTTTCAAATGTCAATGAGGTATTGATTAGCTATATGAGGTAGTGGTCAAACTATATAGAAAACTAACTAACTATATACTAACTAACAAACTATATAGAAATATATGGTTTACATGTAAACATAATTTTCTTTGACTGCCTTAGACTTTTGCCCAGTACTGTATAGGTGAGAGTGAAGCATGGGGTCTGAGCATAGACATTTGTCCAGCTACCTCGGAAAATTTTTCAGGGGATTATGGGCCTTGCATAAAGGCCCCACAGCGATGCGGCTATTCGGGAGAGGACGGGTTTTAAACTGGGAACCTAACCCGCTGTGTCACACACCGTCCACAAAACACACACACAAATGTAATCATATAAAACACAAAAAACTATATTTCAGATTGTGTTGGCAGGGTAAAATTTTCGGCCAGCAACAGTCATGGCTGAATCAAACCTCTTAGGCAGAGGTACTGTCACTGCACAAAATGTGGCTTTCCTCAGGCACTCAGTGGGCCTTGGCAGACTGGTGTATCTAAAGTGTCCGCCATTATGTACAGGCCCCAGGTCCACGAAGCACAGGGCACGAGGCAGGGGATACTCTAAACGAGATGCCAGTTCATCACAGAACAAGGGGCACCCTGGACAGGATGCCAGTCCATCACATGGCAAAAGGCAGGGGACACACTAGACAAAATTGGTTTGGGGAGTGAATCATAAGACTTGAGAGTCTTCGATCTCCCATGGAGAAAATGTCCATTTTCAGGGACATTAAATGTAATGCAATATTTAATCGGTTAAGCAAGCAAAAACAAAGGCAAGTATGCAATCTTAAGATTTAACCCCAGGCCTCTAGTTTTTCCAACTATACATCCAACTATACATCCAACTGCACATTTTCCATTCACATTCTACATTTTACTTACTTAGCAGATGTTTCATCCAAACCGATGTACAATTGAGAAAACAGGGCCAGTCAGTCCCTTGAGTAATTTGGGGTTAAGGGCCTTATTCAAGGTCCCAATGGTGACATTACTTGCAAAATCTTGCAATCATGGGCATTATACATTCTTCTGGAAATTATAATGTGAAAAATTTACTAGTCTACTGGTTACTAGTTTTACAAACTAGTAAGAGTAAGATGAGTAAGATGATAGACAGGCATGTTGCTGAAAATGTATAGCTCTGGAAAAAGTTGAGAGGCCACTATATATTTAAAAAAAAAAAATATCTGCATTATTAAATCCTGGTTTAATCCAGGTTCTGCTGGCAGAAGGCTACACTGAGCAGCAGGGTGCTTCCAGGCAGAAAGTTTCTAAGACAGCAGTATACAAAAATAAGGTGAAGCAGGAGACATTGGGAATGACCAGATACCAGCCAAGTAGAAGTCGTAAGCAACTTTCTAATGCCAGAGATGACCATTAACTAATCCGACAGGGCCTCATAAATCAGAGGTTAACCTCAAGTGACCTTCAAAAGGAATGGGAAACATTAAGTGGTGTGAAGTGCACAGCTAGGATGGTTTGTATCAGGCTCCTAGAAGCAGGACTGAAGACCCATAAAGCAAGGAAGAAGCCCTTCATCAATGAGAAGTAGGGAAAAGCCAGGCTGGAGTTTGCAAAAATGTACAGGCACTTACCCAAATAAACTGAGAAAAGAGTGAAACTGAAAAGGTTACTGTGGTCTATTAATTTTTTCCAGAGCTGTATTCAGTCAAGCAATCAATATTTCCAATATGTGTTTAAAAATCTGGCTCTGGTCCCACACCTACTTTATGTTCAATACCAAATTCTAATATGCATCACAGCTATTTCAGAAAAAAACTACCCTGGGTCTTAGAGCCGGGGTGAGCAAAGGCATTAGTTTGCACACATCTCCCAATAATGCCTGAGGGCAAAAATGACCCCAGTGCAGTGCAAACATGATGGATACTAGTCAATATTCCTCAGCATTAACTGAATTTCTGGTGTAATTCAAATCGCAAAAATTGACTCATTCCAGGTTACATCACTGCAATCCTTTCACACCTACAGATTTGTTCATATTTTTGTGTCTGTGGTAATGTATACAACACAATTTAAAAAACAAAAGAACAGAGTCAAATTTTTGACACTTATATTTGGCAAGTCTCAAATCACTGAAGAATTTTACATCTTGAAACACGCAGCAACCAAATATGCTTAAATAAAATACCTATTAGGAACAACTTGACTTCAGCAAAACCACGTGCACAAGCCGCACTGGTCTTGTTGGAATTTCATTCCATCAGTGTTCATACATCTGCAGCTGTACTCTGTATTACCGTATGTATGCTAAACTGTTAGACAATTTACCATAAATACCACATAAGCAGAGATTAAAGTGCAAATAATTTAAAGACAAAGAATCACATAAGTTTACTGTACACTGTTTAAGAAACGGCAATGTTTTCCGATGGTCAACAAACTGGCTTGTAAATTGAAATTATGTCATGTGAACTGCAGGCAGGGTAACATTGTTAAAGTAAAAAAATATATGCATCAAGAGCAACGCTAGTAGAGAGGATTTGAGAACCGTTGTAGATTACATTAATCTAGTGATTACCAGGTTAAATGAGAGTGACTACCTTAATCATTTCCAGCAATTAATCATCACAGAAATGTTCATGAGTGAAATTCTTTTGAAGTGCTTCAGGGACAAGACATTAACATACTGACAGATTTGAAATATTGTCAGGTGTTTTTTTGTGGAGGTGGGGATCTTTTCCGCCGTTACTTGGTCTTTGATGACCCCGGTGAAGAGGGAAGTTGTAGGAATTTTAGGTGCACTGACCAGACGCAGCATTTGACTTTCAGGCCGTTTGTAACAGCGCAGAATAAATCATCTTGGTGACGCGCAGCACGGCGGCATGCAGGGAATATTGCACCACGACGGTCCCGAAGCCCTTGTAGAAGCCCAGTGGGCCCTCCTCTCTGCGGATGGTGCTGACACAGTCCCTCATACCCTCGTACTGCGTGTTGATGGGCAGGACCTCGAAGCCAAGGTCCGTGTTGTCGATGATGGTGCGTGTGCCCTGGATGTGCAGGCGGTGCAGCACCGTCTCCAGAGGGAAGAGGGCCACATCCGCACACAGGCTGCCCGCGAAGCTGGCCATGAGCTCGGGGAAGTAGGCGTCCAGCATGCCCTGCACAGTCTCTGACCCAGCTTGACCTGGCCGCCCAGGGGAGCCACGCCGTCGCAGGAAAAGCATGACCAGCTTCTGCACGGCGGAGCTGATGACATAATGCAGAACCCCGTGCAGGACTGTTGGGAACAACAAGCCCCATAGGGGCAGCAGACGCTTGCTGTGAGGGATTCCCATGCCCAGAACTCGGCCCAACCCCTCCTTCACGCAATCGAGGATTCCAGGGTTGTCCCGGATGATCTCACTCTGTCAGAAGAATGAAAAAGAACGAAAAGGTACATGTCGTGACTCGTGTGCTGGTGTTATCTCCACCAGGCCCCAGGAATGACATCAGGTGAGGCATTACGACTCTCTTAATTATACCTTCATTATACCAAGTTCATTATGCTCAAAATCAAAATTTTTCATTTCTAAAAATTTTTGTGACGTCTGTACCTTTTAAACACCCTGTTGATTTTGGTCTCGGTTTATGGTTTAATAGGCAATAGATAAAAGCAACCAATAAACCAATCTAAAAGTTAAACACAAGTCTAGTCCAAAAAACACTTCCTGAGGATATCATAAGTGCTCGAAACAGGAAACTTTTGAGTAGCTTAAGGAATAAGAACTAAAAAAGGGTAGCTAACTTCTAATTAGGGTAGTAGGGTTAGAATTATAGAATTATAGAATTATAGCCATAACAGATAGCCAGATGAGAAAGAGAAACTGACTCTGTATCTTACAATCAAATTAACTTTTACCGTTTCTTAATTGTGTTTTGTTCTTAGTAAATATCAATTCTTTTTGTTTCGTTTCAAATGCATACTGACCTGGACAGTCTCAATCAGGCTTGCTGAGTAAAACGGCATTGCGACCACATATGTCAACCTGTTGAAAAAGATAAAATATATAATGCATCAGTGATTATAAAGGGAAAGCATTGAACCAAGATGGAGCAATCTGATCTGATAGAACGATAATCTGCATTCAGTGTCTTTCTGTTTAGCCATCACAAAAATACCCTCAAAAGAATCGTACATTGAGTAAGCACCAACATTCCCCACAGGTCACCTTGAGTCAAAAAAACTATACAAATGTCATTTCTCAAAATAAATACACAAATCTTTCTTAAACCATGCCAAAACTGGGAGTCTAATATACTGGAAATGCAATTCAATTACAGAGGAACAAAACAACAATAAATAATCTCACTACCAATAAAAATATCACTTACCCTTTCAGGACCAAGTGTCCAAGTACTTGTTTAGGATTCCACTTATGTGATAATTCCCTGAAGAAAACAGGTCATGTATTACCTACACTGGGTACTGTTTTCCTAAGTGCTTTGCACTTTCATCTAAATAAATCTTGCCATAAATATCCAGGAATAAACAGCTGAACGTAATTAATGATGCTCATTGCAAAAAAACTATTAACTAAATACCCTAAAAGTCAGGGTAAAATGATACAGCATATTTTCTGCAATTACAACATACAATATCTTTTACAAAATCATTAATGTGAAGTTTAGAACAGCATTTCTCAACCCAGTATCCGGGGACCCCCAGGCAGCCCACGTTTTTGCTTCATCCTGACTCCCTGCGATGTGACAGTTCACATTTTGGCTACTGGGAGCTGGGAGGGAGCAAAAACATGGAATGTATGGGGGTCCCCAAGGACCAGCTTGAAAAACACTGGTTTAAAATATGCATCTAAACCAGGAGTGGGCAATCTGTTCTGCAAAGGGCCGGTGTGTATGCAGGTTTTTCGGGATAACCTTTAAATCAGCTGTTCAAGTATGAGGACTCTTCAGCCAATCAGTCCTCTAATTAGTAACCTAATTAGCGAGTTGCAGTGAAAACTCGTATACACGACGGCCCTTTCTGCCTACCCCTGATCTAAACGGTAATGCTGTGATTCAGGTGGAAGCGTCATCAGCAATATTATGGACCCATAATAGCTTTACCTTGGGAGAGGGGTGCACTCACTGATGATGCCTTCAGCACCCAGAGTGACGCCCTGGACTACAAATGTGCTGCCCATTCCCTTCCATAATGCCTTTGGACCCTGGGGGAAAAAGAAATAGATATACAGTACTTTGCAAACGTTCTAGGCAGTCAAAGGAAATGTTTAAAACTATTTATTTGGGTTGTTAGTGTACATTTGCTCAGAACAAAAATCACAGAAATAGCATTACAACAGATGCAAATTAAAAGTAGCACAATAAAAACTCACAGGAATTAATTCTGTTCTCCAAAATATTACTGATATCTTGCCGGATGGCTAGAAGAACACTGCTTTGGTTCCCAAAGCTCTACACAGGTGCACCTCAACCATTCCATGTATTTTGTTAAACTAGTTTAAGTCAATGTGGTATGCTACTGTGCTACTGTTCTAATCAAAGGAATACATGGGTGTATGGAATGGTTGCAAATAACGGAGCTAATTTCAGAAGAAGTTTTGACATGGTTCCCCTACCACACTTTTAGACATAGTATCATAGTTTTAACACCATTAAACCAGTTACACATCATTTTCTTTGACTGCCAAAGACTTTTGCTCAGTACTGAATGTTCATACAAAAATGAAAAGAAATTTAAATATTAAAGATGTGTTACATTCTTTACCTGAGTTTTGGTGATATTGTACATTACACCAACAGCAGTAAATGGCGATAAATGGAGAGTCTTAGCATGGTAATTCACCTGTAAACAATAAACACATACGATGTGCTTACAAACTCAAAAGGATGGACGTTGTGCTGTAACTATAACCGTGATTTAGCCAAATTTGAATTTGGCTAATGAAGGTCATTCATGTGGTTTTCACAGTATAACTTCATCATCAGGAGTATATATTTTTTTTTAAACAGTGGTTCTCAATTCTGCTTCTGAAGGATCCCGTCAGAATGTTTTCAGTCAACCATAGTATAATCAAGCTCAGATAGTCCTTAACAGGCTGATAATGCTGCAGGTGGGAAGCAGTGCAGGTTGGATTGAAAACATTCTGGCAGGGGGTCTTCCGGGAACAGGACTGAGAACCACTGGTGCAGACTTAAGTAGACTTAAAAAGAACAGGTTAACAGTTCCAGTATTAAATTGTCCACAAATTCTCATCTGAAAAATCCCTGTTACAAAATAACAAACTGTGAGCTAGTAGGACATTTGCAGATACAAATGTTGCAACTGGGGATGATAAACTCTTATTGAAATAGAACAAATATAGAAATAGCAGTTTCACCAAATGTATGAGAGCGCATTCATTACGGTATCCTGAGCAGCTGCTTTGTGCCCTGTGCCTTGCTGAGACGACCATCTCTCACAGTGTTTCTCAACCCAGTCCTTTGGGACCACTAGACAGTCCACGGTAGCAAAAAGTCAACTGCCTGGCAGCAAGCAGAGAGGGAGCAAACACGTGGACTGCCTGGGGGCCCGGAGGACCAGGTTAATAAAAGATACTATTAGACAGATTTTGCAATCTGTGATCGCTTACACTTACCTGGCACTGGCGACGAAACACGATGCAAGGGTGAGCCAAGACATTTTCAGTGAAGAGACTGAGAACAAAAAAACAACAACTTATTGTTACAAGTTGCAATAGCAACAGGCTCATGTACAGTGCCTCCAAAAAGTATTCAGACCCCTCCGGTTTTCCCACACTTTGTTTTGCAGTACACTCTTTTGCATGGGAATCAGCACCCCACCCCCTCCCAATAAATCAACACAGTGCCCTATAACTGCAGAGTGTAATAATTTTAGCAAATATACATACAAACTGAAATCTCCCAATTTCATAAGTATTCACACCCTTTAGTATGATGATCCAAGCTGAGCTCAGATGCATCCTATTTCATTTGATCAGCTGGCAGGCCTCTGACTGTACTATTCCTGAGGAAACATTCACATGACTGAATGCGATGTAGGAAGGTAGAACCCTGTTTTTATAAGGTCACAGTGCACGGCAGAGTGAAAATCTAGCTAAGAATCCCAAAAAACACTTAGCAGATAACCAAGACAGGATTATGTCAATGCGTAGATCTGTTTAAAAAAACAATGCGTAATAATAACTGGCATGCACTGAAAGTAGAGCTGCAGCTATCGATTATTTTAGTAATCGAGTATTCTATCGATTATTCCATCAAATAATTGAATAATCGGATAAGAAATACTTGTCTTATTAAAGTGCAATAGTAACTATTCAAAAGAGAGAAAAGATGGGTCTCTTAAAATGAACAACTCATTGGTTTTAATGGTTAAACTGCATACCATAATAATGATATATTAAGTAATTCAACATCAGGGATATGAAATACTCCGAAAATAAGCACTTTTTGTTTGAGCGCTGTTTGCAAATGCAGCACTTAAAAAGCGCACGTAATCATACAGACACTTTACTGAAACACGGTATTTTTTTGGCAAATAACCACAAAATAATTTAAACTATTTTGCCATAAATTTGGTAGTAAATTCACACTGACCCATGTGACCCGAGGAGAGCTGTAAACTGATATTTTAAATCAGCTGTATTAACATGGTAGTAGTGCAGCTAATATGTAATGTTACCCTGTGTACCCTGTGAAATGGGGACGTTAGCCTCGATAGCTGCTAAGCTAACTTCGGTCATTATTAATTATGATAACCAATAACAACTAATACTGTGCACATATAAAAACAAAATATTATTTAGTATATTAATGACAGCTAATCTGTTAAATGCTTTTTCTTTTAATTCGTCATTTTATCAACATACCACTTAAAGTGCTTGGTAAGCAATGGAAATGACCGTGATTCAATGGCGTGAATGTCAATGTTTGGAACTATTCACCATCTCCATGACTCAGAAGATGGCTGGAAATTTCTCCGCCATTTATTTTAGAATGGGTCCCTATGGGAGTGTCGCTGTCACTACCAGCGTTACCAGGTCCAGCAAAAATCTCCAGCCCAAGATTGGCTAAAAATTTCCCCAACGGAAGCCGAGTCCCAGCAGGGTCCCCCCTAGAAATCTCCAAGTTAAATGTAAGACATTTTTAATAGCAATCACAATGAAATTGTATGCCAGTGTCGCACACATGCTGACGGCATGGTCTATGTGGGTGATGCTGACAGCACTGGGAATTTCGGGAAGAGGAAGGGAAAAAGCAGCATGCAGAAGGAGCCTCTTGCTGACTATGGCATAGAAGGGAGGGTGTGAACTGGAGACCTGGAGATGATGAGCTGTTTATTTGACTATCACTGCCGACCCGCCAACTGGGGGGGTGTAGCAAAGAGTGACTATTGGAGGCGTCCTAGGATGTATTCAAATAAAAGATGTATCCCGTTGGCCTAAATGGCAATAAAAAAATACTGCTGATTGGTGGGGAAAATCCAATAAAACAGGGGGGGAGAGCCTGGGTATTTTCTGGAGGCACCGTGAATCACTCCTGATGCATTTCCTCTCTGAAAGCCTGCATGTCTTTTTTTTGTTAATTTTTTAAAAATGTAATTTCTTGGAATACACACATTTAGTATGTAATTATCAAATTCAAACACATGACATTATTTTTAAATACAAATAAAATTTGTAGTCATAATTAAATACTACTATATACTGAGACCTCCATAATATTGCACAGAAGTGTTTGGTCACTTACCTTGCAAGGCCTATACCAAATCCAGCAAATCTGTTTAAATGCTCTGGAAGAGAAAGTACTGAGTTACAATCACAGCAGTAAAGTGCTGAACAGGGCAGAAAGGAACAGGAACATAGCTGAGACAGTAGGTAGAGGTCTGTCACTGTGGTCTTTCTGGTCCTGATTCATGCATCCTTTAGCAGGGCTGTATTACCTTCTCTGCAGGCCCTAGGCTGACAAGGCTAGGAGGACCCCCCAAGTTGGGCACTTGAGCTGTTTTTTTGGATCCGATAGAATTAAAAATGTTTAGGTGACCAAACATATTTTAAATACTGAGAGCAGAAAACAGGACACACTGCCACTGGCCTCCAGAGCCCAAGCAGCACACTCCTGTTTTAAATAGGGTGACCAGATAGTCCATGACAGGGAGGACACTTTGGGGTATTTCAGGTTTGAAAAACTACTTTAAAACTTGAAGGCTGCTGTGCTTGGCGAAATAGCTCGGTTCTTCTTGTGTTTTGACTTCTTTGTTCCCTTCATTGAAAAACTCATCCAGCTGTTTCATACTAACAATAGTGACACATGAATGATTACAGGTAGGGGTGTTACCAGAACTATGCATTTCGATAAACTTTGCGTTTCTTCTGGAACTGATGGGGTCAGCGTATACGCCTACAAGTGTTCTAGTCTATCCTTGCATGCTAAAGAAGGAGGATACCCACAAGCACAGAAAAAACATGATGGCGTGGAAAGGTGCTTCTGGATTCCAGTCCAGTCGGATCATAAGCGAGTCCCTACTGCACAGTTAAGTCGGGCTATGGTTATAACGCGACTGTGCCAATTAACTGGACTACTGTTCTTGTCCCAGTATACAAGCACGGGAGGGGAATCAATTTATTGACCAAAGTATGTCCAATTCTGTTATGATAGGCAGTGATATGGTTCCTTTGACCTGGTTAGTACTGGGCTTTTACCGGCTGACCTAAAAACTATTGACAAACAATTTACAGGGCTCGAAAAATTGGTAGCCTGACATCCCCGGGCTATTAACTTTTCCCATCGGGCTACCAAAATGAAACACTGCCCTGCAAAACTGGCTATCTGAAATTATACTCTGAGTGAAATCAAATTACCTCCTTTATTTGCTTTGACCACTCTCATGACTTGCTATTTGAATAATAATAATAAAATAATAATAATAATAATAATAAAAGAAAACGAATCACGGAACAAACAGGTTTTTAATGATGCCGATTTGTCCACAGAGATTTGTACGCCAGTACAAGTGTGTAATGAGTTTACTTCCCCTCTCTTCTCTCTTTCATATGATGCTTGGCAAAGGCTGTTGGCGCTTTGCTGCCACCCCCCGTAAGGCAGTGTAGTTCTAACTTCACTTATTTCACTTTTCCACTGCACCAGGTACCGTACTTTTGGTATTCCAAGAAAGTACCAAAAGTATGATACTTCAAAGTGTTAGTTTTCCACTGGCATAAAAACTGGTACCAGCACTGACATCACAACATGAGGCAGGGTATTTTGTACTGAATTTTTCATATCAGACATTATAGCACTGGGGGTTAAAGTTTCAACAAAGCATTTTTACTCTGTCATTGGGAAAAAAATTTAACTGGCTTTGCAATTTTAATGATTATGCCTTTTATAGATTATCAAATATATGCTTAAAAATCAATTTACAGTTTACATCAGCTGCTTTTGCATGAGTGCTGCATGCATACTGTGAGACAATCATAATTCTCTGTCCAATGACAGAGTAAAAATGTTTTAGCGAAACAAACTTGGGATGTTTTCCAAAATTCAAAAATCTGATGTTATAACCTACTGGTTTGGGGGAACATTTCGGGTAGGTTGTTGAATTTTTTAACCAAAGCGTCAACTTCACCATAAAGGTAAGCAGTAACTTTCAATGGGAAGGCAGGGGGATCCACTGTACAGTGTCTGAGTAACGGTGTGGATGTACATAGGCAGGTTTGCCTTCAGTCAGAAGGAGCCCTCTTCTTGCAATCTGACCACTTACATTTCTCTAACAGTACAACACATGCAGTCCCTATCTATAGCCCCCAAAAGTGCCTGGTGACCAAGCCTCCCTACATCCATCATTAGGATGCCATTAAGATAATCACACTGAGCAATTAGCAATAAGATGTTTGCTGCTGCGTCTGTCCCATCATTGTGACGCATTTAAGGCTGACTGAAAATTGTTGCACTACTAGCACATACATCATAGTACTGTAGTCTGTTCTGTACTATTGGTGCTTACTGAAATGCCATTTTTATAATGTTCAAATGTTTTTAATAATTAAATATATTAATATTTTATTTTACCGTGGTATCTAATGTGGTATCAAGAATCATGTAATTCTACGGGTACTGGTCCAGATCATTAGATTTCTGGTGTCGTGACATCCCTAATTACAGTAAACTGACCAATCAGCACACAGCAAGAACTCAGTGCTTAAGTGAAACCCAGATCTTTTAACATGAAATGTTAGTTTACAAATCCTGTCCTAGCTCAAAGCGTCCTCCCTGACATGGATTATCTGGTCGTCCTGGTTTTAAAGCATAAGCATCCACCTTTGTTGTTTTCCATCTCATTAATAATTCCATTTGAACATATAAAACAAGCAAAGAACAGACTTGGGGAACACCATTGCTTTTGAAATCAACACTGAGTGATGACTCCGTTGTAGTCATGACTGTAACATTTCTGATTGCATTCAAAGCAAATGTTTATTAAAACCCACTGGATACCGAAATTCATGCCTAACTTCTGGAAATAAATTATTTTAATTCAGTATTATGTAACCATTTGTGTGATGATTATTCGTCTCACCTTTATATATTTGTTTAGTGTCACATTCTGTTCTTCACAATATTTATTTGTGTGCTTTTTTAAATTTATTTGCACTCCATTTGCTCTTTCTGCACTTGTCTTTGTACCTTATCCATTTGGATCTATATTTGTGTTCATCTGTTCTTGCTGCTGTATGCACCAGAATTTCCCCCTGGAATCAATAAAGTTAATCTTAATCTTAATTTTAATAACTTCACAAAGACAGCAGGTCATGTATCAACTGGTCATTAAAACACCGATAAACTCCATTAGTCAGAATCACCAAATATTAAAATTATTAATGAAAATTAATTCTTCTTCTGATTCAATGTTTAGTGTGCGTTTTCAAATTGTGAAGATCACATAATTACTAAAAAGACAACCTTCAGGTTTTAAGCAATTGATCAAAACAAAACCAGCAAACAGCTGAACCGGAATCAAATCCATGCAGGTTGTTTAAACCACAACAGTGCTGGATGACCGGCCACTTCAGGAGAATCACAACTTCTCAAAGTGCACATCTGCCTGCGTTCGTTGAAAAGCACTGGACTTTGCAGGGACGGTGATAAACAAGCGATACGGCTTGGGTTCCGACAGCACATTCACTTACGAGAAGTACCAACTAGGTCACACCGCTGAACCACGGATGACCACTCAACGTTACAAATTACTCAGTGTTCCCGCTTGATCTATCTATCGCTCTATCTGACATAAATGGATGAAATTAACTGCATTGGGGGCGGGTGGATTTCCGTGGTTTATACGTGTGACCCGAAACATACGAGGACCTCAGAGTCTGCAGAGACGGAGACGACTCAAACGGTTCCTGTCACACCCCTTACCAGAGGCTCCGGCCGCCGGCTGAGTGTCCTCGGAGGGCACTGCAGGCGCTGCCGCCGTCTCGAACTGCGGCGTCCGCTCGCCATAGTGCAAGTTTCTGCTGCCGGGGATGTCCGGCGGTGTCGTGACCCAGTGCTGAAGGTCCGTGTTAGACGAGTTGTTAAATGACCTTCCACCATAACCCCCTCCGTAAGACAGGTCCTCTCTACCCCTGTAACCTAAGCCGTCAAAACTATCCGGCCTCCTGGCAGTCATTTTGCTTGGGGTAACTATAGCGACGGATTTATGCACGCACAAAATCGTCCAATATGCGTAAATCCTGTCGAGCTAAGATGAGAACATGAATAATAGGAAAGGAAAGGAAAACATCCAAAGGAACCGATTGGCTAGGCGGCTAACACCTTTTAGCAAAACATCGATACAGATCGGAAGAGAGAACTGTTACCTCTGACTTCCGGAAATGTGTTCGATCATTTCCGATCCTTGTAAAGCATTCTGGGATATATAGTACATCTTACGCGTTTAACGTAAGAAATGCTCTTATAGTCATGGGAATGTTGTGTCACAAAATGTGCCAAAGTATTTGAGAAAAACTGCATTACAATGGGAAATGGGAAACTACATAATCCATTTGACCAACAATAGTAAAACAGCAGAAATTATGCCAAATGATAATTCTACAAAACATTTGCATATATGCGCAAAAACATTAGGAAATTTATGTGAAGCAATAATAAATTATATTCAGCTGTGCAGAACTGATTTTATGGTGTGACGATTACACTTGTTGTTTTGAAAATATTAATTGTCATTTCAGAAAAGTGCCAAAGAAATTGAGGAAAAACTGTAGTTTAATACCCTAAACAACATATGTATGTGGTCATTGTGGTCACGTGTTAGCCACTACACGCAAAACTACGGAGCCCCTGAAGGGACCTGGGAAAAATGCTTTCGCATGCATTCGCGTGCGAACCACCTATTTTCGCGTGAGCACCAAGGGAGTTTCTAGCTACTGAAAAGATCAATGGATGAGTCAAGTTTACCTGGTGCTATCAAAATATCGAACCTAACGACCAGTACCAGCGGTAAAGTTAGCTTTATATTTACTTTTCCAGCTGTAATATCTTACAACAAAGCAACACTCCCTGGTTTTCCAGATTTCATTATGGGCTAATTTTAATTAATATATCAGTGTTTATAATTGTACTTCACACTTAATAGCCATCTCACCTGGTATTTAAACCATGCATGGTGACAATCAGAACATAATCTGATAATTAGGCCTAAATGGTGTACATTAGGGCTGAGCAATTTTAAGAAAATATCCAATTGCGATCTATCTGACAAATATTGCGATTTGATTAGCGACTTTTTTTTAACTCAGTATTCACTATATCTGTATAAAAAAATGTAAATGAGCAAAACCGTACATTGAAATCTGTGAACTGCACGAGGCTGAAGTTGGTTTCTTATTCGCCAGTTTCTTATTTTGCGAATAATGTGAGTCCGTGAACTCACATTACCTGTGAACAATCTCTGACCATTACATAGGTAGGTAATTCAGCAGCGGAACCAATATTTTTTGGCACTGGGCACGTAACGTTTTCCTTGGGTTTCACGTGTCTGTTGTTTGTGGACATATGAGCTGTAACTTTGGGCCACTTCTGATTGGTAAGCATGATTGGCACGGGAGGAGGTCGGCACTTCTGATTTGTTAGACTGTCACACAAGGAGGACGGAATGAATTTGCAAAACTATTCTCACGACAGTTTTAAACCCTGGGTCAGATGTGCTGTATAATGCATATCCTAAATCGCAGCCTTTGCGATTTGCTAATTGCATTGTTTAAAATCGCGATTTCGATTTGAAATCGATAATCATTCAGCCCAAGTGTACATTGTACTGTATCCGTTCAGAATATAAAAAGGTAGAATTAATTAACTAATAACTATAAAACTATATAGCTGTCACTTGCTTAGAGTCATGGGTAGTGTATGAACACAGTGCAATTATTAATAAAAACACCAGGTTTAGTCCCAGTGCGTACCGGAAGTAATGACTAGATTGTAACATCCACGCGAAATTATCAGCTGTACACGCCACATTATCAGGTGTGCAAGCAAAAGTCAGCGGTGCGCACTGGAAAACTATGAGCACTTAATTTTTTTCCTGATACAGCATTGCTGTATTTTTGGTTCCCGAAGTACATAATCTGGTGTTATTTTGTTGTTCTTGTATTGTCATTTTGCTGTTTTTGTGTTAAGCTACACAGTGCTGTGTACCTTTTTTGTTTGCTATCGTACCGTGTCTTGCTATCTGAAGAAGTTACATGTGCATGTGAGTGCTTTCTCATGCTAGTGAACTCCATACTGTAATGTAAAGCCCCACATTGTTAAAACTACTGTCTTTGACATGAATCAATATGTCCTCTTATAGCTCTATTTGGAGTTCTGCCATATACTATTCAATTGACAGCACGTCCGTTACTCAATCAGCTGGATATAACACCCAGTGGAGTACAATTTATTTTTGATTACTACAGAATTCTGTTCAATACTTTCACTAGCGTTCTCTGTTACTGTTTATTTTCATTATTATTTATTGGTGGGGCAGAGAGGTGGCTCTGAGGCTAGGGATCTGTGCGAGCAATTGGAAGGTTGCTGATTTGATTCCTGTGAATGCCAGGAGAGGTTCTACTCCTTTGGGCCCTTGAGCAAGGCCCTTAACCTGCAATTGCTTTGTCCTGGGAATGACGTTAACCTACATGCAACCCTAAAAGTACGTCCTCCAACTTCAGGGAAAGTCTGGGGGTTGTTGGCAGGATTGGCACTCCAGCCATCAGTAAAACTTTACACAGTTCAGCTCTGTCTGAGCAGTATGGTTCTGCGGTATCATCCACTGCCTGGCTGCATCCGGGTTCTCATCCCTGAGGAGGTTCTTCATGTGGTGGTGTGCAGCAATGCGCTCTCATTGAATGCCCCTTACCTTTATTGGTGCAAGTTTATTGCTATCGAAATGTTTCATTTACCGTCTGAATGCATGCATAGTTTTACTGTATATCCGCGATGTCCTTTACAATTATCTATCTATCTCTCTGTCTGTCTATGATGCCCATTTCCCTATATGCAGATGTGTACAGCGCTTCCTTGTAGGATCAAAACTCTGCTGGTAAAGCACAATTCACCATGATTAAATGCAGTGTAGGATTGTTTCTGAAACAGCCATTGGACATTATCCAATAATGCAAAATTTTCACAGATCAAAATGCACATGGGGTAACATGACCTGGAGGCAGAATAGGCCATGTTATATAGGCCCATAAAAGATCCATGAATCCACACAATAAGCAGCAAGCAGTGTGAGGCCCGGTCTTACATCAGCATGTGATTTGTGTAGGGCAGGGCCGGATCTAGCTGTAGGCAGAATGGCCAGTTGCCTAGGGCCCCTGAATTACAGGTGCTGTGGAGGAAGTGAAATGATCATCAATGTATTCGGTGCCCCCTGCCCCAGGTAATGCTTTGCGAAGGTAGGGTCATTTAAGCGGAAATTTACTGGAGGTGTTGCATGTCTCAGAAGGCCCAATTTTGTACCTGTGCTTGAATCAGCTAAATTAACTATATCAGGTTTCCTGTTGTGAACTAAAGATGGTTGATCTGGAAGTTAAACATGAACATTTAACATGAACACACAAGATCTGGATGAATTTATAATTGCTCAAAGAAAACAATGGTTCACATTAACAAATGTATTTGATTTCCCCCTAGATCCAACCCACAGCACAAAAAAACCTCACTTATCAGGATTTGGTCTGCTCTTATTTTTGACATCTCGGTAATGGTAAACCACATCCTTCTGCATTAGAGATAGTCGTCTGCACATAAACACCAAAATCCTTCACTCTTGGACGATTAGTTTCCCCCATCTCACCATTATGGTGCTAGACTTCTGTTACTGCTCATTCCTCCAAATCAGATAATACTATACATTACTTAAGTTCTTTCGGTTTTTCTCAGTCGCTTAAATGCATTTCTCAAAACACTCACCTCATTCGTGTAACACGGCCCCAAAACTCCACAGCAGTTTCATTTCTTACCAGGTCTCCCCGAATTGCAGTTAAACTTTATTTTGCAAATTACTAAGTACATAAGCATAACTCTTTTTGTATATACATAATTCTCAATTGACTCTGATATTTGATCGAGGCCACCGTTGTTGACTATGTAGTAAACCATGGCCTAAGTATTGCTAAGAGTGGTAGAAGGGCACGGCTGTGACTGAGCTGCACCTTTCGGCCAGTGGTAGCCTAATTGTTGGGTAAGTGCACTTTTGAGCAAAAGGTTGCTGGCTTGATTCCCTGATCCACAAGGTACCACTGAGGTACCCTCAACATGGTACAGCCCCCAGGTATTTACATTTATAGAGTTTGGCAGACGCCCTTAGCCAGAACGACTTAAATAATTGCTTAAAGACTCAGTTAGTGAAAGCACTGCTCTCCATGTGCTGAATTAGCTGCCCACTGCTATGTGACAATGTCATATATGGGTTGAATGCAGAGGGCATGTTCCATTGTTATGCACTGTGTGCTGTGGTGTGTCAACAATGACAATTAATCATTTCACACCTCAGTGACATCCATAATATGGATATTTAGAAACTAATATCCTCCATATTACATAACAATTGTATACTTTACTGTGTATGTGTAATCTTGATGATCTGACCCTCCTGTTTCTTCCTTAATGTGGCCCTAATGAGCCACGACTGTTAATCATCTGGCTTATGTCTCATTCCTTCCCTCGTGTTAATCACTCCAACTGCCTCTTGTTTGCTCCCTTGTCAGTCTTGTATATAAGTGCTTCCCAGCTCTGTATTCCCCAGCCCTATCATTGACATTGTACTCTGCTGTTGCCTGTGCCAAATCTAATCCTAAATCCACCCATTTTGATCCCTTAAGGTTCAGTTCTTTTCTAAGCCCTGTTCTTTTGAATTCAAATAAACCCCTTTGTTTGCTTCTACACCTGCCTTCTATTCTTTAGTCTCCAAAGATATGACAAAGGTCATAATGCATTGTTATTTCTTTGATGATGTTAATGCTGTTTGGAGACCTCAGGATTAGGTCTCTGCTTTTTGCAGATGATGTGGTTCTGTTGGCTTCATTGGACCGTGACCTTCAGCTCTCACTGGAGCAGTCCGCAGCCAAGTGTGAAGCGGCTGGGATATATATTGCATTAGCACCTCCAAATCCAAGGCCATGGTCCTCAGCCGGAAAAGGGTGGAGTGCTCTATCCAGGTTGGAGAGTGGGCCCTTCTAAAAGTGGAGGAGTTTAAGTATCTCGGGGTTATTCACGAGTGGGGGGAGGATGGAGCGTGAGATCGACAGGTGGATTGGTGCAGTGTCAGCAGTGATGTGGGCCCTGCATCAGTCTGCCACGGTGAAGAAGGAACTGAGCCTAGATGGTTGATCTATGTTCCTGATCTACGTTCCTACCCTCACCTATGCTAACGAGCTGGGTAGTGTTGGGTAGTGACTGAAAGAACGAGATCGTGAATACAAGCGGCCAAAATGAGTTTCCTCTGCAGGGTGGCTGGGCTCTCCCTTAGAGATAGGATGAGAAGCTTGGTCATTCAGGGGGGATTCAGAGTAGAGCCGCTGCTCCTCCGCATCGAGAGGAGCCAGATGAGGTGGCTCGGACATCTGGTCAGGATGCTTCCTGGACACCTCCCTGGTGGGGTTTTCCGGGCATGTCCCACTGGGAGGAGGCCCCGAGGAAGACCCAGGACATGCTGGAGAGACTATATCAGCTGGCCTGGGAACACCTCAGGATTCCCCCGGAAGAGCTGGATGAAGTGGCCGGGAAGAGGGAAGTCTGGGTTTCCCTGCTTAGACAGCTGCCCCCGCGACCCAACCCAGAAAAGCGGTAGAAGATGGATGGATGGATGGATGGATGTTAATGCTTGCAATATTTTGTTACCCAAATTAGAGAATAATATGAGAATAGATTTTAATGGAGACCTGTAATATTCCTTCCCAGTGGTAAAAAACGTGAGTTTGTCATGATGTCGCACAGAATCCCAGAACTCAGAGTTAAGCTGTTGTTGCCTGGTTTATTTCATTTAAACAAATGCCAGACAGAGGCATACACAGGATAAAATATCATACTTTGCATTATTTGTTTTATATTATTGAAGGCTTTTACCTTAAAATATTAACATCTTACATGTCATGAAGACTTTTAGTGGCTGTCAAGCTTCTGTTTTTACAGCCATTTGCCAAATAGGTTTAATTGTGTCATTTGTTTCTTTTATTTGTCGATTTTTTAACCATTTTCCCTAAATAGTAGCTAAAAATCCATCCATTTTCTGTAACTACTTGTCCTATTTGGGGTCGTGGGTCCGAAGCCTATTCCGGAGGTTACGGGCACAAGGCAGAGAACAACTCAGGATGGGACGTAACCAAAAATCACTGCATAAAATGTTTTAAAATTTTTCAAATTTATTGCATGTAACCCACAATAAATCATTTTGTAGAATGTGCATTTTTGCACATTTTTTTTACTTGTCATTTCTGTCATCTCAATAACTCTTGCCCTGGATATGATGATATACTTTGTTTATTACAGAAATAAATGGTAACATAACATAACTGATTAATGACCCCTGAGGCAAAATTGACAGTTTAGACAATGAAGCTGAGTAAATTGAGAAAATTAATGTTACTCTAATGAGTTCGTAACAATCTGTCACGGTTGGAGCGGGATCTACGACCCATGATGCAGGCTGCGATTCACAAGACGTTTATTCAGACGGAACAGGACGAGCAAACACACGTAGCAGGAGCATAGACATCGACAAAGCACAAAATAACCGACAACGGGAACATTACGCAGACCGACTAAATAAGGGAAGACATCAAGGAGTAACACAGGGCAGGTGGGCATGATCAGGGAAACGCACGTGGATAACAAGGGGCCGTGGCACACATGAGGATCACACGAGCAGACCGTGACACAATCACCCCATACTCTCATTTGTGTTAATTCTATATTAATTTGAGTATTCAATTAATAAATATTTATGATTATAAGTTTTAATATTAGCTGTGATTAATCATGATTAATCACAGAAAACTGAATTATTAATTGTGTTTTGATTCCCAGCCCTAAATAGGATGTACAATGATTTTGGTTGCATATTTTGCCGTATGTTTTATGCCAACAAACACAACAAACAGTGTGCCCAATTTTGACTCACATACCTAGCATTTTTTAAGTTTGCAGTGCACAAGACTGCAGTAACACTTTACTTAGTGACAAAAATACTTTACTGCAGTTGCTACTTAAGAAGGAAGATGTGTCATGATTCATTAATGATGAACAAACATGAGATCAGTATTTCACTTGTGTTATTTCTTATTTGTTCCTTCAGTAGATCAGTAAGATGTACAGAATACAGAAATATAGTAACTGCTTGGGATAAATAATGTGTCACAATTAATTAACGAACAAACGTGAGATCAGTATTTTACATGTGTCATTCATTATTTGTTCCTACAGTAGTTCCTTCAATGGTTCCTTCAACACTTCACAAAAGGTTTACAGAATGAACAGATATACTAGCAAATATAGTACTTGCTTAAGATAAAAGATGTGACAATCCAGTAACAAACATAAGATCAGTTTGTAACTGCGTTCTTTATGATGACAATATTATCGTCATATGGCTTATTCTGTCTGTTTTGGCAGATGTTGTCACTGTTTTGGGCATTTTGGTTCTTTGGCACTTGTGGTAAAGTGTTGTGATAACTGGCTTTACTGACGTGGGAACTGCAGTTAGAGATTTGAGGAAGATGTTAACATTTTGAAAAACGCATTAGTTACAGAAAACTGTAACTTAGTCGTTTTTCTGGGGGGCAAAAAGACCATGAATAATGTTTTTTTTTTTTTTTCATTTCTGGGCACCACAAAGTTCCTCTAGTTTTGAGTTACTGTGCAGGAGCTATGTAAGTGAAAGTTTCATTATAATGTGTTACTGTGAGGATCAATGCATCGCACTGTGTGAGTACAATGTATTGGATTGCAGTTCTCCACAGAGGGCATTTGTGAGATACTTTTGACAATCAGCTGTTACATGCAGCAGTTAGGGTCAAGCACTAATTTATATTTATAACTATATATTTATAACATTAACCAGCAGAATATCTATCTATCTCTCTAGAATACCAGCTGCAGTTCAACTTCATTATATTTTGCCATTATTTATAGCATATTATCATTCAAGATTTTTATTATTCACATGCAAGGTGTACAGTGAAACTATAACCTGCAGTGAAATGAAAGGTGGTCAGTTCTGCCATAATAAAAATAAAAGGAAAAAACAGAAAGAAACATAAGGAACAGAAATGTATAATGAAAAGTAAAGAAAAAGGCAAACATTTACAGGGGGGCACATCAGACAAGCTCCATCTTGTAACAGATATGCCATAATGGGAGGGGGTGCTTATTATGGGATATTATTCAATTGGTCTGAGTTGGGGGCCCAATATGGTGTGCTTTTATATGGCACAAAATCTCAAGTGGTGGCCCTGGATCTACCCAGGCCCACCCAGATAGAGCTCAGCCCCCCCACACACTTTCAGCGTTCACAGTGAGCAATACAGAATGATAAAATGATTGTGTCTGACAGGAATGTGTGTGCATGGTTTGATCAATCGGAGGAAAGGCGCTGTTGAGAGGCAAATGGTCTTAGTAATACCAAGGGTCATTTAAAAACTGTACCTTTGCTTGTCACTGGGGCTGTACCCTCAAAGGTCTGCCAGTTGTACCCTTAGTTGTAGACTTTTTAAGATACAGAAATGGACTATGAGGAACATTTTGGTACCATTGGGGGTACATTATCGTTGTTTCCTCAGAATCTATTTCTGTACCTTAAATTAGACTGAAAGGTACATTTACCTACAGCTAGGCTACAACTGGCAGACTTTTGCGGACAGTGACTGCGAAGGTACAAACTGATACTCGTTTTTCTGACAGTGCACCTGATTTTCTGGTCCACCCACATTATGCTACGTTGATCGTGAGGATTTTTTTCTGCCATAATTTGACATTTATTTATCTCTAAACGGTAATTTCCGCGTTGCTTCCGACGATAAATGAAATGCCTATACAAAGAATCCGCTGATTGGTCACTTAGCCATAGCCTCATTATAAAGGCCGGGGAAATTGGACCCGCAAGACGCCCTTAAACAGAAGGTTAAGGGTTGGGATCATTTAGTCCATTTAGATCATTTAGGAGAAAATGTAAAAAGGTCATATCAGGCGTTTTGGAAGTTTGTTAAGATCGACACAACGCGATAGAGCATAAAATGCACGAACAATCGTTTTACTTACAAATTCCGAAAGCTCTTTGTTTCGGTCAGTTAAATTTGGTGAAATTACTTAGAAAGAAGGTGAGTTTTTGAGACACTTGGTTGCCGCTTTTCTTTTTAATTTCACTCTGGCACAGTTAAATTCCTGGACAGTAGGTGGGGACAAAGGCTCGTGCAAGTCAGAAACGCTTCATGGTTCGGGATGCGTATGAGGACGGATGAACATCAATCTTACGATGCGTACATAGATAACTATCACTACCAGATACTTAAATCATACGTATGAAGAATTATTTAGAAAACTAAACATATTATGCTGTTATACGAATCCAATTAAAATGCCGCAGCTACACTGTTCTAAAACATCCACAAAAGAAATTAAACGTAAACCGTCGTTCACCGTTGAGAACAATTCAAATCCTCCCACTCAAGAGAGATAATAGTAACTAGAAAGAACGATGCAAGTGTTGAAAATGAAAGAAAAAAAATAAACAAAAATGATTTAAGACGGCTGATAGGATCTGAGCAACAACAGAAAAATAAATTATAAAACAAAAGATTCATTTTCACAGGAGAGCTGGATTAGCTGGATTAACTATATACGGACTTTTTCACGTCTGGAAAGACATGCTTTAGTTCATATTTATAGGGACCGTTTTGTTGCTATTAGTGCTGTTATCAAGGCTATTATTATTACGTTGTTTTTTAATAAACTTTTTTATAAACATTTTTGTTTTATTTGGTACGTGACTTTAGCACTTATTAAATTATTTTTGAAGAGAAGATGGTGTTGAAATGTAATTGATTTCTTCTGTAATGTTTACTGCCAGTATTTCTTCCTAAAATCCCCTGGGCATGTGTGGTTATAGGAAATAAAATGTATATGAGTGCAAGAGGACGTTTGGTATTAACGAATGCAGACATATACAGCCCTACATGTGACAACGAGGACACTGTACAGAGCCTTTGGACCGAAACTCTGCCTGTTGAGTTTCAGTTCACTTATTTTTATGTAAATTTAATTGTTTTCTCTAATTTGTTTTTTACCCTCGGGTCTTGTGGTCTTTAATAACCGGGTTACTGTGCGTCGTGCCCACTGACGGTCACTGTGCCAATTTCAAATCACTTAGTCTTTGACGAAAGGACTGAATTGAAAATACCGCCCATTATTGACTTGCTTGCGCATTGCTAAAATGGTTAGTTCAGTAGAGTGAAATGAAATGAAGTTTGTGTCTTGTTTGATAATTCAAAGGAGCTGCCTGAAACATGAATATTATTCGTTAAAATAAGAATTTCGTAGAAGGTGGATTTGACGCTTTTCATAGGCCGTTAGTGATTCGGACCACGTGCACGGCTGGTTTCTGACAGATTCACTGGGCTTCCAGGGCTGCCAGGCTCAGGGAGGCTCTTCGGTTCTGTCCTGTGGGCTCAATTCGTTTCCTGCAACTTAGAGATGAATCCTGGGAAGAAATCCGGTAGGTTCGCTACGGCAACGCCCCCCCCCCCACGGGATGCCGAACATTGGATTTCAACTTGTCTTTAAATCAATGCCAGTGGTTAGAAACAAGACTGTGTAAACCATTTCAGGTCTAATCCAGTGGGCGGGGTTAGACCAGACCTGTAATTATACAAAGTCCAGAATGCAGTTAAAATTTAATACTGAGTACCTGTTCTGTTCTGAGACTAACTGCAGATATCAGCTTAGGCATGGACCCCTATCTGTCTGTGAATGTCTCTCCATAGGGATATAATGTACATCTGTGAATGCTAACCTGCTGCAAATGCCAAAGGTGAATCACAAAGGAGTGCTGAAGCAGCATTCTCTGTTTGTACACAACAAACGACATGGACCCCAACCTCTATGCCTATCTATTGGGCAAAAAAGAAGATTTTTTTTGTTGTTTTTAGAGACAGTGCAAGCTTGTTGTAACTTTGCTTACAAACTGTGACTTTTTAGCTCTTTATTTATTTATTTATTTATTTGGCCATGTACAACTGAGAAAGCTGGGTCAAACAATCCCTGGAGCATTTGGGGTTTAGGGCCTTGCTACAGGGCCCAGCAGTAAAATTACTTGTGTGATGGAAGTGGATCAGATGCTAGTTATCTAGTCTTACTGCAGGAAGGTCGGCATAGCTACTGAGTATCCATGCCCACTCAGGGCTGTTACAGGAAACACAGGAAGAATTTAGAGAAGGGAGGTGATGACTGGAGGGTAACTGATCAGGGGTGTGTTTCCCAGGTCAGTCCACCAGCATAGTATATACAGTATACCTTTAACATGTTTAAATTAAGTGTGGATATGGTTTTAAGAGTACTGTAAGCACACTGATTAAGCTACCGTGGGAGCTTTAAATCCCATTAACAATAATGCATTGCAGGTGAACAGCATGTAATTACATGTCAGAATGATAAATTGGCTTAAAACCATTAAGCTTGGCACTCAACACATGGTTCATACTCACGCCACAGGACTCCAAAGAAGCAAATTCCAGTCTGAATTCCAGGCTGTCAGGAATTTGTTCATGCTGAGAACAAAAGTGACTCCCACTATGGTGTCAATTTATTTAGCAGAGACTGTTATCCAAAGCAGCCTACATTTTTGAGAAAGCCAAGTCAGGGAGTCCCTGGAGTAAATGTGGGTTTAGTGTTTTGCCCATGGGCCCAACAATGGAATCATCTTGACAGCCAGAATGTGGGGGCAGAGTGTGGCTCAGTGGGTTAAACCTCTGTGCAACACATCTGTGGGCCCTTGAGCAAGGCCCTTAACCCTCAGCTCCCTGGGTGCCAGCATGAGCTGGCTGCCCTTCATGGCCAAGCTTGCTCTCATGTGGAGAGCAAGGTTGGGGGAGGTGAGAAGAGAATTTCCCTATGGGGATCAATAAAGTATCAATTATTATTATCCCCCAGATTTGAACTAGAAACCTTCAGATTACAGGCACAGCATCCTAACCTGATGAGCCACAAACTGCTTCATAACACCCACTGTTAACCAAACAGAAAGGCTTTCTGATAGATTTGATCTCATGATCACATTTATTGTAAATATCAGCACTTTGCCACCCAACCCATTCCTTTGTCAGTATGGAACAGGAGGGCACAACTGCAGTAAAATGGGTCATGGGAGTTTTACTTACACAAACATGTTTTTTAGGGCAGAATGATTAGAAAAATGATTAGTTCAGAGAGATAACCAATCAGGTTATCTCAATTGACACAATTGACCAACCAATTGTGTCAGATGTCAGACCAACCAATCAGATGTCTTAGTCCTGCCTCCTCTAGTTGCTTGGACCCCCCTCCTCCCCAATCATTTTTCGTTCTTCCTTCAGAACACAATTGTGTAAGTAAAATTCTCACAATCGTAAAAATGTTTTCTCTTTGGAACTTGGACATGATGACGCCTGAACCTCTAGCCCTTGGTGTCTGCATTCCTTTAAACGACATTAAACATGCAAAAAGGTCATGTAAGGGAAGCAGTCGCCTTGCCTACTTGATTTGCATGTCACAGCTTAGGTCTGGCAAATGGATATGCATATGACGAAATCATAACTGTTGTTATATAACTCTGAAATGCAAGCAGATCACGGACATGCAATGGCAGCGCTGCCCATCAGGTATGAGCACGACGAAGACTCTACCGCCCTGTACTTTCTGCTTGGCTTTTAACCAAAAATTTCAGTTTTCAAAGTGGAGGTGTTAGGATTGGTATTATAATCATGATACGCATCAGTATACACTAAATGGCCGACGTATGTTGACATTCCTATTAATTAGGGGAATTGCCTAATTAAGATACACCCATTGCTAACACAGGTATATAAATAAGCACACAGCCACTTGGCACCATCATAGGACGCCATCTTTCTGGCAAGTCATTTGGCCACGTTTCTGCCCTGCTGGAGCTGCCCTGGTCATGAATTTTCGTTTGGTAGGGGAAGGCTCATTAATATTCATGAGATAAGCGGTACCTGATTGGCCAGTGAATACCTCAGACAGAAAAACCAGATTCAATGAGAGCACCTTCACCAGCCAATCAGGCACTGCTTCTTACATGAATATCGATGAATTGACCAATCAGGTAGTGCAATGAGCCAATTGACCAATCAGCAATGTTCCAGCATCGAATGGAAAGCCTTCTCAGAAGAGCAGAAGCTGTTACAGTAACAAAGGGGGCAGCTTCATATTTAACGCCTTGGTTTTGGAATCAGACAAGCTATTGTGCACATAGTTTTGGCTATATATTGTATTTGTCTGGTAAAGATATAAAGCATTTGTGCACTGAAAGGCTACATTCATTTTATTTATTAATTTAAACATAGAGATCCAGACCAATTTTGGATAAGATGTTAACGTATCTTAACATGAATCTGATGGAATGCTGGGTTGAGAGCTGTGACTGATGAATAAGATTACGGCTTTGCATATATTACGATGTAAATCAGCAAATTTCGTAGGCCAGCTTAGTCCAACATCAAATTGTGATAGAATTAATGGGTGTTTTTTTGTGAGGAGGTCTGAAACAGATGAGCAATAAATCAAATTCATATTCCTGAGGTACCCCGTTTCAGTGTTGTTTACATGCAATGATTCATAAATGACATTTTGTGTAACAGCTGCTGGAAATTATAGACGAAGTAAACAGAACGAAACACATCAATCAAATGTTTGAAAAAATGAACCCACAACAACAGAACTGTCAAAGAAGCATGTCGACACTATTCAGATGAATTACATGCATTCTGATTAAGATACCTAGTTTCAAGCATGTAATTATGTGCTATTATCATTTTTGTATATCATTGGCTACAAAAATTTGAAGCCTAAATTCACAAAATACAAATATTTATCATAAATTCTCAGCTGTTTTTTTATTCAAATAAACTTAAATTAGTTATTTTTAAACGGATATATATTTAAATGAAGTGGGGTAATTTTTGATTTTTAGAAAACGTTACCAGCTGGAATAAGAAACTATCTGGCTACAAGGGTCCTTTCTTTGCAATTGCCTTTGTTCAGTTTTTCTTTTATTATATTATATTTATATTTTTTTATTATATATATTTATTATTTATTATATATATATATATATATATACACTCCGGTTTCCCCCCACAGTCCAAAGACATGTTGAGGTTAATTGGAGTTCCTAAATTGCCCGTAGGTGTGTATGTGTGAGTGAATGGTGTGTGAGTGTGCCCTNNNNGAGTATTGCAGAAACTGCTGATCTTCTGGGATTGTCATGCACAACCATCTCTAGGGTTTACAGAGAATGGTCTGAAACAGGGAAAATATCCAGTGAGCGGCAGTTCTGTGGGGAAAAATGCCTTGTTGATGCCAGAGGACTTACCCTAATATCCTCAACATGATTTCTATGATCTACAAATTCAAATCGTCTCCTCCTCCCCAGGACCAAACTCAGCACCATGGGTGATCAGGCCTTCTGTTCTGCTGCCCATCGACTATGGAACACCCTCCTGGACCATTTGAGGGCACCACAGACTATTCAAAATTCAAAAAAGGACTTAAGACTTTTCTTTTTAACAGGACTTAAGGATTTTAATTAATATTGCAGGCTGCAGGTTTCTCATTTATTGATCTACTTGCTTGTTTTATTTGATTTTTTTTAGGATAACTTATTTTGCGGCACTTTGAGATTGATTTTAAATGTAAAGTGCGTTACAAATAAAATCTATTATTATTATCATTATTTTTATTACTAAGATGGCAGCCATGCAGAGTTGTTCCAGTGCAGAGGGGATTAATGGCAGAGGTTCTCTCTGTTTGATTGTGATGGCGTTCAGAGGTCGGTAGTCAATGCATGGACGTAGACCACAGTCTCTCTTCTTAATGAAGAAAAACCCCGATGTAACTGGAGAGGTAGAGGATCGTATGACTCCTTGTTTGAGCCCATGTCGCACGTACTCGTTCATTGCTTCCCCTTCTAACCCGGACAGAGGATGGCCCTTTGAGAGCGGGGCTCCGTCCAGAAGGCGCAATCACTGGAACGATGCGGTGGGAGTCGGAAAGCTTGTGCCTTGCTGAATACATCGAAATAATCGTGATATCCAGACAGGATGAGAGAGAGATCCTCAGGTGGCGGGCTTTCGATCTACGTCGCCTTGCAAGGTATACGTAGGTATCCAGACAGGCAATTCGACAAGCAGTGCAAGGACCAAGCCGTCAGCTCACCGGTTCCCCAATTCATGTCCGGATTATGTTCCTTTAGCCGAGAATTAAGGGGTCCTTCAGGTCTGGTAACACCAGCAGCGGCTTCACCTCTCGATGTAACCCTCCCACTTGTATGAGAAGGGGTGCCGTTTGGTACTTAACTCGGCCGGAGGCAAGCGGTCTCCCGTTGACCCCCATTATGGTCAACGGGGGAGTGATCTCCTCCAGAGGAACCTGCAAACGGTGAGCTAAACCTTGCGCTATAAAATTCCCTGGGGCTCCGGAAATCAACAGTGCGCGGGTGTGAATCACGCCTACCCCGGTACGAAGAGTGACCGGAAGCGACACCTGGTGTTGGGTGATCGCCAAGAGAAAGGAGCGGCCGATATTTACCTTGTCCCCTGGACAGGATGGTCGAGCTGGTATCCCTACTGTTTTTCGCCATGCTGTCAATGGCACCTGTCCTAGCTGCATTGGCTCGGGGGAAGCCAGGGTGGCAGTAGGTGAGTGGACTTGGGCTCTCCGGCGCCGGCGATCCTGGACCGTATTATCTAAGGTGACGTGTCCGCACCACCTCTGGCTGCCAACTCTCTAGAAGTCCGCAATCAGGGCTCGACTGTATAGCACCTTCAGGCAGTCTTGAGGCCAATTCAGTCCTGCTGCTATCATGCAGAACTCCAGGGAGAAGTCAGCCGCAGTCTTGGATCACATAACCGATCACCCAGGCTGCGCCCCACAACTGGGTGGTCAAACACCTCACAGATAGCTTGCTGAAACCCCCCGAGTCGAGAAGAGGGCTGTCCTCGGTCCACAGGGCTGTCGCCCACTCGCGAGCTCACCCGGTGAGCAGGGAAATTACGAACCGAACTCTCGCCGAGTCGGTTAGGAAGCAATCTGGGTGTTCCTCGATGAACAAGCCACATTGCATGAGAAAAGCCCTGCAGTGGTCGGGATTACCATTGTATTTCTCCGGGAGAGCAACCGGGATGGTAGGGGCAGCACACGGCAGGGACGGTGGGAGCCTGCTTGCCGCTGCTTGACCCTCCAGCATCTGGGTAACCAGAACGGTGAGCTGGTTTACCTGCTGCTGGAGATTCTCCCCGGGGTCCATAGTATGGCGAAGTATTATGTCAGGCTTCGGAGTGGAATAGATTGGAGGACCCAATATGCTGGAGATCGGGATTTTTATTATGATCAAGCAAAGAAAGCCAAAGTAAAGAGCCAAGCCGTCGTCGGGGACGAAGCAAGGAAGTCGGAATCTGGTTTAGTCAATCCTACGTCGACACGCCAGACGGGGAAACGGGAGACACGGGAGGATGAGGCAGGACGATTGGGCAGGCAGGGCCGGTCTGGAGGGCAGGAGTGCAGGTATGGGCAGAGAAGACAGAGGACACAAGTAAGATGCTTGGTAATGCGCATGAGGAGGCAACAATACTTCGCGATTGGCACGAAGCCGTGAGGGGTATTTCTCTAACTGAGAGCAGCCGGTGCGCCACACCTACGAAGGCATGGCTGTTGGGGTGTTCATGACACTACCCATATGCATTACCTGTCCATCAGTCATCTCTTTCAGGAAAATGTGCACATGTTTGCATCTGTGCACTTGTAACATGATTCAGGCATTTTGATGAATAGCATTCTAAATAAAACTTTGGAACCATGATCCTCAAAGTTATATCGCAGTGTAAATGTTTACACTTCAGAAACAAAATAGCTGCCATCACAAAGTTCCTGTTTAGCCCCATTTCGGCATCTGTGCATCAGGCTTTGATGAAAATAAAATAATTTGTTTCCTCAGACATAAGAATTTGATGACTGTAGCTATACATGAAAATTGTCAATCTTTACATCAGAATAGATTTTGTCTTTATGTAAATTGCCGAGAATCTAGTATTAAATTTACACTGTAATGTAAATGTGAGACTGCATTATCTGGCCAGTTTCTCACCACCTCACTAACATTGGCTATGGCACACGTGAGCAGAAGTCCACATGCTCGGTCAGCATTAAGAGTTACTGAAGCTACATAGCTTTCGGTTAAAGGTTTAACTAAGTTTAGCTAAAATCAAAATATAGTCAATATCAATATCGAAATATAGTCTATATTTGTCTTAGTGACAAAAGGTCTGCAAGTAAAAATTGTTAATGCGGAGAGTGGAAGCAAGATGTGTTTGACAAACAATGTGAAAAAGGATAGTGACAAAGTACACAGGTCCATATGAAGTACCAAGATGAGCTCTTAAGTATATTGGTGCTAACAAAGTTCATAATGGGAAGTCCATTCTTATTTCTCTTAATTTATTTAAGGACAGTACTCTTCCAAATGTTCGCCAAATAGCACTTAAACTAAGATGCTGTAGCAACAGAACAGGTTGGATGTAATCAATCAAAATTAGCATTTCGACCTCAGTCATAATAAGCATTTAAGAACATTAACAATCGGGAAGCTAACAGGACATGAGAATCCAGAGGATACACAAAAGGTGGATTAGAGAGAACCTTGGTGATCTCTGGGAGTTCCATACTAACTGGTTGCCTAGATATCCTTGGAACATCAACCAATAACAAGGATGCACACTGGATATCTGCCATTTACACACTGCCTACCATGCACACTGCATATGCTGCCATTTACACACTGCCTACCATGCACACGGCATATGCTGCCATTTACACACTGCCAATCATAAACACTGCATATGCTGCCATTCACACGCTGCCTACCATGCACACTGTATATGCTGCCATTTACACGCTATTTATTAAGTATTTTAATACATAGCCTACTATCTTGTTTTCAGCCATTGTAATTTAATTTATCCTTTATGTTGTATTTATCTATGTCATGGTCTACAGGATGAAGGACGTAGGAGTTGTGGGAACAAAACAGAGTTTTATTTTAGATAAACCAAAAACAAAAAGGATCACGGGGGATTAAAACAGGGAGACCAAATAACTGGGGAAGGATCAGGCGACAGGCAAGATGGATACTATGACTATAATGACTGGACTGGAGACCACAGGACTGGAAGGCATTAATAAGGGTTACAACAAGAGGCAGCTGGGGTGAGTTAACATGAGGGCCAGAATGAGAGATAAGACTAACACAGAACAGGTGTAACTCATTAGAGCCACACTGGGGACAATCTACATTCATGTGACACGTAAAATCTTGAATCTCAAACTTCCTGTCAGTTCTCTTTTAGGTTAATCATGTAGCAGCATATTAAGAAATGGGAATACAAAATAATGAAGAAAAGTGCCAATCATAAGTTCAATGTACTGAGCAGAGCCAGGGGGATGAGTGGAATGAGTTCCAATTGGAGCTATTACTAAATAGCATTCACACGTTCAGAAGTCCACAATTCAGAAACATATTCCACCTTTCAAACATTTCCAAATTATGCATTTTTACATTGAAATAAATCTGGGAAATTAGGAAATTATTATTATTAGTAAATGTATCCATATTTAACTATTTTTAACAGATGAGTCCTCTTTTGGCTCTTACAATAGTCACATTGCCATTTAGTCATTGAACAAGGCCCTTAACCTCTCAAAAAATGTTCCAGGGGTCCTGGGTAAATGGCTTACCCTATGCTCAGACCCCAAGCTTTAATAACAGCAAGTTTTATTTATATAGCCCAAGGGTGGCCAATCTTGCCTGCAAAGGGCCAGTGTGCATGCAGATTCTTAGAATAACCTTTAGGTTAGCTGTTCAAACCCAGGTGAGAGGACTCATCAGCCAATCAGTATTGTAATTGGGGCAGGCAGGTTGTGTAGTGGTTAGGGACATGACCGTGTAATTGAGAGATTGCCAGTTTGAGTCCCTGACCTACAAGTGCTGCTGAGGTACCATCCCCAAGCACTGCTCCCTGGATGCTCACATACCTGTAGCTGATCCCTGCTGTGTTGTTGAGCACTGTGTGCTCTGGTGTGTCAGCAATGACAACTAATCACCCTTCTTCTTGTCCTTAATTAGTAATCTAATTAAGAAGTTGCAGTGAAACCCAAATAGACAACGGCCCTTTCTGGATAAGATTGGCCATCTCAGATACAGCACTTTTCTCACACTCAAGGACGCTTTATTCCTGAAAAAGATACGCTTAGTTTTGTTTTTCAAGCTTAAAAGTTGAAATAGATTGAACATTTCGCAGACACTGTGGCAGTGCATTTTAGAGTTTAGGTGCTACAGCACCCATATGAGATAACCTAAACCTAGGTACTGTGAAAAAATTGGGATCTGAGGATATGTACTTATTGTACAAGGCTGCTTGTAGGGAAGAAGGTCAGACAGATTGGAAGGAGAAGGTCTAACACAAGCATCGCCGGTAATAAGTAATACTTTAAATGTGATTCTGAAAATAGCTCAGGAACAGTGTAAATCCTGTAGAACAGGAGTAATGTGGGCAGATGTTTTGATAAACATTAGCAAACAGGTAGTCGTACTGTAATCTGTGGAGATATTTTGAAGGAATGCTGTTAAGCAAGACCTTACAATGAACAAGGCAGCTAGTGATGAAAACATGGAGTAATGTTTCAGTATCAGTAACACTGAGGAAGGGACGTAGGTGAGCATTGCTACCGGGATGGAAAAATACCATCTGAACTGTAAAACTAATATGGGGCTGAGAGAGAGGAAACTGATTAAAGATTAGACCTAAATTACAGACCATCATTGAGAGTGCTACTAGGACTCTGTTCACATCAATTTCTATGTCAGGCAGGGCAAGAATGAGTGAATTTGAACCAACTAGAAGAATTTCAGTTTTATCAGAATTAAGTTGTGAAAAATGAGATGTCATGCAGTGCTTGACTTCGATAAGTTTATTAGTGAGGTGAGTGGTTTGGAGACTCATGTGTGTGCCTGAAAGGAAAGCAAGATGGGATATGTGAAATAAAGCCTTCCGCAATACCTGTACTCACAGGCTTGTACAAATGGTATTTCTGCTGATCCTAAGACTGAAATGCGCATCTCTCTGTACATGGGTTTAGAGCCCTAAGCTACCCTGAGCTACACACCGTCCCATGATCATGCCTTTATACGTTCACTTCAGCATTTTCAGCCACTCTGTATTGTAGTGTGGTCTGATTCGGACTCTCCAAGATGTGCGATTTAACAGATGTCTCTTGTGTGATACACATGAGCAGTATACGCATATCACAGCATTAATGTGATGGTTTAGTGCATTACAAATGCATTTATGCCCCCAGAAACTGGAGTGTAGACTTTACTCATTCAAGCATAACTTAAACATTAAATATTATCTTATATCCAATATTTTATCTTAGCTGATTGAACATTATCTCTTAGCAAAGGAAGTTACAAATCAGGTAAGTCTAGTCCTGTAATTAAAACTCAACTCAGAGTATGGGCAGTTCTTATGCACTATGCAGCTCAGCACTTTGCAGTAATGCCACTTACAGCTGATCATGGAATATCTAGCTGGGAAGAAATTTAATGAACTGACTTATTGCAAAGGTGGCATGCTATGACAGCACCACGCTTGTATTCACTGAGCTCTTCAGAATGACCCATTCTTTCACAAATGTTTGTAAACCTGATTGCGTAGTTAGCCGCTTTATTTTATACACCTGTGGCAGTGGATCTGAATGAAACACCTGAATTAAATGACTAAGAGGTGTGTCCCAATTCTTTTGCTCATACAGTGTAATGCTGCATTCCAGAAACTAGGAAGTAGGACATATCCCACTTGGAGCTACCGAGGTCCGACCTCAAAGCATTCCGGGGAAACGAAGTCGAACGGAACAAAAAACATGGATGACAAATGCGCAAGGGAAATATTTGCTTTATTTGTTAAAAGGCAATTTGACTGTCGTCAGAGGGGCGGCACGGTGGTGCAGTGGGTAGCACTGTCACCTCACACCTCTGGGACCGGGGTTCGAATCCTGCCCAGTTCCATGTGTGTGGAGTTTGCATGTTCT
>JAODKL010000118.1:2502740-2516082 GCA_026780765.1 Petrocephalus schoutedeni | reverse complement strand
GCATGTGTGAGTGAATGGTGTGTGAGTGTGCCCTGCGATGGGCTGGCCCCCCATCCTGGGTTGTTCCCTGCCTCGTTGCCGTAGCTTCCGGGATAGGCTCCGGACCCCCCACGACCCTGAATGGATAAGCAGGTTGGAAAATGGATGGATGGATGGACTGTCGTCAGGCCAGTGTCCTAGTGTACATAAATAAGATGAGGGAAAAAGACGGATGACGTACATACATTATACAGCCTTCTTCTTGCACTCCTACAGCATGCTTTGAAAATGTGTAGCCTTACATTTTTGGCAGTCTCGTTCATTTTTTTCACATTTTATCGTTATAGAGGATATAGCCACAAATCTTAACACCAATTTCCATGCAGAACAGGTTGTGTTCAATGGCGATATCTACTAGTAGATAGTAATACAGATTTTTATAATATCTTTTATTCCCTACCTCGCACCTGTAGTCCCGGGATAGGCTACGGTCATCGTGACCGCGATTAGGATGAAGCAGTTCAGATAATGGGTGAATGGATCTCTTTTATTTGATGTTTTACCATTCACAGTATCCGTCTCCATGGGTGCCGCCATTGTTGAGTGATGTCAGACTACTGCATCTCGGTGAAGTCGGGGTACATCGATTTGCCCCCACTTTGCTAGTAGGAATTCCGATTTCGAGTAGCGTTCCATTGTGTTTTTCCTAGTCGGAGTTCCCAGTTTTATGGAATGCAGCGTAAGTCTACAGCTACAGTATAGCCCAAAAAAATCAATAGCTGCTTTTTGCATGAGAAACATGGGTGTAAAACCGTGATGATTCCCCATAATTAAAAAGTGTGGAATCAAATAGCATCACCAACTGGAGTGAACAAAGGTAACATAATCAGCACGCAGTGAATCAGACGTCTGTTGTCTGCTTGACTTTTTAACCCCAACCGCAATGGTCTTCAAGGAATAATGACGAGAGACCTAATTAAATATTCAATTTGTTCCCATCAGAAGAGATTATTCAGCTGATTGGCGGCTGAGCCTAGGAATTCCCACACTTAGCAGAGCTTTCTCCTCAATTAATATGCTGTCTCTCAGCTCAGCGTGGCCTGCAGAGGCCAACATCAGGCTGCAGCTGATTGATTCCTGGCTGGAAAGAACCTTCACACAGGCTTTCTATGTCTCAGTGTGATAGTTCTGGGCCCCCGGCAGAGGTAAAACCACAGTTCGGGTTATGGATTTGATAGCATATTTCTTACTTTCTGACAGCCCGTAGTGTCAGCCTAAGTCGGCATTTTAAGGTTAGCCAGCCAAAGCTAGGGTTAGGGTTAGAAAAACTATGGCTTTCTCAGGCATCAAAAGTTTTAAGATAGTTCTGGGCTGCATTTTTATATACAAAGTAAAAGTTTTTTTCCGTAAAGATCCTCAGCAAACTTGCTACATATATATATGGTGGCTTTCTTCCAAACAATGAAATTAAGGAGTATTTAATTTTTTTAGTGTAAAAGCATCTTGGATAAAAGCCAAGAAACAGAGAGTTTTAAACGCTCAGGATAACATTTGTTTATTTATTAATGGTGAATTTCATAATTTCAAACAATAATGTTGGTGTTTTGTGTGCATCATGAAACACATCTCTAGGTTAGTTTGACCTAGGAAGAGCATAGTATGGTGAAGCAGGGAGAGCTATCCAGCTTTGCACCTGGAGTGTTTTCTGTGATGCTAAATCATTTCAATTTAATAACATGTCAGCTCCTTTCGATCGTAGTATCAAGCCCACCTACTTCTTTCCAGTCCGGTACTCTCACATGCTGCTGGATTTTCAGGTCTGAAATCTGATGATATGCTCCAGTGGAATGTGAGGGCCGTTATTACCGATCAGGGCACCATGAGACGGTGCGACGCTCCCGGGGGGAAACATCATTGCATCACACAGTGTGAATTAGACCGGAACGTGGCAATATCTGTAAACATGCCCCAACAAAAATGCAAGTCACAGGACATTCTGGCTGGGGGAACAAACCTTCATGTGCATTCCTTAGCAGAACACAATCACGTTGTCCTCTGCAAAATGGAACCCTATCTGGTGAGAAAAGAGAGTGATTTTTGTACATGATATCTTATGGAGTTTGCCCAGATTTCTCGAGCATTATTCTTGGTGTAATGCAGATTGTTGTCATTGGGCCATAGATTTATGGCACATCTAAAAGAACGTTACTATGATTCTTTTACCTATTTGATGAATAAAATAAAATAAAAAATCCCTTACCAGAATATGGTTGTTTTATTATACATATAGGTTACAAGAAAGATTATAGAAAACTGCTTCAGCAAAATTGGTACTCAGCGAACATGCAGTGTTTGTCATGGCATTCATGTGGGTGCATGTATCTCTTAGTGAACAGTCGTGAAACTATGCTTTATTTGTCATATGCACAAGTGTGAGTACAGCTAGAAAGGTATTCTTTAGTTTTTGCATATCCTGTCATGCTCTCCTTTGAGACACAAACACAGTCGCAAGTGAGAGAGAAGCTTTTCTGCCAAGTATGGAAGTCAATCCTGCGACCTTCTGATAACGGCCTTACCCACTGAGTCACACTGCGCTGTACCTGCTCTCTGTGTGAGCGGCCATAGTATTCCTTCATTCATGCCTATATCGGAAAGAGGACTGATTCCATTGGAAGGGGAAGGGCTCATGAATCAGGGAGGAGAGGAAAAGCAGAACACACATTGCCGGAGATTATCAAAACCTCACTCGCATGGGCTGGGAACAGCCAGACAGATAGGTGATTACGTCCATAAATCACGTTGTCAAGGATGAAGCTTTGAGGCATATCACTGTCACCTGGCAAATACCCCATGTGCTCACCAGTGAGGACCAAAAGTCACCCTCCAGCACTCAGGCCAGTATCACAGCATTCTCATTTACATTTTATTTATCCAGTAGACACTTTGATACAAAGTTTTAGAAAGCAGGGGATTAAGAACCTTTCTTAGGGACCCTTCAGTGACAGTACTCTGCTGACCTTGGGATTTGACCCAGCAAACTTCTGACCACACACACAGTATCCTAACCCACTGCACCACACACCACCCCAGTAACCTTAACTAGACTTTAACACCTCTGCAAGATTTTGCATACATTAGCTGTAATGATACAACTGTACAGCTGTAATGATTGTGTACACAACTGTAATGATACAACACTGAATTATGCACACTCTCAGACCAGGAAGTGCATTTGCCATTGGTATAGGGTCTATAAATGATTTGTTTCATGTATCCAATGGCAAAAAAAAGAAGATGGATGCAAGCATATGTTTAATGTGCTTGAAGAATTAAGTTATTATTCCAAAATGCTGCTCATTCACAGTGATTGGTGTGGCAAGCAATATTGCAGGAGGGTGAATCTACCTGGTCAAGCTGCATTTCAGGACAACAGATGGTAAACAAAGAAGGAGTGGTGTCCATGTTATAAGAACATTTCACCAGGACCACTAGAGGAGAATGTAATTACATGCATGCATAAATACATTCAGTACATACATACATACAGTACATACATATATTTCTATAGTCAGTCGTGAAAAACCTTGGGGCTGCAGATCGGCTAGGAGACGTGTCCTGCATCACCCAGTGTGATGGACAGCAGCCATTTTGCATAGGAATTGTCATAACACTGCTCTTTGGGACAAGAATGAATGTTAGCCATTGGACTGAGCTGGACAGGGCTCTGGTATTTCTGATAGTGGCTTATTGGAATTTAGCTTAGGCAGCAGGAATTTAAAATACCACAGTGAAAGTATGAGTGGGTTAGTTCCAGATGCAAGTAGCAGATCAACAAATTACTCACAAGTTATGAATTAATTACAAGCCCAATGTTTTGAATATCTTGCTTTCTAGTTAGCAGTATTTGCTGGCCTGTTAAACGGTTTTGCTTACGTTTCGTCCTGCAAGCTTTGTTTGAAAACAAATTCTCATGATGTGCTATTAAACATTCAAGAGTCCTCCTCTCATGATTTTCATTTCGAAATGTAAACTACATTACATTAGTATCCAGTTCTGAAAAAAATGTGAAAGCACAACATTTCTGTACACTGCTGGCTGATAACTATGCATGTTAAAGCTGCGTATCACCAGCAGTGATGGATATAATATTCAGCGTCAATTTCACCAGTTGGTTCTCCCTTTTGCACAGACTCAGTGGCTATAAAAACACCTAACTTCAGCTGATAGAAATTAATTTTGATAAATTAATTTAATTTTTTTTTATAAAAGCAGCTAGCCTGATATCTATATCGCAATTCGACTGAGCATCAAAGCAGCTTCTTTCCTTAGATTATTGGCTATGAGAAAATTAAGTTCATAGCAAGCAAGCTGAGTCCAACAGAATGTGTCACGTGATTTATTTGCATCAAGCCAAAAACAGTGATAGGCTGTATGTAAAAGTCTATATGTCTGGTGAGGAAGATTTTTAAAATGATAAAAAATGAATAAAATTACATTTCAGTATTTTAAATACAAAAATACAATCTCTCAAAGTATTTTGTTTCAAAGTACATTTGATTGATTTTCCGTCCAGGAAAATACAAATCACAAAATACTTAAAAGTAATTAAATATGTATTTTAAATACATTTACTCAAAATACTACCCATCACTACTTATTTATTAATTAACCACAAACTAAGTCTAAGTTACATACTGTTCTCATGTTAGTACATCATTAATGAATCGTGACACATTTATCTTAAGCAGTTACTATATCTGTTAATCCTGTAAACCTTTGTGAACTACTGAAGGAACAAATAATGAGTAACAAGTGAAATACTGATATCATACTGATAGCTTGTTTATCACTGATTAGTCTTGACACATCTTTCATCTTACAGTAAGTACATTTGTTCATAATTTGCACTTCAGCAGTAACTTATTATGAAGTATTTGTGCCCCGTCAAGTAAAGTGTTACCGGTGAAAGAGGAACATACGTACCTGGAAGTATATCAAAGAAGCAATAGGAAGGATGCAGAGAAATATATATGAAATACTAGGAATTCAACGACAGAAAGATTCATTGTTAGGCTATGAAGTACAGGTAGCTGGTGAGTTAACCATAGTGCAAGGCAAGGCTGCAAAGATAATAATACAGTAAGAGAAACCAAGCAGAGAAGTCCTGAAGTCTAAAACTATTAGGCCATCAATTTGCTGACTGTCATCTGCATTAATCTCCCCACACTACTCCTGATGAAATGCTCTCAGCTCATGTGAGATGTGCTGCAGGACACTCTCCTCCCCCAACAGTGGCTTCACTGACCATCTACATACACTGAAATGAAGTACACATACAATGAAGTAGCACACTCTAAGTGGAGGCTTATTTTCACCCGTACGTCAGCGACAAGTACTGACACACCAGCAAAGAGTACTGACACACTAGCCATGAGTAGACACACCAGCAAAGAGTACAGACACACTAGCCATGAGTAGACACACCAGCAAGGATAAAAACACACAAGTGTTGAGTACTAACACACCAACAAAGACTGAATAAACACACTAGTGATGAATAAAGACACACCAACATGAAATAAGGACACACTCATTTTGCAAGTGTCTTGCACCCAACTGTTGAGCATCACACATCTTTAGATAAAATATGACATGTAATGAAGCTTGTGCTATAACCCGAGTCCCATCATTTGTCACTCAAGCACTGTATCTCTTCTTATGGGGAAGCTACTGCACTTCTTTCCCATTAAACAGTGGGCCCAGGCCATTTTTAGCAGCATATTCTGATTCATAGCATAGTGCTGGATCTAAATGTCAACGCGCTTGTAACTGTGCCGCTCGAAAACGAGAGGGTAGGCATGCGTCGCCAGGGCAGAGGAGAAAATGAAGTGTCATACAAGCTGATTGAAGATGGCACCGCAGAATGAAATGTTCAAGACTACGAAATGACCTCCCAAATTCAGCGTTAAGGAGTGGATTAATTGTTTTTTGGCTTGCTGACAGATCACATTAAAAATAGGCGGGAGAGCAGCAAGACTCTCCCCATGACAACTGGTTTTAGAAGGGAAATCGGCGCACGCTCTATGTCATGTCCTGTGCCAGGTGCAGAGTGGTGGAGCATAATCGGGAGTCCAAAGGGTTAGGATCACGAAGGGTTTATTTAACATGAGCAGGGAACAGCACAGAACAGCGTAACACGGCCACATCTTAATAACCTAGAAATCATTCTGTTTTCCTTAATATTATGCTCTGATCCATACATCCACCTTCTGTACCCGCTTGTCCTATCTCGGGGGCAGATCATGGACCATTATTTATTATGAACACTTTATTTTTACATTGAGATGGAGTGAAACACGATACATAAAACAAGTGCAAATCCCTCGTGGGCTTGTCAAGCGGGGCTTGTGTTGTGGCCAGCTTGCTAAGAGCTTGAACATTTAGTACTATCCTTCCCTTAAATAACCTTATGGAGCATAAAGCTATTCAAAACCAAATTACTACATGGCATTTTCCTCCAGAGGCACCAGTAAAAACTTCATAAGATACGTAGATGTCATTATACTGTTCACAGCCCTGCTGGCTTATTTAGAGGCAGTCAGTAATTCCCACTGTTAAGCGAAAGGATGTGCTCTTTCCAGTTAGTCATTTAATGTATTACTTAGCAATCAATGTGGAAATATTTCAGTGTATTCTTGCCAAATTGAACTTTTTACAGAATACTTTTCTTACCGATGGAAATGTTATGGTCCCAGGTTCCAAAATTGTTGCATTGAAGCATTCGTAATCAGGCACTTCACGCACAAAATGGAAAATGATGCATTTGGGTCATGCTTGGGTTCCCAAGATGGGACACGGGAAGACCATTTACAGAGCAATTCCTCCAACGGCTCCTGAGGTATCAAGAGATGGAGAGAGAATTTAAGGAGAAGCATCACCATCTCTGTTCTCTATGAGACCATCAGCTGGGTGTTAATCAATACACTTGAAACACTGCTATTCAAACATCAATGTTTAAATCTAGCAAGCTAGATGAAACAACCAAAAGATTCACGACCCATAAATTGAGTTTACAGTTTAACTGACCTACAGAAGTTGACTAGCTGCTTACTTAGTTGGAGATGTAGACATGATTCTGATGCATGACGCGGGATGCAATACCATGTCACCACATATTTGTGCATTGTCGGTGGAAACTGCAGTGCTACCCGCTGTCCTTCTCAATCAATGATTGTCCAATCGGAATGCTCCTCACCTAATCTCTTATTAGAAAATCATGACTTTTAGCTTAACTGAGAAATCCAGCTTTGTGGAACACCCCCCAAGACCATCAGAAGGCAATGGTTTGGTTTCCGAGTGGCTGAAAGAATTTTACTTCCTTCTTCAACTCCAAGGCTTAGTCAAATGTTGGGTTTTGTGATGCCCCTGGGACACACCCAGCCAGACCAAGTAGACCCACCCACCCGAGACAGAAACTGTAATCTCCCCATGGACACATGGTCCATGATCACCACAAAAAGTCCTGTGTAGACAGGGGGGAGCAAACTGCTGCCTCGTTTCCACTCTCCACTCTCGAGCGCCACAGTATTTAATAGGGGTGTAAATCACAGCTGTCCTCACGATACGATACAATATTGATTCCTTAAGCCAACAATTCAATTTTGCTTCGATACTTCAGAAATTCCTGCGATACAATATGATACGATTCGGTTTGGTTCGATACTGGGGTTAGTAGTCGAAATGATTAAATTTCACACAATCCTTCACATTGCAATGAATTATGCAAGTATAATTAGCATTTTATCATATTTTTTAGGGAATTGTAAACAAAATATAGCCCACATTACAAAAGTGTAGTCAAGTATGTCCCATAAAACAAGCATAATAAAGTGCAATAGGGGAAAAATAATTGGATGGATGTAAATTAACATGGTGACTAATTTTTATTTTGAATCAAGTCTTCTCCAGACAAATACACAAGAGTAACAAAAAGTATGTCCATAACAAGTAAAATAAATGTCAATTTATTTATCATAAAAAACATTGCATGGATAGCTGTAGATGTAGAATGAAGATTAACACGACTCACTTCTACGGTGAAACAAATATGTCAGTAGTCTTCTTTGGGAGGTTTTTTCTACGAAAAATTAACTGGTTAACGTGCTAGGAGAAAGGACTTTACGTACTAAACACACGCTCTGAAGGTACGCTGCCTAGCACAGGTAAGTCTTATGGATCATGAAAACAATACTGGAACAGGGGAAAAAATAAAAACGCATGGGTCGATATTTATGTCGTCATGTTGATGTATCGGATCGTTTGACATTTAATCGATACAGATCGATGTATCGTTACATCCCTAATCATTTATTAAGCAAATTGATCTTTTAGTTTCCTCAGAAAAAGAAAGAAAACATGCAACGTTCTTCTGCTAATACGCTGGCAAGTTGTTTCACTGCCGGAACCGGTGAAATTAGACACAAATATATTAATTATGGATTGCAGTTTCTAGGCATGTGGAAAGTTTGGACGCCATAACCCATTCCACTTTCGCTGAAGTTATGCTTCCAAATTCTAAAACCAGCTTTTCAGTGGCCCTGTGCTGGAGCCTTTTTCTGGCCCAGGGCCAGTTATTTTTGCAATGGAAACGCGCTGGATTAGTTCCAGATTGGGAAAAAGTCTGGCTCCGGGCCTGCATTGTTGGAAACAAGGCATGAGTGACCCATTTTGTGTTTTCTATTCCTGAATAATAGGCAGCCCGAATAATAACTACCACCATCTGACCCTATTGATTGGCAGTTTAGTACCCATAACAAGCCCCCCTGACACAGGCAACTGCAAATCCCCCAAACCTCTCCTAAATAGGTGGATGCTCAATCGGTGGGTGCATGCATTGTGAATGGCTCGGGTTCAAGCCTAGGATTGGCCAGATTATTTTTTTGGGCTGGTGAGTAGGTCAGTAGATTATGATGCCATGCTTGAGATCAGAAGATGAGACGTTTAAAACCTGTGGTCAGATAGACTTGGCTATTGAGCCCCTAAGCAAGGCCTATAACCCCCAATTGCTCCAGAGGCTGGCTCACCCTGCTTCCTGAAACAGTGTGACACTTTGGACAGAAGTCTGCTAAACAAATAAATTGTATATCCATGGCTCCAAAAGCCCCATCTAGCCCAAAATAAAAATCACTCCTCTGGGGGGGTTCATCTTGGAGATCTACAGCCTGTGCTTTCAAACCCACCAGTATTGGTTTTACTCTGTCTCAAAGGCGTTATATTTAGACACACACTACTCTATAACCCCAATGCAAAACTTGCAGAGGAAGGATCACACTTTTAATTGTTGATCTAAATACTTATTTGTTTAGGCCCTGTGGGAGCATGCTTTTTAATTAATGACACTCTGTAACAGTGGTCATTTGAGGCAGCTTATGCTCTGTAACTGCTGGAAAGCTGACAGACAGTACATTTCACCCACAATCATTACAACAAGCAGAGAAACCTGTATATTATGTTTATTATTTTCATAATTATATTACATTTAAGCAAGGATAAAAAATTCTAGAAAAAAATGAAACTGTCAATGAGCCACAAGCTGTATAAAGAGACGTTCACATCACACGCAATCACACGCACCCAGCTGGCAGCTCTCAAAGGCAACAGAATGGCTACCGAATTATTCACAATTAAGTTTTAATTTGGCCGGTAGAGCTTGGTTATACATTGTCTGTAGGTGGCCTGCTAGCCAGTTCAATGTATAACCAAAGCTTTTACAAACATGATGAGCCATGGAAAATAAAATCAGTGTCTATACATGATAAAAGCAAAAGTGACTGAGTTCAACATTATTTTTGGACAAAACATGATTATTGGAACAAGTTTACTAGAATACTAGAAGAAATAATTTGGATTTGAAAATGCACCCATTTGTGAACAGATGTAACACAATATGCTTTGTGCTACAACAGTATAATGTACTTTGCCAATCTGGAAAAAAAAACAGCTCAACTTTCAATTACCACAGAGAAGACTTTTGAAGTATTATGACAATTTATGAAGATGCAACTGAGGTTATCATTGCAAATGTGCCTTAAGCATATCGAAAATTCTTAGAAAAGATCACCAGAGAATGAATTACAGGTTATGTTTTAAGGCATCCGTCGACCACATTACACAAATGTTTCAAATTTACACCCAGAACTTTTGGATTATTATTAGAAGCATGAAAATGACTAAATGAGCAATACAGTAAATGCTGGTTTCCCCATTCTTTTTTTTCCTCAAATAATTTTTCCCTCGTTAAGTAATAATCCATAAGTAGGAAAAGGAATGGAAAAGTATCAGGTTCCTGGAATGGCAATGATATGACAGAGAGGGCAACATCCACGATCTCTGTTACAGATAAGGCATAACATAACAGCAAGGATTCAGCAGCTCTGTGGCTATCATTCTCCCATAGACAAACTCCTTACTTTGACTTGCACTGTCCGTTTGGAATTCCCAGAACATGGATCTTTCCAGAAGGTACTTGATGGCACAGTATTAACAGTCACAGCACCTTTTAAAATTATCCTTGAGTTCCTCCTTACTCCTGAAACTGAAGCTCAACTAGGCGAAATCCGAGGAGTGTTATAAGTTACGGACAAACTCACCTTGAGGTTCTCACTTGCCAGCTAAGGTTTGCATTTTGGATTTGGCCCAATTCACGTGTAGATTCAGGGCAAACGGCCAGTTACGGCCAAACTCACCTTGAGGTTCTCACTTGCCTGCTAGGGTTTGTGTTTTGCATTTGGCCCAATTCACGTGTAGATTCAGGGCAAATGGCCAGTTTCGGCCAAACTCACCTTGAGGTTCTCACTTGCCTGCTAGGGTTTGTGTTTTGGATTTGGCCCAATTCACGTGTAGATTCAGGGCAAACGGCCAGTTTCGGCCAAACTCACCTTGAGGTTCTCACTTGCCTGCTAGGGTTTACGTTTTGGATTTGGCCCAATTCACGTGTAGATTCAGGGCAGCTTCTAAAGTTAGTGGCAGATTCTGCTCAAAATCCAGAACCCCACGATACCAGACCCAGCAGTGATGTTTCACCTTAAATAATCACAACACAGGCACAAGTTCTGTAAGAAATGCCCTGCATAGAGAATGTCTGGGACATGCCAGCAAAGGATACAGCACAGAAAGCACTCATCTGAAGGTTTGCTCATTGCTCAATCCAGCGGCCATATACAAAGCATGGCTCTCTCAGCACAAAGCTCAATTTCAGATTAAAAAAATAGAATTCTATTTATCAGAATGTATACAAATGGAACGGTTTTCTGATGACATGCCTAAAACACACCCACAAACCTTTCCATTTGTGAGTCGACACAGACCTTTTCAACCACGGTTAAATATTAAAACTGTTGATAAACGAGGATGAACACCTGATTTCACAAAATCGACAACAGGAGACTGGCTTAACATTTTAAGGTCAGAAAACAGACCCATAACAGTTAATGTGATCACACATTAAAAGCTGCATTTAGTTGCATTGATTATACACTTGGGACATCAAAAGAAAAGAAAAAAAAAAACCAAACAAATACAAAGACCAGTACAGAAAAGAATAAAACATTCATTAGAAATTGGTAAAATAAGGCACATTAGAACTTTTCACATGGTAACTTTGGAATTATTAAAAATAAAATCCAGCTTTAAGCAAACATTCTTAAATTTGGGGCATGACTGAACACTAGTGTCCCCGTCCTATATATTAGAAGCTCATCTTTTCAAGCATTAATTCTAATGTTTTCGTTTTACGATTTAGGAAAATTAGCATTTCCATCCGCATCCCAATAAACTGAAGTTTAACTACGAGCTGAATTGACCTGAGTGTCCGGAGGGGCTGTTAATATGTTTGTATTGCACTTGACGTTAAAACTACGATCCTCTATGTTTCGACAGGTGCAGCTTCCAGGCTACAGCCCCGCTCACAATGTCAGGGGGCAGAGGATGAAGGGGGACTCTGAGGGGGTTCCAGCAGGCAAGGAATGCGGGCTCATCTTAGGCGCACCCGATATGTGCTGATCTCCATGGGTTTAAGCTGGACCTCCCGCCCGGCGTCCTCGCTGGGTGACGCGTGCATCAGCGTCAGCGACATCGGCTTAAGGCTCGCCACTGTCATTTCACTGAACAGCTTCTCCATGTTGACCTTTCAAAACAGGAAGATGATGCAGTTTTGGATGATTTTCCCAAGAGACATGGAAAATAGTCTTAACTGGTTTCATCTAACATACATTCAGAATGAAAATAAGTCAATGCAACCTGAAGTATATGAATACATCACAGAAAAGGGAACCAAGAAACAGATTTGAAGAATCAGTATTCAAAGCTTGTCTCATCATTATCGAAGTGCACATGCAGATACAGAGCCCTATTAAAAAGGGAGTCTTGATTTTAGAAAAAATAATAATAAATAGAATTAAAGGCTCCCAATACGTCTCTTAACATGATGATGACAAGCTAAAAACCAACAACAACACTTACCACGTCAAGTTATAAAAGTTGCTCTTTTTCCAAATAAACATCAAAAGTAGGCTGACTACTGTATTAAACATTGTAATGATTCACGTTCTGCTCTGAATATGGATCACTCTGAGATGCACTGCAAATGTTTCAGGGTCTCGATCGTTAGACAGCTCGTTGTCGACTTACGACTGCAATCGGTTCCGACTGACAGGTTGTAAGTCGATTTGGTCAGCACTTTATTTTATATGCAAAAGTTCTCTTTTGTATAGTACATATATGTATATAAAATATAAATTTCAGTGTTTTGCACTGAGTGCATGCCCATGTGTGCTCCTGCATGCACAGGACTTTCCCCCTGGGATCAGTGACGTTGATCTTTTCCCATGTTGTCCGCGGCAGGAAGGCCTGGCTCACCTTCCCCCACGTGGTCGCACACAGCAGCCCCGTGTTCCTGCTGGCGAACGCGCAGTCAAACCCTCTTCTGTGCAGAATCAAAGCCGCCTCGTCCGACGGGCCAGGTCCCTCCTAGCAGGAAGGGGGGAGGAGGAAGAGAGAAAGAGGAAGGGATCACGCTCCAAGCGGGCGGACAGACGCACCTCTGTGCCCACACGGCCCTGAACACTGGCTCGCCTGTGAAGGCCACTCTTTCAGGGCTCAGCTGCGGACTCCGATTCGGCCAAGAGTGTCGGCTGCAGCGGGAGGTTACCGCTGTTAAGCCGCCGCTCATTCACGGCGACCCGCCTCTTACAAACACCCACGCTGCATCGGCGCGGACACTCGCGGCCTCCCACTTCGCTTCAGCTTCCTTACCGTTCTGTTTGTATTCATATTCAGGGGCATAGGACCCGGGGGGGGGGGGGTG
>JAODKL010000118.1:2471908-2486958 GCA_026780765.1 Petrocephalus schoutedeni | reverse complement strand
AGGGATGGCACTTTAAATTTCGTTGTACTTGTTGCAATGACAATAAAGACTATTCTATTCTATTCTATTCTATTCTATCACATCAACATAACATCACAAAATGCATGAAAACAAGAGACATCCATCCATCCATTCATCACGTCGCCCGACGTTAAATTCAAGACAAGCCGAAACGGTTCTCTTTAATTACTCACTAGGGGTAAAAGTAACTTCATTAGGGCCTCTTGTCTACAGAAACAAAATGAGCCCAGCTGGATGGAAGGAGGATCACGTGAACGCGGCAAAGTCACGGCAGGCGAGCCGAAAGGGATGGGGTCGAACGGACGCGGAGGCGTCGTCAAGGGCACACCCGTCGCGAAAATGACCAAGCGGGGAGGTTTAAAGTGGCCATTTGATCCCTGGCGCGCCCCGATTTAAAAAGCGATAATCTCATTAATTCCCCTTCATTAGGCCACCCCGCACAGCAGGCCCGTCCCGACCGGGACTCTGACGCTCCTCATTAAGCCCTCGACATGCCTCATTAAACAGGCACCGAATCCCAACTGACCCAACAAAGACAGGAATGTCAATTTGAAAGAAGAAATCTGGCATTTTAAGCAGCCGCAAAGTTAATATGGCTGGCTTAATGGAGTCACTGATTGAACAGGCAGGGAGGAGGCTTGTTTTGCTGGATATTCAAATACAGAGAGGTGTTTGCGGATTTAACCGCTCATAGCAGTGATGGGAACATAAGTCCTGAAACTCCAGATTCTAAAAGGTCAACAGAGGGTCCATCTCAATTCGCTTTGAAACACAGACCCCCCCCCCCCATTTAAAATATAATTAAAAATTACATAAATGTAATATGTAAACATCTAAGAAAAGATGGATCTTCATCAACAGGACGCACAGGTTGCTGTACTGCCAAACAGCAGCAGGCTAAGGATGGCTAACTAAACATTTAGTGTGCCAAAGTAGAAGATCTCGTTAAGAACTCGCCTTAACGACACCCCAAAACGAAAACTGCTTTCGCAGCAGATGAAGCAGAAATTGGAATTTCTTAAAGCAAACCCAGGGGACCGCAGGTGAGATATTAGCAGAGATCATCTAACGGGAAGCTGTGATGGACAGTGGGCAGCTTGGCTCTGCTCTCCATCTCTGGGGGTCCACGTGCAGCAAAGGGCTGGTCTGCAAGCACATTACTGCTGCCAGTCTCCAGGCCTCCCTCAGAGAGCGCATCTCTGTCACGCTGGCCTTTAACGTCGCCCTTCCTTTCTCTGGAAACCATTGCTTCACTCTGCACTTATTAAAAAAGCAAAAAGCTGATCCCTTCAAAGGCGTGGGTGTCTTATACAACCAGGCTTTTGAATTAAAGGGGGGAAAAAAAAAAAAAAAAACAGGTGGCAGGAAATATTCCCTGTATATTCTTAGACATCTTGAAAATGATGAGTCTCTTCACATTTGAGGTGGGGAAACCAATGTTTGAGTATCAAAACACATTTGAAAGCAGAGTTCAATAAGACAATTCATACATTTCTGCCTTACATTAATCTTGTATATATCATACATACAGTTTAAGAGAGTTAACCTAGTAAGAAGTTAATTGTCGGCATCTTGATTGGATACAGGAGTTATCAATTGCTAGTGCATGCCTAGCAGGCCTGAAGGCAGCATGGCAGCCAGACTGACTGTCCGTCAGTCCCAGCACGTGACGTTAGCCGTTACGCGACGTCAGGTCCGCAGCTATGGCACTGGGCTTTGCCTTCCTCAACTGCAGTTGGCCTGGAGGCCAGCGATGTCCTGCCAATGCACAGTTAACCCCTATCCCGTGTATGGGGTCAATCTGACCCCAGAGCATCATTAAACGGTAGGTAAATTTCACATGGGGAAATTATCACGGGAAAAGGGTTAAGGAATTATCCACCAAACCACTGGGCTACCTACATGCCAAATAACACGGTCATGCCTAAAATGTAGGGTAGTGAGGAACACAGCGAGGATTCTCTGCCTGTGATTGGAAGGATGTGGAGGCAAAATTTGGGGTCAGCAGGGTTTTATTGCCCTTAGGAGCCTTGAGTACGGCCCCTAAACCCCTCAGAAAAATACCCCAGGGGGGCGTTGGATAAATGGCCGACTCTTGAGACCCCAGGCTTTACTCTCACCTGTATGTATGGAAACGGTAAGTAAGCATGCAGTATGCAGTTGTACCAAAGGTAAATAAAGCTTCATTTCATAATTAAAAATGCTCACCATACACAGCAGCAGAAATACCAGCAGGGTTCCAGCTTCCAGCTGCTGCATGCTAATATGCAATAAATCACCAGGGCTTTAGATTTGCTTACCATTGTCAGTGCGAATAAACGTCCATATAGTACTGAAAAGTATAGCATAGTATAATCCAGATAAATGTTTTTGCCCATCATCTAAAGCCCTGGTGATTATTGAGCATGCGCCATATAATTACTGTGACATTGTTCAACCCTGTTCATGTAGTAATTTTCACTTGTTAGCAATAAGTGTATGATACAGAAAGCTGGACAGTAATCAGAACACAAAAACTAAGGATTAAAAAAAGAAAAGAAAAAGAAAAAGTGTTTTACATGGCATCAACTGAGAATCCATAATCTGTGTCAGAAGCAGTCTGGTGGGTACTACCTTGTCCCGTAATCGACGACCACCCAGTCCTTCCCGGTTCCTGCGATGGCGTCGTGGTGCTGGAAGAGGCCCAGGTTCCGTCTGGCCTCCGTCAGCAACTTGTAATTTTCGACAGAAGGGAAATCGTTCAGTCTGCCGTGCTTCTGAAGGCTAGCCAGGGTTAAGGAGAATAAGATCTCAGCCGCCCTGCAAAGGAAGGAGAAAAGAAGGGAACAGAGATGGATTATGGGAAATAACACAGCACACTCACCATGACTATAATGAGCGTGGCTTCCTTAAGGTTATAAAGATGAAGCTTTTGATGCAGAAAGTATGACTAGTCCTTTAAAAGCTATTGCATTTACCTGTAAGAAACCTACACTGTCAAAAGACTTGCATACTTTCAACATATATTACACTAACCCAGCAGGAATTGCCTGCACTTGCTAATACAAAGCATAACACCAATTTTTTTTTTTACTGTGTAATAAGTAGGGTTGTTTGCTTGCAAGGTTTCCTTATTCTTAATTCCCTGATTGAGCTACAATATTAAAGTAGCAATGACAATAATATTCAGAAAAAAGGATCATTGAATGGTGAAGATAAACTCTTGCATTTGCTTTACCTGCATGCATTGGAAAGGTTATTTGCCATGAAGATGATTCATCACAGGTAGTTTAAATACAAAATGCTAAGTTGAGGGCCAGTAGACATTCTTCAGTTGATCCCAGTTGGAAACACCGCTCAGAGACATTTTTACATCACACAACATCTATTTTCCATTTCAAATCACTGTGACAAAGCAAAGTTCAATATATCAAAGCACAGTGAGAACAAGGATTCACTGAATAAACCAGACAAAGGTAGAAATGCAGGAAAAACAGAAGGTGCTGCCAGTTCTGGAAAGATCAACTTCCATTGAAGCACAATTGAAAATGGCATAAAATAAAAATACTAACACTGGCAAGCACAATATGCTGATTCCAATATCCCAGTATTATGGCTGTAAATGCCAAAACATCGGACAGGCATCTGGCGAGAATCCAATAGAGGTTCATTTCGTACTAAGACCTGGCTGCCTGTCTCATAATAGGGCTTCCTGAAAAAACTAAGATGCAGTTTCAAGTAGCAAATCTCCACATACAGCAAACAAAGCTGGTCTGGACTAGGACTGACATAAAAGCATAGAGCCCTCTTGTGGCTGGGAGGAAAACTGACAAGTGACTCAACCATGATGAATCTGCAGTGCTCACGGAAGGTCTTGGGACACTTGCTTAATTCTATAAAAACACTGCAAACTTACTGGTTTCATAATCCAATGACAAGCAATGTTTACCTGCACTGACATTTTCTAAAGTGCCTTTTTTTTTTACCCATTCAGTTCTGTTCTGTTCTTGTTATTTTGCTTTTAATTGCAATTGTAGTCATTGACTCCCAAAGTGATAAACACTAATTTTGTTTTTTTTTAATGTTATTGTTAAGTTATTGTAAAGGTATTACTAATTAAAAATCCCCAGTGACACTGTTTGTCAATTAACTTAACTCGGAACAGCTTTTTTAGCATTTCAAATTAGACTTAAAGACCTAACTGTTTAATGAGATGAATCTGAAAATGTATAAAATCGAATACAAAGCTGCACATGATCTGGCAGGAGAGGAGCACAGCTTAGGAATTCACTGCATCACCCACCCCTGGGCTCCTAATCAGGACCGTAGACACACAGCAAATGTAGGATTCCAACTGAATTAATGGCAAGACTGAAATCAAGAGCAGGCTAATCATGAAATGGTGTTCAGATTTTTGAGAGAACAGACAGAGGCAAGTGTGGATCAAAAGGTAAAAAAGTAAAAAAAAAAAATTAATAAATAAAATAAAAATCTGAAGGGGTGGGGGCAGTCTATATCGTCACAGATGAGGTCTGCAGAAGCATTAGGACACTCACAGCTCAGAAAATTTAATTTAATGTGCTATAAAACAAAGCGAGGAGCAGGGTGGCCGGGACGCTGCACACAGCCCCCTCAGCTTTCCGTGATGGATACTCCCGGGGACGTAAACCACAAATCACACAGAATTGTCTTGCTGCAGTCCATTTCCATCTCTGCCCTACCCCAGTCTACGGCTTGCTTTCGTATCGCTGATCGAAACATGGGGCTCGACCGTCGCGTGGCATCGACAGAAACCGGCGAGGCAGGAAAAGTGCTTGAACGCTGGCTTCAGTGTATGTTCGGGATCTTCTAAGTAGCAGGTGATCTGAAATGCCCTCATCCACGGTATGTCCAAAACATCAGTGCATGATGCACAAATACTTACATCTCCTGCAAGCTACCCATCAATCCATCCATGAACTGCTTCTCTAGGACATATTGTGCTTTATATTAGATACTGAGTTTTAGGATATGGTACAAAGCACATTAAGAGTGTTTCCATCCATGCTGCATGAGTAGCTACAGGATTTTGTACATCGTCTCTCTGTATTAGATTCCCAAAAACATTTGGACACATATCGTATATATAACTATATTGTGGCTATATTTCACACAGTATGGCATGTCCTCAGGTGCTAGCTCCCTGCAGCCTGCAGACAGATTTCGGAAAACGCCACGAGCTTCTCGCCGATGCTCTGCCAAGCCGACATTCCCGCTACCCCTCTCAGTTTTTCCAGACTTCTTGGTTTATCTCAAAAGTCCTGAACACTCCCAAAACTAGTCAAACTGACCCTTCCGTTACTCCCCTGAGGAATACGAGTGGTTTACCTCACATCCGGCTCCCTCTGAGACATTTCCAGTGTGTATCACTCTTCCGAACCCAGATCCCAAACCAAGTTACAAAAGTGCTGTACTCTTCGTGGGAATATTTTTTATAGCCTTTTAAGTCTGAATTCTTTTTCCCCATTGTTGGGCACACTAATGCATTAGGATGGTGACAGCCCAGCGGGTCAGGAATCTGTTGGAGTGTGGGGAAGGTTGAGGGTTTGAATCCCATAGCCAGCAGTAGGGGCCCCTTGAGCAAGGCACTGAGACCTGACTGCTGACCCTGCACTGAGACCCCAAAGATCTCGCCCTGACCAGTAAATATGCGTGTTATTGTGTTTCTCATGGAGAGCATGATGGGATATGAGAAAACTGTGCCACAAGGATGAATAATGCGTGCTTATTCCCTTATTCGTGACGATGTACCAACTGGTTCATCATGGCAGCCCTGCTCTTCCACACAACATCAAGAGGACTTATTCTGAATTTCCTGCTGAAAAAGTAATGCAACCTGTACCTGCGTTGGAAGGTTCAGCTTCATCTCTCTGGTGTCTGCCAGTGCAGACTCTGATCAGTGAGCAAAAAAAGTGTCCATAACAGTACAATGGATCACCTGGCATCATACTCACTGAAGACATGTCCCCCAAGCCAAGTTCATCCTTGACCTAGTGTCCCAACCCCTGAGTTCTAAGCAAATACTTAAATACCTTTTTAAAGGGGAGGTACCCACAGCAGAAATGAACAAACCCGCTGGATCCATACAGCACATCTCTGCATGGCCTTCCCAGTAGGATAAATACCCAAATAAGGAATCTGTGAAGGGGAAAAAGTCCCACATCATGTCATTTTCAATATGCAGATATGTCAGCTACAATCTGCTTATATAATCTGAAGACATAGCTACACAGCACAGGGATTTCCCATTAACACTGCACATGAAGGTGCACTTTAACAAGCTACTCCCTTCTGTTGCAGTTGGGCTGTGGTATAATTACAGCTTCACTGGTTACAGGGGTGTCAATGGAACACCTCTCTAAAGGTGACTTAGTGTAGTGTTTCTTGGGAACCCCCAGACAGTCAAGCGGAGAGCTGGAAGGAAGCAAAAACGTGCACTGTCTGACAAAGAGCTGGGAGGGAGCAAAAATGTGGACAGACGGAGGGTTCCTGAGGACCGGATTGGGAGACACTAACTTAGTGCATATAACCAACATAGCTTACTACCTGATTTCTACCAAAACCTGAGTCATGGTTTGCTAAACAAACCCATAACCAGGTACCCAGTCTTGTAAATTATGGTGAACTCTATGGCAATACCTAAATATTCATGAGCCCCGTAGCTACTTCTCAAGAAAACAGAAAGAAGAAACTGTAATGAAAAACACGGATGCAGGCAAAAAAAGAAAAAAAAAAATTGCACAAACACAATTTGGCAGGATGATAAAATATGTAATACGCACCAATTATGTGGCCATTTATATAAATCTGCAAGCGAATACAGTCACCTACGCCACAGATTCCAGCAAATAATTCCCCTTTAAACAAATCACAGAGCTCCTCGCTCCTTTAATGCGAGCATGGAGCGGGCCGAGCGGCTTCCAGGAGCTGGAGACGTGAGGCTCGGCCATAATACTGCTGAAGGGCTCAGAGAGGCAGGAGACGCTTATGACTTTATTATTGCTTTCCTGAAAAACTGCAGACGGCTGATGTAAGTGAATCACCCAGCTAAGGCTGCACATAAGCACCCACGCTTATGTGTGACTCCTGATAGACACAAACAAACAGCTCCAGATGCTTCTAGACAACAACACAGAACTATGGTGCAGAGCATTTACTCCTGAATCATGTTCATGGCAAAGTCAGAAGCAAATTTAGATGGGGGGGGGGGGGGGGGGGGTTTGGTAAGAAATGACATACAAAGTGACCTAAAAGGACCGGATGTTTCTGACACGGTAATTGAGGTGAGCCGATATAGGCTGAGAGCACGACAGCAATTTGAGAACCTTGGACCAGAGACTATTCAACTGAGTCAGACGTCCGAGACGCGTTGCTACAGGCAACCAGACGCACTCGCTGATGGATGCGAGGAGGTGGCACGCTTCAGGGCAGACTCGCAAGCCGCCAAGCACATCGCTGGAGAGCCCCGCAGTCCGACAGCCTTCGCTGCTCCAGTGTGACGCACAACCTCACAAACAGCACAAAAAGGTCGATAAGGGCGGCGGCTGAAGCCACACAGAGATCCTGCCCTCCCTGACGGAACCTTTCCCTGCCAGCACCAAGGTTACCGGGCAGCAGAAAAGCAGTCAGTGAGGCTAGGACTGGATGAAGGGAAGAGCTCGTCAGTCAAGAAGCTCAACTAGCAATTAGCGCAGAGCTGCGGCCTTCCGCACAGTCATGTGCCTCCCCTGCATACACGCACACCCCTCCAGCCAACACACATGGTGCTGGGGAGCTTCTATGGCACTGTCCTGCCCTACACCCGCCAATCGGTCAGCATTAAAGGTCGACACCGCTAACAGCTAGCCAGGAACTGCTTGATGCGTATTGCCACTCCTAGCTATAAAATACTTCCCTTTTCTTCAATCTAATGTGCTGTTTGCTTCTAATAAAGCCTGACAGCTCTTTGAAATAAAGTCTAAGAGCTTATTTCTGGATTAGTTTCAAGACTTAATATGGGTCATTATTATTATTATCATATCACATCATACACTAAAACACTTTGGCATTTATGGTCAAACACCTTAAAATTTTTAAAAGCAGAAAGGACTACGCAGAGTTAATGAATTTATTTTCAGAGCCGAGTAAACAGAGCGTAAGAGCTCAAGCTGAATGGTGTTTGGTGGCATTTCCCAAACACCTACCGAGACGGAGGGCCAGTCTGCTTTTCTGATTTGTTTATGCAAAGGCTGGTCTCCTCTCTGGCAGCGGCTTAGCTGAGCTTAATCACGATCTGCCGCATCCTGGGACAGATATCATGCACCTCTGAGTGTCCCCCCCCCTCCCCAGGGAGAGCCACTGCCCCCAGGGTCATGACACAAAAATGGCTAGTTTTGTAACAAACACTGAAATATTACATATACCACATGAATATATATATATATATAAACACGCTATCTGGGTGATTACAACTACATTAAGGTTACCTTTCTGAGTATAAATCCACTGCACACACTGCATCACCTACTGTGAATAATCCTCATAGGCTCATACTCTGATTTATGGATCGCGCCTTGATCACAGCAAAGCCGCAAAAGCTACATTTGCACCTTTGTTTGTGTCTTTGTGGTTCCCTATTTTTGGCTTGTGGTTTTAATCCAGAGGGTCGTGCTTGGAGAATATTAGGTTGCGAGCGCTAGTACGACAGCAGATATATTTATAAATCACAAGTACTGTGGCTTAGGATGTGTATTCACACTAAGGTTTTTGGTTTTCAGTATTATTCATAGACTGTGTCTGTAAGACAATAAAGATGGTAAGTGCTCATGGGAGTTTTACTTACACAAACATGTTCTGAGGGCAGAATGAAAAATGACTGGTTCAGAAAGACAGCCAGTCAGATCTTGTGTTAGATGTCAGACCAACCAATCAGATGTCTTTGTTCTCTCTACTCTAGTTGCTTGGGCCAGCCTCCTCTACAGTCTGAGTGGTTCTCTCTCAACCAATCATGTTTGTGTACGTAAAACTCCCGTGAGCAGGGTAAATACTCAGGTTTACTCAGGAGATGGACCGGATGTATGGACGCTTGTTAAAACTGTGACATCATCCATAGTGGCGGGGATTCCCCATAACTCTGGTGACTCCCAGACCCTCGAGGATTTGACAGTAAGCATCCCCACAGGCTCACCTGAGCTGCGACTCCAGCACCCGGTCCAGCCTCTTGTAGAAGGGTCGTGAGGTGAAGTAGCCGCTCCAGTAGTGGTCATCTCTGTCCGCATAGGTGAAGAAGTCCCCGCTCACCACCGGGAGCAGCGGCGAGCTGCTGGTCAGCGGGTCGACGTCTGCGGCAGCCCGCAAGGCGGCGAAGAAATCTGAGATGGTGCCGAACTGGGCCTGGGGGAGGCGCAAGAGTAGCATTACTCAGGAAGCCAGCTGGAGTATAAATATGCCTGTCTGAGTACAATCCCGAGTATAATCACACTCGTCCAAGTATAATGCAGAGTATAAACACACCTGTCTGGATTTAAATCACGCCTGTCTTAGTATATGCTGAAGTATTGTCATGCCTGCTTGTAAAAGGACATGGTGTGACATAACTTGCTGCACATTTACTTGGGAAGAGGTCATCCAGTTGGGGCGATGCTAATATTTCTAAAGCAGGAGCCTTTAAAGCCAACACCTTCCAGAGTTTAAATGACTTCCATTTAATTATTATTAAGTTGAACTTAAACAAATCACTAAAAATAATAAGTATTAATTGAAATTTCTTTTTAGATATTGTGTATTTGATTTGCCATGTATCATACGGACATATTACTGCTAATCGTGTTGACATGCAATTCACCTATTGTAAATGTCATGGCAAAAATATTCCATTAAGAGTGCTTTCAACTGTGCCCGTGAATCAAGAAAAGGACGCGAGGGGCATTTCCTGGAAATAACACAGTTCTCGCTTCGAGTCGCCTGCGTTGGCATCTCCAAGCTGCTGACCATTAGGAGAGGACCCCGTAGTGTTCACAGTGTCACACTAATACCACCAAAACCCCCAGCAACACCCCCGTACGAGAAACACCCATTCAGAGAAAGTGGGGCACAGCGGTAACCTCGGCAACATTAAAGACCAAAACTAAAGCGCGAAAAAAAACCAGCGAGGGCCCAAATGCCGCTGGGGGGAGAGGGGACCTGCACGTGCAGCTCCGGGTGCGAGTTCATGTAGTCGAAGAGCTTCTGGTAGTTCTGAAACTGCTGGTCCCACTCGGAAGCCTCCGTGTATCGGAAGTCGTCTCCCAGTGGGGCCAGGACCACCTTGGAACGGAACAGCTTGGATTTCTTTCGATACTGATCCAGCAACAAGTGAGCCCTTTGACAGGAAGAGGGGAGGGGGGGGCACATGCCCTTAGTGAATAAAAAGCGAGGACAGAACCCCTGGGTGTCAGCATCTGATAGATTAATAATTTGTTACAAGTCATGTGAATTATACATGCATTCATTCATTCATTTCACAACCAATATATCCATCTCACAACCATTTCTCCAATACAGAGAATATGTAAAGTTAATCAGTGTAAGACCTTTCAATTTTTAAGCCCCATTTCACATAAAACGTAAGAGACGCACGCACATGATACTGACCTGAATAAGCTGAATAATGCCTGTAAAAGCGTATTCTAGTAAAAAGGTAATTATTAAGGAGCGGGGTGAACTTTTTCAGTTTGAGTAAAACTAAAAAAAAAATTTAAATAAATAAATAAAAAATCACATTCCTGGCTGCCTAAAAATGCTGCAAACTAATCTGTCAATCGTGTGACGTTTTGTAGCTGGGAAGCCACAGTGATCAAAAAGCTCCGAAACTTTATTCAAAATTCTTTAGGCAATCAGTATGAGAGATTTTAGAAGTGAGCTGCCTACAAGTGAGATGCTAATAAATTAGAAAAGTGTCCAGAGTTTAGGCCTGGGATGGGAACACGCAATACCCACAATGCAACACTGACATGGCTGACTGGTGTGGGGCGGCTGCGGGTCAGACTGACTGGGCTCAGCAGCGTCACACTCACCTCTCCTGCACGTTGTCGTCCGTGATGGCCTGCGGGGGCACCCTCCAGGGGCAGCTGATCCGGCCCCCCGGAAGCCGCTTGAAATCAAACTGGCAGCAGATCTTGGGGTCGGGGCCACAGGTGTGGGGGATGTCGTAGCTGTAGAAGGGCATCATGTGACAGAGCATGTCTGTGCTCGAGTCGGGGTCTGGGGGCGCAGACAGGGAGAGAGACAGGCCTTCATCAGTATACAGATGGGGAAAGACAGGATGTCTGTGCCCATCCCGGGGTCTGCAGGTTAAGGGCTTAGCTCAAGGGCCCAGTGGTGAAATCACTCTAGTGACTCTTTATCCAGCAACCTTCTGATCACAGGCTGACCTGCCGAGGCCCCATGCCCAGCTGCTGCAAGGACAGCAGTCATGGTTTGAGCTCAGGACCTACTGAGGCCACTCAGTAAGTCAGTATGTCACTAACTAGTCTGTAATGCTGACTCACATTTGCATCGAGTGATTTGAATGACAGCAGAGGGTGAAAATGAAGGAGAAAAACAAATGAATGCAGAAAGGCAGGAAACAGAGGAATGTCGCATTGTGACATTAAAGGAAACGTCATCTGCTTTTCGGGGGGGGGGGGGGGGGGGGCCTTGAAACAGCCCATGCCGGCTACCGGTGAGTGAGTCATTATAGCTGACATTAATACATGTTTAATTTAACACCCAGTCCTTGTGGAGCAGTGCATCATGGGAACCTGCCAAATGTACTATGGCACTGTGGGTGTTTACTCTAAATGTCAGGCTGCTCTAAAGTGTATTTACACCCAAAATCCAGACCAGTTCTTGGCACTAAATAATTAGATTTTCATAAATTAATAAAATTCCCTGAAATGGACTGGTGCTGTCCTGAGTGCACCCCAGCCTTATGCTGCCTGGGATACGCTCACAACCTCCCCCCCCCCCGACCAACCCTGACCAGCATCTGCATAGTGGATGGATGGGTTTTATTCATTTATTTATATATTATTTTGTTTCTCCATGGCACACTGGGCTCTCCCTAAGTGGAATGCTCAGCAATGCAAAGCAATGTGTTAATGAGGTGGCACTTTGGCTCCCATCACCGAAGGGGGATGCTCATCAGGGCTGGTGTCTGGCTCAGTGGGTTAGGACCACGTGACTGATCAGAAGGTTGCTGGTTCAAATCCCACAGTCGCGAGAGCAATTTCACTGTTAGGTCTTTAACCGCAATTGTTGCAGGGACTAATTAACCCAGATGTTTTTATATATAAAAGCTTAAAATAGTTATAATGAGGAAGACAATGCTGGTAGTCTCACCCCAGTTCTGTCTCCAGAAGAACTCCAGCGTTTTCTGCATGGCAAAGTGCTTCTTGACAGAGTAGTGCACCCTCTGGATGAGCATGCTGGAAAGGCCAGCCCGCTTCAGCAGGTAGGCCATGGTGGGGGAGTGACCAAACGGGTCTACTGCCCAGCCGGATCGCGGCTTCACCCCTGGCGGGAATCAGCATTATGTTTACCACAGGTAGCTGCTTGGATTCCAGTAGCTAAGCACCTCGTTAATCCCGAAAGGAAACTGTAGGTGTTCAGAAGCACAACATACACATTTAGATGCCGAAGCAGAATAAACAGTAAATAATAAAGGATAATAAACGGTGCAGACAATGTCAGCGAAGGAACTGTACGTAGCAAATAGAAATAAACAGTACTGCAGAGTGGGTTTTATAGTCAACGAATGAATGTTCTGTAAATGTGAATATTACTGAGAAATAACCCAAAAAGGCTGATCATGCTCCATTTAGAAGCGTTTAAATAATAATGCGGGGGAAAAAAAACAGGGAAAATTAAAGTGAAACACCAGCAGCAGTCAGGCTAGATGCGCTAAGCCGCTGGGCTGTGACCCACACCGTCAGCACTACCCATGGATAAAAATACTCAAATTTATTTGCATCAATTTAAATGTATAATGTAATCTACTTTTTATGGTAATGGAGAGGTCAGTCAGCCAGAAGCACTCGAAATTAACAAGAACGTAAGGAGACGAGAAGTTCTCTCCGGTAATGCATCGCAAGTAGGAAACGTCTACAATTGCAATTACAATTACACCCCTTCCTCCCAAAAATGCAGCCTAGCCAATAACATGAGTGTCACTGGGAGGTTGCAGTTTGCTGGTCCTTTTACAAACAGTAGGAATGGCACTACAGATAATAAACGTCAGGTGAAAGCGGCAGGTAGGGGGCGCCCTTTACCTCAATTAACCATCTGTCAGAGGAAGAGTACGCACCCCAAAAAGGTCCCATCTGCATTTTATCACAGTGAGGTGAAAAGGAAAATTATTACCATAAAAGCTGAATTAATGGCAAATTCATGAAGTAAAATGATAGCAAAATGTCTATCAGGGTTTAATGAAATTTATCGACTGGCGCAAGGTGCCCGGCCTCCTGACAGTGTTCAGCTAACTTCAGATCAGTGATGACTTTGTTCTACAAGCTCTGGGGCCACCAAGCTCTTTGTTAAGTCAAAAAGTGGGAGTCTGTTTTTTTTATTATTATGGTCAACTATAAAATTGCATTAATAGCCTGTGGTATAACTGGACATGCATCAAATGGCATCGCAATCGCTTTGTTATGGACCATTACAGGCGTGTCACCCCCCCCCCACCAAATTCCATTACACCTTTCCTAGGATTTAAGGGTATTACATACATTTCTTACAGTCATTAACGTGCTTAAGTGTATGGCATTTAATGTTCCAATGAAAAAGCAGCGCAGATTATTATTGTAGCTTGGAAGAAGGGGGTGTATGAGTGAGAGACTTCATAGATATGTAGGTGCGGGACTGGACTGCACAGTGAATTCACAACCCCCCACCCCCTGATTTGGCGTGCAGTAGGTCCTACCCAGGTTCTTCTCCAGCCACTGGTGACCCTCCAGAAGCTGGTCGATCATGGCGAAGTAATGCGCATTGGCCTCATCGGGCATGACCCAGCCCCCGGTGGCTATCTCCAGCTGGCCACGCTCGATCAGGCTGAAAAAGGTCAAAGGAGAGAGATCGACACTGACGCAGGTCTGTTAGCCACTCACGGTACGCTGACCCATCCAGATGGCTGAGGGACGCCCAAGCTTACACAAAAATGACATCATAAATTTCATTTGCTCATGCACATCTACTAAATTATTTATTAATTGCACATTTTTATTTCAATTTATACCTTTATTTTACTTATATTCAAATTTTTTTTTGCTGCCTTGATTGTATGTCTAATTGTCGGCAATTGTACTAAGTGAATAACAGGATTCTGGTTCATAAACTCAGAAAGAACAATCCGACCAGTGCTAACCAGCAGGATTATCATGGTTTATATGAAGGGAACAACAACATCTGTTAATGTTAGGTACCCAGCAAGACTTTCAAACTCTTCTGAAGATGTCAGAATACTTTCAACTCATGCTCATGTGGAAGAACGAGGTGAGGAGGGGATAGAATTGCCATAGCAGTGATTCACAACGGAGACAAAACAGCGCAACAGATTGAAAGCATACAGGAGAGTCGGCGAGCTTGAATTTACTGTGTCTGAGACGTGGACTCCACAACCTTGAACATATTGCTAGATGTAACATCCATTTTTGTTTTCAAATCATAAACCTCAAATCAGGACACCCCACAATAGTGAATATATTTCCCATACATAAAAGAGTCAAAGCTTGACGTCCTAGAAAAACCATGCAGTCATAGCATTTTGAGATTAATATAACAGATTTGTTTACACAAGAATCATTCTGATGACCTGACTTTTTTTTTTTTAATATCGTTTTGTTTATGACCCATATTTTCACTGCCTCTAGATCCTATTTTATTCCTTCACTGGTGTTCTACATCGTCTTATTACTTGCTTTTATTGCCATTTTATTTTACTATACACTCACCGACCACTTTATTAGGCACACCTGTCCAACTGCTCGTTGACGCAAATTACTGATCAGCCAATCACA